>SMMW01000019.1:0-600000 GCA_004794655.1 Marisa cornuarietis | reverse complement strand
ATTCTCAAAAGCAGAGTTTAACACAGGCATATATGATACCATATATTATCTGTATGCAACTGTGCAACACTGATATATACTACCTCCCCACTCCACACATACACACATGCCAATACCCTCTCTTTCACACATACACACATGCACATACGCACAAATACAGAGCAAGCAGAGATATGAAATGCTTACCTGGAAGTTTTCAACAGCTTGTTCACCACCAACATAGAGAATAAGGCCATCTGACTGTGTGGTTTTGAAGTAAAGTGATAGGCGACTGAAAGAACCAGCCTGATAAAGTTTGGGTGGATTTCTTGCTGTCACAGTTGTGTTGCCCAAGAATTTCAAGCCCACACGTATCTGTTAAATAGAATCAGGTTCAGGATTTGCACAATCTAATTAAAAAAAGGCAAGAAAGGCCAAACCCAATCAAACACGAAATTATACACATATGAGAACTGTGACGTTCAAAGGCCAGTATCTCATGAACTGTGAAATTTAAAGTCTTTTATCTCATGAACTAAATTGTTTTTCACTTGTATTTCATGATTTGTGGCATTTAAAGCACAAAGCTGGAGAATAAGCATTCTATGGTGAACTAAATCCAGTCAGTTTAAAATAATTATATACATGGGTTAGCCTTTCATCTGCATGAGATAAATATGTACAGTGACTCATTCATGTATAGATCTCTTGAAAACCTCCCTTTTCATGTTTTTACAGCTGCTGCAAGGTTTACTGTAAAACATCAGATTACCTGCTAACATCAATATATTACACTTAAATTCCAGCTTTGCTGTAACATACTAGATTACCTACCATAACACCATTTTTTATACTATCAATGCTTTCAGCAGAGGGGTTCTAGACTAAAACAAGAGTAAATTCTGTAATTATTTGCAATTAGCATTTTATAAAAACTAAACTTGAAAGTCTAGAGTGTTTCCTTGCTGATGAAGACTAACTCAAAGATCTATAATATAAATTACAAAACTTACAACAGTAAAATGTTAGTGCCTTAGTTCACTGTTTATCTGGAACCTTACTCTGTTAGCCTGCTCTTGAGCCAGTTCTATTTTCCGTCTCAAAGCCTGCACATTCAGTTCAAGTTTCTCTCCAATACCCACAAGCCACGAAGCATTTGTCAATAATGGCTGCACCAATGACCCCATCTCTGGTCTGTTATTTCTCACTTCCTCAACTGTCAAGAAAAACAGATGAAAGAAAAACATACATAAGAAAAATTATTTCTATAATAGTTCAGATTCTTTAAATGTCACAATCTCAAAAGCACGTGAGCCACACTTGTGGGTTTAGACATTAATGTTAAATGTAACCACTCACAGACTAATATGCATATGTACTTAAATATACATGTATGCAGACAAATGCATTTAAACATATATGCATGCATGCATGCACAGAACTCCCCTCCCCTCCAAAACTTACTGTTGGTTTCGACGGACGTCATTTTAAGGTTGGCAAAAGTGCGGTTAGGATTGATACTTTCCAACTTGTGCTGGTCCTCTGGCAAAAGTGCAATGATGCGGTCTACTCTTTCAGTTGTTCCCTTTAGATTATTGGAAGTCACTTCTGATCTATTGACCACCGCCTGGCTGAGACTCTCCGGGGTGCCTATTGACCAGCACATTAAAATGAACACTGCTGTGCAAAGCTTTATCTGTTTGGTTTTTTTTAACATAACAGTTAACCTATGAAGCACTGATGTAAACATAATTACAACATTGTTAAAATCTTCCAGTGCTTTGTCAAACCTGGATCAAACGTTTCTTTAATACTATCATCATGTTTGTAGTATAAGCTGCATGTAACACAGATCTATGCGGCAGTCATGATGTGGCACCTGTAGCAGACGCACCAAAAAATTCAACAAAAATAATCATAAAGTGTTGATCCTCTTCAAAATCCACTTGCCTTTCTCCAGGTCTTCCAATTCATTCTTGATATCATTGATGTGTTTCATGACTTTCTCGTTTTCTCCTGAAACCTCCTCTACCATGGTCTTGGCGTTGTTTATGGCATTGTACAGGGCTGCAACCATACTAATGTCATTTTACATGGCTGCAATCTTGCTAATGTCATCATACAGGCCTACAATCATACTAATGTCATTGTACAGAACTGCAATCTCGTTAATGTGTAAGCATAAAAATGTACAAAAGTTGTCAAGTGTCTCATCATTTACTAAGTGCTTCTGGAATAAATGTTGTCTGACAAGTGATGTGCTGGGCAAAGTAGGTGCATGTTTGTGATATTGCTATAGACTTCAAAGTATTGTTGCTATAAAATATTATTTCAGATTATCTCTGCAAATGCTAGGTAAGGTGATGGTGTCTAATAAAAATGGTCTTACCTTCACTTGTCTTGCTAAAAGCGTCATCAGCTTTTGTCTGAAGATCTCTGCTTTTTGTCAAAGACTCTGTAGACTTCTCACCACTGCCACTTGACTGCACAGAAGGTTTTACTTTACTTAAGTCTGTGTACTCTGAAAGTACTTCTGTGAGACATTCTAATATCCTTTTCATTATTGGTTACTACGAGCATCTAACAATTCACATTCTCCAATGTTGAGTGCCACACTAATTCAGCAGGCTGACTAATGAGAGTGTAGCAAGACTCTAACAAAAAAATCTAGCAAATCTTTTCTTGATAATACTGTCAAGTCTGCTCATGTCACTCTGGTACATCAAAACTGTTTCTAACAAATCTTTAAGATATGCAATCCAGTACACTTGCATCTGAAAGGAATGGAAAAAGTGATCATACATGTCAGCAAGACTTGCTATGTCAGTATAGACAGGTCAAGATATCAGCAAGCAAACACAAAGACCACCTTATCCAGCAACTCAGCAACTGCAGGCATACATGAAGGCAGAACCACTAACACAGAACTGTGTAGATGCCTCACATACTGTTTGAGACATAGTAGCTTCACCCAAATCATACTTAAGTTTGCTAATGTCATCAACAAGCCACCCTAACTGGAAGTCCTTCACAAGTTTCACCCAACATTTGATCTTTGAGTGTTACTTCTAACAGTAATGGGTTCAGTGCTGTCATGCACGGTTCACGAGTCACACAGTGTACTGCAGATACTTATTACACAACTAACCTAAATATGTGTACTATATAACAACACAAAGCTGCATCTTACCTCATTCAGTGCACGCTCTGCATCTTCAATGGCCTCATTGGAATTGTTGTAGGCTGCAGTGATGAACTTGCCAATATTCTGATATGCCTGGGCGGCAGTCAGAGCATTAGCTGACTGGTCACGTGTGTTGTTATAGAGACTGCAACATGTTTATTGACAAAAGTAAGATATTGTGGTTACTGTTATCTTCACAATAATCTGGTAATGTTAAAAAAGATACAAGCAAAAGAGCTCCATCTACCAAATGAAGCATGATAAAAACTTACTTGTCCAAGTCCAGTGCTTGCCCCTGCAGGCCCTGTGCATGAAGGAATGCCTGGCTGACCAAGGGCTCTACATCCATCACCTCTGTCTTCAGCCTCTCGACAACTACTGATAATTCCTGGACAGCTCTTTGCATCTTTGAGGACTCTACACCTAGCTCCTAAACAGTTAAATATATAATCTCATGTCCAGCATTTGGTCATGTTATATAAACACAACAGCAGACAAATTATGCAATAAATAGCCCAGGTTCAGTGTTTTAAAAAATTCATTTTTAAAACTTAATTTTCCTGTTCCAACAGCTAATTTACAGATGCATACAATGAGATTCCCATCAGCTAAATGCCAGAAACTTACCTGCAGGCTATTGGTTGCATTTTGAAGAGCTTCTCTAGCTTCACCCAACAACATTTCAGAATCTTTCAGAAGCGTCTGTGCTTCGCTGTCTAAATTTTCAATGCCTTCCTTCAATCCCTGTAAATAAATCCCAAATTAGTATATTTAGTTTTTGAAAGATTTTAAATGTTATAATTCTAACAAAGTAGAAAAACTTTCCAAACATTGGCTCATTAAAAAAAGCAAAAGATATTTGCACCTTTAGATTTGTTTATTACATTTGTCAGACAATTGTTATTAAATAAACAAATTCATGTTTCACAGTTAGAGAATACGAGATTGAGAGTTAGTTTGATATATGGAGGATTTGTGCCTCAGGTGCCATGTTGTTAACATCAAAGCTATTCTCACCCCAGCCTTATCTCAGCATTTTGTTCCCTCCATGAGACTGTAGTTCTCATTTTCTGTCCTGCTAAGCATCATCTTGGCACCCACACTGAGCCATCATTACCTTCCCCCTCTAACTGCATGGTGAGATTTATCATAAAACATGCTGACCTGCAGTGTCTCCAGGTTCTGTGCCCTCAGTCTCTGGATGTTGTCCAGAGCTTCCATCGATGTTTCTGTTTCTGCTTTCTCGCTCAGATCAAGCAGTCTTTCATTGAGTTCTTTAATATTTTTCTGTGTTCCAGTAGTAATGTTTAACTGAGCTTCTGCTTGAGCCTCCAGGGCTGCTATCTTCATCAACACTGAGAGCAGCAAGACAGAAATAGAAAAGATAACTCCTACAACATAAAATGACTTGTATTTTTTATAACATTATTACATCTACATACACAAATTGGTGGCTGTGACTTCATGATAAAAACCACAACCTAAAAGAAGAATTAAACATAAAAAAGAAGTTACCATAAAATTTCTATAACTTAGGTGACTTAGACTTACCAGCCTTTGCGTTCTCCAACTCAAGGACAACAGAGGCATTGCTGGAGGCAAAGTCAAGTGCTTGGATGTCCAGTAAGATTCTCTCTGCCTCAGTGATGTAAGTCTCAATGTTGGTCACCTTAATGCTGGCAATAATTTGAGCCAAGACTGACCTCACAAACTGCACAGCATCTATAACAGATGGACCCACACCCATGCTTAATAAATATGTCACTTCATGCCCCACACACAATTTAGTAAGCTCTGACATTATTTGTAGATACTCAAATTTTTTCATTCATAAATGCTTCTGTATTTAAACAAAATTTTATTTAATAAAAAATGTATTTCCAGCTAGAGTTTCATCGACCTAGGGCAGACCGCCTATAGCATGCATGCAAGCAAAAACAGACAAGGCTTGTCTTACACAAATGCCTTGATCACATGACTAGATTCAGCAGTCTCATTACAGATTTACATTCATAATGACACCCTTATAATCTAGCTCTTTCAGAACAAACAGCATTTAGGTTATATGGTGTGCTACTAATAACAATGAGAAGGGTACACAATATCCTATTTTGGAATGCACCACTGCCCTAAAACAATACGCACAGAATGTGTAGCTTCTGACCAAATTATTTACTTACACACACATATTTACACAGTCAGACATATAATGTACACATGCATACACTTTCAAGCAAAATAATTATTTAAATAAATTGTGACTATTTTTGCAACATGTTAAAGTACAAAGGTAAAACAATGATCGAAGTTTCTGGAAGTTTTAGGAAAGTATTAACATTTCCTACTTTCTGCTACTGTGAACTGTTCATGGATCATTGCCTCAGCTGTGGAAGCTTCAGTACTAAGAGCTGTGGCTGACTGAAAGATCAGCTCTGACTGTGCCTTGGCTTGGTTTGCCTGAATGAAAAAGGAAAATTCAAAAGACTCTATATCTATAGACATCTGTTATTCCATGATCTGACAGTCAAGGCAAGGGAACTTATCATAAATTTGCACAGTATATACCTAAAATATTAAAAATGTTAATCAAAAATGATGTTTGTCTTCAAGAAAATATTGAGCTTTTCTGTCACTTTGTAAAACGCTTTTAGCCTGCCTTGGTGGTAGGGAAAGGAACTCAAGAAATCAATATTGTTGTTGTTATTATTATTTAAAAAAGCTAAATGTATGCATGTTTACCTTGTCTAGTGTCTCCCCAGCAGAAGAATCAACAGTGGCTAGTCCTTGTTTCAAGGGGTTCAGTGTCTCCTGCATTTCATTCTGGTCTATCATGTACAGCTCTGCTACTCGTGGCTAAATCACACACACACACACACACACATGCTTTAGTTGCATAAGACATTCTGAAGCTTACTTACACAAGGCTTATTCTAGGAAATGTCAAGAGACTGAAAGACAATTTTATGGATCACAGAACAAAAATTGTTTGAATGCAGCAGATGATTTGCGCTATAATAATCAATCTAACTCATTAACCATTCCGACTCCCCCAAAACCGCAGTTCTTTCCTGTCTCCTTTAACATGTCTTACTATGAATGAACAAACACAATGGCACATCCAATAAAAACATGCTGTTCAAAGGTTTATAGATACACACATACATATATACATATACACACACATATGCACACTGCTTGCTTGTAACACAGACCATATATTCCAAGACCCAGCACATAAAGCATTTTCATATAACAGTGATCCCTTTATATATGTTGATTTCCTGTACATAAATACCAATCATATACCAATCCCTATGAGAATACAGTAATAAAAATAAGTAATAAATATAATTACTATGATAACTATTAATAATAAAACAACATTATTAAAGACAAAGGAAAAGGACTGCTTGTGAACACAGCTGTTACACAAGAGTTTTCTGGAGCAAGAATGAGGCGCAATATGAACTTTTAGATGAACAAAGGATAGACTCAGATGATGCTACTGAAAGCAAAAAAGGGGATGACCCGGTGAGACCTAATCACTCTATTCCTATGGAACGACTTTTGCATGCATATTAAAATGTACTATTTCTCCCTTCTTTTAATTTTTGTTTTTTGTTTTGGTATCACCAAGCACATAAACTTGAAACTGTATAATTTGATGCTGCATAAAAGGAAGAGGGCAGGTCATATGTGTGTATTTTGGCAAACTGAAACTTTCCTTTTTACAACACCGAGGGGATGCAATAAAATGCCACTGACTGGACTTAACTGGTGTTATTGCACTGAGCAAAATATCCCACTGTCAGAGCACACGTACCATAAAATGTTTGCTTAACCAAAATGAAGACCTACAGACCTCAAGACAGTAAACAAAATTAACCTGAGTAAACTAACAGTTAAACATATAGTACAAATGACTGTGCTACATTCAAATTTGATGTCACATGATCTATTTTTGATTTGATGTGGCATGATCTATTTTTGGTTTGGATCTAAAGATATTTTTCCTCTTTAACACGAATCTCCTCACCTTGAGTATGGTGACAGAGTTATTGTACTCCTCCAGCCTCTGGAAGGCAGCCACACCCACCGACACATCTGCCAGCTGCCGTCGCACAGTGATGACGTTGCGATTCAGAACATCCATGTCATCCAGGAGTAGATGGATGCAGTAGTCACACTCTGAACGGAAACAAGTCAGTAGTAATTACAAGATAAGCATTTACAATGTCCTTGTCATGTATTTAATGAGCCTTAATAGAATGCTAAACAAGGAAACATCTACTTATAAATGCTTAAAAAGAACACAAATATGGAGACAGCCATGTTGTTATCCGTTTTTGGCTACTGTGCAGCAAAACAATGGAACTCTCTCCCTTTTCATATCTGCCACCTTCCTTCAAATCTGCACTGAAAACACACCTCTTCCTTGAGCATTACTCCTAACACAGTCCACACAGTGCTAGTCCTTCTTACCCTCCCCCTTCCGCTCTTGCTACTTTTCTCCCCATCTTTCTCTGCAGAATCATGATGTTCCTGTTACTTGCTGCCTTTTTATGTTTTCTATCTGTTTTCTGTTTGTCTTCAGTAATGTCGTTTATTCTTCTGCCCCTTGTGTTCTATCCATTTAGTTCATGTCTCTTCCCCGTTTTAAGCGCTAAGAACATGCTCTCTATGAGTGTGAATATGCACTATAAAATCTTTATTATTATTATCTCTGTTTTGCCACTGTAAAATCATTTCCATGATACAACCTTGGCAGCCTTGTCCTGGCACAAGGACCCAGCGATCCAGACAGCGGTCACATGTAAGTCCAGTAACACCAGGGAGACACAAGCATCGTCCAGTCTTGTCATCACAGCCAACTGCCCCATCACTCAGACAATTGCATTCTGTAAAGTCAAACATGTATCCATCAAGCACAACTGAATATAGCATTATTTATTCTTTTAAATGACTGATTACTACCTAAAGTCTACTTGCATTCTTGTTGCTGATAACTAAACTGTACTCACCTTGACAACCACTGGGCCCCAGGTTCCAATGACCATGTTGACACTGGTCACACTTGCTACCTTGAACTCCTGGCTGACATTCACACTGGCCAGTATGAAGGTCACACTGAGGGGTCACAGATCCAAGCCCACATTCGCACAAACGACATCCCAGGCAATAGTCAAATCCCCATGTATATGGCTGAAACATTCACCACAAAAAAAAAAATCATTTCACTACAACTTGCATGGCAAAAGACTGACAGAAGTTATCAGTCAAAAAACATGTCTGTATAAAACACACACTTACATAAAAACCACACAGTACATCCCTCTTTTATTTACAGGTCTTCTCTCTCTCCCCCCCACACAGGCACACACACACACACGTGCACAGAGTACATAATGAAAAATTCTTACAGCACACTGATTGCAGCTACTTCCCACGATGTTGGTCTTACACTCACAAAAGCCAGTCTGCTTGTCACAGCTATTAGACCCACATTGGTCACAAGAGCATTCTGCATAGATAAGACATCAGTCAAGGTGAAAAGTATCCTACACTCAGGAAAGTACTTAGGGCAGTCACAACACAAACTGATGAATGACTCTCTCTGTGGAGATGGACACAGCAGCAAGGTTCATGGCAAGTTTTCATACATTAAAGAAGTTAGCAGCAGTCATTTTACCATTCAGAATTTCTGCTTCAAAAGCTGAATAAACTTGTCCTGTTTATTATACGTCTGACCTAACTATAAAGAGCTAATGCATTAAAAAATATATATCTGTCTGGTGGAGTCAAACACTAATCAGAATTTGGTGTAGCTGTGTACCACTGTTCTGCTTGTTGTACAGCCTAAAACAAGCAACACAAGTGGAAGCAACCATATAGCTCTGCACTATCGAATATATGAGTGGGTAGGTGAGTGGGCAGCGTTAAGCTGTTAATAAAAACAATACAAAAACAAAAGAAGACTACAAACCAACCTACTTAAAATGGGAGATAATATATGTCTTTCCTTATGCATTAACCCTTTCTGCACTCTCCTGTGCTCTTTCAATATGACCTATATTCATGAGTACCTACCCTGACAATCCTTTCTTTGAACAGCATCACCCCAATACCAGTCTTTGCATATCTCACAGTGAGTGCCAGCAGTATTATTGAGACATTTGAGGCACTGGCCAGTAAAGCGGTCACAGCTTCCAAATCTGGTAGTGTCTATGTTGCCACTGCAGCTGCAGGGATTGCAAGTACTGCCAATTTCCATTGGATTTCCAAAATAACCTGGTCCACAGCTGTTATCAACACCAAAAACACTCTGTGTATAACAATGACAGAATTGTCTCTATGTGACATAGCAATAAATAGTTCTCAGAAATATACTATATAAAAAAATAAATACCAATTTGGCATAAACAGAAACTAATAACATTTAAAATTAGTAAAACATGGTTATTACTATAGACAAAGCAAGAAACAACAACAACAAAATGAGTAGTACTTAATGTGTGAAATTCCAACACTTTAACCATTGCATACACATGACAAAAGATGAGTTTGTAGACTAGTTACCTCTCACATGACCGGCCATAGTATCCTGGAAAACATTCACAGTAGTTCCCTACACCATCACTAGCCAGTACACAGGAAGAAGCAAAGCTGAAAAATAAAATTCTTCCAGACTTATCACATCACTCTGGATACACAACAGTTGTTATCTCTTTTCTTTGGTAAGGAAAATTCTGTCATTTTATCAGAATGAAAAAAGTGTTATGTTACTAACATGATGAAATGTGTTTTAAATATGGAAAATTATGATTTATCGCCATTATTCTGAGCAGCATCCACACAGATTGTGACATACAAAAATGGTGCTGTCTTTTCTAATTGATGTCTGAGACATGGTAAACTCAGTTTTCTTCATGTTGATGATAAAGCTCAGAAGAACAACAACACAGTTTTTGAAAGAAGAGTAATTCTCATGATGGCTCCCAGGAATTAACCATCAAAATATTGGACACAATTATTACCAAACGAAAGTTATGTTACAGCAAGGAATACTGACTTGTTAGAAGCCACAGGCAATGGACAAGAGCACATCTGGCAATCTCCCCTTGTGGGGTCACCAAAGAAGCCAGGCAAGCACTGCTCACAGTTTGGCCCAACTGTGTTCCCACCACAGTTCTGTACAGGAAGAGATTAATCACTGTAAAATTTGTTTTCTTCTATATAAATTTATCTATATTTAAATGTATATATAGTTTTACACACACACACACACACATAGCCTGATGGTTAGTACACCGTTCTTCACAGCAGAAGGTTGCCAGTTTGTGACATCACTTCTGTGACTGAAAAACTCCACCTCCCCATCCAGCAGTAAAACATATATAATTTACCAGGAAAGTACAGGTAACTAGCAGAAAGGACTGGGCTGTTTTCCACATACCACATTCTAGACAGTAAACTATTCAGGTCACTCCTCCTATGGCCATTAAGCTAGGATCCTTTACCAATGAATGTATACCATAAATGTAAGGTGTTTTAATGGTTGCCTAATTAAAGCAGTTTCATCATAAATGTGTCAAGCTTTGGTGGAGGCATTACCAAAACTTTCTGTTTGATTGATTTTCATAAACCAGTTTCTTTCATCTTAGAGTGGTGAAAGACTTGGTATGAAAAAAAAATACATGGCAAAAAGGAAATTTAAGTTTGATCTCCCCCCTCAAATATGAATCATCAGAATTAAAAAAAAAAGTTTTATGTATTTTATGAATTTATATCAAAGATTTAAAATGAAAATACTGTATGATACTTTTGGTAACAAAAAAAAAAAAAAAGGATACTCACAAAGCATTCCCCTGTGGCTGGATCACACTCATTAGAATGACCATTGCAATTGCATCTGACACAAATGCCCAAGTAAGGAGTACTGCGTGATCTATAGTGGCCTAGGGCACAATTCTGCACATCACAGACCAATGTTTTGTTTTTAGTAAATACCTCAACGGCCTCTAAACTTGTCACTTTGCAATTACTATATACAAATGCATTCTTAACCATTGTGAAAAAAGCTAGCATACATAATTTCTAATAATGAGTCAAAATGTTGTGATTTGTGTCAAAAGGAGGACTTCAATCGAGTCTTACAGGAAACAGGAAAGAAAATAGTAGGCTTCGATCAGAGAAGAGACATGGAAAAGGATAGATGAGAGAAAGTCAATCAAGCAGAAAATCAACAACACAAGATCTGAAGGTCTGAAGGAACAACACAGACAAAGATAAGAGGTAAAGAGGATGACCAAAACCGACAAAAGGGACTACATAGAAAAGCTGGCAGATGAAGCAGAAGAAGCAGCAAGAAAAAATGACCTGATGACACTGTATAAAATCAATAAACAGCTAATCAACAGGTTCAAAAACAGTGAAGTGCCAGTGAAAGACATGAACGGAAATGTTGTCCAGGGAGAGGCAGAAAAACTACGGCACTGGAGGGAACATTTTGAATCAGTTCTGAACAGACCAGACCCCCCCTCAGCTCGCAGACATCCAGCCAGCAGATACAGACCTTGACATGTGCACAGCCCCACCAAACCTGGAAGAAGTGACAGCAGCAATCAAGGCAATGAAAAGCGGCAAAGCACCAGGGGCAGATGGAATAACAGCAGAGATGTTGAAAGCAGATGTGAACGTGACAGCTCCCATGTTGACTGAAATTTTCAGGCAAGTTTGGGAATCAGGACAGATCCCCGATGCGTGGAAGACAGGGCTCATCTTCAAGTTACCCAAGAAAGGAGATCTTGGAGACTGGAATAACTGGAGGGGCATAACACTTTTTTCCCTCACCAGCAAGGTCTTCAGCAAGATTGTTTTGTCAAGACTGACAGCAACTGTTGAAAGACCTCCAGCCTCAGCAAGCAGGATTTCACTCATTTTCACTCTGCGTCAGATTCTGGAGCAGAGCAATGAGTGGAACACACCGCTGTACATCAACTTCATCGACCTGGAGAAGGCTTTTGACAGCATCCACCGCGAGTCCTTATGGAAGATCCTGAGGCATTACAAAGTCCCTGCGAAACTTGTCCAGTTCGTTGCAATGCTGTACAGCGATTTCAAATCTCAGGTGGTCTGTGACACGGAGCTCACAGCCCCCTTCAATGTCAGTACTGGGGTGAAGCAGGGCTGCATTCTGTTGCCGTTCCTCTTCATCCTGGCCATGGACTGGATCATGAAGAATTCCACCGACAGAGAGAGGAGAGGGATCAAATGGACCATGACTATGACAGCAACAACAATGCTGGGAGACTTGGCCTGACTGGTGAAAGCCAGCCAGGCCTTCGCCTCACTCAGGAGCACATGGAAGGCAAAAAACATCAGTCAGAAGACTAAGCTGAGAATCTTCAAGTCAAAGGTGATCAGCACCCTCCTTTATGGATCAGAATCATGGAAGATGACCAAAAACATCGGTAACAGGCTTGACGTCTTCCAAAACAGATGCCTCAGGCGCATACTTAACATCTTTTGGCCAAACACCATCACCAATGAAGAACTCCACCGAAGAATTGAAACGGAGTCCATCACCACGCAGGTTCAATGAAGGTGTTGGCGATGGATTGGACATGTGCTCCACCAGCAGACAGCAGACCTCTCCAGAATCGCCCTACGATGGACTCCAGATGGCCGAAGAAAATGAGGCCGCCCAAAGGAAACTTGAAGAAGAACGGTGGAAAGGGAGGTGAAAGGAAAGGGCTGGACATGGGTTCGCCCGGAGCGGGTTTCAGCCGATCGACATCAGTGGGGGGCTCTGGTTGAGGCCTTATGTGCAACTAGCACGAAGAGGATTGATTGATTGATTGATTGATTGATTGATTGATTGATTGATTGATTAAGTAAAAAATGTTTACTTTAATAATTACTAATAGAAGAAATAGAAGAATTATATAAGTCATAGAATATGCATGTAAGACAAGTAAAAATTTTATTCAAATTTTTTATACTTTTTTTAGTTTTAGTAACCTGAGTACAGAACTATCCCCCTTCATGGCTTTACCTGGCATGAGTACCCTTGGTAGCTGGCTGGACACTCGCATAGTTCTACAGATAAAGCAGAGGCACCAATTCCAGTTTCTGAGCCAATCTGCAGCCTCACATCTGAGAGCCTAAAAAAAACAAACAAAAAAAGTGATCTGTTCTAAACCTCAGGCTACTTTTATCATAACCACACCTTTAGCTCTGAAAATCCTTGCAATCTGACATTCAACCACAGATTTAACACTACTATATCTGTTTGTAATTTCTACCATACTGATTTTTATAATGATTGCATTTTTTTTATTAGCTTGAATTATATTATTTCAGGTAAGGTGAACTGGAATGTCTTCAGTACCCTCAATATTCACATTGATCCTTTCTTACCTGACTTCATCCACCTGACTGAAGTATGAAGCACGAATGTGGAGAGCTTTTATGTTGTACAGTATCATCATGAACTGCTCACGTGAAACTACACCTCCACTACCGGCATGGCGGAAATTGTACTAAGAAAACACATTGATGAAGGTTAAGCTTCTGCTGCAAAAATTGTAGTCATGAGATTTTTGTGTATTTTTTGTTACCTTGTAGCAAACAAAACAACTTCATTCAGTTTTGGTGAATAAGATCACTTTTCTGTAGATATCACAAGAATTGAAATAGAATACCTCAAACAAGGAGATGGTCATGTCCAGAGGGGTACTGGGCACTGGCTGCTGAAGGTTTGTATGGACAATGGTCATGTTATTGCCCTGTAGTAACAAAATGAAACAATTATAGACCTTAAAATCTTAAATGCATACAGGCATGTGCATGCATGTGCAGGTGCCTCTGCACACAAGCACACAAAGAGTACTTTCTTTTGTATCATATTTTTAAAAACAGAAAATCTGAAAATTATGGGTTTCCTGCAAAGTAAATTGTAAAATGTTGTAAACATTACTTAAAACAGTTCTATAGATTTTGGCCCAGATCTAACATAATCAGCAAATATTCTGAAAAAAAAATCTATAGCCTAAAGAATTCAATGCATCTTACCATGATAACAATGTCAGGTTTCACAAGTCCAACAGCTCCTTCAGGCAGGTCACGTGGTAAAGTAAACAGGACAGTGTAGGACAGGTCCCCACCATAGGAGTTGATCTGAATGAGAATAGCACAGCTTCATAAATAAGTACATTGATGTGAAAATGACAACATATACATGTACTTAGATTCTTCTGCTTTATAATCAGTTTAAGAATCTTTAAAATCAAAAGCGGAAAGTAACACTTTCTAAGCATCTCTTTCTCTCTCTCTCACTCACTCACACACACATATGAATGACTACAAAAAACAAACAAACAAACAAACAAACAAAAAACAGACAACCTCATAGGTTCCATTAGTACAATTCCAATGATAAACAATAAGTGGCAATCACATGCAGGAAACATACCTTGTTACTCAGGTATGAAGTAGGAGCCACCCAGTACATTGCCTCGTTATTGTCCGCAATGTTGTTTAAAGCCTTTACAGCAATGGTGTTACCTGCCTCTATGACAAAGCCATCCAGCGTGTTGGTTATCTCCCATTCATCCATGGTGTTCACCTGAAGAAAAAGTACCATCATCATTACAGGACAATTTTGATGAATTTTTATTTCTGAAACGTTCAGCTTCAGAAGATGAAAAACTATAGCAATTCAAAGATTAAATGGCAAGCATTCTACTCTACACAGGTTGCCTACAATGACTCAAATATGTAGTTCAAATGTGTCATAAGAGTAATAAAAGTTTGCAAAACTGCAGCAAGCGAATGAGGAGGCAACAATGATCAACTGTGACGTAAAGTTACAAAAGTCAAGTTTCCAAAGACTGAACAATTGAAAACTCTCATTTACCTCATCCCACCTCAGGGATGAGCTTTCACAGCGAGTAGTTGTACCAAAGCAAAAGCAGGAAGTGCAGCCTCGGGGGTTCTTGCTGCTTAAGTGGAACATGCCATCAGCACACTGGTCACAGCGAGAACCCACAACTCCAGCCTAGATAAAGTTTTACAGAAAGACATCATTAGATGTGCAAACAGCAAACAAGTGGTACAGTGACACAAATGTCACATGGAAAATTATGAACTTATGAGAACAAGTGGACATTTAAACTCAGCATTTGGCATTTTCATGGTGAATGAACATGACATTTGGCATTTCTACACTGACTGAATCAGCTTATCTGGAATTATTTTTAGTGACCCTCACCAGCACAAGGACATCAGCTAAAATCTTGCTGATGCATATCTGTATCTCACAGTATGGAACACGTTTTTGTGTAAGAAAACTTAAGATTTTTCTTCACTGACCAGAATCCATCAGAGAATCCAAAAGTAGTAAACTACATTAATACCTTGCACAAGCACTGGGATGTAACCTGATTACAAATGTCTTTTTCAGTCCCAGCTGGGTCACAGTCACAGGCACTGCAGTAAGGGAATGAGTGATAGCCTGGCAAACAGGTCTCACACTTACGACCTCCAACGTTGGGCAAACACCTGCAGTATAGTTTATGATAAAATATAACAAAGGAAAACAAATATCAGATTTGTGATCCGCAGCTTTAAAAAAAATGAAAAAAAATCTACACATTCTGCAAAATAATTTTTTTTTTAAGTCTACATTAACTTCTGGTGAGTGTTTTTTATGGTCACTATTGTTCTTTTGATGTCTGAGAAGCTTGCATTTAAGACATATGATCATAATGTGAGGATACCATCACTAATTTTTTTTCGTTCAATTTACTCTTAACATAAAAAAAGTTATTGGGGATGCTCTCCTATGTTTGAGTGCATGTGGAGGAAGGAGAAGATACTGGCACATCTACGCACATTATCTACACCTTGAAAATGTGTGACTTCTGTATGATATAAACAGAAAGTAAACACTGTCCCTAAAATTTCAACATGTTACAACAGTACTTACTGGCATTGCCCTGTGATCTGGTCACAGTTGAGATTTCCACCTGCTACCCCTCGAGGGTTGCACCTGCACTCCTGTTACACACAGAACAGTGTTGGACATGTCATGGGTGTTTTCTGTCCAATGACAACCAGATGCTTCAGTAATTAGTCTCTCATTTAATCAATGCAAGTGAGCTTGAAGTTTCTTCTTTCTCTCAAACTGAAATATGAAGTATGTACCTGACAGCCAACTAAAGGATCATATCCATATGCCTCGGGTTCACACCTATCACAGCGGTCTCCTTCCACACGAGGAGGACAGATGCACTCTCCAGTCACGATATGACACAGGCCAAATGGGCAATTACATGCTGTTCAGACAGAATAGACACAAATTTCAAGACAATAATGTGCTGCTCAGAAAGAATGATCACAAGTCAAAGGGCCAATCAATTGTTCTGGCAGGTCCCCTGGTAAACAGGACTGTGTAGGAAAGGTCCCCACCATATGAGCTGATCTGAATGAGGACAGAACAGCTTCATAAAACAAGTACATTAACATGAAAGTATAAATATATCTCTTATAAGAATTTATTTATCCCATAGGGCAATTAAATGCAGCTCTTCATGGAAGCACAACAACAAAACAATGCCACAACACATTTATATCCACTCAACCAACACTCATGGTTCATATATTTATATATATACTTATTTATTTACAGGGCATTTATTTATGTATGGCACATTCTGATGCTCTTCAAAACAAGTGCCATGAGTGTTTATTTTTAAAATTTCAAGAGAATTAGCTCTAGAACTAAAATATTTCTCTATATATAAATATATACACACACCCATACATATATGCTGATACATACTGATGAGCTTGAGGCGTGTGTACGCAACATTCAGCTACAGAGGGATACGTTTGTTGGGATTTACTGAAACATGGTTTCATGAAAGTGACTTTGATGTAGACATTACTGGCTTGTGTGGGCCATTTAGATCAGATAGATCTTCCACAGTTACCAGTAAGGAGTATGGGGGAGGAGTCTGTTTCTATGTCAACCACAAGTACTGCAATACTGTAATTCTTCGTGAAAGGATGTGTATTGGCAACCTTGAACTACTCACAATTTTGCTTCACCCATTTTACCTCCCGAAAGAATTCCATTTTTTTTTTTCACTCTTGTGTACATACATCCCAGGGAAAATACTTCCAACACATTACAGTGCATTGCAGATGTACTTACCATGGACTTGATTTGTCCTGATGCTCCTAACTTTATCTTAGAAGATTTCAATCACTGAGAACTAACATCTGTTCTTAAGACCTATGACTGGTATGTCACATGTCCAACTACTCAGGGTCAGAACCCACTTTTACAGAACTGTGCCACATGCTTACAGATCTCTACACCTGCCAAATCAAGATGCATCATATCATCTGAGTGTATATTTTGTACTCCTTTATAAGCCTTTGCTCAGGTACCATCTGGAATGTCTTTTTAGATGTATGTTCTAACATTGATAACTTAGTTATCACCATCTCCTCATATTTCTCTTGCTTAATAAAATGTTCTTCACGGGTTCTGTCCATGACAAGAAACTGGCATATAGAGAGGTCTGCAATGCTATCTGTCAGCCCAGAATGAAATCTAACACTAAAATAGAGTCTCAGTTTGGTAAAGGTAACATTTGAGCAGCTTGGCAGGAACTCAAGAACATGGTCAATGTTGAAGATCCGCTTAAGGGCTTTTGAAAGCCAAAATCTCCATCTCAGGCATTGACAGTACTGCCATACCTAATGCTCTTAATGTTGCCTTTGGTCATTTCAAAACACATGACTTCTATACGAAAATTAAAGATGTGCTCAGTTCTCTTCATCCTGTCCAGAGGGTTGAGATTCATCAAATTGTGGAGTTGTTTCAGTAAGTAAAGATTCGCAAGTCTTCTAAAAGCCACTAACAAATGTCTTGAGCCTTGCAATTTGCATACCAATCCAAACAAAGTGTTGATTATGCTAAACTGTTTATCCTCCATACTTTTTTTCAAACACCTGGAGAATCCACAAGTCCATGCATGACTGTTGTTTGCTGACTTCTGATTGGATTTCAACACCATCCAACCAAGTTTTCCTTTGATCATCAGCTAGTGTCATGGATCATTCATTTTTTTATTGACAGGCAGCAACGAATACTTGTCAATGACACTTTTTCCAACTCCATCACAATATGCACTGGCTCACCCCAAGGCTGTGTTTTATACCCGTTTATTCTGTATACCAACAGTTATTGTAGTAACCATGAGGGTCAGTATCTCATCAAATTTTCTGATGACACTGCACTAATCTCTCTTTTTAGTGAGCCAGTAGATACCCATGGTGTAGCTTTGCATGAATTTATTGCCTGGTGCAGTGACAATTTCTTAGAACTTAATGTAAAACCAAAGAGATTGTCTTTGATTTCCATTGAATTCTCCATCTGGTCCCGTAAGTGTTATCCAAACAAGGAGGTGGAAACTGTCCCTGCTTTTAAATACCTGGGCATCATCTTCGATATGAGACTTCACTGGGATTCCCAACACTCAAGCTGTTGTGAAAAAGGCTCAACAGCACCTCTTCCTTCCCCGGAAGCTGGTCTTTCTTTTTCTCCCAGCGATTTCTTTAGCTCTTTTATAGATCACACAGACTGCATGCTGTCCTTCTCATTTATCTGTTTTTACAACTTACATCATGTTGTATCTACCTGCTACAAAGTCATTGGGACAACCCAGAGTGCTCTTTAGACTCTGTATAGCAGGCAGACACTTCTGAAATCCTTCGTGATAACAGGCATGTCATGTCAGGAGAATTTTTCAAACTCCCATCAGGCCACTGATTCTGTGTACCTGCATGCAGACCCAGCAGACTGAGACTGTCCTTCAACCATGCAACCTCTGAATGTTACTGTTTGTGACTGAATGCAGTTGTCTGAAACATGAATGGATGAGACTGTTTGATGGTTATGGATAGGTCATGGTATTGTTTTGTGCTATCATCTTGAGCTGCCCCAAATTGCCCTCTGGGATAAATAAAGTGTTATGCATTTTGTTTCTCCCTATATATATATATAAACTTTGTCTCTAAAACACTTAAAGCTACTGAATCTGCAGAAAATTATGCATACGTTTACAGCGAGGGAATCCATAATAACCAGGACGACAAGCAGAGCAAGTTCTACCGATGACATTGTCACGACATTGACACTGGCCACCAAAAGAGTGACAATTGAAATTAAGGGATCCATCAACATTGCAGTCACACTGCACTGCTCCTTTATTGAATTCAGTAGTCAGGGTAAAAACACTATCCTGGCAAAACTTGGAATCATCTCTGAAACACAGGAAATGACAAAATTTTTTAGCTAAATAGTGAAGCATTTTTGAATTATTTAAAAATAAAATAAAAAGAATTTTGAGTAGTAAAAGGAATCACCCTATTAGTCACTTCAATTCCAGTTCTATACTCCTGATTGGATGAACTTCGACCACTGACCAGGGAGCACACAATATCAATGTTTGCTCAATTAGCATACAGCTGAAATTGAGGTGGCTAATAGGGTGATCTCTGTATATTCATGTCATCTGGTACAGGATGAAGAAGAAATCAATTTTTTCTATATGCTTAAGGAAACTGCTCCAGATCTCGTATGGAAAACATAAACCCAATGATTTTGTACAAAACAAGGTTGCCACACTCGTAGAACATCAGGAACACCTACTCGCAAGTTAGAACTTAATGTATAATATTTTTCAACTTACTTAAGCTCAAATCCCTCGTTAACACACATGGTCAGAAAATCTCCTGACTTGTCAATGGGTAACAACTCCAAATCACCCCTTCCATACTGTTCTGCTGGTACAATGAGAGCATAATCCTGTGGGAAGAAAATTCTCTCTTCATCCAGACTATTTCCTTTATGACAGTGGGGTTTTTTACAAAAAACTTTATCCTTATTACTTGAATAACCAATATACATCAGTCGTATTTACAACAAAGTAAAATCATGAACATCTAAGACAGAAGACAAACAAGATCTCTCACACTATGAATGACTAACATCTATTCTTCCTTTGGATATTCTTCTCATCTTTCTTCACTGTTAAAAAGAAGTGAATGTTGATTTGTCGTTTTGTACAACAATTTTAACTACTTCTACATCAAGTCATAGAGACATTAATGTAGTATTTATTACCAGCCAGATC
The DNA here is from genome assembly GCA_004794655.1 of Marisa cornuarietis. Lineage (NCBI taxonomy): Eukaryota > Metazoa > Mollusca > Gastropoda > Architaenioglossa > Ampullariidae > Marisa > Marisa cornuarietis. The sequence continues at coordinate 579,627 of SMMW01000019.1, read as the reverse complement.
CTTCCCCCAGCAGTGTTGTTAACAACAATGCAAATGTTTGCATCATTGAGAGTGATGATGTTGTTGTCGTTAAAAAGAACAGTGCCACGACAGCCACTTATACTCGGACAATAATTTGGTTTGAAGACACCTGTAACAGCAGAACTCATCATCATAAAGGCTAGTTGTTGTTACATTACCAACATCAAGAAATCGTTTATATTCAATCAAATATAAAAAATGATTTTATTATTAGATTAAATTCTCACATTATGATGCACGAAATCCTGGTCTTACCTTCAACAGGCTGGCCATTGGCATAAACAGTGACAGGAATGTCGAACCCAATTTCTGTAGGCAGGAAGTATTGGAATAGGATTATATACCTCCCAGGTCGATTAACAGTGCTGCATATCTGGATGTCACGCTGACAGGGACAAATAAATAAATAGTGAAGATCTTTAATTCAGAAAAAAGAAAGTCTTCTTTCAAACAAGAGTGTACTTTTAATGATACTATTTTGAAAAAACCGTGTTAGGTAACAGAACAACTCAGCTGGGTGCTATCCTCAATCGAAAAACTCCATGGAGATATATTTGAGCTCAGACAAGAGAATGAGACTTTGAAAACAAAATTAGCAATGTCGGAAGGAAAAGTCTCTAAACTTGCAGAACAGATTGCTGAGACCAACTTCTTTGTGTCTAATGCTCAGAAGCAGATACATGATTTGGAGCAGCATACTCGATCACTGCAACAACGTTTGAGTATTAGGTGTTTCAGAATCTGAGAAAAAGACAGCAGAGGAATGTGAGGAAAAAGTGCTCAATTTGTTTAGAGAAAAACTGCAATTGTCACAATTTGATATTCGGGACATAGAAACAGCACACCAAATTAGCAGATCACCTTATTAACAGCAACATCAAACAAGGGACCAGCCCAAGTCGCGTCCAATAATTGTACAATTCATGTCAGTCAAGTCAACAGAAAAAGTGTTTCACAACAGATGTAAACTAAAGGAATCTCCTTTCATGATTACCGAGGATCTAATAAAAGCAAACTTTTTCATCCTGCTGAAACAACCCTGACACAGTTGAAGCTTGGTCTAGAAGAGGTTTTATATAGTGAAGCTGGTTGTCTTATGTCTGCCTCATGAAGAACTAATAAGAAATATGATATTAGAATAGACAAAATTACATATATTGGTTTAGATAGCACAATTAAAACATATACCCAATCAACAGCTATTACAATTAACAACATAACATTGGAAACACCAAAGCCACATAAGGTATTATATTCTGTGAAGAAAGGATCCAAACACTTTTATGATATTCTGACTTGGAATAGGGAAAGACCTAAATGCTGTAGCTAGCAAATGGGAAAATAAATTGAATATAAAATTGTCATGAGAAAACATTTTTAGTAAAGTAGAAAATATAACAGATGTGAAGTTAAAATGGTTTCAGAGCAGAATTGTACATAGAATCTTGGGCACAAATTCGTGGAGATGGAGAATAATAGCTTATGTACTTTTCGTAAAGAAGAAGAAATTGAGCATTCTGGCATTGCAAAATAGTTACCAAAAGATGTTTTTTGAGATATGTCAGAATTTATGCAATTTTAAAATGAAGGAATGTTTTGTGTTATTGGGGTTTGATAAGCGTTTTAAAACAGACACTGTATTTGAACCTATTATACATGAGGTAAAATGTTTCATACACAAGTTGTAAGTTGGTGAAAATATTACCAACTCTAAACGCATATGTTAAACATCTAAATGCAAGACATAAGATAGATTTAATGTAGCTATCATTATAAAAATTGTACTTTTTATACAACTCAGTGGGTTAACTACATGCCCCTTCTATCAACATGAGAACCTTAAAACATTTAGGATTTATTCACCTTGACTCTGTATTTAAATTATAAATCCCTTATGTCTCCTCTTAGCCTGGAAACCCTATATGTACTTGAACGTGCATGGGTGGGTATATTTTTTTTTCTCTTCTATTCAACATTGATATATAATATACTAGAAGATATGTAGGTGTGGTATCCCTATGATATAATTGCCGATATATGTATAAAAATTAGTATACGTCGAGTGTATGTTTGAAATTTGCAAAGTGCCTAAAATAAGGGTGGGGGGATGGAAGTTTGCTTTTCTAATTATGTTATGTGTTATGTATTGCCATATGCTAAAAGTCATCTCTATTTGTATAAGTTAAAACCGTCAGGTTAGGGACAAACCACTACAGCCTCTGTTTCTATAGTCAGCTGCATAGGGTAGGGTACGATGAGAGGTTGATGGCAGATTTTGTGTACATTGCTAGGGATGTGTTTTTTTCTGTTTTTTTATGTAAATTGTTTAATGTGGTAGTATTTTATCTTTGTGTATGTGTAACAGGGTAAATAGGGGTTACTTGCCTAGTCTCACAATAACGAACGCAAATCAACACTGTCATGGTTTTCCAGTTCTTTTACTCTAATGCCAGTTGATGGTTCCAGCAAAGGTGAAGCATACCCAAGAGAACAAATTCTTAAACTTCTTGTCGAGAGTGATCATCCCTCCTCTAGGCTGCCCCTAGTTAACTGTTTCCTGTCAACCCAGCTCCGACACCCGACCTTTTCTGGAACCTGTGTGCGTGTGTGTGTGTGTGTGCGTGCGTCACAGGGTCACCGCCCCAGTCATGCCACCTGTGTCCCTGTGCTTGTGTGTGTGTGCGTTTGCACACGTCATATCCTGCCCTCTTTGGTCACAGGGTCGTCAACCGGTCATGCTGCATGTGCATGCGTGCCACATTCCACACTACCATATATGTATTGTATAATAAATAATTAAAAAAATTCAAGATTCCCTGCGTTTCTCTTGTACCCGGCAATTCATCTCACTCAACCTGTTACTTACATCTGTTGCATTCAGTTGAACCAATTTGACACTGGTGTCAAAGATGTCTACAGGAATATCAACTGTTTGGCATCCAAGATTAGGCGGCAGCTCAAAATCAACACGGGCAGTTCCAACTGGCAGAGAATATGATGATGGAATACAGCTGAAAATCAATCACACACAGTGAAGTTAATATTCAAGGTACATTTTCTAAATATGCCATGTTAGGGCAAAAAGAACAGAAAAAAAATCATGGCTGATGGAACTGCCTAGCCTTACACTGTATAAGAATGTTCTTGTTTTATATTAACAATAAAAAAAGTCCGCTGTTTACCATTTATAATTTATGGAGGTGTAGCTTCTGAATACTCACATGCCATTGATGCGTATGCATATAATTCTTGGACGAATAAATTCTGATGACCATTTACCATATGGTATAGCTGTCACTGAATCCTGCAAATACATACATATTTTACAGGGATGCTGGAAATGCTGCAATGGTAGTCAGTCATTGGCACAAAGATTCAAGGTGGCCAGATACAAATTTTACACTAATGTAGCTGGTCTCATTAGTAGCAAGATTATTCACCTTTTGTTTCTCACTTCAAAGTCAATAAAACAAAGCAATAACCTTTGTCTTAAGGTTATATACTCACCTATATATAAGATATACACTCACATATACATGGCTGATGCCAAATGAACAGCCTTAAGTAAACAATATCAGAATACCTGAAATGTTATTCCTTTTTATGTACAGGTATAAAAATAAAATGACATGCAGACAAGCTCACAATGCCAAGATCCACATCCTCTGAGCCTATGAAGGTGATGGAGACATAGCCTGTAGTAAAGTTAAAAACAGCTACCATGTTATCTTCAGTCTTGAACACTTGACGACACAGTGTGCTGAAACAATCCCAAAATGCCATGTGAATTGTAATGAGCACTGTCCTCACTAAAAAGCTAGCTGTCAGATAAATATGGTCTCATCTCAATCCTCACAAAACAAAGTGTTACATGACCACTTTTCTTTTATAAAAGATGAAATCCACAATCAAAGTAAATGACAGATACACCTACAAACCTGTACTGACAGCTGTGGAGTGTAAGCTTGGCTTTATCAGTTCCAGACAGAGAAGCAACATTAGCATCAAGATGCTGTGAGCGGTTGGTGGGGTTCAGGTAGGTCAAAACCAAGACATACTGGTCAGGGTCAGGCACATAAAGATTAACCGTGAATCGTCTCTGGTGATCAAAAGAAAGTGAGATAAGAAATGCATTGACTTTGCCTCCACACTGGGAAATGGCTTCTACAAATTCAGTTATCATTATTGTTCAGAAGGACAGGACCCAACTGAAACAAGTTTCATAGCTAATTTTTCCATATGAATAGGTGGTATATGTGTTAATACCAAATAAAATTGAAAAAAAGTAAAATTCTAGAAAGCATTGTCGTTAAAAAACATGAGGACAAACCTGTGCTGGTTTAAGATGTGCTAAGTTGGTAATACCAAGCTCAGCTGTGACATTAACATCAGGGTATGTTTCTACAGGTATTCTTTGCTGGTCAACAATGGTAAAGCCATTAATGCCAGATACTGAGGAAAAGCCATCCAGGTCTGGGTATTGATAATGCAGGCAACTGTAGGAAACAGAAAATGTACTTGAATAGCAGACAAGTTCCAGGTTGCTCTGTAGTATCTGGCACAATAAATAACAGATGCATTCTCCACAATAAATTGCCATTGCCAAAGCATGTTTTAAATCCACAAATCTAACTAACAATAAAAAATAAATTCAGTAACAAAATACTTTATTATGAAAAATCTTGCAGTCTTAAACACTCACGGGCCAGGATCACCAGGCAGTTCACAAGGTGTGGTAATTCGTTGCTGCAGAACACTAGCTTCATAGTAGTCTTGTGGGATTAACACAAAGTAGTCCTGCACATCCACAAGTTTATGCTCACTCATCATATGGTCAGTATTGAGTCATTACATTTAAAACTACATTTTCATTGCATCTTTAAACAAACAATTCACACGTAAGTGTTTATCTAAAAGCCATTTATGAGAGTTTCCTCAACAGGCTGACTAATGGATCTATTCTGACTTAAATGTCAAGGCAAAAATCAATAACGCCAAAAAGTTTCCTGATAATCTTCTATCTTCTACTCACCTATGATGGCAGTTACATTCCCACTACTACCACCATATAAAAGGGCAAAGAGTTACTTTTAAATTGAAAACCAACAACTTTCTTTTTTTTATGCAATTATTAATTTTATATATCATTTGCATACGAATCTTCTTATCACAAAGCTTACCAAGAATGCAATATTTGGCACTTTGGTTGAGACACTCCAACGACCAGGATTCAGAACAAATGATGACACACCACCAGATGTGACTTTGGCAAACTTAGGATCAAATGTTGGTAGCAAAACTATTTCACCATGTTGAGCCACATCAGTAGGAGAATCTGGAGTCAGTGTGATGTCTCCACGGATTGGTTTGTCATTTCGATTGACGTAACGATAGATAATCTGGTACAGACTTGGGATACGGATGTTCACATCCAGCAGAACTTCAGACTAAAACAAATGCAAAGGGGAGGCTACACTACCATACATATGCATAAGGCAGAATTGTTACATTTTAGGGAGAATTAATGTGAGAAATAATGATTAAAAAAGAATATATTTCAGTTTTCTATCAAAGAACTGATATTCACCATCAGTATTCTACAAACATGGCTCTTTCTCTTCCAATCTCCACATTCCTAACATCTGACATGTCATCAGTACATATAATGTTCAACAAGAAATCTTATCATAAAACAGGCAAGAAAAAGTTAGACATCTGACGACATGCACATAACTTTAAGATATCAAGAGTCTTAATGTTCACTTAATGAAACATCAAGAAGCTTACTTGAACATTTGTGAGAATTGCATAGCCTCTCCATGAGAAGCCTGGGAAAATATATTCATCATAACCATAACGTATTTGTGCTCCCTCAGGGGTCACACCATCTTCAATCTCAAACTTGAGCTGATGGAGATCTGGGTAGAAGTGAGACTTGATTGGTCTGAGAAAGAAATATAAAGAGAAAATTTTATTTTTAAATGAGTTTTATTCAATCTTATTCAAAAACAGACCCCTCCAAAATAAAGCAAATCATATGCTCTATCTCCCTTCATAACAAACAGTATATGACTACACAATACATGTCATTTATTCTGCAATGATGATGATGATGATGACGCATGCAGATGAAGAGAGCAGAATCAAAAATCATATTTCAGTGGTGATTGTTGATCTAACAGCAATATATTTTTATCTGTCTGTTTTTGTGGGCTGTATAAACAAAATATAAATTAGATACTATACTCACTGATCACATTTTTGTCCTGTGACACGGGGCCTGCATCTACACTGGCCAGTCATTTTGTTGCACACAGGGGACTGAGAGCCTCCCATGTTGCACATACAGTCTATACAACAAATAAACAAAGCCAAAAACAATTTTCCCATGGGCTTTCCAAAATGTCACTCAAAAGATGTTATCCACACATTAAAATTTATGTTAAAAATAGCACAATCACTAAAGGTCCATGTCAACAGGATTACTTAACATTCTTAAAATCTTTTAGTCAAGTTTATGAAATCCAATCCACTGCCTCATTTTCATCAGTAGGCAGGTAGTTTCTGATGTTACATCATTATCAATCAGTTAATATAAAACACTATTAAATTTAAGAAATACTCCAATAATAAAAATATACATTTTCTTAGAACTCACTAGAGCAACCAAATGGATTATTTTCTTGCAGGTTGTAGAAGCCATCACGGCATTGGTCACAGTCTCGGCCTCCAACATCTGGCTTACAAGTGCACTGACCAGTCATAGTATCACATACAGTACTGCCAGTTAAAGTGCCAGGCTTGTAACAGGCGCATGCTGTAAAAAGAAGCATCATTTTGGGGGTTACAAGAAGAGGCGCAATCCAAATAAAGCATGACTACTGTAAGACAATGACAATAAAAAAAAAAAAAGCAAACTTACTTAAATGATTACTACCAAAGACCTTTTATAACAAAATCATTTTGTAACCACTTTTTTCACGCTTCCAAAGAATAGCTATTGTAATACTTTGGCAGCATCATAAATTTAATGAACTAATGTGCTATATCTTTTTTCCCACAATGGTCATGTTTCAACAAATATCTGTGTTCAGATATGTACAACAACAGCTCAGCAAATGTCAGAGGTTAGATGTGTACGACTACCGATCAAACATATAAGAGACCTTATGTCCCTTTGCTTAATAGGCTGAGGGGACTATATAGCTCCCCTTGTTTTTGTTACTGTGTTGTGGTCAGTATTGGATCTTCATTAGTATTCACCTCAGATGAATTTTGCTTCTCTCTTCTTTTTTTGCAGTTGGGCTGTACATAATTTTCTCTGCTAAACAACTGGATCTATTGGGCAGATTTTCACTCTAGCATATTTCAATTGCTTCAGCAGCAAACCTAAATTAAGTTGCCATGAATAAATAGATAATGACTGCCTTCTTGCTGTATTATATAATGTTACTGGTTAGTATTCACTGATATCAATAGCCCTTGTCTGGAGATTTTTTACCATTGAATCTGCAGTGATCTCCATTTACTACAGGAACTTAATTGTTAACCAGGATATTGCTCTGTGTGAATTAACTTATCATTATCTTACTGTCTCACTGCTCAAGAACCAACCTTCACAGCCTTGTAGGTTATTCCTGTTGAGGTTCCAATAACCGGGCTTACACTGATCACAGATTCGGCCTTGAACCTGTTCCTTACACTCACACAGCAACCCCACAGTGATGATACCACAGCCACCCAGAGGATACCCTGGGATCTCCTTTGCACCATTAGGGTTACAATTACACACTGCAACAGACATTAACACACACTACAAATCAAAAAGATTGTAAATTCCTCAATATTAGTATTCCTTCAAAATAATTAAATTTTAGAATTTTTAAATTTAACAGCATAAATAATATTTCAACTCATAATTCATTTCTGAAGCCATGAATTAAATTATTTAGACCTCAACTTAATGGCAGGCAGCAGTTGCTCTGTTTCAGTATTGTAATTTGTGAGCATCTGAAACATCTTACCTTCACACATAGGGTAGTTATAGAAGTTTTCTTTGCATTTATCACACATCTGGCCCTGAAAGTTATCTCGGCAGCTACATTGTCCTGTCACTTGTTCACATGACACACTCAGTGAACCATAGAGGTCACACTGGCAGGCTGCACATTGTTAGTATAGCACTGTTAAACACTGTGAATCGAACGACAAAATACTAATGTGAAAAAACAGAAATACAAAACTAGCACAATCTTTCCAGGTTCTACTTCCTCATAGTGGTCTACCATTAGTCCAAGGGGAAGTAAGTAGTCAGGCAGGTTCTCTGACATGGATGTAGGTGGACAGAAAGATCTTTTCACCAGAGATCAACAGTAGACTTATTTATTGTTCTCAGGGTCACACCAAAATTGTAATCACCAAAAGAGAAACAGGTGAAAAAAAGATTTATTTTGTTTTGAGCATTTTAAGCAACGAATAGGAGTATGGTTTTAGAAGCTCAGATGAAAACATATGTTACTTACGGATGCAGTCAGGATATCTGTAATATCCAGCAGCACATCTATCACAAGTGCGGCCAGCAAAGTTGGCTTTGCATGGACACTGACCACTTTCTGCACAAACGCTGCTGCGGGATCCTGGTTCTACACATCTGCACTCTGAAATCATGTAAAAATGTCATCCACCAGTTACCTCCCATCTCTTAATATTGTTTTCTTTTCTTGAAAATAAAAATAAATTGTTGAAGCAAAGCAACAGTTTCAGTGACTATATCAGGCAGCATCTTTTTGTCTGTTTTCAGTTTATTTCCTATGCTTTTCTTCAACTGAAGTTGTTTTGCATATGGAAGCTTACCCTCGCAGCTGGGAAATCCATAGAAACCTGGTTCACATCTGTCACATCGTTCACCAGTGTAGTTCTGCTTGCACATACATTCACCAGACTGTTTGTCACAGATCTCATCAACTGTTCCAGAAGGATCGCAGTTGCAGTCTGTGCAAATACGAAAATGTGACATAACTTAGTGACCATCTTTACCCAAATATCCCTCAAATCAGCAATCACATTATCTCACAACAAGATACAAGAGTGAGTGTTAAGATCTTGGAGAGGGGGCTGGGGACTGACCAAGATGATATTCCTCAAGTTTTGGTATCTAGTGCTGCAATTGTCCATAGCTGGATAATAAACTGATTGATCATACTGAGTAATTCATTTTGAATCCGTTCCTTTATGAAGGTCATAAACCACAAAGCATATGACCAACTCTTTTTTTTAATCCACCACTTTTAACATTGAACCAAGTCACTAACCACTTAAAAACCTACCTGACTGGTGATACATATCATGCTCAAAAGACTCCTTTTATGTCATTTATTAATGGCTTTAACATGAAATCACAAGGAGAAACATGAATCTCGAGAAATTAAATACAAACAATTTCCTCGCCTGTTCGAATCCCCAGTTTGGGCCTGAAGCCGTTTGTGACATCAGTACCAGTGGCATCATGGCTGACCACAGTTTGGCTGAACACAAATTGTTATCTCTACCTACCAGAATCTGTTTATAACTTGGACAAGTCGGGTATGTCTTTAAGACACTATCTGTGTGTATTTCCCTATTTCGTGAAAAGGTTTTCTTTAAAATGCAGAAACAGTAACCAAGAAGATCACTTACATTCACAAATGGGATAGCGAAAAAATCCATCTGCACAGGCTCCACAGTCTCGACTGCCATAATTGCTTCGACATTCACATTGTCCAGACTCCAGATCACATTTTGTTGAAGCTGAACCAATAGGGTTGCACTCACATTCTGAAAATAATGTAGAAGATGAAGTTACACCAAAATGACAGTATAAATGACTTTGAAATGTGCATGAAAACCTTGAAAAAGGACAGTTTCAAAGCAAACATAACGAGGCCAAGGTACTGTGAAATGAAATGACCAGGACAAATTGCATCTGGACAAAAGCTATGGAAACTATGAGGATGCAACCTATACTTGAAAGATGGGCACAGGATGATTATTATAAAGACCCACACTATCTGGATGAGCACTATAAAGAAAGACATTGCGAGGGGATGTGAACAGAACTGTAAGGATAGGCACTATAATTATTGACACTGAGCAATACATTTCAGATCAATAAGAATTTTAACTCATTCAATACAGACAAATAAAAAAATTAAAAAAAGGAGGAAAGAACTGAACACTTAGAACAGTAGTGTGGCATGAAACACCATGTGTTTCAATATTTACACATATTAACCTAAAGATAGTTATCCCCGATTCACCATTTTAAAGAGCATTTTTTAAAACATTTAAGTGACGACGTGATTTGCAAGAAATATTGTTTTCGTTTTCTTGTACTAAATTCAAATAAAAGATGAGAACTGTATGGAGCTCTTGTCAAAAGAGTATAGGTTATGAGGCATAAATTAAAAAAAAAATTTACACAATATGTATAAAAAGTGCCAAACAATTAAATATTTTATTGGAATATACATCAGACTTTAAGTATTACTGACTATTATATTGTCATTTTCAGCTGTTGGAGTACAAATCCACATCAAACTGAGTAACTGGCAACTATCTCAAACATGGCTCTTGACCAACTGACTCATTGCCTATTTTCAAATATAATAAAATACCTGATTGGTTAACTATTTTAGCTCCTTACAGGAAATGATTCATAATAAAACAATCCCTGACAAAGACATCAGTTTCTTCCCTTATTTATTCACTTATTTATGCACAGTGTGATGTGTTTTGTGACACTACCCAATTCACATCACAGTGTGCAAAACAGTCAGTGTGGTCATGTAGACATTCACTTCTGCTGAACTGATGCATAGGGAAAGAGTTCAAAAGAAATCAGCTGTGAAAAAACACATACGCATACATTTATTTTACCTGTGCATTCAGGAAAGTTATAGTATCCAAGTGCACACATATTACATTTGCGCCCATCATAGTTGACTTTGCAAGGACAGTTTCCAGTGGCAACTGTGCAGATCCCATCTTCTGTGCCTTTGATGTGGCAGTCACAAGGGATACAATTAGGGTAGCCATAGTAACCTATGTTGCACCTGCAAAAATATAAGTTAATAATGAAAAGACACATCTTAACTTATTTTTCCATTTCTTATATTAAAACAGAAAACACCGACAGAATACAACATCAAATATCAACATTTTGGGCCTTTAGATCATTCTGATGAGAATCGATCAACCTGTTTCCATTTTATTAAAACAAACCTGTGGGCAGAATGAAATAGCAAGAAACTTCAGGACCCAACTGGGCACAGCACAAAATATGATGCTTACCTGTCACAGTTAAGTCCAGTATATTCCGGACGACACAAGCAACGGCCAGTTCCTTCTTCACAGTCTCCAGTGGACACTCGCAAGTCACATTCACAAGCTGGTAACAAAATAATATATTGCTTTTGGACAGGTGCCCATTTATCATAGGAATATCAGAATTTTCACTCTGATATTGTTGCAATATAGTAAGGAGGCCATACAACCTCTTTATACCTAAAAAGCTTGTTAGCTTATGTGTTGATGGCACACAGTATTGAGTCATAAAATAAATGAGATCAGATATAAAGATTGAATGTTAATGCTCTACAGAAGAAATGATGCTCATGTGTCGTTATAAGTTTATAGCATACCATCTACATTTAGAAAATGCATCTAGAGCCATGTCATAATAGCAGACAAGAAAGTGATTGATAAAACCAGCCATAAAGGCACAATGGCAGATAAAGCACTCACGTCTGCATGCATCGATGGCATCACGGGGAACATCATAGGGACGGTAAAAGCCAAACACACATTTCTCACAGTTGATGCCTGTGGTATTGTGCTGAGGAAAAATGTTCATCAAATATTTTCTTCAACAAATCTTTTAGTTAACTGAGAAATGTTCGATACATATGTCTGACTCTTGACATCAGGAAGAACCATGACTATTTATTTACTAATTTCTTAACATAAGATTCAAACATGATTGAAACATTTGTTTCAACCATAACATTTAAACATAAGCATAAAACATATCTTAGTCTGCAATAACAAGTGAATACTATGCATTCACACATTGACTTGTGCAGCCAGCCATGTAGTCTTATATAACTATGCATATGCACACTTGCAAACATGTGCACATAATTCTATGTGTGCATATATGATGCACATGAACACACCCATGCATGCACACACAGTTTTCATTCAATGATTCACCTGACAATTCTGGCAAACACCGCCACCTTCAAAGACACCGTGAATATCAATACTTCGTCTTTGTCGTTCTACCTCCTCATCAAAGATACAGTCAAAGGCATGGCCGTAGCACTGGCAAGCTGCATGACACACAGTCAACTCTCTCAAAAAAAAAGTTTTATAAGAAGGTTCCTCAAAATATTCCATCACAACTTTAACTGGATCATTCATCTGATGTTGTCAAATTTCAATATGATCATGACGGCCATCTTAAATTTCTGACAGACTTATGTCTAACAGTTACAGCAACATTACGGTGGAAGCAACATTATGGATGTGATTGCAGCCATGAGGTGTCTTTTAAATCAAAACCTAAGACAACTTACGTTCACACTCAAACGGATCATTGACCCTTGCTCGTCTCCAGCGTTTCTGGACAAAACCAGGGCAGCAAGTTTCACACTGCTCACCACAGGTGTTGTGTTCACAGTAACACAACAACTTGGTACTTTCTGCTTCGGGAGGGCGGTCACATGAGTTGGCATGGCCATTGCACACACAGCGCCCTCCAATGGAGATATCTTTGATGCTGTAGTAGTACTGAAAGACAGTAAAAGTTATGAAAATGACATAACCGAGGTCAAGGACCATACACATGCACATACAATAATTGAAATAACATCCACATACAGTAAAATAACATTTAGGACATGAAAATTATATAATTGAAGGTAAAGTTAAAAAAAAAACTTCTGAACATCTCGGACTAGAAAAAATGAAATACCTACATGGATAAAGAAAAAAAGTCAGATATAAAGTGTAACTGTTTTGTACATTAATTTACTTTTGAAGTAGCTGCACTTCTACTGTCTGTTGTAGGCAAGGAGCAAATATATTACAGCTAAGGAAGATACACAAAGATCCTAAGATCATTATATTTTAATATTATGAATCATGTTTGAATACCCTGCGAGTGACAGTTGGGTCCTGGCGTGCAACTGCCATTAGATGACCAAGGAGAGTCTTTGTTCGCAGCATACGAAGCTGCACATCTGTGGCTTTTGTCCACTGCTGGAGAGCATCCACATTGGAGAAGTTCTGGGCACTCGGGCGTCCATTCACAAGGGAAACAACAATCTAGTAACACACACAGAAATATTCCATGTTTTTCACTAGGAAACTATCACATTTGACACAAAATGTATGCCAGTTTTAGAAAATTAAACATGAAACCAGACTGATACAAAAAATGGTACCTTTTCCCACATGCTTTTTCTCATTCCAAAGTTAACCATTTTGTTATTATTTGTAGAGGGCCAGTAGGCCAGGGCTACTTGTTAGTTTTGCCGGGCTTTTGTTCTTAAGCACTAGTTGTTAGTTTTGGCGGGACTCTGCCTTTCCTTTTTGTTGCTCGACCCAGACCTGCCAGAGCACTGCAAGAAAAAAGCTGCTCGGTGTTGATTGGCTAGGGTTATGGCGCTACGCGGTGGCTGCACAGGAGCATCGCGGAAAGTTGTAATGTATAAGCCCGTGGAATAAAATGTTGCAGACCTGCTGACTGTTCCTGCCTTTGTTGGAGTGTGTGTTGGGAATTTGTTGCTGAGACACACCAAAAGACCTCACCACTCGGTTACACACTATTAAAAAGCTACTGTATATTCTTGGATCTCCTGGACCTTAATCTCTTTGGTATTAACCCTGAGCATTAGTTGTGCTTGGAATTTATGTAAAAATGGCTAACTCCAAGCAGTCCAACTAAGCATTTTATCTAAATACAGTTAACTTCAAGCACCACTTGAGTTAATCTGATTTAAACCCAGAAGCAGTGGTAAGTCAGAGTACCACACATGGTTAACAATTTTTACATAAAATTTCAAGCACGGGTAATGCTCGGAGTTAACAACAAGGAAGTCAGCAATCTTGATGGGGAATGTAAGAAAATATTTTGTGTGTATTTAGAAAAATAATGACTAGCTCACATTTTACAGTCATAAAGTGTGGAACATTTGCTGATTAAACAACACACACACACAGCCCACAATCATACAGCATGTAACACTGCTGACTAAACAGCACACATATCACCTTACAGTCATACAGTGTGTGATCTTTGTGGACTAAACAGCCCATACACCATATCATTGTCATACAGTGCATAACGTTAGTGGACACAACACACACTATCCCATAGTCATACAATATGTTATGTCTGCACATCTCTTTGTTGCTGGCATTGAGAATGCCACTCTACAAATTGGTACAAGCAGCTCACCTCTCCACCCTCTAGAGGAACCACCTTTGAAAACTCTGTGGTGCATAGAACCTGGTCATCTCGTACAAGTGGTTCTTCTGCCCTGGTATTAAAGAATCGGTAACAGTCACTTGGTGTGTCTGCAAAGTACTGCCAGGGATGCCAGGTCTTGCCAAAATCAGTTGATCTTTCCAGTACCCACACTCCTGGTCGAGGCGAGTTTGCCATCCGAATAAAGACATAGGCAACATGGAATTCCTGAAATGAATAAAGATATATCCAACATGGAATTTCTGAAATGGGATACATGTATTCACTCTTAATATCCAATTCAGTTTGAAAGGGTATGGCATAAAAAATGCTAATATTTCAATAGTTTTAATGACTGGGTAAAGTTCCTTTTTGTCTGCTATATACTGCATCTAGGAATGCATCCAGCAATATACCATCATGTTCACTCTTATTGCCTGACAGAAAGCTGGCACAATTTCATGTTCTTTTCAGGTCCTCTTCTAACTTTTAAAAATCTACTGCTAGGTTATCTAATCAAACAAAGATTTAAATATATTTAACAAAGCCCAAAGGTACAATCTGTTTTTAACATTGACTACTGCCAAAACATGAATGCTAGTATCATGCTTCAGAAATGACGTTTACCCTTATAAGTTATTTCCTCAAAAGTAAACTTTGCAGATCTAGATATTCATATATTAGCAAATATGACAAGAGGTACACAAAGTTGCAAGTAGCTGAAAGATCTAAATGTTGGTATGCCAGCAAATATGAAGAGAGATATACAAAGTGGCATGCCATAACAAGGCTGGCTGGGAGATCTAAATATTTCTGTACCACAGATATCAAGATACACAAAGTGGCATGCCATAATAAGGCTGTGTGAAGCACAATAGCCTAATGGTTTGTGCACTTGACTTAATGCAATATGTGGTTCCCAGATCAAGGCTTGCCTGGGCCTTGTAACAGAAAAACTTCACCTGCCCACCCAGCACATGGGTAACTCATTTACCACAGAAGGAAGTGAACATTAGACTTCTTATAAATTTGGTGCCCTAGGTACTGCCTGCTTAGACCCTCTGCATATCCATACCTAGATATGCTAGACCATTTGTATTCACTGCCCCTGTAGCGACCGTACTATTACCGTTTACCTGTAATAAGGCTGTAATCGATCTAAGAATCAAGGGGAAGGTTTTTCTAGAGATCCCCCCCCCCACCTACCCATCCTCTGATGCAGCACAAAGCCCCTCATGCTCACCGCCACAGGCAGCCCTAGCAAAGTGGACCTAGCAGTTGGTGAATAGTGATAAGCCCCCTTCATTTATCTTACAGTCAGCACGGTTATTTCTAGCAGCTGATCTCATTTTTGTACTCGCACCATCAAAACTGTATCAAGGTTAAATCTCTGCACCTGGGCCAAATACAGGGTTCTTATTTGATTTCCTATTTACATGGTGACCCATATCCTGTATTCTATTAAGTCGGGGTCCCATTCCTGTGCGCGGGGAACACTGTATAGAATCGCTGCGTTGACAGCCACCACATCCTACCCTAGACTGCAAAGTGCAAATATCAAATTTCGGAAAAGCCTCACGATGTGCCTTCACGCTCGTTCTACCCACCAACTACCCCGCCCCCGCCTCCACCGTCAACAGCGCTCACCGCCCGCTCTTCCTCGCAGCTGGCGAAAAGTCGGACAAGGCACAGTGGTCAGGAACACCACTCTTGTCCAGCCACTTTGTCTGTTTACTCAGCAAGCAGCGGCACCCTCCACCCACACCCACACTTGTGACCCTTGTGAGCACTTGACAGCAAGCCCTGCCTCCACGTACTAATTAAATATTATTGTTAGCTGGTCGGACACTGGATACAGTGCTTTCTCTATAGTAAGCCCTGCCTTGACTTGCACTAATGGAATGTCATTGTTATATAGCTGGCCAGACACTACAGATACAATGCCCTCTCTATGGGGAAAAGTGTCAACAGTTTTACGTAGCCCTCTTAGTTGTTCATCTCAGTGCAAACCTTCGCCCATTTGGAACCCTATCCCAGCCCCATCTCCTTTAAAAACAAACAAACAAAGTTCCCTCAGACTCAGCCGTCTCCTGCTGCTGTACGACATGGCGTGCTAGCGGAATCTTGTGTTTGAAGCTTAACTGGAAATGGTTGGGGAATTTTTCTCAGCCTGAGTTTACTACAGATATTCAATATCATTTCTTTCCGCAAATGAATCCGACATCACATGGCGTCCTCTGGAGTCACAGAGACTAAAGGCAGCATCAAATTATTGAGCCGCCGAGATTACCAGGTGACAAAAACGTTTTCATTACGACTACTTTTCTGTAACAAACAGACTGCTGTACTCTTCTAGGCCGAGTTCGCATCTCATTACAGTCTTCACGTCCTCATTAGTCGTGATTTTAATTTCTCGAGACGTGCGCAAAATCAGAAGGCGGACGGATGTCTGAGGCGAGAAACTGTTGAGTCAGCAGACGACAGCGGGAGGTAAGGGGGAGGGGGGCTCATGGCTGAGGGCCCCCCCGAGACACCGCTACTCGGGAATGTGATGACACCGTCAACGCACGACTTTACCTGCACGGGACTGTTGCAGCCTTTGCTACTGACGCGTGGTCCGTGACCTAGACACGTGCTAGAGAAACTAATCGAGGAGATTATACACCACGTGGCTAAAATCATTTTAATCATTTCTACGGTACACACGGGCAAACGATTTCAAGATGGCATCTATTTTCTGTTACGATCAAAAATGACAGCCTGGTGAATTGTTTCCATAAAACGATTAAGAAAAAAACCCCACTGACAGTGGAAATTATAGTTAAGTGTTGTTAGTTTTTTAATATTTCGACTGGCTGGTATTCGCATCAAAACGATCGACGTCGGGCAGATCAGCCATTTGCGCACGTGCACCCGAAAATGTCGTCAGTACTAGCAGTTACTGGATCACATGACTTGAGACAGCAATTCATTAGAAATGTAAGTTTAAGCGCAAATCTGTCAAGCAAGACAAGCCTGGAATGAACGCCTATTATGGTTTAATCGTGACCTGGTGACACCACCCCTGGGGTCGTAGATACAAAGCGAGGTGACACGTTGCCCCGGGGATATCAAGGTGAAATGTCTTGTCTCTGAAGCTGCAAAGTAAATGTACAAACCTCGCATTGCTTTTTGTTATTTTAACCTAGGGCTACATCTGCGGGGTCTGGACACCGGATTTATTATAACTACAAGCGACAGACGCTTGTCCTTGAGTTCCTCATGCTGCCTCAAGGACCGACTTATCCTGTTTCACAACTAAGACCCGTAGACCGACCACGGAGGTGTATGGGACCGACACTTCGTCGTCTTTTGTGACAGCCAGTAAACCGCTCCTAAATACCTTACTAATGCTCTGTTTCTGCAAATTGTTCCAGTTAGTTAGTTGTTGTTTTATGCCAAGTCAGCAACTAAGGCTATCTCATGGCAAAAACAATGTACATGACTATTCAAAGGTTGATATAAAGAAATTGTACAAGTCTAGAGATTTCTCTTTTCTTAGTTTTATAAAATAACAGTTTTTTAACACATAAGGTCTGTCATATCTGGTGAAACATCTGAATGGACTTTACATATGCCAGGATTGATTTGGAAGAGTGTTTGGCAAAAAGGTCAGCAAGAGTCTGCGCTGTAAAATAGTTTTGACGAATTGTAGCTAGTTTTGAACAGGAGATGAGCAAATGTTCTATGGTTAGGGGGTCTTTACACCAAGGACAAAGTGGGGGAGGGGGTTCTCCTGCAAGCAAAAATCGGCGAGTGATAAATGAGTGTCCAGCTTTTAGTCTATTTATAACCACTTTTTCTCGTCGGTTTAGACATTCTTGTGTTATACAGTCTGCTAGTTTTGGAAAAATAGCGTGAAGTTTGTTGTGCTTCATGGACTCCCAATGAAGCTGCCAAAGTTGTGAGATATACACTTTAACAGAAACGTTCCAATCTGAGGCAAATGTTGTATGGATCACAAGTGGTTGCTGAAGGGCCCTTTTTGCTGCCTCATCAGCTTTAGTGTTTCCTGGAATATTTGCATGGCCAGGAACCCAAATAAAGATAATGTCAAAATTGTTATTTTGTAGTAATGATAGAAGTTCAAAGAGTCGAACCAGTAGTGGGTGATCTAAACGTTGAGAGTGAAGTGCAAGTAGGGATGACAAAGAGTCTGAAATAACTAAGAAGTTTTTCTCTTTAGATGTATGGATATACTGCAGCGCAAGTAGAAGGGCTTTTAACTCTGCAGAAAAAATAGAGCTATGACCTTCCAAGCGAGCTGTCAGCTGTGGTGTGGAAATGTCCATCGGCACTGCTGCAGCTGCTACAGTTTCTTTTTCAGTATTTTTGGATCCATCAGTGTATATGTGACAAAAGTCAGGATAGTCTGTGACTATTTCTCTGAAAAGTTGCTGATAGACTATGTCAGGGGTTTCACCTTTTTTTTGGTTAGAGAGGTCAAAACGAATTTCAGGTGTGGGAAGTAGCCATGGTGGTGTTCTGGTCAGTGCAATTGGTGCTGTTTTTTGAGGGTCCATTCCCAATTTCTTAAGATGGGGGTGAGCTCGTATGGGTAGCGGTTTTTGTTCATGTTCACGTGCCCTATATTTCTCCAGAAACTGAACGGAGAAAACTGAGTGGAAAGCAGGGTTTTGGGGCAGAGCTCGAAGTTTCGAGACATAGGACAACATTAGTTTTAGTCGGCGTAACTCTAGAGGGGGTTCACCTGCCTCTGCATATAGACTGTGTATTGGAGTAGTTCTGAAAGCTCCAAGACAAATTCTCAGCCCGTGATGGTGCACAGTGTCTAGCCTTTTTAGGTATGATGTCCTGATCCATAGACTATGCATCGG
This sequence comes from Marisa cornuarietis, assembly GCA_004794655.1. NCBI lineage: Eukaryota > Metazoa > Mollusca > Gastropoda > Architaenioglossa > Ampullariidae > Marisa > Marisa cornuarietis. The sequence goes on along the minus strand of SMMW01000019.1, from coordinate 560,220 downwards.
TAATCTAATTTTGAACGCACTAGGGAACGATACAAACGGAGTAAAGTGATTTGGTCTGCACCCCAGTTTGTGTTACTTATCACTCTCAATATATCTAGAGCCTTCAGACAAGAAGCCTGAAGATGACGGATGTGGTTCTGAAAAGAGAGTTTACGATCAAAAATAACACCCAAGAAATGGACCTCTTCCACTACCTTGAGTGCTGTTCCATTTACATGAATTGAAGGTTCAGGAAAAGGACCTCTTAGTTTTGTAAAGTGAATGCACACAGATTTTGAGGGAGAAAATTTGAAACCGTTTTCCAATATCCATTTTGAGATGTGGTTTACACATAACTGTAATTGTCTCTCCAGACCAGGTAGAAACTTTCCTCGTATACAAAGTGCAAAATCATCTACATATAGCGAGGCAGCCATATTTTTGGGAATAGACTTCAGGATGCCATCTATTTTAATACAGAACAATATAGGTGACAGGATACTTCCTTGAGGGACTCACACCTGCTGTTCATGGGTGTCTGAAAAGGTATTTTGTATCCGGACTCTAAACACACGACATGTTAGAAAGTTTTTGATGAAAATTGGTAGTCGGCCTCGAAAGCCTAGAGAAAATAGGTCCAACAAAATACCTTGCCTCCACACTGTGTCATAGGCTCTTTCTAGGTCAAAGAATACTCCTATGACATGCTCTTTTTAAATGGATCACATGACAAGGCAAATTGTTCCACTGCCCAGGGTTATCGTACATAATTACCCCTTGCACAATACCACCCACAAAACGTGATAGGTAGCCTGCGCCGAAGCGGACAATAAACATTATTTTACTATTAGTTATAAAGGCACACTTTTGGGCGGGGCAATAAGTCACATGCTCTATTTGCCTCTCTTCTGCGCTGAAAGTAGATATAACAGTAACAAGGGGGTGCCCCCAAAATCTGCGAAATGCAGTGGTCATGTAATTCCTCACGCCCTAGGCTTCTTGGAATGAGCGCCAATTTCTTGCTCACGTGATACATGGACACATGCAGGAATGTGTGGGAGGTAAGGGAGGGGAAGATGAAAACGCGAAGTGTGTTAATGACGTGGTGTGGTGTTAATGGTGTGTGTGTGTGTGTGTGTGTGTGTGTGCAAAATGAGCGTGTCTGCACGTACAGACTCGTGGCTAACCCTGCCATTCTTCACTCGAAGCTCCACATCACGAGCGACCTCACAAAGCGGGAGAGGAAATGTGCTCAGGGCCCGGGTATGAGGCGCCAGTTTCCGTGCGTGTCGTCTGCGCGCTGGTCGTTTCGTCGCGAAATGATAGATAATACAGTCTTTCGTTTCACCAGCTCGCATACATACCCCACCCCCGTTCCTCCATTTCGAGTGGGTACGCCAGTCTTTCTTAGCTGTCACGAAATCGGGTTGATAAAACGTTATGTAGTGTATTTGTGTGAACGGGTGTATTCAGCGTAAAGCTGAGCGCGCTGATGTGCGTGTATGGTGTGCGTATCCGTATGTGCATTCCTTTACGAAATACGGCATTTAGTCAAGAGGCGGACACAAAGGCACTTAACTCGCCGCTCGCCCCCTACCCGCAGGCTGAAGACCCATTTCCTCCTGACTCAAGTCGTTTCCTCTCGCCGCCTTGGCTTCCTCCCCGCTCCCAGTCCACCAGACAGTCCAGACTAGCGTCTACACCTCCGTCATCGTATCACAGTATCAGTTTACCGACACACGGCAGTCTGCTGGCTACTGTCTAGCGGCTCTAGCCGTTTAGCCCCTCCGCAACACACCGCACTCGTCAAGGCGGCAGTGTCAGGCTGCAGGGGTGGGTGGAATGTTATGTGCGAAACTACACGCATGAACACACACACACACAAACGTGATCATCATTAGCACTGATGGGGGTGGTTCCGCTGTTGTTGCGGCAGAAGTGACAATCAAGCTGTTGATCTATAATTTGCAAAGCAGGAAAGGAAAAGTCAACATTGAAAATGGCAGATGAGATTTCAAAGACGACGTGGCTCCGTGTGCGGTGGCTAAGTACTGAGGCTCTGTGATTTCACGTGCTGGCCGACACACACTTGCGCTGCCAGACCCGCCAGAATCACGTTGTCTTCTCGGATCTGCCACGTTGCAGTCTGACTCCGAGTTGCAGGCGCTACTGCTCGGAGTGCTGTTTGCTCTATTTGCGCTACCTGGATTTATTTTTTTTTTTTTTTACTTTTTAAAGTAGTAGGAGTCCCATGAGGCGGTGATAGAGAAGTGAGGTGTAAGGTTGGTGGGTGGGGGGGGGAATCTCTTCCTCGGTGCCTTACCTTTCCCAGCTCACATCAGGTAGCCACTCCACAGCCGGGTCTCACTCCACAGCTGGGCCTACCGAGGTGAAGCACGCTTCGTCACACAGGTATCGAACCCGCTAGTTTTGGCGCCTTCGGGTTCGGAGTCACCCTGGCCTTATAATCAGTATGATCAAGGGAAATGCCGCTGTATAAAAGCAATGGCGCCGCTTTTCTTCTAGCAATCTTAGAAAATATGAAGAGAATCCAGGGAAAAGATTGCTCTGTGTGCAGACACACATCTACTGTCTCCAGTCCGCATCTTGCAGCATTGCATGTGGAATCGTCTTTCGGGGTCAAAGAAAGGAGACAGTGCCTCCCGGGCACACGCCGACCTACACAATATAGCACGGCGACAGCAAAACCAGTGGTGCGTAACACCGGGGATGCGGACATCCCATCCCAAGGTCTACACTCTACAGACATACGAGATGTCAGGGGCAGTTTGAGGGCCTGCTTTGATGACACACATACTGAAAATATTATTATTTAAGATATGCCATACTGTCCGTGACCTTAACATTATTGTAGGCCTATCATGTAATGCATCACCTTTGTGTCCGAGAGAGCGTCTTCTGAAAAAGCAATTAGCCTCTCTGCTTCACGCGTGCCCTGACAGCACCATTGTGACCACAGTCCCATCAACATTTTAACTTTCTGCGTCGTGACGGCCTCAACACATAGTCCGCGCCATATAACGGCGCACGATCCGCTCACTTCGTTTTACAAGATGTAGTAAGAACCAGTGGAGTAGGAACCGGGGGGGGAGGGGTCGATGCAGCTGCCCCCTCAAAAAAGATACTGAGGGGACAAGAATGTTAACGTCGTTCGCTGTCAGCATGGAGTTTGCCCCCACCCCCCGAAAAGCCGAGCATCTTCCTACGCCACTGACAACAGGTGAACAAAATATATTTTGCAAAAAAAAAAAAAAAAAATCATCACTTCAACTTCATCTTCACCATCATCTTCCCTCTTATTTCCTCCCTTTGTAGACCCCCCTTCCTCCTTTACCTATTCTTCGCCTGTCATCCGTGTAATAGAGGCACTTTGGCTTTGCACAGATCTGTGTATTAGTGGACGTGAATGATGAGACATGTTTGTAACACATGTCTTCCAAAGATCGCAGTTGGCGTTCCTCCGTGGGTAACCTGACCCAGACTTATCTACCCGAGCACGGCGTGGAGTCGCCTCGTTACCCCATCTCGTCCGGGCCCGAAAGCGCTAGCCATTCAAGGCTGATTGTGCGTTGTCATCAGTTTAACTGTTCGGTCTTTTAATGGGTGTCTGAGCGGGTCGGTAAATGGGTGTGTAGCGTGCGTGCCTCTGGTAGGGGATAGCCGTGACGTTCTGCATCAGCTGGCTCCCCAGTAGGGCGTCATGTACGGACCACTAGAACGGCCGGGTTCATTGTTGACCACACCGTCAGCCAAGCTATGTCGGCACCGCAGACTCTCTCGCACCACCTCCCCCATCCTTCAAGGTACCCTCCTGCAACCTCCCCCATCCCACCCCTTCCAGTTTTAAGTTCCGCACTTACCACTGCCTCTACCCCTGGCAGATGTCTTGACTCAGCCTGCCCTCATTTTTTCCGTATCAGAAACGAGACTGACAGGAATATTTGTCTGCGGGAAGAATGTCTTCCTTCCAGACCTCTCTTCTTGTCTTACTCACGTCACGTACACATGCACCAATAACAAAATCAGAGCTGCAATTTTGTCCATCTGTTTTTAGTTCTGCTTCGCACTAATGTGTGTTCAATGCATTACTCTCTCTCATATTCCCTCCCTCCCCAAACCAAGCTGCTCAACATGAAGACGTACTGACCTGTCCTAGCGGGATGGTGAGGTTCACCTCGTTGAACTGCATGCCTCGAGACAAAGGCGGACTTTGCCACCAGCGCTCCGTCCCATCAATTGCATACTCCGGTCGGTGGTCTTGCTCGCTGAGGTTGGGGTTGCAGTAGTCGCAAGACTGTCCCTGAATCACTTCCACTCTATCTTCTTGTCTCTCGCCTGTTGCGCCTGTGAGACGACAGAACAGTTCTGGTCTCGAAACGTTCACTCCGCATGTTGCTGTGGCAATAATGGTCCTACCTTGTGCCAGGTTGAAGTACGGGGGTGTTAGCACCTGGCCTTGTGCAGTGAACAAAAATAAAGTAAGTATTTGCACAGACAAAGCTAAAACAAAGTTTGTGGCGACGCCGGAAGGTTTCTCCCGTGTCGCCATCTTTGAACTATTCGAGGCAACTGCTCACAGAGGAAAGCTCACAGGGAGCAGACAGTGCGCCCAGCCAGCCCCCTTCCTCACTCCCATTTGGCACGGCAAACCCCTCAGGGCTGTGCGCAATAAGACGCGTGGGGGTGGCAGCCTGACTTTCTGTTCCCTTGAAGGTCAGTCCTTACGCCCACGATTTACGGCCAGAAGTCGCGAGAGCTGTCACTTAAAACCCGTGCCGATTGTTTTATTTCCGTTGCCCGAACTGCTGGTGGTCAGTTTGGTGTGCTACCGATTTCCAACCTGCTTCCCCCGGTTCGCTTCTTTTGGCCGGTCGGGCCTTTTGGCTCGCAGAAGTCTGAAAGTGCGCGTGCGGCCTTGGCAGGCTGTGCCAGAACTGAAACTTTTTAGGGGCATGGCGCACCGCCGTGCAACCCCTCTCCCCAAATTAATTTATGCTGCGGTGGCAATGATCTAGGGAAGTAATTGAAATCTACAGAAAGGCGTTTGCATATTAGCATATCTGAACACATTTTGGAACCGACGAGCATATTTAGCATGAGTGTAGAGCAAACGGCTTAATAATAACCACAGACGTGTGTGCATAAAAGGATTGTAACCCCTTACCAAGCTTATTATATATTAATGTGTCATGAGGCAGATTGACTTGTTCTTTCCAGATCGTCTGACAATGCGCCTTATAACAAAAGAAAACACGACAGAAGTTTATCTTACGAGTGTTTTGAAAAAAAACCTAAGGTTTGGGGGGGGGTGTGCCGTCCACAGCTGTAGGCTTGTGTGGAGGTGACTTTTCATTAACATTCATGTTGGTAGAAACAATATTAGCCATAGGTGTAGTTCTCATAGTGGCGTACGTCGTGTCACTTGTACGTACTTTATTCTCAAAGGAGTGTTAACTAAACCATCAGCTGGTGATTTTGAGAGGAATGTGCATATACCTAAGTACTGACAAGTTTTCAAATAATTTTGCGTCACAACATCAAATCAGCTATCGGTATTTCTCTGCGAGAAACCGTTTAATGTCCACAGGTTAATTGTACAAATATGGTTCTCCTTTAAAAATTAACGAGATGATAATACTTAAACCTGTTGTGTGATTTCAGCTACTAGCTGTCCTTAATTTTTATGGTGACCGATCTCAAAGAAGTGGAGTCTGCATTTACTTTTCGTCAACGTATATAAAAGCAGACTGTCATTACCGTTAGTCACGAAAACCTGTGGACGGGGGTTAAGTCAGGGGGATTAACGTTTCCCCGGCATTGGGAGGGCCATCCAGAACGGTATAAAAGCTAACTCCAGGTGAGTCGAGCCCCAAAAGGGATCATTGGAACACTTGATCAAGACTTATCATACTTTTTTCAACAGTGAGCATCAGGAAATTCTGCGGCAACCACTGAGAGCGAACAGAGCTATACGACGGGCATTCACAGAAAACCGTTAGCGACTCGGATCATCACTGAACAAGGAAACATCGCATTTGATTGAGCATCAAGAGCATGAAGCGCTGCTTGGCTGATTCAAGATATATACTGGATATATACTGGATACTGCATATTCAAGGATATTCTAAATCACAGTTCTGCATTAGATATCGTGCGTAGGGAGCAATTGGAAAAAATACGTAAACGTAGACATCTTGGACGAAGTGATTGAAAGACAGGGAGTGAGAGTCACACGTCGTGGGCAACCACACCAACGATTCGAGGCTCAACCAGCGAGGTGTACGCATCGTGGGTGAAAGCAACGTGTGAACTATCGCCACGTGGTATTGTTCCGCCATAGTCGACGGCTCCAAGGCACAGTCGGGTGGCGGACGAACCGGTAAGTGATCTCTATCGTTGCCCTACCATTTTTTATTTACTACCTCTGAGTAAAACTAAATACTAATTAAATAAATAAGTTTCAGAGTAAAATCAACTCCAATTTTAGCCAAATTCCATACATAGTACTCCCCAAAAGATAAACTTTTCTTCCACTAAATAAGCTAAAAAGTTTTTTTTTTTTTTTTTTTTTTTTTAAACCAAAAGACCGCTGTTTCTCAGCACGCGTTCACAATGGGGGACCACCCTCGGAAAACCAAAAGAGGGAAAGCTAAACCTAGTGAAAAAATCATTACCAGAAGCCTGTCCAAAAAAAGCATGAAGTTTGAAGACGATTTTTTACTCAGTGAGACAAGCAGCGACTCACTATCAACCGTGACTGACGAACAAAATCTTGACAACCACATTGATATAGACTCGGACGATGACTTCCAAGTCGTAGTAAGTAAAAATCGGAGAAGGAAACTTCTCCCTACAAAATCTCCCAAAGGACAAGGGAACGTGCCTGAGCTACGATTTCCCATAGTAATTGCCCCAGTTCAAAAAGAAAACAGGGCAATCGTAACAGCTGGCCCTGTCAAGTTAACCACAGAAGTTAAAAGAAAAATAGGTGAGGTCGCAGAGATACGGCCAAATCCCAGGACCAACAAACTAATCATTGGCTGCTCAAATAAAAGCCAACAGGAAGAGGCAGCAAATCTTAAAATATTCCTAGGTCTAGCAATAACATGTTATCAACCAGGACAAAACATCTCTGTAAAGTCTGACAACAAAAAGGACTAGGTGTAGTGAAGAATATCCCACTTGACGAAAGCCTGGACGAAATAAACGAATTATTAGCGAGCGACAAAGGCCCCAAAGTTAGAGCGCTAAAAAGATTCAGTTTTAGAACCAAAGACAACAAATCTGCCCCAAGTAAGGCGATCCTCCTTGAATTCCAAAACAGCGAGACGCCTACATCAGTAAAAATAGGTTACCAAACTTACAGAGTTGAACAGTTTCATCAGACCGAACGGCAGTGTTACAACTGTAACGGCTTTGGTCACGTTGCAGCTAACTGCAAACTCAAGGCGGTTTGTGGGCGATGCGGCGAAGGGCATGACACCAGAGCGTGCACAATCCACAACAACAAGGACTTTGCCTGCATAAACTGTGGCACCACTGGCCACAGTGCTCGATATGGAGGCTGCCCTTGTAGGGTCATTCATAGGCAAGCCAGCCAGATCAGCGCAACTGGCCAAATGTCATACAGGGAAGCGCTAAACACGTCAAAAGAAAAGTACTGGTCCAGAAAGGACACAGCACCCACTAGGGAGCCCCTCAAAGAACAACAAACCCCACCTCCACCGGCCCCTCAGACAGCTTCCCGGTCAGAAAACCCTGTCCCAGCCTCACAGACCATAGAAGAAGCCGCGTCAGAGCTAGTAAATGACCACAACATAGAAAACCAGACAATAACGGAAAATACAATGACCACCGATCAAGACAGTCACCCACCAACGACAACAGACCCGACAAAAACCACAGAGACCTGTGACAATCTTTCCGCAGTTGTCATGTCATTAATGGGGAAAATAAATGAATATAGCAGCAAGATTATAAGAAATGAAGACCTAAAAGAAAAAGAAATGCCAGTGTTAATAACTATGCTTCAAACCCTGTCAGGACTGATGAACTTACTACTATATTAAAATGGATAACAAACAGGTGAAGTTTATGCAGTGGAACTGCAGGACACTAAATAGTAACAAACACGAGCTATTAAACTTCATTAAAAATAGTTTGCCAGATGTAATAGCCCTACAGGAAGTAAACTTCGCCCGAGAACCAATTCCAATTCCAGGCTATAAATTCCCCCCTATCTACAAGTCGAGACCTAAACCACTCACAGGAGGAGGAGTAGCTATCTATGTTAAAACCGAATTAATAGTCACAGAAGTAAACCACCAACTAAACCCCGAACTAGAGATAATCATAGCTGAAATCACTTTACCATCAGGTAAAAAATTAAAAATAGCCAACATATACATCCCTAACATGTACAAATACAGCAAAATCACAGTAGATGATCTAACAAATGTTTTCCTATCAGCCATTCTAATCCTAGGGGACTTTAATGCTAAAAACCCACTCTGGGATAGGGATAAACCAAAAGCAGACAAAGGAGGCAAAATGTTAGAAGAAGCAATGGATAATTCGAATATGTGTTTATTAAATAATGGTCAGCCCACTCATGTTTATTGCCAAGGCGTTACAGACTCAACCTCAGCCATAGACCTATCAATATGTACCCCAGAACTAGCAAATATCTTGAAATGGGAAGTTTATGAAGAAGACACCCTAGGGAGTGACCACTTCCCAATCATGATTGCCATGCCAGAAACCAAACTAAATCACCCAAACCCTCAAACCTTCAGAATTAATACTAAAAAAACTAACTGGAACCTATACCAGTCACTAACATTACTGAGTGAGGTATGGCTCCCTGATGATGACATAGATACGAAGACAGCCAAACTGACAAACAGTATCATGAAAGCTATCCAATCGGCAACACCAAACGGCAACGGTAGCAAGTATAAATATGCTGGCCAAGCATGGTGGAATAAAGACTGTGAAAAGGTAATTAGAAATAGAAAATATAAACTAAAGATATGGAAGAAAAATAAAACTATCGAAAACAGACTAGAATACAAAAAGTCACGGTCCTTAGCAAAAAACACTATCCTACAAGCTAAAAAAGATGACTGGCATAGGTTTACAGAATCTCTAGATTTAAATTCAAACCTAAATGACAGCTGGAAAAAGGTAAAATATCTTAATCAGGGCCCCAGGTCCACAATGCCAACCTTGTTGAAAGATGGTTTAAAGTATGAAACAAACCAAGAAAAAGCTAACCTCTTAGCGCAACAATTCCAAGATGCTAGCGCAGACTATAATCTAGACCCGGACTTCAAATTACATAGGGAACAGGCCGAACGAGACTTTCTACCCCCTTTAAACCAACAGGACCCTTTTAAATTAACAGAAAAAATAACTCAGGAAGAGCTTGAGCAGGCCCTAACAACTAAAAGGCCGGGATCAGCTCCAGGCCCAGACCTCATCACCTACGAAATGCTGCAAAAATGTCATCATAAAACTAAACTTCATATTTTAGAGCTTTTTAATGAAATTCTCGATAAAAGCTCACTCCCCAGCATGTGGAAAATGGCTACAGTGGTCCCAATCCCCAAACCAGGTAAGGAAAAGACATCCCCTGCTAGCTACAGACCAATAGCGCTCACCTCGCAGTTAGGCAAGACGTTTGAAACAATAATCAAATGCAGATTAAACTACTACTGCGAAGTAAACAACATTCTACCCCCAGAACAGAGTGGGTTTAGGGAAAAACGTAGTACGATGGATCATATAACAGCCTTACAGCAGGAAATAATTAACGCTCATACCGAAAAAAGAGTGAACCTGTGTGGAGTGTTCTTGGACATTGAGAAAGCCTTCGACATGCTCTGGCATGAAGGTCTGCTCCAGAAACTCTACCGCATAGGCACTCCAAACAAAATCGTCCAATTAGTTCGATCCTTCCTGTCAAACAGGAAAATAGCAATAAGAGTGGAAAACCAGACGTCTAAAGAGGTGCTGCTTGATAATGGAGTGCCCCAGGGGAGCGTCCTCAGTCCATTATTGTTTAACATAATGATCGCAGACCTCCCCAAATGTGTAAAGCACGTAAAAGTCAAACAGTTTGCAGACGACACCTCCCTCCTAGGAAAAGTAGAAATACGTAAAACAAACAACCCCGAGATACCTAAAATCATAGGAATTGACAAGATCCAAGAGGACCTCCATGAAGTAGCAAACTGGTTAAAATATAATGGCTTTAAATTATCAGCCCCCAAAACCCAGGCGATAATATTTAAAAAACCAAACCAAAAGATGGAATATCCCAAACTAAAACTAAACCAAACAACCATTACCTATAGCTCCCAGGTACAATTCTTAGGAGTAATTTTCTCGGATAAAACAAACTGGTCCCCCTATGTAGATAAAATAACGAAAGCTGCCAAAAAGGGAATTAACCTAATGAGAGTAGTAAGTGGTAACAACTGGGGCACCCACCCAAAATCCCTTCTTAACCTATACCAAGCCCATGTAATGTCAAAGCTGCTTTATGCAGCCCCACTCCTAGTTCACCTGAGGTCAAACCACATAGCTAAACTCCAGTCAGTCCAGGCCCGAGCATTAAAAGTAGTGTTGGGTGTACCTTTGCACACTCCAAACCTGTCGATATTGGCAGAGACGGGACAAAAACCAATAGACCTGATTATCAAGGAGAGGACAGCCACCTACTACTATAAGACGCAGTGTCTCCCTACCGACCACCCAGTCCGACAGATCCACATACAACCCCACAGACACAGAACAGGCCGCCCCACCCCACAACCCACTATTCAACAACACACCCAACATATAGAAAACACAAAAGGAGCAGAAACGGCAATTACAGCACCCTACCCACACACCAACATGCAAACTCCACCTTGGACACTTCCGCGACCACAAATAGACACTGACCTCACCAAATACAACAAAGGCAGCCACCAATACCAAATCACCTCAGAGATCAAATTCAAACTGAGCACCACCTACAAGGACTTTACACAAATATATACGGATGGCTCCCATGACCCTGAAGCGCAAGCAACCGGGCTGGGAATCTATTCTCCTGACAACATGACCCTTTCAATCAAACTCCCAACCCACACGTCAATCTTCACAGCCGAGATGACTGCTATACAGACAGCTCTTGAGACGACACAACTCAAACTGAGAGACACTGAACAACGACAATTCCTTATACTATCGGACTCCCTGTCAGCACTCCAGGCACTTAAAAACCAATCATCCAACAGAATAGACATTGTATATGAGATACTGTCCCTCATAACTAAAATTAACAAGGAAAACGGAGACGTCAGGTTCCTTTGGATCCCCTCCCATATTGGGATTAAAGGAAACGAGAAAGCTGACAAACTAGCAAAACTGGCTGTAAAGCAGAGTAGCAGTCCTAAAGTCACCACCCTAAACATCTCTATTTCACCAACTGAGAGAAGAATAGCCATAAAACCAGCAATACAAACAAGATGGCAGGAGAAATATAAAACTGAAGGGAAAGGAACTAGGAGACTGGTAGATGACCAACCCAGTAATACGCTACTTTTTTTTAATTCAAGTAGGCCCCGCCAGTCTAAGATAACTAGAATGAGGCTAAGTGGAGAATATTTAATTAAATACAAAGACCCTATAACATGCATATGTGGGGACAGGCTTAGCACCCCACATGTGCTTTTGGAGTGTCATGAAAACAAAGAAGAAAGAGAAGAATTAAGACAGGTCTTAAATAAACATAGGCTGGCACTGAACATTAACAACTGTCTTAACCCACCAAAAGAGCAGTGGCATACTATACTGTCATTAGTAGTAACAATGGTAACAAGCCACCCTCATGCTAAGCTCATATAAACAGATAAAAGGGTATGACTAAATAGCTCCTCCCCCTGGGAAACTCTGATAACTGAAACAAAAACCCATAGGTTAGGATATAACTGAACAAATGAGCTTGCTAGCATAACATTATTCTTCAAATCAGTATAAAAACAACTTGAAACAATGGTCTCTCATAACCAGAGCTTTAAAAAAAAAAAAAAAAAAAAAAAAAGGCCAAGCATAAATCTCAATAAGTCCTCAAACTAAGTCTAGGATATAGAAATAGGGCAACCTAAGAGATCCGGCAACCTGGAGAGTACGCCACCTCTGCGGACTTGGCAGGCCTACAGGACATAAGAGCATGGCACTACAGATGACAGAGGGCACCAACACCAGTAAACAACACCTGCGGCGACAGAGAACGACAACCCTTCTCCCGGTCCCTTCCTTCCTTACCACCATCACCTCCAGCTTCCCCCTCTGCTCCCCCCTTGCCCCCCCCCTCCACAGTGCGAAATCGCCTTTCGGTGGAAGCACTTTCCCTTTCAAAGACAACAACAACAACAACAACAACAACCGTTAGTCACAAACATCAAAGTTATATACTTTATTAATCTCTGCACCGCCCCCAGATGTTTTTGTTACAGTTTTACAAAAGCGAATAAAATACTATTCGGTTAAAAAGGCATGTGAATAGATTATTTTATGCACGGAAGTGTAATACAAGTTCGTGATTTTATGCGGGAAGCAGATATAAAGGGGAGATCATTGACACGCCAGGCCATTAGCTGTGTGAGTAGCTTCCCGTTGCAGATTCATGTTGCGAGAAAAACAAACTAAAACACAGAGAAATGGCAGAAGAACCTATGGAAACTTCGGAAGAAGAAAGAGCCGAATTGTTTCGTTATCTCCAGGGAGAGGTTACATTTGAGCAGTATCAAGCTTGGAAGGAACTCAACAAAAATGTAAGAAAAAAAAGTTAAATTAAGGACCAAAATCTCTATCATACCTTTCACAGACAGTGATACCACGCTATTCTAAAATCCATTAAAGCCAATTGAGTACCTCTTGGTTCATGATAAAAATATAACATTACAATGACTGGCTTATAACTGAAGATTGCGAAGACGACAGTGGGTGAAGTTTGTTTTTTTTATTATTGCTGCTCTGAGATAAACATTAGACCAAGAAACCTATACATTTTTTAAAAAGAGAAAACTTGAACTTTGAAAAAGTAATGAAAATCGCCTTGCCCGTGCTACCCGGCAAAGCCACGATCGTGGCTTGTCGAACCAAGAGGGCTACGGTACCGACAGATTTGGTCGACCATTTTCCTCCTTTCAATGAAACATAGGGGAACGAGAAGAAACCGTCTTATTCATCACCAGATGCGGACTGACCATGAAGAAGAAGCTTTTAAAACAAAAAATAAAGTGATTCTCTTGTACATCTGGTTTCTTTATTTTAAAAACACAATATCATGTACGCTAATCAAGAAAGTTGACTGCAGTTACTCTAAGAAGGGTGTGATAAGGTATAGCCAAGAGGGGAAGGCCTATACCTTATCACACCACTCTTAAGAGTAACTGCAGTCAACTTTCTTGATTAGCGTACATGATATTGTGTTTTTAAATTAAAGAAACCAGATGTACAAAAGAATTCTTGGACACTACAGGTTTCTCTTTTTGAATGGTGAATGGCATTGTTGCCCAGAGGCAAAAACAAATAAAGAATATTGGTAAAATCTTGGAGTATTCTTCATGCTTTCCTCAACAGATTGCTAGTGAAGGATGCAAAGTTGCTTTTTGTGAATGTCCATGATGTTACTGATTACTCTTGACAGACTTGCATCTTTTCTGTTTTTTGTAAACAATTATATTTCCATTACAAGCTATAATGTAGAAAGTAATAATGCTTTCCACCAGAAATTTCTTGAATGTGCATCAAACCACTTAGCCCTCTTAGCTTGGCATGAAATTGTAACATTACAATGACTGGCTTATAACTGAAGACTGTGAAGACAACAGTGGGTGAAGTTTTTTTTTTATTATTGCTGCTCTGAGATAAACATTAGACCAAGAAAACTAGATATTTTTGGAAAAGAGAAAACTTGAACTTTGCAATAAAAGAAATGAAAATCGCCTTGCCTGTGCTGTCCGGTAAAGCCACAGTCATGGCCCATCGTGCAAAGAAGGTTAAAACTCTTTAGAAAGTATAGAAGAAGTGTTAAGTGCGCAAAAAAAGAAGAGTAGATTGTTCTGCAGAAAAACTTCATCATTTATTAGATCAATGAGGACAGACATATCATGCTGTGTCATATAATAATATTATATTACAACTTCAAACCACAGGTTAAAAAAAAAAGAGTAAAGACACACATTCGAAAATACACTAGGAAGAGGAGGGAAACTCAAAACAAGGCAGTGTGTTACCATTATTAACACTGTATGAAGACTAAATTACGACTGATTCTTGTGATAACAATGATTTTCCAGATTTGTCAGCAGTTTGTGTGTGATTTGTTTTAAATTTGCAGACTCAAGGACTTGTTATTAAACGCCATCGACATGACTCCGACAGGCTTATTTCTGTCGATGGAACTGTTGGGGGTAATGCAGAGCCAAATACATTGTCAGTGTCACAAGTCTGGGACTATTTGGAGTCCAATGAAAAGGGAGATGATTCAGGTTCTGAAACTGAAAATGGCTGCGCTGACTCACTGTCTGTCCTTGACCTTCCTACAACAAGCAGCAGAGCAGCAGCACTCTCCAACATTCAAGCAAATGCATCTGATGTCACATCTGCTCTTAATGTTCGACCAGAAATACTGGCTGAGTACTTAACAGGTTTTTTAAAATGCATTTTTGTATCTTTCATATTTAGTGCATTTTAAGCAAATTTCCTTTAATTTATAGTTTTTTTTTTACAGAAAGTTAAAAGAGTCTGATTCGGTTACTATTATCTTTTACAAATGTAATGAGTCATAGGCACACTTAGCTGAGTGCAAACAATAAAGTAGCATTTTAAGATTTGGATTATGCTCATACTTCACTGAGAAAATGTTTATTTGTTCAATCTATGCATTTTTAGTATATTTTTGAATTTGTATGCCTACATACCCACACTCACAGACATAGATCCAGGTGCACTTGCCTGCATATGCACATTTGACTAGTGAATGTATACAAGCGAACAATATACATAAATGCAAGAAACGAATGTGTTAAAAATTGCTTCAAAGTCGTATTATCATTATGCTAATGATTTTTTTTTACAAAACAGGTAAAATTGACTTTACTGAGTTTTGCAAGTACATGAATGAAGCAAAAGAAGAAACTGAAAACAGGAGACTAAGGAAGAGAAAGAAAAAGGTTGTAGAATCAGAGGAAGATTATGATGAAGATGATGAGGAAGATGCAGAGGAAGAAGATAAAGATGACGATGAGACATGGGAACCTGATAAAGGGGGTAAATGACTTTTTTTTCAGTCTTATGTAATTTCTGACTTTTTGAGAGATACTTTCTTAAATGATTAACATCTGAAGTTTATGACTACCACAGTCGAGCTCTGAAAACTTTGATTCGAGTAACTGTTTATAAATGAAGTTAACTATAACAATTAAAAAAAAAATTACATGCTGAAATGTTTCGTGAGCTGTATATGTTGTCCATTTTTAGTCACTTTGGTCTGCTAGCATTGACCTCTCTGTATCATACAATTACTTTGTATAACTAGCTAATTCTTCTGCACTTTTGTCAATGCCCCTTCTTTGTTCAAGTTCTGTTTCATTTGCCACTGGTTTGTTGTACGTTCAGCTGTCAGTTTACTTAGTTCTGCAAGCACGTCATCGAACTCGCTGCTATGAAGAAAGTTTATCACCAAACCTGGTATTTTTTTTAGTTTATAATACTTCAAAACTCAGTATATAATTCTTTGTATTTGTCTATATGGAAAGAATGTGAGGAAATTTGTAAAGATTATTAATTATTTTTGTGATGTTTGATCTTTTTTTAAAACTCAGATTCCTGCACAGAAAAAGAACCAAAGAAGAAAAAACCAAGAAAAGTAAGAATTGCTGCTTATACAGTCAATTTCTTAAACATTTCAGTGTATTTTTAGAGGACTGATTGAGATTTAGGAAAAATGTTACTTGTCTAAGATATTTTTCCTTGGAGTATTAAAGGTCTACATGAGCTCTCTATGAAAATCGCTGGGAATATAGCATAAAGCATCACAAAAACATATTTTGGTGGTTTTAATGATGAAGAAGCGCGAGAAATATTAATCAGGGTTTTTTTAATCACACCTGGATTTGTCGAGAAAACAGGAAGTGACAAAAGGGTAGTATTTCTAAAAATAGCATCATCTGCATGAGCTGAACTTCAAGAGGAAGGTTACGCTGTGCTGTTGCTGAATGTTCTCTTCGACATTCAGATGGAGTTAGTTCCTAAAGATAATGGCTACAAATGCCAGTGGATTAACTTTGTCCAGAGACCTGTATAATTATACAGATCTCTGCTTTGTTCAAAGGTGCTGTGCAGGCTTTGTCCCCACACCATACTCAAGAATTTACTCAAAACCTTTCAAAAGCGATTGTTATCCAGTCACTTATACAGTACAGTACAGATGGGATCAATTCAGCAGGCACTTGTAGGCTACATTTCCACATCTTGAAGTGTTTACAGTGTAAACCTACGCTTTTTTGCTTGCCTCTGGATTCACATGTTTTTGTTAAGTCAAGTGCTGGAAACCAGTAATAGTAGTGAACATAGGCATACACAGAACTTGTTTTCTTGTCTGCTGAGTTTGAAAAACAAAGTGGTGTAAAAATCCAATTTGTAGTTGTAGTGGTGTTGCATCTTTTTTTCCCCCTTCTTTTCAATCTTCATTTTGTCTTTAGTTATAAGAGATTGATAACTATATTCGGTGTTTTTAGCAAAAGTATGATAGTTCACTAACCTTATAATCCTTATAATCCAATGTATACACTGAGGAATATAAAACAGAGGGGACTGATAAGAAAAAAGTGTTTGAGTGTGTGTGGGTGCGTGGCTGTGCGTGGGTTACTATCATTTACTACAGCACACTTTGTGAGTTTGTTTTTATTTTGAAGTTAACCTTTGCTTTTATGATATTCTCATGAATGGTCCAAAAACTTACACCATATAAAATAACTTGCTTAGTGCATGGATATTTTAAAAATTAATTTGGACATCTTCTGTCTGGCAGCCTCGACGGAGAATGAATGAACTACCCAAGCACCTGCAAGGACTTATGGGAGAAGCCAACCTCAAATTTGCAAGGGGAGAGCATCAGGAAGCAATTAAAATGTGCATGGAGATAATCCGGATGGGTTAGTTGACTCTGTGTATATATATATATAAAAGTTGTAAGTTGGAACAACTTTTAAATTTTTCACTAGTTTCTTTCAGCCCCATGGTAGTAGAAAAGCATAGTCTTATTAAGTTTTTTGCTTACTATTTGTTTCTTGTGTCTCTCTGCTGATACTAATAAAGCTAATCGCATAACTAACAAAAACATTAACTTTATTTTTACACATTATTCTTAGCCAATAAAAAACTCTTTAACTAGCTCTGCTTTTTTAGCTATTTTTTATTTCTGTTTGTGCCCCAGAAGTTGAATGACCTGTTCTCTCTTAGCATAGCTGGTTCTAATAATATTTTGGATCATAGTTGGCATTGTTTTTTATAACGAATGCATTTTCAGTACAGTAGCATATTATGAACTGCTGAGGTAAGGGAAATTAGGAAGTAACCAAAATTCTGACTTACTAATTCAGTATCTCAAAAGCTATGAATAGTTCACAGCTTGAGCTTATGGGTTTTGCATGATGAATGTGTAAAAGAGATACTCCTTGAGTAACTGGTCAGGCAGCCCTAAAAAGAAGGTCCACTCATAGTTGAAGTCAGTCTAGCATGCATAAAACAAACGAGTATGCAACAGTGTCTTTAACCAGGTGAACTTAAGTTATCAATGTGGTGTGATACTAAAGAGAAGAAAAGGCTTGTCAGTTTTTAAACTAAAGCTGATTATTTCAGCTCCACAAGCCTTCTTGCCTTTCCACACAATAGGCATGATATATGAAGACCTAGGTGATATTACCAAAGCGACTGAGGTGAGTTGCCCTTTTCTAGATATATACATTGTGCTTTTTCTGTTTTAATAATTTATATTTACCAAAAGTAAAAATAATATTATTTTACTCCCATTAATTTTTTTTCATTGTCATGAATGTGTCACCTTTCCTGTTTAGACTTTCTCTTTGTATATAATTATAAATTTATTATTCTGCTGCTTAGATGCCTGAGTATTAAACTTATTAAAGCTTGTAAAAGTCAAGCATTATGGTCTAGTGTTTGTTCACAGTTTTTTCTGCTGTCTGTACACCTGAAAGCGGATGATCCAGATGAATGGATGAGAGTTGCAGACATGCTGTTGGATCAGAATGAAACCAAAAAGGCCATTCACTGCTACAACCAGGGTATTCGTAGTAGTCGTTTGTTCATTTTATCGGTGTGATTAGTGTTTGATTTTTTTTAAAAGGTAGTTGTCAAGTAAAGCTGTAAAGGAGGCTACATATTTCATAGGTGCAGACACCGATGATTAGATGTCATTCATGTGCAGAGGGCCCCTTCCTTTTTTCAATAAAACTGTTATGTAAACACTCATATGTGGTTTCATCATTTGTTTGGTTTAAAACAGCTGAAATGCTGAAAATAGTCACCAGCCACATGGTATTCTAATTGTCCCTCTTAGAGATATGCTGCTATATACTTCATTTTTAGTTTCCTGTACATAGGTCAAATGCATTTCCTTCAGTTTCTCCATTTGACTTGCATAAATACATTCCATTTGGCTTCTAAGTTTGCTGCCATCCACAGCATCTCTTTTGTTGCCATCACATTAATGCCTTTTCTGGAGCAGTAGGGCTTTTATTCAGCTATCAGGTGTGCCACAAGCAACAAAATTGAGCTGATGATGCAGCGTTGCAGTCTATATGAGCAGCTTGGGGAAAGGAACAAGGCGTTGCAGGGTTACACCCAGATATTGCGCATCATGACTCAGGAGTCAAACATGGATGACAAGTACCTGACCTTGGCTCGCAACCTTTGCAAGGTAATTTATCTCTGGAAATCAGAAATATAGAATTAGAAATTTATGTTGATTTCAATTTTTTCTATAGGTAACATGTGTTGCCTTGGATTATCCTGTCTTAATACATGAATACTGTTGATATACATTTTTTTTGCATGACAATGTCTTATAGTTTTTAGTTCCTGGTTACTAAAGTTATTAGTTCCTTTATTTAAAAAAAGAAACAAGTTGCTTATAAATTTTCGAACACTGCACCCAACCACAAGAAAATGAATGAAGAGGATTTCAATGTGTAAACACTTTTCAGACGTATCATGAGGAAAAGAAGACAAAGGAAGCTATCCAGATTTTGAAGTCCATGTTTCTTAACCGGCCTTCACTTGTGAATGCAGAAGGTAAATGTGAGATCCTGTGGATTTTGAAGGTCTGTAAGTTTGAGGCAGGTTGACATGCTTGTATGTTGTATATGTGCCAGTGTATGTGTGCTGTTGGAGCATGAAAAACAAGAGACTGAATATTTAAAGTCACTATGGTTTGTACATGTACAGATGTCAACATGCTGTTAGAACTTCATCTGTCTCTGAAGCAGTACCAGACTTGTTTGGAGGCAAGTTCAGTTTATGTTCTGTGTGTTAATCAATGTACACACTGTTAAAATTGAGGAAAGTGACAGGTTGCATACAGTGTGATCGCTCATGCAAAACACATAATATGAGACAAAGTAGGGTGCCCCTCCTTTTCTTTCACTGGCCTTAATATCCGGAATGCCTTGCTCCTTTCCCTTCTTATGGTGACCACCTTCAGTGATTTCAAGGCTAACCCATCTCTTTCATGAATGCCTGCAGTAGCCAGTGGTCTCCTCTCTCCATCTTCTCCCCCATCCCATTTTTGTCCTTGTAGTTTGCAGCTGTGCTCCTGAAATGTACTATATAAGAGATGATGAAGAAGATGATGATGATAACAATGACTGATAAAAGTTAACCCATTGTTAACTCTTGATCTACATAGATGTAGAAGTGACATGAGAGATATGATAGCTGTTCATTTCTGTCTGTCCTTCACAGAGAAGATTTAAGGTATGCCTTTAGGGCTTTAATTGTCAGTCATTTTCTTAGAGCTTAGGGTTAGTTAAATTGGTAAACTTTGTTTTCTTGTGGTTAGGAAATGGTGAGCTACTGTGGACTGGAGGCAGTGTTAAGCAGTGGAGAGCACTGGGCCCAGAGCAGCCCTCTTCATCCAGAGGTCAACTTTAAAGAAGGCAACAACTCCATACGCAGGTCTGCAACCACACAGTCCCACTCTTGACTAGACACTTGAAATGTTCCTTGTGCCATTCTTTCTTGTTACAAATTGCGTTGGACGAAATTTGCTGTTCTTGGGTAGTATGCATTGATAAATATGGGCTTTTTCCAGAGAATACTGGAAAAATTTTAGCCACTATGTAAAAAAAATACATGGGTGAATTATGCTGCTAAATGTTGCCATTGTGCATTACAATTTCCAAACTATGAAAATTACTGTTTGGGCATAGATTCTGGCTTTGTTTAACTTTTATAATTTCTTAAATCTTGATGTGATTTTTAGCATAAAGGTTCCAGATATTTTACCCGTGGATCTTAGAGCAAAGTTGTGTGTCTGCCTCATAAGTCTGGGATTTAGCCAGCTTGTAAAGGTGAGTTTTGATCAGATTCTACAAGCATCACGTTCAGTAAGCTTAACCTCATTTTATTTTTGCTTTGGTTGTTGTTGCCGTGTGTGTGTGTGTGTGCATGCAGGTGCATTCCCATCGTTAATTGTATGGAATGCATCTGTATAATTTTAAATACATGTTGGTCATTGCAGGAGCATGTGGAAGTGCTGATGCAAGAAAACGTAGAAGAAATAGGTGACTTATACTTCGATGTTGCTGAAGCCTACATGGAAACTAGTCAGTGCCAGACAGCCCTTCCAATCCTGCAAGCTCTTGTTAATTCAAAGTCATTCAGTGAGGTCGGTCAGAAGTCTTGTCAACCATCTCTGTTCTCATTTATTGTTGTTTTTTTTTTATTGTTAAGAACTGAATCTTATATAAAAGCAACATGAGAATCACATAAACATATTTGCATTGAGCGAACCCAATAGATCTGTAGCAGTGTTAAGAGTTACAGCATCTTGTACTCTTATTTTAAGAGTGCACAGAGTATCTAACTGGTTGTTTGATTTTTGCCCATCTGTATTACAGATGCAAATTTTAGCATGTCTTGAAGTTTTAGCTCTTGAACTAATCTTTTATTAATGTATTTTTTAACTTAAATTTGGAAATACAGAATTGAGTTTTTTTGGGGTTTTTTTGTATTTGCTATCCTTTTCATCAGACATTTCACCTAAAGCATGTCTTGGAACATTTCCATTGTCAATATGTCCATTCTTCTTTGACCTTACCAGATGATAAGACTATAGGAGATAACAGACTACATTTGCTCTTTAACAGTCAGAAGTTGAACTCTTTTGGTCACATAACAGCAAAGCCAGTGCAGCAGTTTCACCATGAGCTTTGCTATCTGCTCTTGAGCCACATGCTGCACCAGACACCTGTCAATGCATTGTCTTCAGCTTTTGTGTCTTTGCTCTCCAGCCTTCTTTGCTGTGCTTTGCGTTTGTACTGCAGAGACTTGTCGAGAAATACCCGTCAGCAACAGCTGTCTGAAGTGGGAAAATGCAACTGATTTTCTGTCATCGCCTTGTCAACTTTTTCTTCTAGTCATCTCGAGGACTAGTTTCTGTCACAGCAGGCCAGATGTGCCACTTCAGGAAGAATCAAAGCTTACCCTGTGCGCCAATGCCAGCAAGGTATGGGTCGGGGAGCTTTTCTGTTCCCTCCATTTCTTCGTTGCCAGGACTCTTGGTCTTTCCAGGACAGGCTTCTACTCATCAGTCTTCTGGGGATCATGGCAGTCTGAGAGGCTTTCTGTCATTGGACCCCCTGCTGAGTGTCAGGAAGTTTTTGTTTGATTGGGTTGAATGTTGGTTGTAAAAACTGCTGTAATAGCTTTGCTGTTGCCTTTTGTAGTTGTCTGAGGGCTTTTGCTTACCTGACCAGTGGAGTGCTCTGCATGCCAGGCACAAGCTTAGGAGTCAACTTTCGATGGTTAAAGAGCAAATGTAGTCTATTACCTCCTATGGTCATGTCATCTGGTAAGCTCAAAGAAAGAGAATGTATAATAAAAATTTCATTTTTAAAACTATTTCTTCATTTTATCCAATTTCAAGTAAAATAGGTAATAATATGTATGAAAGAATGTTTTATAAAAGTAATATAAAAATTATGTTTTTATAATTTTTATGATCTTCATAATCATAGTAAGAGATTAATGTAGCAGTGTCTTTCAAGGCTGGAGTATGGCTTCGGTATGCTGACTGCCTCAGTTCTCTTGGAAACTTGGAGCAAGCTGTGCAGGCCTTCAGTAAAGTGGTTGAGCTGGCTCCCAACCACTTGGAGGCCCGTGTTTCCCTCTCAGCCCTCCAGCAGCAAATTGGCAAACATGACGAGGCAATCAGAGTGTTAAGTACAGGTGGACATTCATTGCTGTCTTTCTGGGGTTGTGTGTGTGTGTGTGTGTGCATGCATATATGTGTTGATGAATGTTTTTTTGTGTGTGGGGAGGGAAGGAGAGCATTTTATAACTTAAGCATATCTCAGATAGTTTTGTATGCTGTTGCAAAAGGTTTCTTCAGGTAGTTAGCATTGTGGATGCTGAAAAGCAAGCAAAGTGATACTTATTTTGCTACAAGAAGTTGTAACAAAGTGTTACTTACCTTGCAGATAGCAGCAATGAATCTGGGAACCAGACAGTTGTAGACCAGACCCTGCTGCTGCATAAGTGCCACCTTCTGTTGTCTCAGGGCCAGTACCGTGAATTTGTCAGCGCAAGTCGTAGACTTCTATTTCATCATATCCAGGGAAATCATAACCAACAGTCCTTTAAATGTATGAAAGGGTTAAAGGTCAACTTTGCTATCATACCTTCGTAATTTTCAGCCTGAAGGTGAGTGAAATGGCATGTTGGGGTCTTGTGTGGTACAAGGAAACTACCATGTTGTCAAGTGGGATCATTGAAACCATCTACTACAGGAGTTAACTTTTAGTCACCCAAGTGTCCCTAGTCTAAACACTGGCATCATGGGTCCGGGGATCATGCCATACAGTTTTGAACCTGTGTACAGCAAGGAAAAACTGAGCAAAGTAGAGAAGGCTGAAGCAGCAGAGAATTCCTCTTTTGACAAATGGTATGTCACAAATTAGCATCAGCTTGATTTCCTTCAATACAGAATACATAACCACATCTCCAAGAGCTGGCACTGGCATGGCTGTGTTTTAGACATGACTGTAAGTGAATTTAAAACCCAGAATTTTGAGCAGAATGGATTCACAGCATCAGCATCTATAATTTAAGACATGATTCACAGCATCAGCACTTACCATTTCAGCTCAACTTGCCATTTCACTTGCATCTTTTTTAAGACAATGGAGTACTTTCTAAGAACTGATGGTCTCTGTCAATTAATTTGCCTTTTAAAAATGTTTATGCATCTGACTTTGATACTGCATTAAAAAAACACAATACTTAATGCACTTAATCAAAAGATCACAACGAGCATTTCTAATACCTTCACATACTCTCTCAGCAAGAGTAGTGAAAGTTGTGGAGACAACAGAGTGGAGGTGATAACTGTTCACTCTTCTTTCAGATGCTGTCCATTGTCGGTCCATTCGTCATAGGCTGGAATCAGTCAGGAAATTTTTAAGTCAGATTGACCAGACTGGTAACGGTAAGTGAAAAAAAAAAGTTAAAAAATAATTATATCTGTAAAATTAAGTATTGAAGAAAGATGGTTAATGTGTGTTTACTTATGTATTTCCATATGTGTATATGTACAGGAAATTGCAAGTTTGTAAGATGTAGCAAAAACATAAACATATTGAAGAAATAACTGCAACTACCTACCATTAAAGTATCAGATGTTATTGCAGCTGATGCTAAACAGGAGGAGAGCAAGATCAGTGATGATGAGTTGTGGAACCTGTACCTCAAGGTATCAATTATGTTTGTGACAGAACAAATAATGGAGTAGGGCGTTGGAGCAGAGTAAGGATTTTTGTCTCAGAAATGTTTGGAGGGCAGATAAGAGAAAAAGATTGAAAGTCTAATTAAGAAGAAGAATATTTTATCATGATTAAAACTGTCCACACTATGGCATAACCTAAAGCAATTGGCTTAAAGTAATCTTTGTCTCAGTTTTCAGTAACTTTGTTATGGTTGGTAATAAGTAAAAGTCATCAAGCATTGTCATAAGAAAAAGTAGCAATATTGTATGTTATTTTTAAGTTTTAAAGATATAGTGTTCTGGAAGCACTGCTGTATACATGCTATAGTCTTCATGTGCTGCTGTAGATGTGCAATGTTCTGCTGGAACTGGGAGACACAAAGCAGCTGATAGAAGTCACCATGCTTGGCCTGGTCTGTCCCATCTTCTTGACTGATGAATACAAAGCAAAGGTAAAGGACGTTATCAACTGTCTTTTGAGCAACATAGTTAACACAGAAAGGCATTTAGCTAACGCTAGTTTTAGTTTAGGGCTGATTAAAGAACACTTTTACTGAAAATGTGTCATATCTTGCATTTCTGGCTTTTTAAAAAATAATTGAAAAATGTTATTATTCTAAAATAGTTGTGTAACTGATTGGTGGATCTATCACTATTGAGAGGTTTGGTGGGGAAGGGGCATTAGATGGAGAATGAAAAAGAAAGTTTAATGCTTGTTGACAAAAGCCATAGTGTAAAGTTATGCCATATTTCATGATTATCGGTACTGATGCTCTTCTTGGCAGTCAGCGATTTTTGCCTGATGATCTCTCTGCTGTGCAGCAGAGGCATATATTTTACTGGGTGTCGCACCCCAGTGCATTTTGGTAAATTATGCTTAAATTAAATTTTATTTAAGTTTAAAACTGAGCTGTTTAAGATCCACCAAGATTTTCATATTGAATGCATGCTGTACCTTAAAGACTTTTTGGGGGGGACAGTGGGTGTTTAGAATACTTAGCCATCATTGCCCTTGTGGATAAATAAAGTTGTATTGTATTGTATTCCTATGTTGTCAATATTTTGTAATCGAATCTTTCAAAATAAAAAAAAATCTCTAGTGATGTTCCAGTAGGTACGCATGATTCTTTTTGTGTTCATAGGAGACAGAATTTATGACTCTGCTTGCCTGTATGCTGGACAAAGATGCATCTTTTGCATACCGCATCATCAGGGACATCTCTGTCAAGGTGAGTCTGTGCTTTGTCAGGAGACTCACCTTGGACCTCAGGATTTTAAAGACTTTTAAAGATTTTTAAGGTCCACATAGGCTGTTAACTCCCCTGATTACTCAAATGGGTACCTAGTGGAAAAGGGAAGGTGAAGGTGGCAGAAGGAGAGGGTTAGACTCTGCCTTCAACACTCTGTGCCATAGAAATGGTGAACACTTACATTCACTGTCCTTTTGGCCATAATGGCATTTTTTACCATTCTTGTGTGGTGATCCACAAAAGGCATGTCTAGATCAAGAATAGGCCATGTGAAAAGCAACAAACTCATTACTTGCTTGGTGAAGAGCTAGGTCACTAGCTGTTGTATGTCCATGAGATAGCAAAAACTCAGGTCTATCAAAGTCTATTTGCTACTCTGGCATCAAGCATAATTAAAGCTGGCGATAACAGTACTACAATTTGAAGCAATGAAAGATTTTATCTGTTAATTTACCAGATGAGTCTATGAGAAATGGCTGAGCAAGCCATCGGTATTTAACAGTCAGTAAGCAGATATTTCTTGCTAGGTCTGGACCTGCAATCATTTCTGATTTCAGGAAAACAATGCTCCAGCATGGAATCTGTTTATGCAGTGCATGCAGTTCTCTACTGATCTTCGGCATCACAAGTTCTGTCTTCGCTACTTGTTCAGGGTACACTTTTGTTATCTGATTAGCTATTTATTTGCTCTTTAGTTTTTTTTATACTGTTTTCTCTTATTTACTGTAAATTATTCATTTGCTTGTCAGGATTTGTACAGTTCAGTCTGTTATGAATAGAGACAAACTGACACTTGCACATTCTTATGCATTTGTTTTAGCACTGCAGTCATCTCATGTCTAACAATAATATAATAATGTCTGCCCCTGCATCAAATATTTGATATTGAAAAAACCTTAAATGATTATTTTTAGTTTCTAATAAAAATATATGTTGCTATTTAAAGCTCGAGTTATTTGCTTACTTCAGCATACAGTGAAGCAGTGTCAATAGTGGAGCAAGCCTTGTGTTTTCCGTTTAATAAACATTCGATTTTTCTCCCACAGCATCCTGATCATGTTCCTGCAGGCTTGATAAATGGTCACAACAGCCTGCAAAATGGTACCTACAAACATGCCCTGGGTAAGTGGCTTCAAGGCATATGTTCATCGTTGTATGATGTTAAAATTAAGTTACCAGAGTGTGAATGATAGGTGATAGTTGTTTCCAGGTTGTTTTATAAATCCTATGTAAGCACTGATGGCATGAATTGAGAGTGTGCAGAGCACAAAGAGCACATGACTCAGTGTACAAACAATCAGGAGTCATCTACAAAAGTTTGCATGTTCCATGTATGTGGCCTGTACCTGTAAGTGTTGTAGTCATTTGTGTAGTTTGTCTATTTTCATCTAGATTCTGCTTACTGCTCACCTCTGTTTCAGGAGAGTATGTGGCAGTTTTTCGACAAATACCTACTGATCCATTGGTCAACCTGCTCATTGGTCTCTGTTATGTGCACATGTGCAGTCAGAAGTTTACTACCCATAAAAACTGGCTTCTCATGCAGGTCAGCAATGATGGGGGTGGACTAGTGACAGTGTGTCTAGCAAAGCAGAGGGCTTGTGGTTAATGATGATCTTTGGGTGAACAAAGTTGAAAAGGATGCATTGAGGAAGGCTTAGTAATGGATGTGTAGATGAATAATAAATGACAACAATATAATAAAAAAGAAACTTAAACCTCTTATACATTCCAGCATGTTTTTTTTTTAATGACAGCACTACCAGTTAATCATTTGATACAGTTTTGTAAAATGCTTTCAATAGTTGTATGTAGTATACCATTACTTTTGTTCTTGCCATTTCTACTAGTAAGTATATTTCACTACCAAAGCAAAATTTCTAAAATAAAAATAACAATAAAGAGAGGAAAATATGTCCTCATTAATAAATTATAACTGTCTATTCTTGTCACAAAGTTAATAAGAGTGTCTGAGGAAGCAGCAAGGAGAGTTGTTCAAGGCAACCACTTGTTGATTAATTACAAAAACCTGCTTTTCAGGCTGCACCTTTTCTTTTGATCACATCTTTTCAAGATTGCATTGCTTAATGAGAGTATGAAAACTTTTATCTAATATTTGATCATCATGTGCATATTTTAGGGCATTGCATTTCTCAACATCTATCTTGAATTGAGGGGAGAGTGTCAGGAAACATACTACAACCTGGGTCGGGCCATGCACCAGCTGGGTAAGTGCCCTTCTTGACTTCTTATATGTTATGGCCATGGTGTTGGTGACAGTTTTGTTACATCTTCTGTACATCTACCATAGGGTTTAATGCGTGTTGTTTATTTTGATGGTTGTGCAGGATCCCTATTTAAATTAGTAAGTCTTTAGTCACATACAAAAATTTGCATCTTTATTACATTTTTCTTGTGTTTACAACTGGAATTGAGTTTGTTTTAAAAAACAGTTCATACTGTTAACGGGCCTTAATTTTAACTTGGGTAACATATTTTAGTAGATTTTGTTTGCTATTCCAATTTGTATCCAAGAATCAAATATAGCTTAAAAGTGTTGTATCATCAAGATATTTTTTATTATCAGTGTCATCATGATACTTTTTTATTATTGGTACTAAATGGACCAAGCAACCCATGCAAGGACTTTTTATTTTTATGATGATGATGATGATGAGGAGGATAGAATTTGTGAAGCGCATTTCCCTGTGCAGCTGCAGGGTCAATGCACTATGCCTGAAAGACTACAAATGCACCGACAGTTAACCATGCAAGATACAAGTTATAAAAGATATTTCTGACAGTTGTTACTTATAAACATAAAACCTGCTTTTAGAAGATGGTAGTTGAAGATGGTAGGAAATTGTCACAAATGTTAAACATAGAATAACAATTGTAACAAAATGCCCATCTTTCGTTCATTCTTCAGGTCTAAAGTATGCTGCTGTATTTTACTATAAAAAGGCTTTGGACCTGCCTCCAGTAGTGGACGATGATGTAAGTACTAGTTTAACTATCACGCTGAAATTGTCAGTAGAAAAATGCTCAATTTTTTGCATATTTTAGGATAATATTATGTCTTGTATATTTGTTAATCAGTATAGAGATTCTGCCTTTATTACACAGGGAAGTGCTTCAATCATCATTAGTCAGTGAATAAAAATGGCAACAGAACATAGTGGAAGACATGTTTCATCTCACACCTGTCTTTTCAAACCTAGAACTCAAACAGCTTCTCCCTTAGGTCTTACACAGTTTCTCCTGCTTCCTATATGTGTTGTGAGGTGGTTGGAGGGATGGAGGCGACTGCTGAACCACCATTTTCTTCAAGCATTAACCACAGGTTCTGTGAGCGCCCTCACTAGGAGAGAGGGCACGTCTATGAGCGTTTTCAAATCCTACCAATTTCCACTTGGGGATTGGTTTCTTGTGTCCCCACGGACCCCACCCTATGAGCCTCCCATCAATTTTGTCATCATGTTATCAGCTATGACGTTTGTCATATTTTTTACCGTTTTTATTTTTTAAATTGTTTTCTAATTTGTATCTACTTTCCTTCCTTCATGAAACGTCGTAAAGAATACACAGAAAGCTGTGGAAAGTCGAACAGAACAGACTAGCAGTGACTTGCGGTTTGTCATTTTCTTGCTTGCAGACCTTTGACCTGAAGTACGAGGTGGCCCACAACCTGTCGCTTCTATACCAGTCCAGTGGCTCGCCTGAGTACGCCCGCTACATTCTCGAGAAGTACTGCGTCGTTTGAATGGCCATGGCCAGGATGTGCTTCATATAGTTAAAGTACACTTGGACAATCATTCGCAATGTGTTGTTTTTACTGTTTGTACGTCACAAAACGAAAATATAATTTCCCCATCACTTTATGTGTCTTTTTGTATACAGAAGTATGAGTGAATAAAATATTCAAAACATGAAAGGATCCATACTGCTGAATACGTCTGGTATCAAAAAGCAGAGCTGAGAGAAAGAGAAAGGAGTGTGCATGAGAAAAGGGGGAGGATAAAAACTGCCAGAGGCCTAGAAAAGCGCGCTGATTGTAGTAGTCTGTAACGTGATTTCGGAGAATAGCATAAAACCTGAAGCCATTCGATTCTTGTGAAGTAAGATTCTACTGGTTTGGGGAGTCTACCACTGGGTGCGACTAGGATTAGTCGGCCACACTCTCCATTACTGTGAGTATTTCTGCAGTGACTTCTAGTCTCCTTCTGAGCGTAAGATGACCTTTCACATCTCGATAACTGCGTGCAAAGCGTGAGGTGACCAACTACTCTCCATGGGCATGGTTAACAGCATATACGCCGCCATCTTTGGCGGAAGTGACGGCGATGTGGTGGACCCTGCCACCGGCTTGACGTTAAAGGAGAAAGAGGCTATCAGAAACAGCTGGGCGCAAGAAGGCCCTCAGAACCAACGGAGTGGAGTTTTTTGTGATGCTGTTTAGGGAGTATCCCGAGATGCAGAACTTCTTCAGCGCTTTCTAGGGCATGGACGCCGCTACCCTGCGCAAGGACCGGACGATGTACTCGCACTCGCTGACAGTCATGTACAGCTTCGCCTCGCTGGTGGACGACGCTGACCAGCTGGCCCTGCTCGTGCAGAAGATCGCACACAATCACGTGACCCGTGACGTAGGCTTCAAATACTTGGAGCAACTGGCCGAAATGTTTCCTAAGTTCTTGAAAGCGCGCGCCGGTTCCAACGCAACTCCTTTCATCAAGCAGTCCTGGAGCAAACTGCTAGAGGTCATGAACTCTCTTGTGAAGGCGGAGGAAGAGCGCCAGAAAAAAACCTGACTGTTCAGCAATACCTCTGACCTCCAGAAGCTTTTGGTTTAACCTAATCTGGATGTACTGATCAAAATTCGATCGTCGGTAATGTTGAAGTGAGTTCCAAACATGATGATGCAGACACCTGTGTAGATTTCATTGCCTACGACTCCCTCGACCAACAAGGTGAAAAAATATTCCTTTGCATGTTGGAGTAGAAACTAAATAATATAGATTTTCAAAACGTATTTCATTGTTTTCTTTATATAATAGAGTATTTTATTTCGTTCATTCATTTTTTTTTTGGTTCTTCTTCCTCTGTTTGCTCCTGTCACTACTACATACTGCTGTTCATGTTATCATTCTTTTTTTTTTTGGTTCTTCTTCCTCTGTTTGCTCCTGTCACTACTACATACTGCTGTTCATGTTAACATCTTCACCATTTCCATCATACAATCGTGTCGTCTGCTACAGAGGCTTCAAACGTGTACATAAGTGTGTCTAGAATCAACTTCGCTACATGACAAAGACTTGGCTTCGCCTCTAGAATCCACTGACGAGCCATCTTGCTCATTTTTATGTTGTTCCTCTAAGACTTGTAGCTGTTTTGTGCAAGTTGTGTGACCAGCTCGTCTCAGTCGAGTTACTAGACAACGACAGCAATGCTATCACTCGATCTCACTTCGAAAAGACTCCAACACTAGCAGCCGCTGGTTAACTCATAAACGGTGTGTCACACACTGTTTTTCACCGTTTTTAAATTTTTTTTTAAGTTGCCTGACAGCCAGTCTGCCTCAACTAAAAGTACTATGCAAGAACTTGTAAGACAATCCGGAACGAGTACAGTTAGACCCAGGGTGTGATCATGTACAGACTGAGGATGCGAGTACAGGTAAAGGTAAAGGTCATCCCATAACCTGTTCAGGTCGTTGGGGAGTGAGGTGTTAGAGACCCCACTTTTCTCTGGGCCAGCTTTTTTACATGAGGGTGGTGCCAATCTCCTCTCCCTCGCTGCCTTACCTTCCCCAACCCTCTATGGAGTCAGGTACCCATTCCCGTCAGCTGGGTCGACTGGGGGAAGTTTGCTGCGCTTATCGGGAATTGATCCAGCGCGCTCTAGATTCGGACGCCAGCGCTCTAACCACTCGGCCATCCGCTTCCCGCTGTACAGTTAAAGACGATCTTTCAGCACCGTTGTGCTAAGTACGCCTGTGGCTTAATAATAATAATAATAACACACTTGTATAGCGCTTTTTTCCAGTATCAGGCGCTTTACATATAGATAGAGCTTTAGATATAGATATGCACAGATACAGCTTTGCGGGTGTGTGAATAGTTTTTGTCATGAAGTGTCCATTCTACAAGATGATCAATCAGCAAGAAGATAGAAAGTTTTTGTCGATCAGAACAGCTCGCGGTCGATTCCTGTGCTGTGCTGGGGGCGATGATCTGACTGAGAGAATATGAAAGTTGACGTCAGTGGCCTCAAGACACGCGTCCAGCACATAAGCTTTGAAATGGATATGGCGGGATGTCGTATTTATCAGAGCGTGAAGAAACCATATAGCATACATTATAAAGGAAATATTTACATTGTTGTGTGGCCACTAGTCAAGTACTCAATGAGGCTATTACTGTGTGAATGCTATGTGAACACCTCACTCCCCGAACGACCTTAACAAACTGTTAAGGGGATGATCGTTACATTTACAGTGTGATAACAAAGTCAATAATTTACAGTCTTTGGTGATAATACGCGAAGAGGCTATACTCAGCAGCAAGCAGTAAGCGCGCTGAAAGTACTTCAAAAGACTGAGGTCTACGCACCGCAAAACTACTTGATGAGACTAGCACTGGTGCGTAGCCGCTGGTTAGGAAATAAAGAGACTAGCATTTCGCTGTGTGAACCCATGTATGAAAAATCATTTGAAGACGGGCGTGTCCCAGCAAGCAGCAGTCGTTATAGCCGTAGCCTATAGTTAACGGATGCAATTTGCTGATGGGGACTTCTACAGATGCAAATAACTGGTGAGACATGTCGGGGTTCTCATCGCACTTTGATTCTTTCTACTCTCTCACTTTTCTTTCCTATTTTGAAAGAGTGCTTTTTTGGGTTAGTGCACCCCTCCCTTAACGTAAGTGCGTAACAGAAAATCCTTTCATGTTTTTTTTCTAGGACACAAGTGGGTATTTTCACCACCTCATGCGTCAAGCTTGAGAGAGCGATGTATTTACATTCACTCCAGTTTCCCCAAAAGCCCTAAAGTAACGGATTCACAACAACAAAGCAATATTTATTCATAATAACAGCACAGGGCACTAGCTGATTTATGCACAGGTAGCCCTCCTTGTAGAATGCGCAAAACGCCCTCCCGAGCATCTCGTGAACAAACATTCATATATTTTTGTTAAAAAGTGGAATTCGTAGTCAACATCTGCTTTTCTCCCAAAATATTTTTTCTGCAGTTTATAAATTATTCACAGTGATGAGAACACTCCCCTTCCCGCCATTCCAGTACAGGTAAACATCGCCTTCATTTGGCACTACGACTGACTACGTGATCTGTGTTGTTGATGCCGACGGTATTATTTTAATATAGCGCTCGCTGCACATAAATATTTAACGTTCATTACCGTGTGCACTATCAGGTGACTTTTAGGAGCAAATATCTTAAGACACATGGAAGTTGAAATGCGCAAATTGTTCTAATCTAGAACTCATGTTCAACATGAACAAAATTACTTTCAAATTCGAACGTTGTCGGGTTGTCGCCGGTCTAGGCACCATTGCGCGCCAAAAACAAATTACCAACCAGAAAAGCAGAAATTTGCTAGCTGTAGCTTTTGCAAAACCTGAACAGGACCTGCAAGAGGCATATATAACTGTAGTCTTTGTTCAGAACTAAAACAAACGCGCTAATATCCGGGCGACTGCGTAGCGTCCGTGACAATTAAGTTAACTAATCTATATTCCTCGCCCTGTGTTCTTAGGATGGATGGAACGGAGCCTTACACTCCACAATATCCTTACAAGTGATCGGCGGGTTGGGGGAGGGTGAGGCCCTTATCCCTCCCCCCAACCGCCGATCACCTATAGCTGAGGGGGCAGGTCACGTGACTTATCAATCAGATGTTGGCGTTGGGCTACATCGTTGTGCACGACACTGGCGTTTGATTTGATGTCGATGGTTTCGTCGTTACGAAACTGTCAGGATTGTCGGCATAAGTAGATTTGCAACAAAGGGGGAAAAAAATTGACAGACAGCAATAGAAGATCAATAAGATTACATATCGCAGATGTGGGCAACTGCGTGGGCCTTTTTGTTTTCGTTGTGGTTGCAGATGAACAGTTATGCTTTTAATCTTGTTTTAATCTTTAAAAACATGAACAATATGACGCTTCGGAAAAAATAGTAACAATTGCGTATAATTATTTAACAAGTTTACATATTTTAAACTCGTAGACAAAACATCAGATTTGCGGAATCGGAAAGATGTTGAAACATTTTTACCCAAGTCTGTAGACGCCACAATCTTAATGTTAGCAGAAACCACGAAGCTGCCTGCACCACATTCCATAGGGAGTACAACAGAGAGTAATAGTCCTTTCCCCCCTCCCCCTTGCTGATGCTGAGTTTTGTTTGCTTGGTAATTTCCGCCGCAGCCAGATGGGATGAACGACCCGCATCTGTTTAGTGCGGACCGTGGTGGAGCTTCACTATATGTCGTGAAAGCACAGAGCAGACACGAAGGCCCGGCCTGACATTATGCGCGCACGCGCGTGCCGAGCACAAACACAACATCGGACACGCTCAGTGGCAGTATCGCAGGATCTGGCAGCTGCTGCTACACGTCAGATGCTGAGGCAGAGCGCAGATGGTAGGAGCTGACGTAGGGTTTGAACTTTGACAGATGCTGGGGAATCCCGAGAGATACAAGCAGAGAATGAGATCGCTGGTTCTCTCCCGAATCCACCCACCTCCCCGCAAACCCCGGCCTATAGTTGCAAGATATGACGGTGCTGTAATGGCAGCGACAGTCGGGTAGACTGGTCTGGAAGCAGGGCAACTCGACTGACCAGTCAGTGTGGTGGCCTGAGATGGCGGCTTTGTTTAGGTGAGTACATATGTTAGTGAATGGACGCAACAGCTCTTTGATGCTTTATGTCGGAATCTGTATAATCACATTCAGCACTATATATATATATATCGCCTCCACAAACACTTGCACAATAATAATAATAATGGCAAGAGGATACCCAAAGCTATCAAACTTTAAAACTAACCTGAACTTATCTCAACTTGTTGTCTAAAGTCGGTTGTATATCACGATGCCCTTTGAGGTTGTAAACACACGCACTCTCTCTCCCTTTCTGTTGTTCTCACGACACGATAAACTGATTGAAAAT
Source organism: Marisa cornuarietis (assembly GCA_004794655.1). NCBI lineage: Eukaryota > Metazoa > Mollusca > Gastropoda > Architaenioglossa > Ampullariidae > Marisa > Marisa cornuarietis. The sequence goes on along the minus strand of SMMW01000019.1, from coordinate 525,714 downwards.
TGGTCAGCCACGCACAGTATGGACAAGAGTATTCTTTTACATTTAACTATCCTGGGTAATTTTTTAATTTATCGCGGAAATGATATAAGCAGGACACCTTACGCAATTAGCCATCATCATCATCATCATTCCCTGAACTGGAACTGGCCAGACCCGGAGCAAGTCAGCCGACCTGCTATCACCAATCGTCTTGACGCCCATAACTTGCGTATATATAAGCTCTCGACTCCATTAATAAACATTGTCTCTTGTTGTCTGTCTTTAGGACGTCGCCTTACATTCACGTCCTCTAAATGTATCTAAAGTTCGCTTTTGAGGAGAAGGAACGAACGCAAAGGGACGTTTATATTACGATCCAAAACTAGGAGAAAAGGTGACGTTCCCAAACATAAGGGAGTGAATTCCATCGCGGTCTGACTTGTATTATGTCCCTTTAAAGGCATTTTTGTTACTAATATTGTAGATATTTCAGTAAAATTACATAAAAATTTCAAATAAAACTTAGTTATTATACTAAGAGAATAGGCAAAAGTGCGTGATTACTGCAATTTGAGTCAGATATTTGATAGAAATTCTTATTATGCTCATAAAATGTAAAATGAAAATAAAAAATATTTGAAAACCCATTTGTAAGTTGGTACAGAACAGTACAGGAGAGGTGCGCTCCTTTTCTCTGTATCGCTTCTCGGCCTTTTGGCTAAGATCAAAGTGTAGTATCTGTTCTTATCAGCTTAATATCTGATACGTCTTCCATTGGAGGACTTCGATATTAAACTGATTTTTGAAACATGACGGAGTGTTAGGGGCTTGCTCCACCTCTGTCACGGGTTGGCCTGGTATTGCAGTATCTCCAGGATCGGCCCACTCTCCTCATGGAGAGAATCAAATCAAATGTCACTCTTAAATTTAAAATTTCATGCTGGTTATTACGGATTATAGACACTATGAAAAAAGTTCGCTGTTGGCATTCAGTCGGACTTTGATTTCATACAACTCGAGCGTTGGGGAGACCTCATGTGAGGCACAACGGCAGAGTGGTGAACCCCCCTCCCCTTCACCCCACGCATTTTGGATGGAAACCCACGTCACAAAGAAACAATAACCCACCGGAAAACGGCCCACAAGATCGAAGACCACCGACGACCCGTTTTACCAAGCGAACCCCGACGGGAAACACTTTTAATTTGATGTACATGTTTTAACAAACCATTGGTGAACACTTGTGATTTTGTGTAAATACTTGTACAAATTTGTTGAATTTTTATAATTTTTATGTGTTGATTTTTAATAAACATCATGGAAAAAAAATCTGTTCTTATCAGCTTTATATCTGATACATCCTCCATTTGAGGACTTCGGTATTAAACTGATTTTTGAAACATGACGGAGTGTTAGGGGCTTGCACCACCTCACGGGTTGACCTGGTATTGCAGTATCTCCAGGATCGGCCCACTCTCCTCATGGAGAGAATCAAACAAAATGTCATTTGATGGCTTTATTTTAATTGTGCAACCTATGATTACGTCAACTGCTTACGCTTGCGAAGTCAATAAATAAATATAAAATAAATATATAAATAAATATGTAAAAGTTTTGGCTACTGTGCTGCAAAACAATGGAACTCTCTTCCTTTCCATATCCGCCGCCTTCCTACAACTGAATCTTTCAAATCTGCACTGAAAACGCACCTCTTCCTTGAGCATTACTCCTAACACAGTCCACACAATGCTAGTCCTTCTTAACCCCGCCCCCTTCCCTCTTGCTACTTTACCCATCTTTCTCGCAGAATCACTATATTTTTCTGTTCCTGTTACTTGATGCCTTTTGTTTTCTGTTTCGTCAGTACTGTCGTTTTCTTTCGTCCCTTTGTTCTGTATCTACTTAGTCCACGTCTCTTCCTCGTTTTAAGCGCTAAGAGCATGCTCTCTATGAGTGTGAATATGCGCTATAAAAATCTTCACTATTATTATTATTGTGTCTATCTCTAGTGCAGGTTGACCAAAAGTCCAAGAAGGAAACTAACAAACTACCTAGTTTTACTGTTTAAAAATGTAACTGCATTATCTGCAAACTTACTGTTTCAGACAAAATACTGCACCCTGGGCGTGGACTTAAAGAATGGGTGTGATAGGCAGGTCATGTTTGTCACTGATCGACGTGGAACTGTCAGCTGTGGCCAACACCACGCCCCAACCAGTGGTGACAGTAACAGGCGAGGTGCCAGACATCCTGATTGGCGGCTTCAGTTCTGCCAACGACTCCTTTGTCTTATGCTCCACGGCACTCCCTGACACCGCCAAGCACTCCCTAGAAGAAAGCTCCTTGAATGCCCTCATGTATATTGTGGTGGTGCTGCTTTTCTACGCTTTTAGCCTGGTGGTGCTGATGGTGAAATACATTCGCCGTGAAAACAAGGAGGCCTACCTGCGCCAGTATTTTCAGGAGTTTGTGGCCCGTGAGCAGTTTCAGTCTGCGCAGATCCGCAACCAGATCCATATGCAGCACGTTATCCGACAGACGGACCTGCAGCAGCTAAAATACTGCACCGGACACAAGCCAAGTACACGACACGGTGCCAAGGTTTCATGCATGGAATCCATTACTGAACAAACTCCTGGACAGCTTGCTATATTAGTTCAAGAAACTCCCGTGTAATGTTATACGCCATTTACTTACACATAAAAGCAAAACGATGATTGTGTGACGTTTGGTAAAACTCAAATGACTTGGGATTATAAGAAAAAATTTTCTTCCTAAAGTGAAACTGAGAAAGCAGTGTTTTAGAGAACACTCTCATACAGTCATGTGAATATCCTTGCCGAGAAACGTGCTCACAGGGTGTAAATGTGTGCATTATTACATGACTATCCTTTGTTACGTCACTTGATTTCAATACTCAATTTTTTCCTCAATGAATTCTTGACCTACACATTCTCTCCACTATGTCCATCTCTTGTGTTCGGGGTCGTTAATGATTACCCCTAGTCACCTCAGCATGTTGATTTTCTGGAGCAAGCAGGCGCTAGTACTTGGAGATACTTCAACGTTACAGGCGTACCTCGACTCCTAGTGCATCAGCCTGTGAACTTGGCATTGGTACGCACAGCATGCATGTAGGCATCACAAAGTTAGGTTCCAGATACCTCAGAGGCAACAGCTTCTTTGGTGTCTCAAGCATATAGCACCTGCCACTCGAGGTTAGATTCCCACTTTTCTTGCAGTCCATAGCCCCCAGTTTCCCCAGGTTTATTGACATCGTTTTCAGCATCATAAAAAAAAAGGCAGCAAATAGAATGAGAAAACTTAATGTTTTATGAGCTGACAAGATAAAGCTCGACAAAGGTGACACTATAAAGGCTTTCAGGCAGCTGACAGTCCAGTGATCCTGAACCAGTGCTGGTTCCTACCATTAGCAGGTTGTAAAAGGCATTCCCATTAACATAAACCACAATATCAGCTTGGAATTTGTCTGCCATGTTATTAGTTTCAGCAGTTATTTTCTATTTATGCAGAGTAAACTCGGATGGACATTGTTGCAGAGAAGACAAGCTATTTTAATCAAAATAAATGTCTTGAACAGACATCACACTCTGGTCTCTCATGTTTGTTGTGCAGCATCTAATTTTTCAACAGTGACATGGGTTTAATTTCCCTTCCTAGTTTACCATGCTGACAGCAGAATGAATGATAGGGCTGTTCCCTCAACATGAGAACAGAATATAACTGTTTACTGTCGAACGGAATCGTTTTACTAAATGGCATGATAAATATTGTTAATAATTAAGCATTTCACATACAAGATGGACAGAAAGCTACTGGATTTCAAAATTGATCATTTTATTCTTCACCAATAGTACGTCTTATGGCAAACTCAATGGCAGATGAAATAGTGAATATATATATATATATATTATCAGATTTCCCCATGCAAGTTGTAAGAACTATGTTTCTAAAATAAAAGAATGACAGTTGTTAAATTGGCAACCTCCTTTGATGGCCTCCTTTTAACATTATGCAAGATGATGATCTTATACAATTAAACATTATGTACATAAGTAGCTCTGAAAGATATTCTACAAGACAAACTATTCAAAAAAAGGCCAGGCTTTTAGTTAATGTAGGCACTGCTATGCAGAAAAAGCTTTTTCCAAATAAGCAGTTTTTGTCAATCAACAATTCTTATCAATGAAAGGCCATTTGGATGCCCAGTGCACACAAGACTCAGCCTGCAATCAAGGCTGGTCTCTTTGGTCAGACCTGGCATGTAGTGGGCCATCTCGGTGATAAATGCTCTGTACACTGTTCCTTCTATGAGTTAAGTCTTCAGAAGAAGACAGCCCATCATAGCAGGTAACCATCAACCTCTACTGTCCACACATTTGAGACACCATTCATACCAGAATACACTTTTGTATGTCATGTCTCTTCAACAGTCTCAAAAAGGTCTGCACAACCGTTTTTCTACCTTGCTTTTCTTCCAGGCAAATGTCTAGAAATTCACTGTACAGAATTTTGCTGCAGGACAGCAGCTGAATGAATAACCCAATACAACTCTTGAGAAGTCTGTCTCATGGTTAAGACATAAGTCGATGAACACTTTCCTTGTATTTCAAAACACCGACACTGGAAACTTTTATGGTAATAGTACAACTGAGATTAACGAGCCTTAATTTGCAAGCAAGCAAGCAAGCAAAGAATGTCAGGTGGTGCTGAAACTGTTTTTGTAAAGGCAGCCATTTCGGTTTAAACCCCAGCTCAGAGGCTCACTGAGGAAGTGGAAACATTTACAACTACAGACTTTCTAACTCTTTAATACATGTCATAAAGATCTTCCGACCTTGGGTTAAAAGACCAGAAACGATATTCAGGATGCAAAGAGACTAGGGCTGCACCAGTTGCTAAGCTAAACTTATGCAAATATCAATAAACTTTACTATAGAAAAAAAACCAAGATCTCTCTTCAGAAACATGAATTTATAAAATATGATTCATAGTCAAGTGATTTTATTATATTACAACTGTAAATTCTTTCAAATTTCTAAGATTTCTTCCTTCTATAATAATAATAAAACAATTGTGTCTGTGAATAAACAAATGTGGTTTCCACTGAGCTCAGAGCAATTATGAAAATACCTTTCTGTGATGTGAGGATGGGGAAGGGAAAACAGAGAGAGGATTTTTACATGTATATTCAAATATGGTAAAAGAGTAATAAAAACAATGCACTTTTGTGACAGACTACACCACTTACTTACACACTCTGGATTCCATGTAACTCTTTAAGCACACTGGTTTTGGTTGTTCATCACTAAAAGAATCGTTTCCTCAATAAACACCAAATAATTAATATAGGTAGATCTGAGGCCTCAGCAGAAATGCTGGTGTCTTCATCTAAGATATTTTACCCCATCTGATCCAAAAATTTCTTGCTGTATGTACAATTTATTACCTAAAATGACGAACATGCATTGACGCAATGAAGACGAGCCACCTCTAAAATGCATGAGTGGTTCAAAATCACACAATTTAAGCAATTTCTAACAAGCTATTAAAATTCGTGTTTCAGAGCGCCATTCTGTTAAAGAAACTTGGGGGATAAAGTGGGAGGGAAGGTGGTGGGAATGACAAAAATAAAGTATTAAAAAAAAAAGAACCCACCAAAAACGTTAGCATTTCTAAAAAACTGGATTTTAATGCTATCACCACACCAATATATCACTACTAGTCATCCTTTTGCTGTTAACGCTGGTTTCTATCTTGTCAGATTATATATATATATATAAAAAAAAAGACAATGCTCGAACAGCAAAGAATGACAAGCTATCTGGCATATTGTGCACACCTACAGGTGTGATGTGTAATAAAAGAATCATCTGCCTCTCAGTCAAAATGCTGTCACTAACTATGCATTATTTAGTAAAAGGAAAAGCAAGCCTTGTCAGAACCCTGGGATGGCATATGGGATGGAAAAAGGGGAAATAATTCTAATGTAAACACATGCACAACTTCAAGATTCTTTCTGATAAAAAAAAAAAATCGTTAAAAAAAGCAACCTACCCAGCCTTCGGCATGAAACATATTTTCACAGTTACAAAGGTACAAAAGTGAACATTATCACACCATCAAAAATAAACGTTTCTGAACTTTACACTGGTGTATGACTTGAAGAAAAAAATATTGCTAGTCATAAAACGAGGTTCAAAAAAAAAAAAAAAAAGATTTAGAAACAAGGAAATGATGAACCCCACATTTAAAAACAAGATGTTAAACATGAATATTAAAAAAAGCCTAAAAATTGCATCAGAAATGACTGACATTTACAATTTTGTCATATGAAATTTATCACACGGTTAATGCCTAGCTGCAATTCGTCTTTAGTACTAGCACATAATGTAATATAAATAAACAAGAAAATTTTTATAATGACCTGAGTCATAAGTGGAACTGAACTACAGCCCCCACCCCCCACACTAGAGTCTAAGAATATTGTTTTCTAAATGCATTTACTCATTCCTTTGCTAGCCTTTTTAGTATGCTACTGAGATTTAGTAGCTTTCAGTAGTGTCCTGTCTACTTGAACAAACCCACACACACGACACTTTCGTCTTAATTTTGGTCCAAAAACATTTTTACACAATTCCTTTCATGGAGGAACTCAATCCTAGACTGGAAGAGACTGCTGTTTGCCACATCTTTTTCTTGCACTACTTAATCCGATGCCACCACTGACTTGCTTAAAAAAAAAAAAGTCTCTAACACTTAGTAAACAGCAAACTGCCCTCCTGCTGGAAAAGGAGACAGATTTACAGCCAGACTACCAACCAGACAAACATATACACCCCCGATACCATTTTCTTGTGGTAAACTGAACCACAGGTTAACTTGCTGCCCTTTGTTCCACACACTGCACGCACACATCTTGCCCATTCATCCTCAGGATATGATCTGTTGACAGAAGGAAAGATCGTTACAAAATACCAGTGAACACAGTTTTGTGCATCAGACAATATGTTATATAATTAAATATTTATACATGAATCATCACAAAATTTTCTTAAGACTCTGAACCACAAAGTGACAACGTAAGTTTTCTAACCTGTTTGACTGTAGCTTTAATGAAATCTTTTCTGTCTGTCAAATCAAATGATGGATATTTGTCATATACCTGGAAAATAAAAACAGATGCATCATTATAATGAACTTTGCATGAGCATGCACACACACACACACAAAGTATGAACCTTAGAACATTCAAAATAGTCTGACCTGCTTCACAACTGTTTTCATTGTGACCTCTTCAAGGTTAGCACCATCTAAGATTTTCTTGATCACTTCTTTTAGCTCATCATTCTGCAGACAGACCAGTTTTGGGAACATGAACAAAAATTTAATATTACACACCCACAAAATAGAACATTTTGGCTAACTAAATCTAAAATTGTTTGTCAGAGCATTACTTCCTCCAAGGTACAAAGCACAATACATAACTTGAATCTGCTCAACAATATAAGAACAAGCGAATTCATTTAACTAATTAATGTAAGAGTTAAAAACACATGCTTACACTTGGAGGTTCATCTTTTTTGGAGGCAAGGGGTTCATCATCTGAATCATCCTCAGAGCCCGCTGTACAAGACATCATGATCTGACAGTACACTCATATACATTTTAGAGTTGTTATCAGATTTATTTTTTGTCAATGTGATCACCCCAACACATCTAAACACAAATCTGGACATTAAAGCATAATAGATTATTTAATATATTTACTATATAACTTTTAAATAGCATATGAGGTAAAAAAAAATTTTTTAATATACACCTTTCCTTTTCAAAACTTGAATTTAAACAAAGCATTAAAGCAACCCCTAAAGCAAAATATAAATAAAAAGTAAACCTAGATTGTATTTGCTACGCCTAAACTACCTGGGATTCTTGAACTACTTACGCTTCTTTCTGGTTTCTTTCTTTTCTTTCTTGACTGGCTTTTCCTGTTTACCATTTTGCTTTTTAACCTTGGCATTTTCTTTCTTCACTGGTTTCTTCACAGTCTTTGGTTTTTTCTTTGGTGGCTACAAACATTAAAAATCAAGTTTTGCAATTGGATACATTTTCCACAGCTAAATGTTACTTCAATAAAGCTATAAAAAAATATTGCATCACAAAGGTAGCAGATTCTTGCAGTACCCATGATTATCAGCAGCCAACATTTTCTGGTTTATCCACATAAAACATTACACTGTCAGGTAAAGAAAAGGAATACAAATACTGCATTCTTGAAAAGTTTATCAACACGCATACTTTTTCTCACTGCAAATGACTAAAACTTCAAGTATGTTAACATGGGTAACTCAAACCCTCAACAATTTTCGATGGAGGTATGCAAAAAATATTGCTGGGCTGTTGACATAAGCTCAGCTTCAGTTGAAACATTCGCTTACTTCTTTGTCACTTTCTTCCTCCTCTTCTGATATTTCCTTTTCTTTTTCCTCCTCTTCTTCATCTTCATCTTCCTTTTCTTCATCTTCTTCGTCTGAGTCAGAAATGTCTGACACAGTATCCTTTTTAGCTTTTGATTTTGAGTCCTTCTTAGGCGATCTTTTTCTCTTTGTGCTTTTTCGGTCTCCTTCTCCAGAACTTTTGGATTTCCCTTTATGGAATTAATATTACCGAATAAATTAAGCTCAGAAACAGCACCAACTTAACAGTATTTTATTTGAAACAAAAAAATGCACAAGAAATAACAAGCCAATAATTCTCAAGAATGCCATCACAACAACTGATGGTTTTCACCAATTGTTGTGACCAGTTCTATACTGTCATTTTTGATATAGATTTATATTCAACATCTTGCTTATTCAATATGAGGATAATCTAAACCTTCAATGAAATATTATTTCAATGAGATACTCTAGCCAATATAGATTGAAATTACATTTCTTTTTTTGGCCAGATTCTTTTTAAAGCACACAGAATGACCCCTAAAAAACTTGTCATGAAAGAACTATACTTTGCTGGGATGTGGGAAGTTATTATTTTAAAGGAAATAATCCCAGTTATTTAAGGCAGCATACAGGTTTAAAACTGCCTGTCACTTACTCTTTTTCTTCTGTGGAACTTTCATCCCTGAACTTGAAGGCTTCATAAGGAAGTCCATGATCCTGTCTACAACAACAGGTTTGGCACCACTGCGTTCAATATCCAGCACCTCACAAATCTGTTTTAACTGGGGGATGGTCATCCTGCATCAATGAGAACTGTTTTCACAAATCATTACATAAGCAGACTTTTCACTACCAAAGCCAAAAGACACCTGCCAATGCAGATTAGGAGAATAAGTATTCTTCACAGCCCTTACTTCATAACAGTTTAGATTCTTGCTCATGGGACAAGTAGATATGGTTTTTGAATATAAACTTTTATCAAATAATTGGTAAAGTATGTTACCACAGTAACACCTTTGACCAGCAACCGGGTTTTAAGCATAGTTTAGCCTGATTATCTGATTTGCTGACAACAGAATATGCTTACCTACTGATCATCATCACTTCTAACACATTATTCACAATCTATAAACATAAATAAGCTCAACTTACTTGTTTAATGCTGTCAAACGTTTCTCAAACTCTTTATCTTCCTTGCTAAACACAAAGCCACTGAATTGTCTGATGTTTTTCTTAACCTCTGTGTTCTGAAATGAATATAAGTTCTGGACCGTAAATCCCAAAAGAAAAGGAGGATCCGTACCTTCTTCAAATACGATTCTTTTATAAACACAAAAACCCAAACAGATTACAGCCTTTCTCCACTCTTCCAGGGCTTTATATAACCAAACTTATCATTCAAATTACTTACAACATGGACTTCCACAAATAATTATTCCAGTCTTAATTATGCTAACATATTTTGGGTTGTGAAAAATAGTGTTTGTTAAATGAAAAACATGCATTTTTACTTTTTGCCATTAACAGCCTACTCTTTTTCTGAACAGGTCAGCTGTTACAAATATATAAAAATATCAGTCAGATATTAAATTTACTGTATAGAAAAATGAACATCTACGTACTGAACCAGCTCTGTTAAATAACAATCGATGAAGAGATTTCAGGTCCATAGCTTTTGTCTGGCCCAGCTTAAACTCAACTTGAGAAAAAAAGGACAAACGAGCACAACACAATTTTAGAACTTTTTCTAATTAAAATCGTAAAAAAATTAAACAAAACTACTCAAGTTTGACTGCAGATCCTATCAGTTCATGTTAATGTAAAAATGGCAACTTCCATTGAAAGTAGGGATAAGAAAACTTTTCATACATAGCAGAAGCAAAACTACCGAATAAGTTTACTCATCAAATTCAAATCTAGCATAATAGTTGCATGCATGGCTGATACAGAGAGCACAGTGAACATGGTGTAAAATCCTCGTTATGTGGCCCGAGTTTCCCATTTCATCTAAATTTACTATCCTGTAGTCGAACCCCACAGCTTTCCCTTACAAAATTACACACACATATAGTAAAATACTTTTTCTATTACAGGGAATATTACTTCATAAGCAATTTAAACACCAAATATCTGCATTAATACCCCAGCATTGTAGAAAAGGAAGGTCAGATGATGTGAATAAATTTTTAGGTACAAACTTACTTCGTGGGCAATCACCAAGTTTGGTTCCTGCACCCTCCTGAATCTCAACCTTTTTCTTTTCGCTGCTGGGCATGTTGATGGACATGGACAGCCTCTCCACTTTCTTCTTCTCCCTCTTGCCTGATGTTAGCACCACTGGCCTCTCCAGCAAACCCACTTCATAAACAGCGATGCATTTAAAACTCATTGCAAATACAGAGTTCTAGCTTTAAAAAGTCTGTTATATTGAAGCGATTTCAAAGAAAACACTTGTACATCAAACTCCTGCAACAAACCTGAAGAAATTGTATCTTAGTGTTTTGAGTGCCTGCTTATGTGTTCAATGATCATTTCCAAAAGTACTTCTTTGATTCCCAAACTTTAATCCCATTTTGCTTTCATTCACTTATGGACCCAACTGTGGAAATAAGCCACGATGTCCTGTGGGTGATGGCAGTGTTAAAACTATATATATATATAAAATACTTAAGGACACAAACCTTTACTTTCAGATTTGATAAAAAGTGCAAAATCTATATTTAAATAAACACCTAATGCTGTTTTCTAAAGATAAAAAACCCTATATGTAATAAAACACCAACATGATGAACAGTCAGACATACAATTCAATCTTTTAACTGTAGTAAATTACATGTGTTGAAGAATGCTAGGTGTAGTTGTGTCCCGTCTGTGGGTTAGTGCTGGTAATATATTTGTTTATTTTTAAATCGACAAAAATGTTGCATCTTTCTTGTATCCTTCCAGACCACTGTAATGTTATAGTCGTTTAATATTAGCTTATGCCTTCTTAAATTAATGCGAAAATAGTTTAAACTACTCTGGTGCAAATAAGTCTTTTTTTTATTTCAAGTGTTTCTAAGAAAATTACAACTCCTAGCAATGTTCTCAGCACAAGTCAACAAGATACTACTATCTTGAAATCTGACCCCTACCCAACAAAAAACTGAATGCTCTTCCCAAACGACAGGTAAATTATTTACATGGCAATGGTTCGTCATCTTCATCCTCATCTTCTTCCTCTTTTACAGAATTGTCGTTTAGGTTATCTGCATTTTTTCCTTGTTCTTGTTTTTTCATTTCTTCGCCGTTCTCAGTCACCTCCATCTGAAGCAAAACAACTTCACTTAAAAAATAACGTAACTTTAATCATTTCAATCAACAGCTGTGTTTTTAAGATCTAAAACAACACCTAAACCTGAGCACATTCCCTTCAGTCATATGGCATGATAAATATGCCTTTCAAAAGAATAAATAAATCCCTCCTCTTGTATTTACAAATTAATTAATCAAGTATTGTTAAAATGAATCTGGAGGGAATGGTAAGGATGCAAACAATGTTGTCATTATTAGTGGTCAGGCTACACCTAAAGGGAACAGCACACATTGTTGGCCTGCTTTTGTATTGCGGCTAAAATGCTTGATAGAAATGTTAAAAAATCTGACATGCAATTATGCCTAACAAAAGTGTAGGTAAGCAGTATGAGGTTTTACTATATTATGCTGTATAAAATTTGTTTTTTTATGCTGTCATTTTATTCATCGGCTTTATTATGTACTGTGTTAAATAAAAGGGATGGGGAGATGTTTCTAGGCTTAGCAAGTTACCACAGGTACTTCCATATCACATTGTGATTAGGGCAGACATATGCATCCTATTTAGATTCTATGCCTAAAATTTGTATTTTATACAACAAAAGTCTAGCAGATTATGAATGAAAACAAAGAAATCTTGAATGCATTTCACATAATTTTTTATCCCTATTTTTGAGAATCTCCCATATAAATGTCATACGGGAGAACATTTCTGCTCCACCCTTCTCAGTGACTGCATGTTTCTGAGACTTCTAATGGTGGAAAAGCAACATGACTGGCATGTGAAATGTCAATGCCACACTGGCATTGTGTGCAAAATGTATGCTTGTCTCCCTTTCGTACTGGGTTCAATGTAATTAAAATCAGTAGTGTACAATTTCAAAAGGGTCTGCGTTCTTTTTTCCATGCCTGAGGGAACATCAGTACTGTCTTCGTTAAGATAAAGAGTTAGAACTAATGGATGGCATGGATGCAGCGCTGAATCACAAACTACAAACTGAAAAAGGCAGGCAGAAAACCAGGAACAGGTGTTCAACACTGAACAGAATTAAAGAACAGAAAAATTGAAGTGACCAAAATAATCATACAGTTCAATCATTGTATTTTTGCATCTTTAAGATTTTACCAAATGAAATATAATTGTATGGGCAAGCATCTCTGCTATCAGAGATCAATTTTACACAAATGTGCCTACACCGGAGGACCATCTGGCCAGGCCTGGACATTAACTTCTTGAGTGGCAGAATGCTAAAAATCAATACACTGAATGCCTATAGATGATATGAGTATGCTGACAAAGATGGCTGTTTTTTTTTTTACCCACTATTCACCCATCTGAACTTAAATTTATTTATAATCTTGTATTTTAACACTGATGATAATATAACTGAATTCAGGCACCTAACATTTCAAAGAAAGAAACATCAATCATAAACCGATAAAGGAAGATCGCTAAACATGATGCATTTATAACAACACATTTGAAAAAAAAGGAAGTTGACAGCAAGCAGCTAAAATAAATTGCAGCTGTTATTCGTGCAAAATTCTAAAAATCCAGCGAATCAAAAAAGCAGATATTACTCAGACATGCATATGCAGATGTGAGCCAGATGGTCACCAACTGATTTAACCACCATAGGAGTACACTACCAAGAGGTGATTTTACCATGTTTATGATTCATTCAACCATGAATAGAGAGGAACTTTGCCATGGTCTCCTTTATTTATGATTTGGGGACAAGAGGAGTGTCACGCACAAACTGGGACCGTGGGTCCTGTGTAGATGACCGGCTTAGCTGATTTATAGCAGTCTTTCACTGACTTCTACAAGCTACATGATTTCAGCTATACTGATATTGACACACAGCTATTTGAATCAAAGAGAGGTTCTTGTTGAAGTAACAATTTTAGACTGTGGACAGCCGAAACAAAGCAAAACAATTCTCAATGCCTAGAAGAACCCAGCACAGTTGCCTGGGTCTCTTTTATCTTTGACCGTGTGCTGGTGAAGAGAACATCCAGCCGATATTATTGTGACATCTTTTTTCCCAAGGAGGGGTTGAGTAGTTCGAGAGAGTACAGCCATTATCAGCCCTAAGAACCGTTGATATACTTACGCATAATTCAGCTATATTAAATAATTAAAAGGATTTTCAAGTTAAAATCAATGGACTATTTCTGTCTGCACAACATATTTTTATGTACTTAAATGATAAATGGACAGATTCCTTTGAATGCTAGGAAATGTTGTTCATCCTCTCTTTTTTGTGTTTGTTAGAAGGCTGGTCACAAAAATGGTAATTAAAGTATGAAATTTCTTCTTTGTTACTCAAGGAAAACAAACCTTTTTTGGTTTTTATATCCATAAAATATTATAAAATGTAGACCAACAGTTGCTGAGGTACATAAGAACATAGTAATGCCATAACAAATTTTGTACAACTTTCTGGAGTTAAATGTAGATAAAAGAAATGACTTTAGGGGAATTAAACCTGCTGAAACTGTTAAATCATTCAAGTACCTAGGCACTGTTTTTGATTGCCAGCTCAAATGGAATACTGTGACCACAGGGGTTACATTTCAGAGACCCCGTGATAGGTCAAAATCCGCGAAGTCGCAGCATTGTATTTATTTCATTACTTATATATATATATTTGCGGCCCTATGCTCCTCGAAGAGTAGCAAGGAATGATGATAATATGTATATATTAAGGCTTTATAAAACCTTTCCACTCTCTTATTAACCTTTCATATCCTCTTAAAAACTTTCTACACTCTTAAATCTATGTAATTTTAACAACATACAAAATTATATATGGGTACACAGTGCTGTGATTGGTTGGTTACCATTCCATCAGCCAACAGAGTGTCGTGTACAGTCCTGTGTTCCACTGTGTACAGTATGGTATTCACCTGCTGATGAAATACCTGTACATGCTGTATTTTATTTTGATTTAAAATTATGTTTGAGTTAATATTTTTATATTAAATTTTTTTCACAAGTGAACTGCAATATAGCGAGGGATGACCGTATAAACATCAAGCATATTGTTAAACGTGGCCACCAAAGAATGTACCTTCTGTCTAGTTTATCAGTCAGCAAAGCAATTGTGTAACATTTCTAACAGTCATTTATCTTTTTCATTTGTACAGTGGTACCTCAAGTTACGAACTGCTCCACATACGAGCATTTCGAGTTACAAGCAGCGGCTCAAACAAAATTTCTTACAATTTAATTTTATGAATTCACTTCTTGAATTTGTTCTGTGCCAGTTTCCCTTCCTCCCTCCTCAGCCGAGCTCATCTGTCACCAAGGTAAGATTACAGTGCCATATTTTATACATTTTTCCTATAGTATTTTGTACATTTTTCTTCATTTATTTTGTTGTGTAATTTGAAGTTTTAGGTGTGTGTTTCTTAATTAAAAACAAGTATTTTTTCATAATTTAGGAAATTTTGGGGACTTGTCAGAGGGCTGAAACAGACGAATCCGATTTCTATTATTTTAAATGGGAAAATTCATTCGAGTTACGTGCATGGCTCTGGAAAGAATTAAACTCGTAATTCGAGGTACCACTGTACGCTGGTTCTGCAGTCTGTCCATGACAGGAATAGTCTGAACAGCATTGTCCATATCTGTTCTAAGATAATTGGTATCAAGCAGAGGGATTTAGCTTCTTTTTGCAATCAACAAATAGCCAGTAAAGCTTTATGCATTTTGTCAATACTTCAACATGTACATGTACGAGAGAATATGCGTTATTAGGTTCAGATAAACATTATGCTATGCCTATATGTAGAAGCAATAGGTACCTGAAATTGTTTGTGCCATCTGCAGTTCAGCTGCTCAATCACAGATGAATTGTCAGTTGTGCGTATGTGTGTGATGTTGTAGGTGTGCATATAAGTGGTCTTCATGTAAGATTTTAGTTTTTTTAGGGTTTTTATAGTGTCTTTCCTCATATTTTTTATTTTGTAACTAGAACTTTATATATATAGTAACTGAGCAGATTTCCCATGTTTAAATTGCCCATTGGGGTTAATTAAGTTGGTCATTGTTGATGACATTCTGCTGAGTTTGCTGTCTGCACATTGTTCTCTTTTGATCTCGCTTGCCAACACAATTTTCTTCATAGGGGATTTAGGCATTTACCATAAAAAACAGACAATATTTTCCTCCTGACTTTTTAAAATTTATTTTTGTGTTTTACAACACAAAAGTGATCTTTTTCACCTTGTCTTTACATGTGTATGTCTTGGCTTTCTGCGTTCCATGCTTTCGCTTTGATCACCAATGAGTATGTACTGAGTATGCACTAAAAAAGTGAAAAAAAACTCCCACTGGGGAAACTATGCTGTGCCACATGGATACTGAACTAGCTAGTGCTTCTCTTGCCTCCCAGATGCTATCGGTTTAACCAACTTGCTATCTAGTTCCCCTTGCTTTTCTAGGATAGCAATTTACAACTCCAAAGCATGCATGTGTTAATCATCTAGCAATATTCTAGTTACTCCATAAGAAATTATTTAGGTACTCCCATACAGCTAAATGAAAATACCTAGAATTGGTAAAATTAATGTCCTGCTCAAGCTTTGGATTCCCCTTTTATTAAGCATGTCCATGTCTATGTAGGTACACGAGCATTTTATATGCTCTGATTTATACAGTTTATACATTTTATATGCTATGATTTATACAGTTTGAACAATATGACACTTGATAAATATTTTTGTTTCAGTGTTAAAAAAAATTAAATAACAAGTCAGATCATCAACTACTCTTCCAGGACAAAAATACGAAACCCTTCCTTCCCTTATTTTCTTATATTCAATTGATTCTCTTCTCTTCTCGGCTAGTCTGTTAACATCGATCATCATTTCATTTTTTTTATGAATCCGATTCAAAACGCGACGTTTGCAAAATGTTCGTCGTCACAGCCTAATAATATGCTTCTCTTAAAAAATGAATTCTCCACAGCAGAATTTTTTTTTTTTTTTTTTTTAGAAAATCATAAATGGACTCCATGGCGAAGTCAATAAGGCGATGTGAAAACTGAATGTTAAAAACATTGTTTTCAGAAACAGTGCACAATAGCGCATGCACGTTGTGTATTGTAAACGCCATTCAAATTGAAACACTTTCAAATCTTTCAACAAAGTTGTGTCCGCCTTTGTTCTGCTGTAATGCCTTATCATTCCTTTTATGATGATCAACAAAAACTTCCAACAGTACCTGTGTTACACGTTTTTGTTGTTTGACGGACTTGGCCGCTGAAACTGGGTGATGAATTGCAATGGATAGCCATGTTTGGATATGATTATTTCTTTATGTATATGCAGCAGTACTTTTAAATTTGGAAGCGTGTTAGTAAGTAATATAATTTACAGGAAAAGTTATGTCTCAATAAAATCTATTTACCTCCTCCTTTCCTGAAAGCATCTGATTTTCGGCTTCTGACATACCGATCACAGGGAAATGGCGGTAAAATGGCGTATGGATTGAAATTGACCAATGAAAGGCAAGTGTGAATTGTATCCGATTGTACTTTTTAGCAAATTAATGTTCTGAAATGCAAAATAACTTTAATTCAAGAAACTGCTACATGTTTAGAGTTATATATTTCTTAATTAAAACTGCTTGTATTTGCGACTCAAAATAACATTTGCGAGAATAAAATGCTGGATACGTACTTAATTTGGATTTGACGTTTATTTAAAGGCTTACGTATGTCGATTGGCTTGGACCGAAACTGAAATAAAGTTATGTTTTTCTCAATAATTAATTTTTCACCTCTTTATAGACTGGACGGCTATGGGAGTAAATGCATCTCATGCGCAGATAGTTTATAATCTCATGTGGAAGTTATTGTGATGTCCGCGCATGTGTTGCTTCCTAATCTTGCTTTTAATAACAGAAGCTAGTATAGGTCTAGTCAGCCACCGTCCAGGTTTTTGTCTTGTGTCTGTATTTGCATTCGTGGCACGCACAAACGAATCCTGAAAGTGCCCATGCGTACTCACACATGCGTGTTAGGCTCACTTTTGGGGTAGGTTTATGTGGGAAAATAATTGCTAAACTCAATCTCAAAATTCATACAAAACATTTGCAAACTAGTCTTTGAGATAAAGGGCATAGAGATAATATTCACTTTTTACACAACAAGAACGAAAATCTTTCTAAACGTGAAATAAGCGAGAACTTTGAATTTCCAGAAAAAAATGCATTGATAAATACATTCGAATCCTTTGTCCAAGTCAGTTTTTTTACGCAATCGACAGACAATGTTGATAAGGTCGGTACGTGCCCCTACCTTCAAGATGTTTGCCCACTCTTTTCCTTCGCGTACGATCCCTAAATCCACATAAGGCAGAGTATGTTGTTATTATTCTTATTAATTAGAAATATAATGTAAAAACAATGTTTTTCATGGTGTCATTATTTCATTTCCATTTTCTCGCTTCTGCCTAATCGATAATATCTTCTCTCTTAGTGGATCCGCCTTGTCAAATCACGATTGTCAATGTAGGCCTAAACGAAAAGTGAAGAACAATGATAATTGAAATTAAGGTAAATAAAAATGACATGCTGTAGAAGATTAAACTAATATTATTTTGGATTCCTACTGACTCGGAAGAAACGAACAGCTGCTATGTGGACATGGAAGTAGTTATCTTGGACTGGAAAAAAAAAGTAAAAGAATATAAAATGCGACGGTTATATTTACTGGTGTATGTTTGGTCAAGGAACAGAACAGTGGTTCACTTATTACCCCACTCTCTCTCTCTCTCTTTGTGTGTGTGTGTGTGTGAGAGAGTGCGCGAGTATGTGCATGTGCTTGTATGTGCGCACGCACGCACGCGCGCGCGTTTCCAAGTGTTTTTCCTTTTGCATTTGCTTTTTAACCAGGATATTTTAAAACATTGTCAAGATAGAAATTTACAAGTTTACGTTGTATCTGATGTAGTTTAAGGGTACTATAAGTATTATTTAATTTTAGAATATTTTGATGACATTTTTGATACAGATTTTCACAGTATTTGAACTGTTATTATGCAATTTTTGGTCCCTTTTTTAGGCTTGGGCCAAAACAAAGAAAAAAAAAACAAGAAGAAAATGGCAACTTATTCAGCATCTAAGAACTCAGTTGATCTGGCCATTGATCCCTTGATCACATGCAAGTTGTGCCTAGCAGAGCACCCCTTGCAAGACATGTATGAACTTTATGAGTGCAAGTGTCTCTACTGTTTGGCTGTAAGTTTCGTGATTTTTCTTTGAACTGAGGAGATTTGTGGTGGTTTATATGATGATATAATTAACCATATACATCCACTCATAACAAAAAAGCAAAAATTGAGTGCCAAAAAGAATTGGAACAGGGTGATATGCAGCACCCTGAGTGTTTTGACCAATACACAACCCCCACCCCCTCAAAACAAAATACCCCTGGGTTACAACTCAGTGCTCTAATCCCCTCTGTCTGCTGAACTCAGTTCCGTGTCTGCTTAATTAGATTGTTGCCAATATATTTGTTTAAGCAACTTATTGGGGCATCGTGTGCCTCTGGAGTAAAGCATTTGTACCAGCCAGTTTAGATGTGTATATGGACCTTGTACAGTGTTTTATGTAAATGAGGGAAATAATTGTGAAGACCAACTTTCAAGTACTTTTCATGGCACTTTCTAAAAGGAGCTCACTCATGATACCATTCTGAAGACCAATTGTCCACATAATTGTTCTGCTACACAACAAGGAATGACACTTCATTGTATTTTTGTTGTACTTTTATACAAGTATAAATTTGTTACCCTTATACAGACCGACTTGTGGGATCAAATTTGAAATAAATTGCATTTTATTGGCTACTAAAGCAAAGCTAATGTTTAAAAAGTGGACAAAAATCAGCAAAAAGGTAGAAAAGCAGCTTTATTTCTCCCTACATAGTATCAATTAGTATTCCATGATTACCATAAAAAATTCAGGGAATTGGGGCTGCAGTCACAAATTTGTATTTGGTAAATGAGACAGTACACATGAACTTTAGTAAAATATATACAGCAATGAATACAATTACAAAAATAAAATAGTAATAAATAATTACTGTATCACTCAACCATTTATCTTGCACAGGATGCATTTTTCTTTACTTGGTCTCATCAAAGGCATTCCTACTCTATTTTTTTTAAATTTTCACGAACATGATTTAGAACCAGGCTACCCTTCAACAGGTGGTGGGGTGAGCGTCCCTACCCTAATGTCTTATATGTGGCACATAATAAATAACCCACACATATATATAGATAGAGAGAGAGAGATTAGCTGAGAAACAAGCAAGGCCAGCCTGGACAAATGAGGAGTCCCAGACCAACTGGTGAAGAATCTAATAAGACAGGGCAAGATAACAGATGGCACTGTTTCCTCCACTAAAATACCTCAAGTGTCCAGTGATGGAATTCTTGATGCAACCAAGAGCTACACATGACCTTCAGCCATGAGTTGGGTGGGATCCTTGGCAAACTAGGAAGTAAGGGCATGGCAACACCTACAGAAAACAAGTACCAGACCAGTGTGCACATTTTAGAAAACCACGGTACTGTGCAACCAACACTGATGGCTGCACTCTCAACCAGATCTGACACTGATGATGCTCACCCACTAAGGTTTCTTCAGGGTGGGACAGTGCTGTGCTCCACGCCTCAATGGATCTTACCCCTAGCAGCTGGAGGTCTGTTTCAACCAGCCTGCTTTGGCATTACATTATGTGGAACACCATGGCCGTGAAGACATTTTCTGCTGTGGGGGTGAAGCATATAGAAAGAGTTAATAGCTTTTAGGTCATTAATGCTTGAGTGTGCACACGTAAAAGTGAATATTAAGACAGCAAGTACAACCTATGGCAAAAAAAAGAAGAAAAAACATCAACCACTGTTAAAAATCTCTACACATTTTATTTCAGACCTTTCATTCCTAGGTGCACTACCTAAAAAGTAAGCAAAGTTTGCTTAATTTTAATTGTCATATTTTGCAGTGTGTCCAACAGTATCTGACTGTGATGATCACAGAGGGAAACATATCTGAGATAACATGTCCCGATGCATCATGCAAAAAGCAGGGTAAACTTGAAGCATCGGAGGTGAGAAGTTGTTTGAAGTCCTTGAATAAGGTTAAAGAAATAAATTAATGGAATAAAAAATTAATTATTACATAGAAACATGTCACCCCTTATGGTTACTCTCCAACACCCCACTTGCACACCTCAGAAAAACGGAGGCATAGTTATATGCACATATGAGCATTATTACTTATGTCTAACTTTTTGCACTCCAGATAGAAAAACTTGTGGATACACAGCTGTTCCATCGATATCAAAGACTAAATTTTTTACGAGGTATGTAAAGCTTATATATTGGACACTAGCTTTGCACATTCTGGTCAAAGAAAAGATAAATAATTAGAGAAATATTAATTAATTTTGAAAGCTTTATGTAAAAGTTACGGTTTGCAACATAATTTCTATGATTTAGTTTACTTATGTTTTGATGCTTTACTGAGACAGAAATCAGGTAGACAAAATTCAGGATTCTAATCAATTTTACAGCAACCACATTATCCATTCAAGTTTTCACAATAATTTTTGGCACATAAAGTGTTTTTGTTTGAAACGATGAATAAAATTGTGTAAACTAATCAGCGTGGAATATTTTTTCAGAGGTCGACATGGATCCCAACCGCATGTTTTGTCCAGAAGCTGGATGTGAGACAGTATGTCATGTGTGCACAGCACCTTCTGCAGAAGCTGCCTGCCCTAGAGTTGTGCAGTGTCCAACGGTGAGGACATTATGGAATTGAATAGGAAACCTTTTCACAATCTTATTGTGAAAATAAAATCTATTGGTATCTAATGCTTTCCGAAGATTTTTTTGTTGTGAACTTTTCTAGCAAAAGATTAAGAATTGGTGTGCATGAAGGTGAAGATTCAGGAAGTGATTTATTGATTTTTTTTTTTTTTCCACTGTAAAAGCTGATCTTGGAGGGAAAGGTTGGTCGTGTAGGGTTCTCTAAAAATGTCATGTCAATTTTTTTGTAAGTTCATTGGCAATATTTTTCAGTGTTCTTGTAACTTGCACCAGTTTTACAACAAATTACGTTTCTTGTTCTCTTTCATGTATTTCTGGGGGTTCTAGGCAAATTACTAGCAAAGGTGGCATTTTTATATTAAAATTAATTCCAGTAACACAATGTCAACATTGGGTATGCATGCTGTATACAGCTATCAGCCATTTATAGTATTATTTGTACTGTACCCAATTTTTATTAATTTCTCTTATAGACAGATTTGATTTTTTAAAAAGTTAATACCACATATAACTTAAGCTGACCATTTCCCAGTGACTGAAGGCAGAGGAAAACGATGGTGGTGAAAGAGGGATGGAAATCGTTGAGAATTCTGGCCATCCTGTTGCTGGGCTTATATGTAACAATAAAATAAATTACAGATCTTGCAGATGGTGATTTTAAAAGTGGTTTTGGTGAATTTGTTGCTGAAATCTTTAGGACTTTCTTCTGCCTATTGGAGTAGTCTGAAAATCATGTCTTGTGGAAACCTTAGTACGAAACATTTTTTGGGAAAGTCCACTGAATATTGAATTTCTTTTGAATTTACATGATTCAGGTATGACAAGTTAATTTTTGCACAATTTATATTACCAATACTAAATGTACATTTGTACAGTGCTTTATGACAAATTAGGGTCATGTTTGAGCATGCATCCATCACATTAACAACATGAACAGTGGAAGCTATACAGCTATAAATATTTCACAATAGCCAGACTGAAACTTTTAAGGTATAATAGAATGTTTCTCTAAAATGTATACACAGGTCATATTTTCAATACCTTGTACTTCAGAATGTTTTTTTTTTTTTAAAAAGCACGATGTATCCATAGTTGTGGTGACCAGCTTTTCTGTGTTTTTATTAGTGTGGGCTGCAGTTCTGCTCTCTGTGTAAATCCAAGTGGCATGCCACAAAGCCTTGTGATGATATCATCCGAACAGTGTGCACTGATGACAGCGGGTCTGAAATTTACTTTGAGTTTTAGCTAGGACTTGTTTATGATTTTAAATAGATAGGAAACTATATTGAACTGTATTACTTTTTTGACGAGATTGCTATGCTTGTATTTGAATCTCATATAGAAAGTAAAGAAACAGTTGTACAATAGTACAAAAATTTCAGTTGATGTAAATGTAAGTTGTTTCTTTTTAAAAGCTTCATTTCAGTTTCTAATGGTGGCATAAACATCAAGACAGATGAGGTCACAATATTTTATTAATTGTTATAAATAATGTGCACAATAAATTTTATATATCTTAACAATGTATCGATATCTTAAAGTATAATTGCTAAACAGAAGAATTGCTTTAGGTAATATGTCTTAGGGGCTTTTTCCTTCTTTTTTGTGGGTAAAGCTGGTGACATGGGTTGTAGATACAGGATAAAATAAAAAATGTGCAACGTGAAAGTATTATTGCAGATGTGCAAAGAACATAACTCATCATATGTGCGTTTATATTGTACAGTATACCTTTCAGTAATGAGGAAGATGCCAAAATTAAACGCTGCCCTATGTGTCATGTTCCAATTGAGAGAAATGATGGGTGTGCTCAGATGATGTGTAAACGCTGCAAGCATGTCTTCTGCTGGTATTGTCTGCAATCATTGGATGTAAGTTTGATAAAATGGCAAGAATTATATAACATTAAAATGGAATGAATGGTATATGTAGAAATTAAGAAATTATTGCATAATGTATGCTTGTGCTTATCAAAGAATAACATTCTTTGCAATGCACCAGATGTAGAATATTTTTGTGCATTTAAAAAACCCCCAAGAAATTCTGCTGTCTGACCCAACCAGTAGCTGCTTGCAGGGAAACTTTAGCTTGAGACTGTTGGAAACTTTGGAGGGTAATTAATTATAATAAATGAAGGATTTGTATAGCACATACTCGCATTCTTAAGGAACATGCTCTTAGTACTTAAAACAAGAATGAGACATGGGCAGCATGGACAGGATGCGAGGGACGAAAGAACAGTACTGACAACGAATAGAAGACAAATATAGAAAACAGAAAGAGGAACCAAGTAACAATAACTGAGAATGGTGATTCTGCAGAGGTAGATATGTAGGGAAGTAGCAAAAAGTGGAAAAGCGGGAAGGGTGAAAAAGGACTAGCATTGTGTGGACTGTGTTAGGAGTAATGCTCAAGGAAGAGGTGCATTTTCCGTACAGATTTGAAGGATTTAATTGTAGATAGGTGTCAGATCTGGAAAGGGAGATAGTTCCCTTTTTCTTGCTGCACAGTAACTAAAAATCCTGTGACCATATTGTTGGTCTGGTGACAGGAATAGTTAGGATATGGTCATCAGATGAAGAGTGTAATTGGCTGGCTGGCTGGAATGTAGGGGAAGAGAAGTTCAGAGAAATAGTCAGGGCAGGAGCCTGCAAAGAAATTAAAACATTGCACGAACATTTTGTATTTAATGCGATAGCAGATGGGTAGCCAGTGCAGAAAACGAAGGAGAGGGGTGACACGGTCCCATTTCCTAGCTCTAGGCACCAGAGTTCTGTACTTTCTGAATGAGGTATAAGAGGGAGCCTGCGATTGGAGTACTCAGAAGAATATCTCGGGAAGTTGATACGTGTAAAATATTTTGTCAGTATAATGAGAAAATGTATTGAGATTTTTATTTGAAGTAATGTGAGTGCATCAGTTTGTAAACCTTTGGGGTTGTGTGACCTTTCAGGATGATTTCTTACTGAGGCATTATGACAGAGGACCTTGCAAGAACAAACTGGGACATTCCAGAGCTTCTGTTATCTGGCATCGAACACAGGTGGTATATCATTCCATCTCTTCTTTGTGTCTCTTGTCTAAGCCATGACATTCGTATTCATAAACCTCAGCTGAATTGCTTTTTAGTTAAAACTATAAACACATCATTAGCAAGAAGACTGTGAACACATAAATAAAAAATGAAGTAAGATTAACCTTGTTTTATTTTACGAAGAGTTTGTGCATATTAACAAATGATATTACAGTCTGTTTTTGTTAACTTGTACATTTTTTTCTGCACATTATAACGAGGACGAACTTTAGTCTTCTACTAGCAGATGCTT
The DNA here is from genome assembly GCA_004794655.1 of Marisa cornuarietis. Lineage (NCBI taxonomy): Eukaryota > Metazoa > Mollusca > Gastropoda > Architaenioglossa > Ampullariidae > Marisa > Marisa cornuarietis. Next base: position 500,795 of record SMMW01000019.1, on the reverse strand, counting down.
CATCAGGAAAGTACTAGGGTTATTTTAGCTTCAGCAGGCTTTCATGGTCACTGATTTTGTTTTGTGATAGTTTGCTGGCATGACTTGTACAAATATGCAGTTGACTGTGATAGGTATTTGTGCTTTTGTGTTTTTCAAGGCAAAAACATGTGTACCTGTTTATCTAATCGATACTTACATGTAAAGAAAGAAATGCATTTATCCACCCAGCCCTAACCCAGGATTTTGGCTAGGTTTGTTATATCAAAACTTGAGCTTAAATGTGAGAGGAATTTTCTTTGAAGTGCTTGTAAGATTTAATGAAATAATTCTTTTCTTCAAGTAGGTAAAAAGTCTTGTTTTAACAAGCAAATGATCATCTGACTGATAGTCATGCAAACTTCAGTAATCTTTGTAAATCATGCCAGATGCTGGTGATGATGGCTGTCATGACCTTTGCTGCTTTATTTTTCTGTGTCCAGGTGGTTGGGATCTTTGCAGGCTTTGGGGTTTTGTTGCTAGTGGCATCTCCTTTCTTGCTTCTGGCAGCACCCTGCATCTTGTGCTGCAAATGCAAGATGTGCAAGTGCTGTGATGACGACGACGGTGAAGGTCTCTCTGCGTGACAGCTTTTCCAGCAGGAAGTGATTGTAGACTGTGGACTGTGGAAAATAAAATGCGTTATTCCTGTAGTGATGATAACCACCATGCTCACTCCTGAGTAAGGATTTTCTGGTCATGCACTTTGTGCTTTAAAAAATACTCTTGCTTTTGATAGAAAATGACTTATTTTGGTGGCTTTTGCATTCTAAAGAAAGCTTGAAACATTAAAGCATACTGATGGAACAGGAACCACAGCATAGATTTCTCAGTGTTTCATCAGTTCTTGTTCTAGTTTGTGTCAGAAATTATTTAAAATAACTGATTTCCTCTCATTAAGTGCTTGCGGAGTTAGGTACAGCTGCAGAGTACAAATTCATTCAGGTGTACTTGGATCCTTCGGAGATAAGGCACATGTTCAGTTAATATTGTGAAGATTTGCTGGGCTGCGATGTAGGTTATTACTATGCTTTAATTTATTGTTAGATGTGTATTATTGTAACGAGTTTTGAATTGTGTATCAACAACTTTCAAGTACACACATCTGGCATCATGGAATGGGACGGTGGGGATATTTCTTGCATGCGAATCTTCATTGACTATGTTACTGTTCATATTGCTTTATTTTTCCCAGTTATTACATCTCCACAAAAATATTTCAAGGACTGATTCAAAATGTTTCTGTTTTGAACATTTGTGTGCAATGAAAAGGGTTAGATAAATTGAAACAAAAATGTAGTCTTTAACTTTTTTTTGTAGTGCAAGAGGAAACCACCTGAGAATGAAAGGTTCGAAATAAAATTTGAAGAGATTTTTAACAATGGTTGATGTTTTATCTTTTCTTTTTTATAGGTTGTACTTAGTGTCTTAATATTCACTTTTATGTGCACACCCAAGCATTAATAACCTAAAAGCTATTAACTCTTTCTATATGCTTCACTCCCACAGCAGCAAATGTCTTCACAGATTTGATGTGGCATGCGCTGTAATGCCAACTGGGTAGTGTCCACTGTGCCTAAATATAAGGGAAGACTTGATTCTTCAGGGATTTTTCCTGAATTACTTCCCTAAAGAATTGGGTATTTTTGAAAGTAGATGTCATCTGGTCAAGTGACAAGTCTGAGACAGTTGTAAGTTACCCAATTTGACAGAATTTGTACCATGGTGTAATCATGGAGTAGAAACCCATTGGCTAGTTTAATAAGTGCACTTCCACCTAGGCAATTTTAAATATTGGTGGTGGGGGAGAGATATGGAGACCCCTTCAGCAACAGGTCAGATAAGAACCAAGGACTTTTCACTAGTGATGATAAGCACCTTAAGCACTACTTGGCACCCCAGGTGGAACCTAATCTTCCATTGCCTTCATCTTTCCTAACTCTGAGTAATCAGCAGTTGAGTTGTAGCATTAAACGGTTCTTAAATGGTCAGCCACTTGATGTAGTATTTACTTTGTCCAGAGAAATAGTGAACAGAACGTCAGATTAACATTTTTTATTTTGGTATAAACATACAAATTAAAAGCAGCCATTTCAATAAATTAAAATCAAAGTTCGCTGATAGTAACAGATTTCTTAAAAGAATTGTTTCTACGCCATGATTTAAAAATCTGCATCAAGGGTAAAGGTGTGGTTGTCTGTCTTGTCGCTCATGACACCCATACGCTGATATTCACCCACTCGTTTCTCAAAGAAGTTGGTCTTGCCCTCCAAGGAGATGTGCTCCATAAAATCAAAGGGATTCTGAGAGCCATAAATCTGCAAGAGTGAAAAAAAGAAGTTTTAAAAATGTTGCTGATAAAGTTTGCTAGTGTGGATAATTTTGGCTGTAAACTGGATTCCTTTATTTTGTTAAAAAAAAGCATTTAATAGATTTTTAACTCCTTTCTGCATCAAAAGTTGCAATACTCTTTTCCCTGTACACTTTTTAACAGATGAAAATGTACTTTGCAGAAATTTTTGTATTGGGAAGGTTTAGAGCATACCACAGAACCAGATTGTAAAAATTCATCACATGCAATAAAATAAGCAAATGGTTAGAATTTAAACAAAGAACCCATGAAAAAGGAACTTAGTTTTGACCTCTTGTCTAAAGTTTTTATTGTTTAGTACTCAGCATCTGCATGCATACCTTGTCACAGTCAAGTTCAACAAGCAGACGATCTGCCACAAACTCGATGTAGCGTTTCATTAGTTCACAATTCATGCCAATGAGATTGCAGGGTAAGGCTACAGTCAGAAATTCCTGTTCAATCTGTACAGCATCTTTGATGATTGTGTAGATACGTTCTTGAGATGGTTTGTTGTGCAGGTGACGAAACATAAGGCACGCAAAGTCGCAATGTAACCCCTAGGAAAAGAAAAAAAAAAGAAGTTTGCGGGAAAATTAGAACTTTTAAACCAATAATTACTTAAACCAATGTGTAAAGCAAATGTTCATCACTAGTTTTGCATCTATTGTATTTTATTTTCTAACTAAACAGCTTTATAAACAAACCACTTAAGCCCTTCATTCTAATTTTCTTCTGATGGTATTGGGTACAAAATATTACAAAAATAAATAAAAAGTTGATCAAACTACCACAGGCCTTTCACTTTACCTCGTCACGGCTGATAAGCTCATTGCTGAATGTAAGACCTGGCATGATTCCACGTTTCTTTAGCCAGAAGATTGCTGCGAATGAGCCTGAGAAGAAGATTCCTTCAACTGCTGCAAATGCTACAACACGCTCTCCATACTCTGCATTGTGGTCATTTATCCATCTGATTGCCCAGTCAGCCTTCTTTTTAACACATGGCATAGTCTCAATGGCATTGAAGAGGTAATCCCTGAAAAATTGTTTTTAACAAAATTAGTATAAATTACAGTATAGAATTTAAAACTGTCTTACAATGGCTTCACCAGGCAAAAAAGTGTAGCAAGATGCAGGAATTGAGAAAATGATGGGTAGTGATGGGCAAACCAACCAACCAATTTAATGGTCTACACCAGCGTTTCTCAACCTTTTACTTGTGACGCCCCCCCAGACGAATAAAGGTACGTCCGCGCGCCCCCCTTAGCCACTAATAACTATATGAGATATGAGAAAATGACCGCCTTTGCGGCCCCCTTTTCAGCAGCTTGCGCCCCCCAGGTTGAGAACCGCGGGTCTACACATTTGAAATGGCAAAGAAAACTTAGGATTGGATGTTGGATAAAATGAGATAAGGTTTAGAAACCCACAACCTGTAAAACTGTACAAACTTGTACGGGCAGGGTATGAAAACCTTCAGATTTTGAGTGGGGTGTTAACTAAAGCATTGTTGAGGAAATCCATAATAGCCAGGATGACATGCACTGTTCATCAACACTGCAAGGACAGCTATGTAAATATGACAGTTAAGTTTCCAGACCTAGCTGCCATCCCATTCCCACAAGTGTAAAATGAAAGCAAGAAATTCCCACAAGCATAACATAAAGGCAAAAAGTAATTTGTTGAAATTCTATATATAGGTAAGTGGTTTTTAAGGCACAAACCTTTCACTTGGGTCTTTGATGTAAGTGTCAATAAGAAGACTGTACATTTCACTATGAATGTTCTCCATTGCAATTTGGAAGCCATAAAAGCAGCGTGCTTCTGTCACTTGCACCTCCTTGCTGAACCTTTCAACCTGAAACCCAGAAATAAAGCCATGCATACATCAAGCTTTGCCTAAAAGAGAAAACAACTTTTTCTACTTTGCTTATGCATCCAAGTACGAAACACAAAGAGCAGAAACCCTAACATGGAAAGTACCTCAAAATATCTATTATCTATCCAAAATTTGGTTTGACAGCTTTCTCAAGGTTAATGGTTGCAAGATGCATAAAGCTTCTTACCAAGTTTTCATTTACGATGCCATCGCTGGCAGCAAAGAATGCAAGAACATGAGAAATGAAGTGACGTTCATCAGGTTTCAGCCTTTCCCAATGTAGAAGATCCTTGGATAAGTCCACTTCCTCTGCAGTCCAAAATGATGCTTCTGCCTTTTTGTACATTTTCCATATATCATGATATTCAATAGGGAACACCACAAATCGCCTGGGGTTGTCACGAAGCAAAGGTTCATCTGCAGCAGTTTGCTTTTTTCTGTCCTAATTTTAAAAAAAGTTTGCACAAGAAATTTTATATTTAGAAAAAGATATTTATAATCCTTGCATAAAAGTTTCTGAAATACTCATAATAAATCATGAAGAATCAAGGCATTGCCTCTTATCCACTGATCTAGCATCTCCCTCCAAAAGCACTACAGACAAATGAATCTGATTGTTGGTCACTTTTTGGCCATGCAATAATACACAGCTGCATTCTAGGTAGAAAGAGGAATCAGATGTTACCTGTTTTACACCAGATATCAAGTGGTTGAACTGTGTTGGTATATTCTGAAAAGAAAAGATGAATTCTGAAATTTAAACCATTTGATTTACGTTACAGATGTATTTTGATCCACATATTCACTTAGATAATCCTGCATCTGAACCGCTCTTCAATCGTGAATGTTATAGTAAGTGCATCGCGAAATACAACAGACCACGGACCTTCATCTACTAGATGAAGGTCCGTGCAATAGACGATAGCTAGTATCTAATGACATCCCCTTCCCGCCATTTTTTTACCTCTGCTAAAATTGCGTTGTATGGAAAGTTTAAAGTTTAAATTTCTAATAACCCTCCTCCTTCTCTCAACTCCACTTAATCTGCTGTGTTCAATGGAAAAACCCAATCTTGGTGTGAGAATATGTCTTACCTGTTTTTGACTGTTTCCTAGGGGCTTTTTCTTGCTGCCGACTTGTGCCTTCAAAGGTGGCTGAAACAAAGGTCCAATTCTGCAATTACTGGAATGAAGGGAATTAAAGATCAAATATATTTATTATGTCATGTGTACGAATTTCAAGATGCTAATATTTATCGAAAAGCTTAAAAAAACATTTTTTTGAGATACCGCAGGCAGTTTACTAAAAAGCTCGGACACTAAACCTGCCAAAGGCGATTTTGCCCTAACTTTGCAGAATCGCTCCACGAACTTTAGCCTGAATGATGTTTATCATGAAAGATTATTCTGTATTTGTCATTACAAACTCAAAATGTTTCTGCAGGAATTGTTCCCATGTGTCGGCTCAATAATCTGGACAGTAAAATGGCGGGAGATGGTTGAAAATCTTCAGACAGTGAAAATGTGCTTAAAGCATCAAATTGATTGATCTAATCCTCTTCCCTTACTTAAATTATAAATGAATATAAGACCAGTTATTGAAGCACAAGGCTGTATATTGTTTTCTTTTGTAGACATTAATGATTTTCATTAACACTGATTAATGCTATATAGGCAATCTCTCGATTTCTTTGTCATTCGGAAAGTATTATTATGAGCAATAAATTAGCTTTCACCTGATTTTCGTCGTGGATGTGCACGTCTTCTGGAGCGAAAAATGTCTCTGGAGAAGATGGTGTCTGGGGTGGAGGCATTGCTGAAGAAATAGATTAAGAAAATATCCTTGCTGTCGCTACTGCACCTTAGCTGTCTGCTGCACAAAGTAACTTCGAAAACCGCGCGCTTATCTTAAAAAGCACGCCCTCAATATAGCATTACACGCTTCGTAAAATTGGACCTGACTAAAAGGGAAGGGAAGACAAAGCCCCATTTTTTTTTAAAACGTTTATCCTGCAGATCACTTTAAATAAAAGATTAAATTACGTAAAATACTTTTATTTTAGTATTTTGCGATTGAATACTTTCTGCATTCTTTTATTTTGCTCAAAATATGCAATATAAAGAGCCCACTCCCCCTCTAACTAAGGTTAGTCCTAGCAACGAAGACTGTGACCATGTATCATTGCGCTCAGAATTTATCTGGTAATAACAACCTCATTTTATTAATTACTACTTCAAATAATCAGCTCATAGATAAATATACACAATGAACAGAACTGAATTATGTATAAATAATAGTTATGTTTATAAAAATTACTAGAAGTTTGAAACTCTTTGAAGCGCAATTTTATCCGTTTCGAAGTGCAGTGTTTAAATGTTTTAAAATGGAGGACAGCGTGAAAGTTGTTGATAAGAATTTCGGGAAAAAAATACACAGCAGAGCGCCTTCTGGCCACGTTCATAGAGGTGAATTTATCTCTTAGTAGAGAAGTAAGATAAAGTGTTATTGAATATAAAATATGTATGTATTTGTGGCCAAGTTAGGCAGCTATGTAAATAGTATAACTCATTCGACAGTGATTGGCTTGCGATGAGTGTTTTGGTTAACCCGTCGGCATCACCTTCTTTGTTTCTCAGCGCGTGGTACCTGTTTACAGCTCTAGAAGATTTGCCATGATATAGCAGGGCTATTTACATGTGCCTGCACGATTTTCCGTATTTTAAACTGAAAATATTAATTTGAAAGACTATTTTCTTGAATGGATACATGCATGCTTCATCTCACAGCCAACTTTATCCTGCCATTGTCAGCAGCCGACGTAATAAGCCAAAGCAGAGACGAGTTCTCTTGACTTTAATGTGCATAGACATTCCAGTGCCTAACATCTGCTCATATAATTTTTAATCTTTAAGAACTTCTTTTAGAGTAATTTTAGATCAAAGTATCTGTGCATATATTTCTTGTTTGTAAAAGATTTTATTTAGTTATCAGAAACACTAAAAGTAACCAGTGTGATTTTTTAATATTGTCAAGCATGATCTCAGAACTGTTCAGTAGTGATTGAAGCATAACTAAGTCAAACAGAATTACGATTGAAATGTCAGAGCAAATCAGTTATATGTGGGATAAAGATATGTATACGCTTTGAAGGTGATTAGTAGGCTACTTGGAGAATATTTTATATTGTGATCCAATATTCTGGTCATGTTATTAATAAATAAATAGTACACAAACATGATATGTTTGGAAATTGCAGGTCATGGCATTGTGGCTGCCAATGCATCCATTCCCACAAAGTTTCAAACCATTGTCACAGAAAATGCTGATAAGAAAGGTTTCATGGCCCAAACAAAGCGGTTTCAAGATTCTGTTTATGTAAGCTTTTGTATTTTTCAGCATTAATAACTATTGTGCTTGCTCTCTTGAATATTTGATGTACAGTTGCATGTTCCTCATGAAAAATATGCTCCAGGAAAAGTACAGTGACAGAACAGCAAGGTGTAAGAAATGGAATAAATTGGCACACACACACACACACACACACACACACACACACACACACACACACACACACACACACACACACACACACACACATGCAACAGCAAACAGTGCCAGAGCTACAGAATAATAAGCCTAATCAGCCACCCAAGCTTTCATACTGAAAATCATACATAATCATATTAGTACTACCACTGAAGAACTTCTAGCAGAAGAACGGGCTTGCTTCAGACCAAGTAGAAGCACAGTTGAGCAGATTGTCAAAATGTCACATCCTGATAGAGAAGAATCTTTAGCATTAGTGGGACTTATATAAAACTACACAGACTTCAAAAATACTTTTTGACAGAGTCTGGCATGAGTGGCCGCAGCATATGATGTGAAAATTGAACGTCGAAGGGTCTCATCCAAGTCATCAAGGCAATGTATAAATAGCTCAACAACCTCATGGATAACCAAATGGAAGTTTTCTTTCACATGACAGTAGGTGTCTGTCAAGGGTGCCCCCTATTGCCTGTGCTGTTCAACATCTTGGACATCATGCATGAAATCCTCTATGATCATCAGATTTCCATTTCCATCGGTGGAAACCCAATTTGTAACCTATACTTTGCAGACATTATCACTCTGAAGGAGTGGACTGGTCATCCTGAGAAGGACCTGTTCACCATTGACAGGCAAGAGTGGCAGGCCTTGTTAGCTGCCACGATTATTCATGTGCTTATCCCATCGACCAGTTCCAGATTGTGCACATGCATACTTGCATACTTAAATATATTTATTAAATATGTAACTATAATATTAAATATGTACTCATGCACTTAAAGGTGTTGCAGAAGACATAATAAATATATGATTACTGCTCTTATTTATTTTTTTGATGATGATGTGTTTTAGTGGTCACCAATACCATGTTTTATATTTTGCTCCTTTGCATTTGTTTTCCTCAGACAGAGACACCTGCTCCAGGAAAGTATTTGTCTCACGCACTGTTTGAGTCACAGAGTCCATCCTTTTCGAAAAAGGGCACTGGTGGATTTGCTTCAAAGGTAATAATCATTTGTCAACAAAATGTTTAAACGTTGGCTTTACACACTGTAAACAAGTTGAATGAAGTAAATGTTCAAAATCTAGTTTACCAATGTAGCCAACATCTTTTTATCATTGTCTCTGTGGTACATACATATATTGAAAAGCTTTATTCTTTGCATATCATTTTTTGTTTTGTTTACTTAATTCCAGTTTATAAGGTAGCTTATTATAGGAACACCTGCCTAGGAAAGAGGAACCGACAAGCCTCTGGTAGATCAACAGTTTTGGTTTCTGCATCTATCATCCTTGTAGAGCATGAGCAGATATTATAGTACAGCCATTAATAAATGCCACAAAAAACCCCTTTGGTGTCTTTTGAGGGTTACAGAGCTCCTTTAGTAGAGTAAAACAGAATGACTGGCACATGAAACAGACAAGATATAGAGATAAAAAAATTGACATTCCGACATTCCTCAATGAAATGTAAACATTGTGCATCTCTTTCCTGGGAACAGTTGAACATAAACTTCTAAATTCCTGCAGGAGCACATTGGGGATGACACCAGATGTAGTTTCCAGTATAGGTGGTGCTTTAATCTGCTGTGCCCTGTCGTGAGGGGAAAATTATGACCTGGTCTAATGTGGACAGATGATGGTAAGCTGTCTGGTGGCTGGGATGGTCTTTGGAAAGCCTTGATTATGGTCTTCACCTTGGTTAAGACCTTGTTTTGGTCCTGCCTGTCTTCACCCCCAAGTTTTGCCATTTTGTGTGCTGGATCATTGCCTTCAATACCACAGTGTGATGGTACCCATTACAGTACCGTTTTTAGGCAATTAATATGTTTCAGTGCTGCTGTCAGATTAGATAATAATAATAATAATAAGTTAATTTATATAGCACAATATCTCAGCCAAAAAGCAAGTTCATTAGACCGAACAGGATCCACGAAAGTCACAAAGACGTAGAATGAAGAACAATGCAAAGACTCACTGTGTTCTGTCAGTAAAGGGCAATCATTGCAGATTTATCAATGATGACTCCAGAAAACAAGGGTTAGTGATATCAGGAGAATATTGAGAAATCTTGAGAATATTAAGAAATGTTAGCATATTAAACAGCAAAAAGGCGATCGTAACTTCAGTTTATACACTGTAATTCAAGGCTGCTGAACTGAGTGAAGCATGCCAGAGTGGAATCCAGTCAATAGTTCCAATCAGTTTACACTTCAAGAGAATGTTATTTACAGTCTAGCTTCTAGAGAACATGATATACAATCCTGCTGCAAAACAGAAGAGGAAAGCAAATGCAGCAGAAGCACATGTAAACGTAAAGATCCAACACTTTCATCCAAATGGAAATATGACACATTGCAGAAACAAAATCAAGGAAAGCCAATCCCCTAAGCCTGTTAGGCGAAGAGACATAACTCTATGCAGGTAGCCGGTTATTGTTGGTAGCTTGCAACACAGACAGGGAATCTGCTAGGAATACCACCTGTGATTCTGAGATTGCTCTACTGCTGACACTGTTCAGGGCTTCAGCTTTAGCTCTGTAGCTGGTGCAATGAGAGCCTGTTGGTATGGTTACCATCTCCCTGTGTCAATCAGGGTACTGGATATATATATGTACCTTAGCTCCTCCATTTCAGAGGACATCAGTCAGTGAGATATATGTATAAACCTGTATCCATACTTGATGGTACTTTTCTTTTAGCATGGCAAGCACCAGGATTTTGTTACTTGTATCGCCACCTCTGTTCTTGGTTGTCAAATGGGGAATTGTGTTGCAAATGGCAAAACAGTTCTCTGTCTCTTACAAGGGAGGAGGATCCTTAGAGAGGGGACCTGTGGTTCTCTGCTTATGCAGGCAGTCATATCTGGTGTTGTTTTAGCAGTGCCTGTGTCTCTCACAAAACTTGATCTTTTAAGCATGCCTGAAGATAGCTGCCTTTGTCTGGCACTTATTAGATGGCCTGTGAAGTGCCTGTACTTGGTGGTTGTATTAGTGCCTTGCAGTTATTGCAGTTATCCACTCCATTTTTTTCTGTCAGTGTTGTTTTCATGGCTCCAGTGATCATTCTCAGTGCTCGGTTCTGGACTTTGTCCAGGGTCTGTTGGTGTCTTTTGGCTGCTATCATCCAGGTGCTTGACCGATATTCAAGGTGGGATCTTAACACAGTTACAGCTCCTTGATACACGGTTTTGAGAATTTTCTCATTGCTCCCACTCCTTAGTCTATGCCAATCAGCTTTCTAAAAATGTTGTAATTTTTCTGGCCCTCCTGCCTTCAGCGCTGGCTTCCATGTCACACTTTTGTTAAAGGTCACATGCAGTTATGTCTGTTGATCTCTTTATTGACTGATACACACCAACTGTCTGCCAAATTTGTGATTTTGTCCAGCGCAAGATGCATCCTGTACCTTGCTGTTGTTCTAGTGCAGACATTGGCTTTGGCAAATACAGACAATCCACCAGACTGGCTTGTGAAAATCAGCAGCCAGAGCATGCCTATTGAAGAAAGTACAGTGTTTAGTGTTCATATGGTATAGAAATCATGGCTGTCATGCAGGAAAGATATATTTAGATTTAGATTTATTTATATGTATATAACATCATAGGAAAAAAGAAAGTTGTGTTTACATATGCTAATATAGAATAGTAGATATATTACCTTTTTTCTAATGGCTAATCACAGAAAACATTAATAAAGTGCCAAAGATGACATTTCTTCCTCTTGGGAGATTGGGAGGGGGAAGGTGCATGTGGGGCAGGCTGGCTTATATGCCAGCTGAAGGGCAGTTGGTTGGTGCTCATATTGAGGAGTTCCCCCATTGTGCTTTCTTATAAGTCCATCTTGAAAACTGGGTGGATTTGGTGCCATACTTCCTGAGATGATAAGAAGTACTGGTCGATGATTACTTCCTTCTAGCTGTGCTTCCACTGTTTGCTGATTTTCTGAGAGATGTCCATGCAATTATGGTAGTGTTGTATGTAAACAGTTTGAGTAGAAGGTTGGTGTGACAAGGTGTTTCTCATCCTGCCAGGCTTTCGGGTCTTATAAGGTCTGACCTGACAGAGCAGATCTAAAGACTACACTATTGGATCATGTTTAACTAGAGCAGCTACACTATTGGATTATGTTTAACTAGAGCAAGAGGCGAATTGGGACAAATAAAATGAACAGAGCTTACAAAAATTATAGATAAAACAGAAGAATTTGCAATGACTAGTTTGAGAAGACATATAGGAGCACCTAGTTTTTGTGTGTGTTGTGTCAGCAAATAGCATCTATTCATCATACTATTAAATTTTGTGACATAATTAGTTTTAAGTTTGTAGTAGATAAATTGTAAAAGTCCATTTCAAAAAAGCAATTTTATGATTAAAAGGTGTTTATTTCAGTCCAAGCGCTCTACCAGGTATATGGCATCAACTGGCCCTGGTCCTGGACTCTATGGACTTCCAAGCATGCTGACCACCAGAAAAGATTTTAATCGGGGATCACAAAGTGTCTTTTGCCAGCCAGTTGCTGAGCATACTGAGAAAACAAATGGCATTCCAGCACCAAACATATACAATGTATGTTATTCTCAAGTGCATCACATAAAAAATATAAAAATATGATAAATGAAGCAGAAACACCTGTAAGATTTAAGCAAGATTCAAGTCAGAATTTCCAAATTCAGAGTGTAATACCATTTTTATTGGAAATGGTGTTGAAGAGAAGCATTGATGTTTAATGTTAATGTAAAGCATTTATTTCTTATTGTTTCAAGAAGTAATTATGTCCTTCATGCACATGTGTGTATATGAGTGACCTCTTTATCACTGAAGAACAAAGTAATATTATAAAAATATTGGATTTCCCTCTTTGCTCAAACATTATTTTTGGGTGCTGGATGCAGCGTGTATTTTCTTTTTCAGAAAGTAGCTGATACTCTTTTACTGATCATTTAAAAAGACAAACAGGCTGCATCTACACTTAACACAAGTGTTTCTTCTCTGCATTATCACACAGCATCATAATAAACAATACTAGATTAGACTGTTAAGAAATCAATAAGAAACAAAAGAGTAGACTGGGTTAATGTTAACTATTTCTTCATTTTTTTATTTTAATGCTTCTAAAATCCAGAATAAAGTCTATAATGAAATGTGTTGACAAGGTCCTGAAGGTGAATTTAGGTAAAGCTAACAACGTCACAGCGTCTGCTGCCTTTAAATCTCAATCAAAGCGAGAAGGGATTAGTGTCAAGGAGCAAGTTAAAATACCAGCACCATGTAAGTATTCCCAAAGTTTAGACATATATCACATATAAATACTCAAGTGCATTGAACCCTTGAAAAACATCTTGTAGATCTAACTGCATCTGGTGTACATCAAAGGACATTTAGTGTATTTTACAAACCCATCTAAATTTTTTTTTGTTTTGCCCAACATGCCTTGCAAAAAATATGTAATTAGCTATTTGGGCAGCATAAGATCAAGGTAATTCTTAGACTACTGCCTTATGGAAAGGAATGAATTATGAGCATATTCACTTGTAATATCAATAAAAAGCTAGTATAATAGCAGAGTTAATATTTTGTTGCTACTGCAGCTGTCGTATTTTTGAAACACAATGTTGGAAGTCTTAAGTACTAGTTGTAGTCATGCTACCAGTTCAACATAGTGTACAGTATTTGCTGGTTATGCAGATTTATATGTTTTTATTTACATCACTTGATATGCTTGGTTTCATTATGTGTGCATTAAAGATGACCCTTAATTGTTTGATGGCCATAGACACAAAAGGAAACTAATTCATTGAGACATATTTTCACAAGATGAAGTTTGCTTGATTACTGCAAAAAGGTTATACAGCATCTTTGGTATTATTATATCTGAAGGGCAATGGCACAGGCAGGGAGTTTTTAACCTCCATGATGATTGCTGGTCTTTATTTCAAAATTTTCTACATGTAATATTTATCTTCAGTAATACCTTATGTTTAGAAAAACAATTGATGCCAATGACTTTTTTCAGGCTCTTTTTTTAACTGCAGGTCATTACAACATAAAAGACGATATCCTGCATGAGAGTCCAAAAGTTCCTTTTTCGAGTTTCAAGTCACAAAGCAAGCGAAAATGTATGCCTGACCCACACAATGCAAGTTTTTCATTACTCTTCTGTATTTGTAAAGCTGCATAGTTTGCTGGTTCATAATAGCTGCTAATAATTGTCTTCAGTTCTCTGGGTTTTTTAAATATTTTCATTCAGAAAAGAAAGTACACAAAAGTAGATAAAAAGCTGCCAAATAAATGCTCTAATAAAGAAAAAAGAAACTAAACAGAGATTGATAGTAATAGCTTTAACAATATTTTCCAGACACAAGAATAAGAAAAGATGAGTATGTGTATAAAGAAAATGTCAGCTTATCAGTTGTGTATGAAGAACATTTTAGTTTATCATTTGTGTATAAAGAATGCATTGTTTACGTAAGCAGAATTATGCATAAAGAAAACATTGTTAGTTACCAGTTGTGTATGAAAAAGCCATTTGTCTGCACCTGTACAGTTGCATTTCTTTAATGGGATGACACTGTTTGACAACTGTTGGGGATAAATTGAGGGTGGCAGCATAAACTGGGGCTTATGATCCATAACTTGGGGGTAACTTTGGGGAAGTTCTGTTATTTCACAGGCTGGTAAGAGGCAGGGTTGCCAAGATATTTGAGAGTGTATCTACTTTCTAAATTTGAATAAATAGCTGGAGAAGTTGTTGCATGACCGTGTGTAATTTTACCGGAAATTATTTGGCAAGTAACAAAATGAAGTCAAAAACAGCATTAAATAAAATTCCCATTAAATCCAGAAAAAGAAGTCCCAAGATGACCCACTCATCTGTGATACCTCCAACTGTGATATATTGCACTCCTTTCATGAAGAAGGTCTATATTATCTCTCATCTTCAAAATTCATACTGATTGTTCTGTACTTGTATTATTTCTCTTTTTTAAACACTTCTTTTAAAAGTGACTAGCACATTCAGTTTACGAATATTTATATATCTGTTTTCCATTGTCTTTGTGAGCGCAAGAATTCTACAGCTTTAGAGATGCTGGAATATTTACACTAAGCTTTACAACTCACAGATCAGTTTGTGATTATTGACACCCTTTTTTCAATGTATCACTTTTTTGACCACTGCTTTGCATGCCTTCTATTTTATACTTTGTTGCATTAATCATGTACTCAGCACCCTGGGCCTGGATACTACAAACCAAATGAACCAGTAGAGCCACCTCAGAAACTTATTTTGCCGTAAGTTTTGATCTTAGGTTTGGCATCATTATATTGATAAACTTTGGTGTTACTGCTTCTCAGATGCCAGAAAGTTTTTATAGAGACTATAATTATCAAGGGAATCATCAGAGAAAAAAAGCAAGACAGGATGTGGTTATGGTGGAATCATTCTAAAGGTGAAATTAGAATTTGTCAGACAGCAGAATTTCTTCCAGTAGACACAACATCATTCATCAAGTGCAGCTAAAAGTATAGATATATAAAGACATATTGCTGAATACTTTACCTCATGAAGTGCAGTTTTTGCTAGAAAAAGGACTAATTGTTTCAGCCGCAAGCACTACCTGTGTATCTCTGCACCAGCTATGCCTCTTCCTGAGGTGCCACCTGCACCTGGCCCAGGCAGTTATGATGTGGTGGACTATGAAGGCCCAGCCAAACATTATATGTCCAGTGCTGCCTTCGTCTCCACCACTGGCCGCTGGACTGGTCAGGCTGTATTTGCTACTGTTGACGTGCCAGGACCAGGTTAGTCATCATCATTTTCTGCTTCTTACATATTTTTCTTATATTTATTTTTTACATGCTTCATACCTTCTCACTGAGCCTGGTGTAGGACTTTTGTTTGTATTTATCTTATAAACCCATATGTCAATGAGTGTAATTGTGAGTAAATACTGCTAACTGTAGTACAGCCTTGTAGTTACCTGAAGGTTGGGATTTGACTCTAGTTGTAGGTAGGAAATTTGGACACTTCTTTTCTTCTAAACAGGACTGGGTGAATTTGCATTATCTGAATAGTCATATTCCACTGACTGAAAGTATTGTTATAGACTTTCTGCACCTGTGAAATATGAAAGTACTTAAAGGTGAAATATTTGGGGTGCAAGAATCTGCTATTCAGATAGATTTTGCAGTTAATAAGGGTGTAAAAGTGTGTGGATACTACACATACAGTGATGACAGTCTTTTGGGCAGTAGGACTAAATAAAAAAAATTAATTTAAAAAGCCCTAAAAATTAAAGGACCATTGAGTGTTAGAATATTGCAGAAATGGTAGTTTATGAGGTGGCTTGTTGCATGATCTGTTCATAGGAGTAAGAGTTATTACATGTGATGGATCATGGGTACCAATGCATGGCCAAACGCAGTTAAAGGGCAAAATAGCTTTGGCCTTTATATATCACTGACCTTTGATGGTAACATTATTTCACATCCACACACCTAATTTCTAGAATGTTGTAGAGTTGTAAAGATGATCAGTGCTTAGTGTGCTCACAACCAGATCAAAGCCAACTCCTGAGGTTACCAACCATTCTCAGCAGAGGGAAGATAAACATTGTTGTCTGCCATTGCTGGTAGCTGCGGATAAGGACTTAGAATAACAGCTGTGACCCATGAAAGACATTATGGTGTATGTTTGCTATGTCATACAAAATATAAATTATTTCACAGGAAGAAATATAATTCAAGCAGAGTGTAGTAACTTTGTGTGTGTGGTGGTGGTGGTGGTGAACGCTGTGCATTTCTTAACAGTTAGTTTGCAGGTATACTCCTTTTGTCTACAGAAAGATTATAGATTGATTTATGCAGTTTGCTCTGGGCCATCTTTATCGTCAGATGCGAATGGTAACTTCAAATTAAAAAAAATATGCAGAGCACAGTTTGGTATCAGTCAGAGAGAGAGAGAAAGGAGAAAGAAAAATGGAGTTGGCAGACCTAACTGTTTTTATTGCCCCTCAATCGGAAATGGTAAGTGGCATCTCTTTGATGCCACAGGTCAATTAATGAACAGAATAAGTTTGAGTCAAATGAAGTAGTAGATCTAAAGTTGAAAATACTGGAAAAAGAGTTTAGTTGTTCTTCAACCTCCCTTGACAATGCTGGGCACCTCTGCTAGTTATAAATGTGTTTAATCATGCATTTTTTGCCACTGTGTAGAGGCTGTATTTTATTCTGAAGTATTGTTTAGTTTTGTCTTTAATTGCAGCTCACTATCATCCTGCACCCCTTGGCAAACAGTCATTCATCTATAATGCATCTGGGCGGTGGATATGATGAGGAATATTTATGGATTATAATTATTTTTAAACCATGAACTAGATGTGTCACACTAACTTCATGTGAAACAGGAACATTCATGTGTGCATGGCAGCATCTGTATTTATTTTTGAATGTTAGTCATCAGGGTTTAACACAATAACATCACAAAATCCACACATAAATTCTGAATTAGATATTCTGTACATTTTTGGATATAGCCTGGTTTGTGGATTGCAGTTTGAGTTATTCTTTAAATTCTGTGCAATTTTGTGGATCATGTTGCCATAATACCAGGCACCACTTAAGAGCAGATAACTGACTAAAGTCCTTATTTTATTACGGGATCATTTTGGAATTTTCTCACCATAACAATTTAATTAAAGTTTAATTTAAACATCAAGTGATGCACTCCCAACCCCACTCCTCTCTGTGAAAGTAGTAAAAGTTATTGCTCTTTGGACTCGGATTTACATTATATAAAAAGAAAAAACAACAAGGAAGATAAAAATACTAGTTAGCTCACAAAAAAATTCAGCATATCTTTCAAATTAAGTATTGAAGTATTTGCATATTTCATTTGTTGAAAAAATATTTCTAAAATTTTGGAATAAACTAATTTAAACTACACAATCTGCAAGCAGTTTGCAAGGAATTATAAAAAATGCTGATTGATTAAATAGGAGAAAAAAAAATACATGTATTTAAAATAAACCAAAAGTTCTATTTGCTCTGGAAAGGTTATTGCCAACCGCAAAAAGTAGAAAAGCTTCCTTTAAAACAGGTGGCAAAGCAGTATGGTGTATGATGTATGTGCCACCAGTGCAGTATTATGTGATACTTTTTGAAGTGGTGGTTTAATTTGACTGTGATGGGAATGTGAGGAGGTCAGTATTTGATACGATAGTAAATGTCTTACTTGCATCATCTTCATTGCTAATTATAAGGACTGATCATTTGGAATACTCACATAGAAGCCAGTCATACAAGTTTTTTATGTTTTGACAACATACACGAAACACGAAAACTGACTAAATCATAGACTAATGTTTTTTGGCCAAAATTTGATCTGATATTGAAAAAAATGGCAATAGAGATGATGATCTCTGTTGATGATGATGATGAGCATTATAATTTGAATCAATAAATGCAATAAAGTAACTTTCATACCTTGTAGATTTGAAAGGGTGTGATTTCTTGCATTAATTTTTAAGTGAAATAGACTTCAAGAAAAAGCTGAATGGGAAGAAAAAAGTGTAAAACACTTTGTAAAGTCAATGATGTCGGTGATCTTTACTGGGCTTGCAGCACCTGCCTAGTTCCCTAACTGGGAGTCCAAAGGTTGACTTCCAGCTTTAGAGAAACCTTACATTCACAGCTATGGACAACACGTGAAAATTGGATCTGGGTCTCTGTCCATTTCTGCTCCTAAGGTAGTTTTACCTCTGGGTGCATGTCTACAACCCTATAAGGGTGATAAAGAAGAGGCTGACAGTTGACGGCAACAGCTATGATAAGTCACTCTTTATACTGTTGCTGACTTTGTCAAAATTTAAGTCTCTTTCTCTCTCACACACACATGCATGTGCATGGAGGGGGGGGAGGGGGAGGAAGAAACAAACTTTGAAGAAAGATGTGAATTTTATTTCAAGTTCACACAAGATTGTTAATGGCAAAATGTGAAATAAACCAGTAATGATTGTTAATAATATACTAAGATTTAGCAACATATTTAAATCCTTCAAATTTCTGATTAACTTTAACTGGCCTTAGTGCTGTATCAACAGAATTTATGAAAGGTCTGATTTTGGGCATTTTGTATGGAACAATATTTTGAGTCTTTTAAAATATTGTCTATTAAAAATAATATTTTACTGTTGTTTGAATAATCAGTCATCAGATTGTAAAGAATTTCATTTGGCACTTAAAAATTTATTTTCATTTTGCACAAATCAGTATTTGTCATGATTGCTACACACACTTTACTAAATTTAAAAAAATGGATAAAATATGGCTTGTAGGGCAGTGTTAATTTTTGTGCTTTTCCCCAAATTTTTCAGATTTGATTACATTAAACACATACCTAAAAGTATGAGAGGATTCTTCATTTCTGCAATTTCCCAGATTACATTTAATGCAAATCGTTTCTATGTTATCCTAGTTGTTAAATAACGCACAAATGATCCGAACTTTGTTTTGATTTTTGTTAAGAAGTATGACTAAACAAATAGCAGCTTTTTTGTTTCGTCTTTCTTATTGTAAATCCACAGATTTTTTTCCTAGACGGTAGGGGCCTAATGTAGGAAGCTAGACAATGGCTGAAGTCCTGGGCTGCGCAACAAGTGTCGTAATGCTGAAGAAAAAGCGTACTATGAGAAGGGGGGGGGTATCAGCACGTTGTCTCTGTTTTGGGACCAGCAAGAAAGAAAAAGCGGTACCGCCAGAATATCTCCGTTAGTTACGCGGCGCTCATTGCCTAGTCTCAGACTTCAGCCCTTGCCCTGTTCCTCGACGTCTGCAAGAATTTGTTCTACAAATCCATGTGAACAACGGGCCATCCTTTTGTTACGCTGGTATTGAAATAATCAAAGCTATGAACATTGCAAATATCAGAAAACTCTTGCCATTATACATCATACACGCTAGGGAAACTCTGGCAGGTCCCTCCTTGCTATGCCCTATTTCTACGGAAGGTCAAGAAATGACAAACGACACTAAGCTGAGGCAGGCGACGTTTCCAGGAACACAACAGCCACCCGCAGCGCCAGCCTGACAATCTCAAGTTGTGAAACATCGATTATCAGTCCACTGTTTACTCAAGACAACAGTCATCCGAGAACGCTTTATCTCATCGACCCGTGAGTGGCACGAGGCTTTGTCGTGGCGGTCTGCGACTGCAACCGTTCGTACGGCGCTGTATGACAAGCAAACAACAAACATGTGAAGAGACTGGCGATGGAGAGAAGAGAACCCATGACCGTGTCTTTCGGCATACATCAGTCCTTGTACGCCACGGCCCCTGTCGCTGAGGCGGCGGACTCCGGTAGCTTGCGGGCGGGCTGCACGCCCTTGACCTTGGAGGTAGCGGGGATGGTCATCTCGATGGGGCTGAGAGGGGCCTTCCCGCCGGCCTCGACGTCGTCGCCGCCGGGTCGCAGCGGCACCTTCAGGACATCATCGGCGTCGTCTTCGCAGTAGTGGCTGAAGAAGCTGGGGAAGAGGAGCGACATGGCCAGCGTGATGCCGCCAATGCAAAAGAGGACGAGGCCGATGAGCTTGCACATGTCCAGGGTGGTGTTGTAGCTCTTGGCGCTGGTGTCGATGTACCACTCACCGGCCGGCTTATTCTCGCCTACGATCTCGGTCTTGGGAGGCACCAGATAGCCGACCAAGATCCCCACCACCCCGAACAGCAACAGGTTGACGCCCACCCACATGAAGATCTTCCACCAGATGGGCGGACAGCGCCGGCGCCGTGGGTTCGGGTGCAGCAGGTATGCATCGTCGTCGTCCTCGTAGACTGTGGGGTCCTTGTAGCTAGTGTGAGTGTCGTAGAACTGATGCAGGTACGACTTTACTCCAAAGTACATGGGACAACTTCGCTTCCGCTTGGTAGTAGAGCCCGCGCTTGTGTCAGCATGCTCGTCCCCCTGGTCCCTTGACACATCTGAAACATATCGGAACTGGCGTCAAGTGTTACTAGACAGCCCCTCGCCTCCAACTTTACAAATAATACTACGTTACGGCTCATTTTTGTTAGAAATTGTACTGAGCTGCAGTAGTCCATGTCTGCAAGAAACAGTAATCAATTACTGTCGTTTAGAAACTGTACCTCTAGATGCACTAGTGTCCAGATTTAATAGAATTTGTACAGCATTAGAGTTTAGATTTAATAGAAATAGTACAGGATTATAATACAGTTCAGGTTTACGACAAATCGTATTGCACTGCAGTCCAAACTTTACAAGAAATAGTATTACACAGTCCACATCGGTCCAGGTTTACTAGAATTAGTAGGGCGTTATAATAGAGGGTTACTCGAAATAATGTTGTAAGTTAACAGTCCGTGTGTACGATAAATAGTGGTATTTTTACAGTCAGTGTTTACTGGAAAAACATTAGAGCTGATGCCAGCAGCATAGAACTACAGCATAGTCCAGTTTTAGCAAGAAGTGTTGCTATAACGTCCAGGTAAGCTTGCTACAGTACAGATTAAGTAGTATTACATTCACGGTGTACTAGGCAGTATATTCTGCCTCAGCTTAGTAGACGGTAGATTGTAACAGAAGCTTAAAATCCCAGTCGATAAGGTATGCCATCACATACACTGTATTAGTGTCTAAGTTTACCAGAGATAGTGTATAACTATTGGACTTCTTTTTATAGACCGTTTGTTGGCATCAGGCTAGATGCCAGTTCTTTACGGTTTGATACATGGAGCATCAGACTCGCGAAGCAGCACAGTGTTGCCGATGCTCTGCTACAACGACTGTCTCTATATTCTACTTGGCTGTGCGCAGCTTCTTAATTAACCACTACCACCTACTCAAATGGGGAGCCCCGCTTCCCAGAAAATTAAAATCCGAATAGAATAGGCACTCACATCTCATGAACGTGTGTCTCCTCTGAGCATGTTCTCGGGCTGTGATTGCAGTGAATTCTGCTTAAAAATTCAAACTCAAAACAATATTGATTTGTAGTTGCCATAATAATAATCATGTTTTTGTCATATTACTTGCCCTGAGCGTCACGTGACTGGGGCAGGGATTGGGGGAGCGTTAACGTACATCATGGACATAGAACCATACTTTGAATTGGGCATCGCGGAACATTACCCTCCCCCGATACCTACCTTAACCCTTTTCCCTCATCGATCACCCTTTTCATCTCCCCCTACATCTACCCTAGTCCACACTCCATCCCCTTACACAGTGCCAAATTGCCTTTAGGCAGAAACCCTTCTCCCTCTCAAGAACAATAAAAATTTTGGACTGAAAAAAACAAATTCGCAGGGTACCGTGTTTGCATCTGACGTACCTTTACTGCCTCGCTTGCTTGGCGGCAAGCTGTCTCCCGGCGAAGGATGCACCTCTTCGCCTGTTTTGGTCACACCCCCACCGACACTGTCTGTAGACACGAGGCGGGTTCTCTCCTCCTTCGACATGATCCCAGCTGCCAGCAACGACCGTGTAGTTTGGTCAACTTAGATTAGAGCTCCGCACATCTGTAACACGTAGAACAGAGCTCTACACATCTGGAACACATATTGTCAGCTTAGAATCTACACATCTGGGACACGTGTTGTATCAGTTCTACACATCTGAAACACGTGTCAGCTTAGCTCTACACCTCTGGAACACAGGTTGCAAGCTGGCATCAAGTTTCACTCGCTCACATCACAGCTTGAAGCGTGCAATGAAAAGTGTGCAACGTTCTCAACATCACCAGTAGCCCAGCCCAGAATATAAAGAAGAAAACAAAATGGAAAAGTAAATGTTCATTATTTTTATCTTTTCTTTCTTGTTCATATGGTGTGCCAAGCTTGAAGAAAACTAGTATCAAAGAGGCGTGCTGCAGCATCAAACATCGATCCTGAAATAACAGTTGGTGGAAAGAGCCTGAAAAGTGTGAAAATTAGCACTGTTACAAGATATACATTAAATATCCACGCTGTCGCAAAAATAACTTAAAAAAAAATACAGCAACGACCACTTGCAGAACCAGAGTAAATTGCGGAGGGATGTTATGCTTACTGTCTTTAAATTTCACCGTGATGTGATTGCCAATTCATCAAATAATAAAATGCAAACCAAACACAAATAATACTTTTATCACAGTTTTTAAGACCAGCCCTCCCACCCCTACCCCCTTCACAAAAGAGAAGACCACTTTTCTAGCATCAAGAGTAGTTTTACTTACGTAGGTGCATTTAAATAAATAAACTATATAGCGCAACAATAAAGAAATGTCCGCTAATTATTGTTGTTTTAAAGTAGTTACATTTACTAAATTAGGCCAATATTGTTGTGCATTTAATATGTTGTTCATGCAAAGGTCTCTGTATATCGACTGTTCAAATGGCTTTGTTTTCTGAAGCCGCTCCACTCGTTCTGTTCAGCTCCTCTCATTTGCGAAGAAAGATGTTGATGTTGACAGAAGCAGTCGATAAATCTTCTCCTGGCCGGCACACAGTTAAAGGTGGAAGAGCCAGACACAGAAAGAGCGTGCTGGACTTTTTCAAGCGTTAAGCAGGCTTCGCTTTCATCGTTTTGCTTTTGTTTCTGCCACCCACTATCTAAAATTAGTACTTCGGCAAGAACAAGCAACCGTGTACTTCTCTTTGACTCAAATCGCTCTTTATCCATGTCAATAAAGCTGAAATCGTGTAGCTTGGAGAAGACACAGAGAAAGATTACTCTAAGCCACGCACATACGCTCGACCCCCCCCCTTTTTTCCGATTTGCGCACGGCACTAAGAGAACTGCTAAATGCTGATTGGATGTTGCTATAGGATACGATCTTCAAATGTTAAATCAGAGAGAGAGAGAGTTATACTACATCGAAACGATGAAGAACAAGATGACCGCCGGATGATACAATAACAACACCACTGACAAAACTAACCATCAAAAGGGAAACAAGGATAATATAAAAGGGTAAGAAATGTGCTTAAAAAGGTGTTTTGTGGCCTAAAAATCCGCAACTTAATCAGAGGCTGTAAATAAAATCAAAACTTTAATCTGATGGTAAAGCCCTACCATTAAAACGAAAGAAATAGCTGCCGGTGGCGTGGAGAGTCAAGAAAAACAATAAACCGGCTGTAAAAAACTGCTGGTGGACACTCTGAATGCCAGGACAAGTAATTAAACATGCACGACAGTAAAGAATCCCTGACACCATGGATAAACTGGTGGAGGTTTGTCTCGTAAAAGTTGGTAACGCGTGACTGCTATGTACTATACCTCCTCCCGAAAATCATTTCAGGAAGGTAAGAAGGCAGCCAGGTAAGGTCAGGGTAAGGATGACGTGCTGCTTTTTTTGTAAAGGAGGGGGGATCCACGAGCGGTTTATCAGGCAAGTCATTGACATGGACAGTTTTTCTACTTCATCTGTAGACAGAGACGTGATGGAGAGCCGGGCGCTGCTTGTGCGAGCGACACGTGCTTTGCCATAGTAACGACAGTAATGAATACTGAGCTGCAGAACGCCCACATATGATTACCATAGAAACCGCAGGACACAGAACTTGCCTCCATTCCATCACTGATTTCGTTTTCATGTATTTGGCTCTGGGGGCAGAGATAGGTGTGTTGACTGTAAAAGGGGAGGCAGTGCGACATATGGTGGAACCGTGGTATGACAATGTCGTTGTGAAAGTAGTTTGTGTGTGTGTATGTGTGTGTGTGTGTGTGTGTGTGTGTGTGTGTGTGTGTGTGTTCTGGAAACTGGTGAAGCGCACGTAAAGTATACATGCAAACGGAGGCAAGCCCCAGCATACGCAGGGTTCTGGTTTCCTGAATACAAATTTAAAAAAAAGACCACTTTCATCGCCGAAATCGCTAGCTGTGAGATGCCCACTTTCCAACAGACTCAGAAAACTTTCTTTTAAGCAAGTAACAAACCCCAAACATTGAGCCAACGTCCATGATGATCAATATACCTATCTTTCGAAGCTACTTCACTCCGCGATACAGCAACAAACCCGCGCGCATCACACACAGAGAGAGAGAAGCGTGCGACGTATGCGGACACATCGTTTAGTATTGTACTAATAATCATGCCAAACATGGATTACTAGTGTTATATTTTATAATATATTAATACTATTTTAAATCACTCAGAACCTGTAACATATGCATACCATTGATACTGCGATAAACCTGTAATATCTATAATGTTATTTAAAACCACGCACAACAGGTAATTTCTAATTTATTTAAAACAATTCAGAACCTCTAATTTCTAACGAAAAAATGTGTCAGACAATACAGAACGTGATCTATTCCACACAGAAAGCACTCGTTTGACGTCCTTGAACCTTCAGTTCTTAGGCTGCACTCAAAGCTTTCGGACAGAATGCAAGCGTATGCACATCGCATTTGCATTTTTATCACCCCAAGCCTGTCAGTGATGTCAGTACGATAGGGTGAGCACTGGACTGATCGCTGTCTCAGCGAGTTTAGAATTAGGCAGAGATACATGCAAGTGTTAAGGAAAGCCAGTCAGCCAGAATGAATAATATAGCCAGCACTAGCCGCACCACAGACAGCTTGATATTTGGGTGGCCAGCAGTAACCCACTGCAGTCAAAACTACAGTAGCGGGTACCATCGTCTGTTAATCTCGACTTTCAGTCTGAGTGAACGAGATAGGGTGGGGGGTGGAAGGAAGGTTAGTGTAGGCAGACAAAAGTAAAACATCAATGAAAATCGCTTATTCCAAAGGAAATCTCGCGAAGTTTAGTAGATATAAATGTTACAAATAATGGCGCCATCACTCGTAGAAGAGTAGAAGAGGGTCTCTGCAATGGCAGCAGGTGGTCAGGCTGTGGAGAAACAAGTCCAGAGTGTGGAGGAGACTTGAACACAAGATGAAAGCAGAAAAAAAGCAGCGGCAAAATCAATGGCCCTATAACTGTGATAAACACCGCCAACAGCTCAATCCCGGGCGCATAACGGAAACATCACCGCCGTCGCTCTCCCCCACTGTTCCTGCCGGGCACTGGCCGCGGTCTTTACTGTCGACATTAATCTCCCACTCGCGGAGGAAGCAGAGAGCCTGGCATATTAGCAAAACTTTAGTGGATTCTGATCGGGCTCAATCCCCCGCTGGGACGGCTGTTTTCTTCTGGAAGAAAAAAAAAAACCGAATGCGAAGTATACGGCACTGACACAAACAGGTGGCTCATGTGATGCATAGGACAAAGAACTGACACAGCAGTTATATAATGCAAAGGATAATGAGCTGCCACATCATGTCTGGTAATGCATAGCACAAGGAACTGACACAATAGCTACATTGGCGTGACACAATTTTGTCATATAATGAGACAACTTAATGAAATGACAGTCACAATCATCCGCAACACAATGAACTGACACAACAGCTACCTTGACATAATTTCGTCATATAAAAGAAAACATAATGAAATGACAGTCACAATCCACAGCACAATGAATCGACACAACAGTTAAGTCGTGTGACACAGCAAAAAGCTTTGAAACAATTACCACAGATAATTCACAGCATAATGAACCGATACAACGGACTTGAGGACGATGATGGTTGTGACCTTTGTAGAAGTGAAAAAAGAAAACATTCAGTACATATTTTGGCAATGTAAATTTGTACAAGATTTCTGGCAAAATGTACAAATATGTCTAAAAATGTGCGATTACCTCAATAATGACTGTTAGTGAACACTTTGTTTAATTTGGACGTAGTTATAATAATTTTAAGACAGATGCTGTATTTTATTTAATTTTACTGCTTGCTAAGTCATGCATATACAGATCTATAAAAAATCATCCACCAGTTACAGCCGTTTATTCGAACATCGCAACAAAGATATGAAATTGAAAACTTTAATGCACGTATGGAAATAAAAGAAGATATAAGTGTAAAGCAATTGCTGTCCTTTAATCAACTTATTGCTTTTATGTAAATACTGACTAGCCTTACTAGTTACTTATAACGTTTATTCAAATTAAGTTGTTCGGTAATAATGTGCTTGCTGCTGTACCATGCAAACGTACCTTTATGTCTTATATATGTAGCGTAAAATTAAATATTTGTAATTGTGTAATACGTTAAAAAGCAGTACTGATAAGAAATAAATTAAAAAAATGAGCCGATACAACAGTTTCGTTATATAATGCACAACATAATACCGATAACATTTGAAGCCACGCAATTAGCGGAAAGGTAAAGTTAAAGGTCATCCTCTAATGCACCAATTCAGGTACCCATTCTTGACAGCTGGGTAGATGGCGGGGAAGATCAATTGTATCGGACGGGAATCGAACCGACATGACTCAGGGTTCGAACGCCATTGCTGCTTGAGAGTGTTAAAGGCTGCCCAATGAAAGTAAATGTTCATGGCATAGGTTTCTCAGTGTGGGTGTGTTCATAACAGGTTGGTCCGTGTGGGTGAGTGTTCCGTGATGAAGGCTGCTCAGTGTGGGTGAGTGTTCATGACAGAGGTTTGCACAGTGTGGGTGAATGTTCCGTGATGAAGGTTGCTCAGTGTGGGTGAGTGCTAATGACAGAGGTTGCCCACTGTTCCGTGATGGAGACAGCTCAGCGAAGAAGAACGTTTGTCAAGTCGCTACGAGGGCCACCAACCTCGTTCTACTCTGGGCTGCCAAGAAGACTAGAGAGCTGACACAACGAGCATAGAAGGGACGTTTTAGCATTTTTGGTAGAATTGTTTTCAGTTATTTGATGAAATGTGTGATGTAAGTTGTCATATATAATTGTTGTTCAAGCTTGTTGGCCTTCCAATCACGCTTTTCTTTTATTTATTATGCTAATTATTTTAATCGGTTTTTATTAGTGATCAGCTGCTTATTTGTCTCGTTTTCAGTAAGTCTTGTTGTCTTGTTACATTAGAATGTGGACAAGGAAGCAAACATTGATCATTATAGGTCATGAGAGGCAGGATGGCTGTGACCGTCTTCGTGCATGCATGACTGAGTTCATTATCATGTAACGTAATAAGAGGAAATAGTTGGCGCTGCTCTGCTTCGCAAAAAGCATATCATATGGTGTAAGGGTTGCTTAAAAAGTCATTGACCCCCATAAATCAGTGGACAATTACAAAATATATCCCATTCCTTGAACGCCAATAGCCTGCCGAATACATGAGCACCAATAGCCTGACTACATGAACACCAATAACCTGACGATATGAACACCAATAGCCTGACTACATGAACGCCAATAGCCTGAATACATGAAAACCAATAGCTTGAATATATGAACACCAATAGCCTGAATAAATGAACACCAATAGCCTGAATACATAAGTTAACAGAACCAAAACATCTTCTAACCGTAACAAAAGATATACCATCAACAAAGCCGTATAGGGCATTGAATTGTATAGTCGACAGATGTTTTATGTATGTACCCTCAAATTCGTCATATGTATCAACATAGTTGGTCACATTACCCCATGTTTTATGAGACTACCCGCACACTTCATCGCGTGTTTGTCTAGGTGACAATGCCAGGCGCTTGTTCTGTTCTCATGTGGATCAGCTCTATATTCTAGTGAGTTTTCTTTCAGCTCTCTCCCAGTTTTATTTCATTCGTCTGTTGACCCTGTTTGTGTAAAAATCTATAGTCATTGTTAAAGTGAATAATAGCTGGTATTTAGTGTTATGTTAGAATGAAAACATCTCTCCTTGTCCTTTCACAAAATAGGTCGCGATGTGACCTCGCGAACTTTGCACTCATGTTCGATCTTTTTGTTTCCCAAGAAAAGCATTCATTTGGTCTCGTATACTGCGAACTATTTTCACGTTTCCATCGCTTTGGTCGATTTGGTCGTCTGCCTGTGAGCGGCCGTGTGACGCACGAGTCATCAAGCGGCGGGGGTTAGGGGGTTGGGGGTGGGGGCGGTGCTTGGGTGTAGAGGCACTGGGTCTGGAACTCCATCGTGATAAGCATCGTGGCATCTGAGAGGAACGGCAGGTATCATCGATCTCATCGATTAACATCAAAGTAAACGCGTGCTGTTGCTGACTGATCGATTTCTTGTGTATTGTCACAGATGGAAGCTGTATTTCACCTGACCTCTGCAACCTCTCATGGAAATAACGCCATAGCATTGAACTCCAACAGTAACAAAAACATTTGCATCCTTAATTTTAGCAACTGTTTAAACAGTCAATATGTCATGATAATAAGCAACAGTTACAACAGCATAAGCACTGCTTTAGCAACTGTTTAAACAGTCAGCATGTTGTGATAATAAGCAGCGGTCGCAACAGCGTTTCCCCCGCTAACTTAAGAAACTGTTTAAGGTAGGTAGCTATGAAAGGGGACTATAAATCAAGCCAGAGGCCTGTAGACTGTCCCTTTGTTTATTTTCTATTACCTCCATTTGTTGTTTCTATTACTAGTATTGTCATGTCTGACAGGCTCAAGACATTAACTCGTCATAATCGTATCAACGAGTCCTTAAACGTTTGGAGTCATCTAGAAGGTTTGCAAATGTGTTAATATTAGGCGCAATCTGTACCTGTTCTGGAAGGAAGCTGCAGAGAGGAGCTACTATGTTAAAAAAAAGAAACATTTCTGCAAATTTGAGTACGACTAGTTGTAATTACAATTTTCTGGCTGTGTTTCTTGTTGTGTTTGATTAAACGTGAAGAATTTGTTAGTATCAACATCATTTATCAGGCTAAATATCTTAGAAATTCGTACGAGATGCCCTTTAATGTCCTTTGCCTTTAGCGGAGGTAACTGCAGAGCTTCAAGTTTTTATTTATACAAGCCTTACATTTTTTTTGAAAATAAATTAGTTTCTCTCATGCACCATCTCTTTAGGGCTGGTGACCATAAAGTGCTCCCCTAGTACAAGGCTGGTCTAACAATGTGACCTTCTCTAAAAGCTGGAAAACACGTCTAATTAAACCCAGAGCTTTGTTCACTTTGTCCATAACCTCTTTAATATGGATGTCAGAGATGTACGAAATAGATTTGGGAAATAGGAACCTTCTTAACCAACCTTGGAAATTTGCATGATGAAGTTGCTGGAGTTGTGTCTACCTATCTGTAAAGTGTCCACCTATATGTAAAGTATCACATTTTGATATTTTAAAATTAAGTTGTCAGGGTTGTGATCGTTGTTGCTATGTACAAATATCTTGCTGTAGGACATCGTGGTTTTTCGGCAAATTGTATCTTAGCGTCGTCTGAAAATATTTTACGAGCACTGCTGATTACTTCTTGTATATCGTTCATACAAATAGTGAGTAAAATTGTCAAAGTAATGACAGTCAGCAAGCAACACTGTCACAGTCACAATCGGTGTTACTGAACTGTGAACATTCACATGTGCTGGAGGTTTGGTGTTATTGAACTGTGAACATTCTAGATTGTGTTGGAAGTTTAATGTTGTTGAGCTGTGAACATTCCAGATTGTGTTGGAGGTTTGGAGCAGCTTTGATTTGATACTCAATGATGATTTTAACGCCAGAACATAAAAGATTTTGAACGTGGTGTCGCTTGACTGTGAAGATTTCCTCAAGAGTGTTGCTCGCTCAGTGCTGATTTAAGGTCCAGAACGGAAAAGCTTGGCACCGTATCCGCTCATTTGTTCTGTCTAAACTAGACTATTGCAACTCTCTTCTTGCTGACTGTCCACAATACCCCATTCATACAAGCTTCAGAAAGTCCAGAACTCAGCTGATCGTCTCGTTTTCCAGACTCGCAAATCTGAACATGTCGAACCACTTCTTCACTCTCTTCATTGGCTACCAATTAAAGCTGGAATAGACTACAAACTCTCAACTCTATGCTATGGATTCTTTGAAGGATCATCCTCCCACTACTTTACTAAAATCTTGTCTGTCCACACCCCTGCTAGAAACCTTCGCTCCTCATCAGACTCCCGCATTCTTTCCCTCCCATAAAGACTGTCACAACGGACAACGGACATCCTCCCTCTGTGCTGCGTGGCAGTGGAACTCTCTCCCACATCACATTCGTCACTCTGACTCCAAAGCTACATTCAAACACTCTCTGAAAACATATATGTTCACTAAGTACTATCCCTGAGTTACTACTCTTAACTCCTTTAACAATATTGTCTATCATGTTGACTATCATGTAACTACTCCATTTTTACACTGTTTACACTACCTACATCCCTTCATATCTTTATTCATTGCTTTACGTTCTACTCTTGTACTTCATCTTTATATTGTTTAGTGTGCCTATACGTATCTCACCGTCCACCGGCTGTTATATAATGTTCATTCATCATTGCTGGTCTGGGCAGAGAGTGCGATCTATTTTGGTCCTAATGATGCGCGTTGCAAGTACACATTATTATTATTATTGGTTGACTGTGAGGATAAGTTGAACTTTGGAAAGTAATAAGTAAAGCGAATATCGGGCCCTCTCAACGTGTGAAAATCTAGCTAGCACATGCCCTCTTCACGTGTAAACAGCAAAACTGATGCCAGGTCCTCATAGCCTATCATTCATGAATATAAGTCCTCCCGAAATAATGTTCATGAAGGCACACAGCTTATGCATTAGCTATAATCATCAAAGCGAACGACTCCCTTTTCCTCAGTATTGTAGCATTACGGTTTTCTGGATGACATGAAAGCCTGCTTATGCTTTGGGACCAGTTATTAAACCTCCGAGATTGTTATACCTCTCCTGAGGCCCTAGCATTGGAAAGAACACAAGACGGGGCCTCTCGGGGCTAAAAAGGCCACCTTCAAGGTCTGCGTCTTGCTTTCTGCTCCATCGTGCCCATAGCTACCGACCCCACGGGCGGAGGGTGGGTGGAACCACCAAAGCATCTCTGTCCACGCATTTTGTCCCTCGTCCGCTCCGTTTGCTAAAAATATGCGTAAACACATCCAGCACCAGACTGCACGTGGACATGTAATTGATCAACGACCAGCCGCAGTGACTCACTAATAGATAATGACACATAACATTTAGTCATCAGACAAGCTTGCGTAATTGTTTTCTCTCTCTCTCTAACACATATACTCAGACTCTGAGGTATGAACGCACACTTGTGGTAATTTCTCTCTCTCTCTCTCTCACACACACACACACACACACACACACACGCACACATGCACACATAGAGGTATTCACGCACACCCAACTGCCATTCTGTCAATTCAGCAGGAATAAGATGATTTAGAGCCTTACCTACAATGCTCCTACCCGAGGTTGCAATATAACCAAGACAACTCTTGCATCGCCGTAGGTCGCACACCAGCCGCAAGTTTTCGAACGTCACGAGTTGTTCCCCCCTTAATGTCAGATGTCTGTAGGGAGAAACCTACTCGGGGATGGAAGCTGCGTCTGCTGCTGTGGGAAATGTGAGCTTGAACCTGGAAATCTCTGGACTAGCTCCGAACGCACCGCGTCACGTGCAGTGTTAATGGGGGTGGAGATGGGTGAGTAGAGAGGGTTTCCAAGAACACGATCCTTACGAAAATAATTATATGACTTTTTTTCTTTTGAGGGGATCTGCGACACATCTGACCTAAAAAAGACGGCGAGCGAAGACACGTGCCTTAGCTGATCAATGCCATTTCAATTTAATTTTTTTAATCAAGCACAACCCCCCCCCCAAAAAAAAAAACAGAACGTTGCGTGGCAGTAAATTATTGCTAAGATCTCATATTATTCTCGCCTTGATTGCTTATTGTTGTTATCGTGGTGATGATGATAAGAACATTGATGAAAATGATACAAAGTGTTCTTGATGATATCGCACACATCAACACGCCTGTATGAACTATTGACACTGAAGGAAGGTAACGAAATACTCAGGTAACGAAACGCTTGTGTTTCATGGGTGCTGAAGGGAAGGAGTGAAACACAAGGCAAGTAACAAAACACCAATATAAACCATTGGCTGAATGGCAGCAGCAAAATAAAGTGTTGGAGAGAAGATAAGTATATTTTACATACAAGCAGTTCTAATCCTCTCTTTTGAACAATGATCTATGAACTTCTCGGAGGGAGAACTGTTGCTATGCAATGAATAGTTAGAAAAAACTGTTACAGTTTTCCTAAAATAGACTAATAATATTTTAAATAATTTATTATTCAATTAACTAGTTAGACTACTTAGAATATTCTATTTTTTTTCATTCCAAACTAAGGAAACACACACCAGTAAGAAAATATACCACTGTAATAAAATTATAAAGGAAATGGTTTTTTGTTTATCGTTAAAATATTTTGGAAACCGTGCCTGACTTGACAAGATGAAGGCAGTGATGGTCGTCATTAGGGAGTGATTAGTTATTGTACTATTGTAAGCATTATACTATTGAACAATAACGCCTCAATTATTATCTGTCGTACACTGACCAAAATATCAATGTTTGAAGGCATGTATCTCGTGAGAAACAAAACAATTAACGCCTAGTCTTTGAGAGTATCCTGCAATGAATTAAATGCTATTCCTGCAAACGGATCTAAAACCTTTAACAAAAATGAATACAATCTTCTGAAAGCTAAACCTTGCAAACGGTTGAGGCCGAAGATCTGAAAAACCCAGGACGTCAGTATATTGATCAAACACTCAGGAGTCCGATGCATCCCCTGAAAGTAATGTCTCAGTTAAATACTCTAGGGTTTGATAGGGGTCTAAGCAGCACTTAACTCCCCTCTACACTGACTGGCTATTTCCCCTTGAACCGCAAGAATCCTCCAAATAACGAGGAAATGTAATTCCGAGCCACAGATCCTCCATCTCGCGCAGAGGCAGAAAGTTTTTTTTTAATGAGGATAATCCATCTGGCTGTCTGGAACAACGGGAGGAATACTGGCTGTCAGAAGATATTGTGAGGGGAACGCATGGTGTGTGTGTGTGTGTGTGGGTGGGCGCGCGTGCGAGAGAATAGATGGATGCACGAATGCATATTTTCATTGTTTTTAATAAATGGATGTCTCTGAAATTCCTGCAAGGATTTGCGCATTAACGAAAAACCTTGTTTAAGCTGCAGCAGCTCCGAATAGATGTTTTGAAATTTCTCATTAAAAGATGCACATTAAGTGCATCGCTAAATATGACTGTTGTTAGTCACATGACACACGACATATGTATTCTTAGTCATTGTGTGATGTCTTTGATTCGAGACTTTCTGCTTCCTTCTGCCGCTCTTCGTCGTGGGACGTGGACATTTCGACAAGCTGCTAGTGAGCTGGGCATTGAGTGAGTGCAGAGTTTGAAGAAAAATGCGAGGCAGGCAGTGTAGGTCAGTGGATGAGGTCATCGACATCAGCATCAATAGACAGAGATCGTCAGTTCCCCATCCTTCGACAACGATGACTACAGCTGTTATGAATTAAACTTCCAGTCTATCATCTCTTTATAGATTTAGCTCCCACTCACACATTCCGGACTTAATGCATCCTCTCACAACAGACATCAGTCTGTTCTGCACTCAGCCATTATTTAGGGATTCATTAATACCCAGTTGCAAATAATTCGCGACAACGGCCGAGAGTCAAATAGTTAGACTTGTCCAAACCGTTCTTGCAATAAAGCCGGTTGTAAAACAGACCTGCCACTCATCTCGCCGCTGTTGTTGGGTTTTTTTGTGTGTGATTTTTTTTTTTGGGGGGGTTAGTACTCTCTTGCATTGGATTATTTACCCATAGCGCTGTATTTTTATAATCTCTTGCACTGGTTTATTCAGTCATGGCGTTGTCTATGTCTCTTACATTGGCTTACTTAGCCCTGGCGCTCAGCTTCCTAGTCTCTTGCGCTGGAGTTTTCAGTCATAATAGCTGGCAGGCAACAGGAGCTGCCGCGCTCTTGCAGACATTGATCCCGGGGCACTCATCCCACAATACTTAATCATTGCAAAGGTCTCACGTGAGGGACGGCCCCTTCAATCGTTCATTCACTTTTAATGGTTAATCAGGTAGCACTGTTCGCCTGACCTTCGGACTGGCCCATCGCACTGTCTGTCGGGACTCTCGTGGCATCAGATAGACATGACCTGCAGGGGGCACGTGCATCAGACATGATTATTTTCCGCAGAGACTGCCACCACCACCTGTTTCTCGGTATTTACTTTCCTTACCCTGATGCCGTTGGCTTTACCGCCCTCAGCCAGTCTTTGGTAACGGACGTGGGGGAGCCTGTCCCTGGTGCCAGGGGATGGAGTTTGCCTCCCTCACTCAGTTACTGGTACGAAGGGTCTTGACCTCGTCTAGCGAGGTGAAGATGAATGAGCGCGGAAGGACAAGCACTGAACACTCTGTAGCATGTGGTGCTGCAGGATCAGATGATGTTCTCGCTCAGTACCTCACCCTGGTGACGACAGCGCCTGGCTGTCTCGCCTTAGCCAGGTCGAGACCATGACCCTGTGATATTGCTTAAATCGTCTGGGACGGCTTCGTTCTTTTACTGAGGTCAGGAAACAGGTCTCTCAAAAAAGCACATCGTCATTAACTACTGCTCCATGCACGTGTTCTGTATCTCGGGATGCTAAGTGCTGTCTTTCCTATCATCGCAGCGCGTACATGTCAGCACAATCAGGCAACGCTTGAAAGTTCATCTGAAATGTTTGTAAGAATAATTATAGAATAATTTCATGAACCATCTTCAGTCTGCCAGTCCTTTCTGAGAGTTTCTTTGTAAAATAACGATGGCAGGCAGTCCCACAGGTACAGACAATATCGACATCACTCGGACACAAACCAGAGTTTTATTTCTGCTTTTCCAGCACAAGCACTTTGGGGCCTTGACCTTATAAACGCATGTCTAACTAGGTCGTACTCAGGAAAACAGATCGATGATCATTTACTTTTGAAAACTATTTACAGGCGCTGCTAGTTTTGATCTCAAAGTGAGTAGCATATACCAGCAGCTCTAACCACATGAACACACTCAGAGGTTTGGGTATTTATTGCGGGGAAATGGACAATTTCTTTGGCCATGTGTACTCACTGTGTGGCTCTGGGCGGCGTTTCTGTACCAGCAGCAAAACAGATCGATCGTGCGCCTATTTCCAAAGGCGGGATGCAGAATCCTTTTCAGGAAATCTAACCTGATTTATGGATTTGTGCATTCTATGGGCTGCGGAAAATGTCGTTAATGCTTCATACACATTAATCAGTTGAGCCATGGTCTGTCATTAGCTGTCGGCCTCACCATGTTCACGGTAAGATCCAATAATAGCAGTAATATATCTAATTATATAGAATATATATATTCATATATGAGAGATGAGTGGAAAAAATATATACACGTGTGTGTGTGTGTGTGTGTGTGTGTGTAATAGATAATAGATAGCTACATCTTTATATATATATATATATTCGCCTCTGCATACTTGTCTGTACATGTTATGTTACTCGCATTGCCCATCCCTTTGTAACGGGCTGATGATCTATTTAATAAAGGATTCAACTAAGGATAAGGGATTCAGTACAGGTTTCTCGCAAAGTTTTTGCATAATTAAAACGGGGTGGAAACGCAAGTTTGAAAAAGAATTGTGTCTTTAACCCGTATTAAGACAGGTGTAAGATACATGCAAACTACGACATCCACTTCTCACAGAGCACTTCTTATAATCTTCTTCACAACCCGCAGAGACCTACTCATACATCTTCCTTATAACCCACAGAGACCTCCTTACACATCTTCCTCACAACCCGCAGAGACCTCTTCATACATCTTCCTCATAGCCCACAGAGACCTCCTCATACATCTTCCTCACAGCTCACAAAGTTTTCTATCCACACTTCACCATTCATGAATCCTTCCTCAAAAAACGCACTACACTACACACTACACTACTACACACTACACACTGCTCACGAAGCCCAGAGACAGGAATGCCAGTTAGCGCAGAAGTTTTGAGTAATTATCACAGTGACAACTTAACCATTATTAATGCACCCTTTGAATTACCTTCTGATGTTACTGTACGGAGTGAGACTGGATATCACTATGCAGTAAAGTTTATCGCACACTGGGCCTTGCATCCACTCTGATAACAGTTACCGTTGGTACCTGCCGCTGACTGCATGTCTGGTCGAGAATGCTATGGTAGCAGTGTATCTTCATATGTATGGTACAAAGGAAAGCATCGGATGGTATGAATTGATGGTATGGTGAAAAGGTACAGCATGGTATGAAGTAAGTTTGATCAGCACTAACCTTGTACTGTTTTGTCCACTGATCCGCACGTGTATCTGCTGTCAGTGAGGACAACTCTTCATTCTTTAGTTTTTTAGTACCACACGTTACTTTTGCTGGCGTACTGGACCCCAGCAATACTTTGACCTATGTGAGAGGTCAGAAAGGTGATGACAGATGACAGTCATCGTGCTACCCATGTACGACCGAAATCTTGACATTGACCTCACGTGTTTCTGTCAGTAAGAATTACTACTTTCTACACTGACCACACTTATTCTGCTGTTAGAGCTACACAGTTTATACTGACCACACTTAGCTGTTAGAAGTGATTACCTTGTTCACACTGAAGACATATGTTCTGTCACCGCCAGAAGGTTACAGTACTAACTTCACTGCCGATGATATATGTACCTTACACATTCCATCACACTTGTATTTGGTTAAGTGCACGTGACACATCATTCTCTTTGATGTAAGCAGCCCACGACTGAATGCTTACAACACAGAAAGAATTTAAGGGGTGCTGTCCTGATTCTCAGTGATAAGATGACAACTCAGACAATTACCATAGACTTGAACGTTTGCAGAGCGAGGAATTCTCAGTAACAGCAGATAGCAGATTTTTAAAGTCGACAACAGTGAGGCGTGGAGACCAGTGGTCACAATACATGGTCAATAGTGGTCACCCACACTTCATGCCATACCTTACACAGTCAGCGCTAGTCGGACGATTCATGCTAACCTTTTCCCCTCACCATGCCTTTATACCAATTCATATCTTTTTTCATACCATTCTGTACCATATCCTAACATCCTTCATACTCGATCAGCCATGTACTCACAGAGTGACAAGGCAGAGGCTGGAACATGGAACAGAGAACAAAATAAACAACACAACAGGGGCAGCAATCTCAGGAGCAGTTACTATCTCAGCAAGCGAGTGGCAGCGCGGCACATGTAACGTTGACAATCGTACAGCACGTCACAGCCTTACCTTCAGCGGCTGGCACCCTCAGTCGCCGCTGCCACGGTGTGTCATGGTGCTGGTGTCCGGTGCGAGTGATGGCAGACCTGCGTGGGCAGCTGGGAGGCCGCCTGGCGATTGCTTGCTGCTGACTACCGGACTTTCGCTCACCAAGTCACAGCTGGGTGGTCGTCCCTGATTTCCGCTGACCTACTTGCGAAGGGCACGAGCTCGTTAGTGACGCAACGCGGTGACGTGCAGCTGCCAGAGCCTGCGCGTGGGCGGGATGAGGGCGGACAAGGACACAGAGGATGCTGCGCACCAAACGTCGTTGACGACGGCTCGACAATAGGGCTGGCTTCTTGCGTGTGACAGGCAGGCGCGTGTAGCTGGAATCACAGGCTGATATCGATCTCCTTGCTGCTAGCATCTCACTCGCAGCCAGGATCCGTCTCTCTATCTTTCTCCCTCCCCCTCCCTCTCTCTCTCTCTCGACTTGCCTATTCCATAGACAAGGCTCTCGAGAAAAAATGAATCTTTACTTGCTGTATTAATGTGTGTGTGTGTGTGTGTGTGTGTGTGTGTGTGTGTGTGTGTGTGTTCTGCTATCTTATTCTTGTCTTTACTTTATGCGTTTACTTGGTACTGCATATTTGCAAGTAACCCTTTTGATCTTACTCCATATTGAAACATTGTTTCTGTATGTGTGCATTGCTTCCAAATAAGTGCATGGAAGAACTAAAATAAGGGGTGGGTAAAGTAAAGTAAAAAAAAGTATAAAAAAAAAACAAAAAACGAGACAAGAGAACTGGCTTGTGTGAAACAGAAGCATTGTAGGGTCCAATATAAAATTGCTGTTTTATTTCTTATAGATTCCAGGGAATGAGATATCCTTTCAGCCCAGGAGTCTGTTACCAATAACAACCTTCTAGCGCAACAACATCCAACCAGCCCAGGAGATAATCCTGCGACAACGCGAATCTATAATCTCCCCTTGCACGAACCCAAATCTCTTGACTGCCACTGCTGCTGGCCGGGTATCTGGCGAGTGGCACCGCTTCACTGACGGTATAATTTGTCGGGTACCTAGTGGGCGGTACCACGGCTTATCTACTCCCCTGACCTCTGTATTTTCTCCAGCGAAGGTGTGACCCCTTCGTGTATGGTAAATGCAACTCAAACGGATGTGATATTTTTTATTACACACTTCATCCTCTTCTTTGTGTTCCCTGGTTTGCTTCCACCTGAGAAAACCCGCTATGTACACTCTGAAACCCACAAAAGAACCCAGTTCCAAAGTGTGTCCCATCAGCGCGCATTCGTGAAGCTGCTCTTTATTCATTATTCATGCTCTTTCGTTCTCACTCCCCTCATGCGATCAGTTACAGCCGTCAACTGCTAAATCCTTGAAATTACATTGGACCTCAGAATCCTCCCCCAGCGGCCATGTTTCTTCAGCAGCTCGACAAGCTGTCTACCACTACCTGGAGCATCACGAAAGTACAGCTACAGAGAGCTTTTCACCGACTGAACAGTTACGACTAGAGCTACTGGCTACTCATCACAAACACTGCAGTGCTGCCGACTACCGGGACGCAAAGTGACGCCAAGGGTAGGCTTCCTTCAGGGGCCATAACCATTCGAAAGGAAGTCATCAAGAGAAGGACCATGGTAAGTGGAAAGCGGAGAGTAAATGAGAAGCTGTCTCATTTAACATTAAAAGTTAATGTCAGCAACATATTTGAATAAACACCGGACGAGTGTCTTCGGCTGTCAACCCCTCCACCCCTCATACCCGCTCTTTATGCCAGACGATCAGACGACTGCAAACATAAGCAATGTTGAAATATTCACATGCGTCTGAGAAGTTACGGGGAAAAAAGCAGGAACGCATCGTCTCTTACTTTGTAAAACACGAGGGAATTCAATAAATCAGTCTAGACAATCGTCTTTTTATATCTGACACTACATTAGCTTAGATGCTAATTAATTTCATTTTTTGTCACTTAGGATTATTGCTCTGGTTCAGGTGTACTTGCTACTGTATTCGGTTTTCCGTAAATATTGTGGTCGAGATCAGGCGAGCAAATGTCTCGGTTACATAGTGTAAGTAATTATATTCTGAAGGAGACTTTTTAACTGGTGCTTTCGATTATACAAGCTATGTATATACAACACGTCGTTGAGACAGTTACATTAAGATTTTGTCAGTGAACAAGGCAGAGGAGTTGGGCTTGTCAACGGGCCTAAAGTTCAGAAGTTCTCGGCACTGATGGACATGGTCTCTTTCCCACTTAGATATACCATGATATATCCAGACAAGATCTCACCTTTACATAACGGAATTAAAGACATGGATGAAAACAGATTCCTGTTGTGCTATAAACAGTCTCAACAGTAAATTAAAAAAGGCAGAAGAAAAGTTAGTGTTATATGCTTTCCAGATGGTAAATGCCTCAAAACTCCGAAGACGAAAATCGTGTTTTTTTTGTAAGCGATACGAAGAGAAGTTCGTGCTGACAACCAACTCAAATGTATGCGGTCGACATTTCTAATATTAAAAAGTGGATATGTTATCGGCAATGTGTAAAAACCGTCATTCTATAGAATTCCTAGGCAGCGTAGACAATTCCACAAATGGGACGTCAGAGTATGAAATCCATCATGCTTCTTACATTTTCTAAGCATTCTAATATCTAAAAAGTTTTCCAGATGACGGTGAGGAAATGGAAGGTTATGTGGTTAATATTTGGTGAACTATTTGCTTCAGGAATGAGAATGCAGTAGAAAATAAGAGACAATCGAAATGGAATCTAGAAGCACAGTCCAAGAAAATGAAAATGGACACTGACAAAACATATCTTCCTGCATCTTGTACCGACTTGGGATGGTGTGAGGAATTTTGAACCAACTCTATGCAAGACAAAATGGCTTGCTCAAGGTTGAAGATGTTCCTGACCACGAAATACCTCTTCGATCTGCTGCTGCTGCTGCTGCTCATTCCATAGGAAGTGGCCAAGGATTTTTGAGATGTATGTGCAAGACTAAGCGCCAAAAAAACAAATGACTTTGCGTTAAAAAAGAAAATTAAGTGCCATTCAAAATGCCATTCTAGCCTTCCGTGCTGCAACAAATAGTAAGTAATGACACTTCTGATTCTTTTGTTTTCCCAGTAAAGATATCCTGCGGTTCATTTTGTATTTCTTCTTTCATGTTTAGACAGTTTGTTACTAAAGACCTTTTAAATCTGGACATTTCACACCTGACCTAAAGTAGTACTTGTCATTCTTTATAATCCGTAGGCATTTAATGCAATGCCTAGGAAAAGTAAGTACCAGCACAGACATTTCATACCTTTCCTGAAAACGACAGGGATTGTCTACATCGCCTAGGTATTCTATAGAATGCCTGTTTTTCATACATTGCAGTTACTTATATAAAATAAACTGAAAAAAGCCACGACAAGCATAATGAGCACAGTACTACTCAACAATAATCTGAGAGTCTTCTTTTAGACGGCAGTGGATGTCAATTAGGGATGCATCCTATCGTTTGTACGATTCAACACTTGATGGAGAACATCATGCGAGTAACCTTTCATGACCATTACACCTCCACTTCCACGAGTGGGAGTCCGATATGCAACCTACGCTTGACAGACGCCATTGACTTGATGGCGGGACCAACAGCAAGTTGTAAAACCTTACCAACAGACTAACAGTTCGAATACATGTGGAACGGAAAGCAACACTGACAAGAGCGAAGTCATGGTTAACACCAACGGCAACAACAAAGCGCAGATCGTCATGTGCAGCTGGAGGAGGGAGCTTTCAGCACTTGGTAACCCACCCTTTACAAAGATGGCAGTTGTACTGCAGACATCCACATCAGAATCGCAACAGCGACAGTAACAATGTCCAGGCTGGGCAGGATGTGGTGTAGAATAATTATTAGGTTTGCCACAATGTACAGACTGTACGTTGTACAAGGCCATCTCGTTCCAGTCCTGATTTACGGATGGGAGACATGGACTATTCTAATCGATACGAAGAGAAGAATCCTGGGATTCCAGAGGAGGCTGCTTCCAACATCTTACATGGAACGTTTACGACATACCTGAATCCAATTTGCTCAAATCCCACCCTACCAATCCTCGAAAAAGTTAAACAAAAACAAAAACCAAAAAAACGTCGAAAGACCATTTCTCATAAAAACACATCAGGTGAAGACCGGTATAGTGTTTTCATATATGTGAATGTTCTATTCGCTTCTGTTTTCCTGCTCTCGACCTTGAGTGCTCAGGAAGCAACAGGAGAGAAGGATATCGATGTCAGAAAATCTTTAGTGACTTCGTGACTCAGTGACTTGGTGACTTAGTGACTCAATGACTCAGTGACTTAATACCTCATATCTAAGATTCTCCGATTTTATTACTAGCTTTGCGTGAGTACTTGTTTGCCTCATGCAGTTAGAGAATGAATAAATAAGTAAACATTTTTTGTTCGAGTTAATGAAGTGCATGCCAGTGAGCTGACCTCCCCAACTGAGTCGGTTGTTTTTCCATCATGACAGGAGTCCAAAGGAAGAAGTATTTTTGGCCCTTTTATGATGACCCACAGGGGCTATGAAGTAGCCTGGTGTCACCCAAATGCTGGAGAGACGATTGACCAACGGCGGGTCTGTGGCGAAGTGGCAGAAAGCTGTCGAGAAGTGGGTGGTCATGTCAAATGGACGACTGGACCAGCAACACTTCTTGTACTGGAAAGTCATTGTCTGAGCCGAACCAGAAGACGCATTATACTCCAATGTATAGCCCTGAGAGCTTGTCCAGAAAAATTTTCTTCATATTATTGCATTCGAACCTACGTGAAGACTAAACCTGACCTGAATGTTCTTATTCATGAGGGACACAATTCTAAGGTAAACACTGACATGAATGTTCTAAGACCATTCGTGAGTATGCAATGACAACAGTCCTAGTGCATTCTACTCTAGCCTCTAATAGATACTCACGCCCACTCACGCAATTTAGAAAAACTATTGGACTGAACTGACGAGTATTCTGTAGATAGAGTTGACGTGAGTATTCTGTAGACAGAGCTGACGTGAGTATTCTGTAGACAGAGCTGACGTGAGTATTCTGTAGACAGAGCTGACGTGAGTATTCTGTAGACAGAACTGACCTGAGTATTATTTAGACAGAACTGACGTGAGTATTCTGTAGACAGAGCTGACGTGAGTATTCTGAAGACAGAAATGACGTGAGTATTATCTAGACAGAACTGACGTGAGTATTCTGTCGACAGAGCTGACGTGAGTATTCTGAAGACAGAGCTGACGTGAGTATTCTGTAGACAGAACTGACGTGAGTATTCTGAAGACAGAGCTGACGTGAGTATTCTGAAGACAGAAATGACGTGAGTGAGTATTCTGAAGACAGAAATGACGTGAGTATTATCTAGACAGAACTGACGTGAGTATTCTGTAGACAGAGCTGTGGTGAGAGTATTTTGCAGTGAAGAAAATATATGTCAACCTGGTCTATTGTATACAAAATCACTCTCTCTCCTTCAATACTAGCTCCCCCCACACCAACAAAAGTTCGTATCTGTCTTTTTACGGACAGCATAGAAATTGGTCAAGTCGTTCAATATAAAAGTTACACGTTACACTAGAACAACGGAAGCCAAAAGGAGTGAAATTAAGGCAATTTGTGGAGGCTGTTCTATATCTAGAAAGATGTAGTCAACAGTGGCAGCTGACGTTGAGAAGTCGCTGCTATATTTAAGCAGATCGATGGTCAAAAGCACATCAGGACGTCACCATGACGTAAGGTCACGTGCATCTCTGTTGAAAGTTTGCGGTTAGTGGGCAGAGCTAAAAATAGCAGGACACCCGGCAAGACATTATGGAGGCGTTAAGCCTAAAATGGGAAAAATGTTGATTAGACCACATCGGAGTGGTCTAAGGCCATAAATGGAAGAAATGTTGGTGAGAAGGAGGTCGGTGAAGTGTGAGTGTAAGTCTTAAGAGGAGAAAAGACACCCGTTGACTAACACGCAATGAACAAACGACTTTCTTTTTTAATTGGTGTTTTACGCCGAGCGAGCAACTAAGGCTATATCACGGCAAGGCAGCCAGCCCTATAAACAGATGCCACATGCAGAGAAATAACAGCGTGCCCGAGACGAGAACTGAACCCGGGACAGCCAACCTTAACTGTATTGGTGACAGGCGCTAACCGTTGCGCCACCGGACCGCCCAGTGAACAAACTATATCACTGTTACTATCGGTGTGGTGTGGAGAAAAACAGGTTAATGGGAGT
This sequence comes from Marisa cornuarietis, assembly GCA_004794655.1. Classification (NCBI taxonomy): domain Eukaryota; kingdom Metazoa; phylum Mollusca; class Gastropoda; order Architaenioglossa; family Ampullariidae; genus Marisa; species Marisa cornuarietis. Next base: position 456,522 of record SMMW01000019.1, on the reverse strand, counting down.
TAAGTGAAACTATATGTCAACGAGGGTTGGTTGGTTGTTTAAAGGTCCAGTGACGGCTCGCTTCAAAATCGTCTTGTACTCGGTATTAACAGCAAACTACACACAATAGTCAATGTCATGATAAACTTTGAACTGTTTACTTGCTTTACAAAGACGAATTAGTACACGATTGTCACTAGAAGTGTGTTTAATGCGCTAAAACAAAGTTGAATCGGTACATTTCTACGCGTGGAGAGGCCGCCACGCAAAAACGAGAGAGTGCACGACCTCTTGACCAGAACTACTTCTCGTGACGTCATCTCAATGACGATTTTAGTGTTTACCTCCAAGCTGCTTTCGGCCTTGTGCACCACGCGTTCTCTGTCATTTCCTACATAGAAAAATAAGGCTCAGCCATACGAAGACGAGCCCTTAGCGTCCAACTACGATCTAGGAATAACGTGGTCGCAATCTAGCTATAAAGAAACAGAGACGACCGAAAATCCTCCATCAGTGACAGAAACGGAAAGGTAAACAAAAAGGCAGATGAAAAATAATTTGATGTTTACATCTGTATCCGCAACTTTCGTGTAGCCTGTCATCGTACGCCAGAGCAGTGCTGTACAGGTTGGTTGGATGGTTGATTTAGAAGGAAAGTGCTTCCACCTTGAGGTAATTTCGTCCTATGGGGGAGGGGAGAGGGAGGAGAAACCGAAGTACCCGAAGAAAACCCCCGATGCCCTGCCCTGCTAACAGATGTCACATACAGAGAGTGTCCCGAAACGAGATCTGAATTCAGGGCCTCTCTGGGCCTCACTCGTGCTGTATAGAAAACACCGGGCAACAACTCTCGCAATTTGTTACAAGGGGGCTAAAGAAGTTGCTTCCCTTCAGCTGGCAGTGCGCTGCAGAGGTCCTATCTGAAGATGCAGTGTGTTATACGGGCATGACAGCCTCTAGCGTTGTCGAATGCATATTGTGCTCGTAAACAACTTCAATTTTGTAGGTAAATATTGTATCAATCAGTCAGTAAGCTGCGCCAAGATTGTAGGTAACAATTGTGTATGTTTTCGTTAATAACATGTCAGCTTAGATTTCGCTAGGCGAAACCTACTCTTAAAAAAATCCCTTTTGGTGACAATACTGTATGTTATGAAAGTTCGAAGGTTATTATTCTGGGCGGGGTCAGCATTGTTTTATTGTGTAACGTACAGACAAACGCGCCGGCAGGCAGGCAGGCAGGCAGGAAGGAAGACAGACTCGTCCAAGTGAAGATACACAATCAAGTAACGACAGTGAAAAAAAATATTTTATTGAAAAAGACTTTCATGAAAGTTTTCAGACCCGATAAAATTAAATGGATTAGTCTTGTGATACAGTCCTCGCTAATGGTCATTATATGTGAATGTGAACAGACTGAGCCTGCTCAAGGATGTGGGCTCAACAATGCTCGCAGAACTAAAGTGAAGTGTCTCCTCGCCCCTTCACTCACAAAGTGCTAACCACACTGTTAACGACATTATTAACAACTCCACAGCAACATAAACCAGTTTATTAACCGCACAAAACCACTAGTTACATGGTCACAGCCTGCCGATAGTCACTGCATACGTGACATGTCCAGAGATTGTTTTCCTAAGTGGAAGTTACATCAAAAGACAAATTACACTGAAAATTGCGGGTTGATAAAATGTGACCTCATCGTTAAGATATATATGTAAATATAAATAGACGTTCGCGAAATGCATGTGAAGTTATCAGTTTGACATCAAGTATCAAAGTATATCCGAAAATAAGAATTTACCCGCACACCCAAATTCGTTAATGAAAGTACATCGACTTTCTGAAACTGAAAGCAGCACGCTTGCTGTCACGTGACCTAGAGACGCCAGTTATACCACGCAGGTGCGTGGTCGTCGAAGTTTTTGGTGTCGTTGCTTCCCGACACCAGTACGGTAGCGGGGAACTTGCGCGGGCGGTCGGGGTCGTCGAGCGGACGGGCAGTGGTGGCGATGTAGCGGATGACGTAGCCACAGCGGCGACGCGACGAGCGGTTGGTCTCGCTGCCATGCACCAGGTGGCCGTGGTGCAGCGACATCTGCCCTGCCTGGCAACAGAGCAGCAACAAGGTGAGACAGCTCCCTGCACTGAGGTGCACGTGTGAGGTAGAGTAATAATGCCACAGCTATTATAGAAGGTTAAAACAAAATAAAAAAAAGTGAAACTAAAACGACGATCAGTCAGAATATTTTGTAAAAATGCATAAAATAAAAGGGAAGTTTGCAATATATTTTGATACACAATCAATCGTCTTTAGTAGCTGAGCAGTTTTCAACGTTCGACCTTTAGAGGGCAGGGCGTGGACTTGGTGACGTCAAACAGGTCAAAGGGTATGGACTGGTTAGAGCTCAGCAGGTTGCCGTCCTTTTCCGAATTCTCATGCTCGAGGATGCCAATTTTGTGGGAACCTGAGAAGAGATAAAAGCTTGCTCAGAGCTCGCAGTCAGACTGAATATCATGTTTCCACCATTTTCTCTCCTAACATTTTGTTTCTGTGTTTGGTGAACTCTATCAGACTGTAGTCGCCTTCCTCCCGCTAAATTAATAACGATTCAGTACACAGTGGTCAACGACCTGCCATCATCTGTTTATATCATTCGATGCTTTAGTATGTAATATCTCATTATAAACACGTTGCTCGTAAGACATGACCAACACACAGCCATCATTATCACTTCGTTATATAGCAGATGTGCTATGTCAGAGGTACAGGTGTGTTGTATTAGGTGCATTGAGTACCAGGAGTAATGTGTATGAAGCACTAGGTGTGATGTGTATGAGGGACTGGGTATAGAGAGTGTCGGGTGTGCTGTGTGTGAAGACTGACCAGGGATGACATGCATGCACCCGTTCTCCACGTCTGCGTCGTCCACTGCGAGCCATACGCTCACCACATCGCCTTCCACACCCCAGTACCTTTAATAATAAATATAACAAATACAATAATAGTACTATCAAATTCGTGATCATACGTAGTAATGATGATAATAACAACAATATCGTCATCTTGGTTAACATTATTAGAACAACTATCATCTTTTTTCCCTTTTCTTCTTCTTTTCTACTTTTTCCCCAATAACATTTTCACGAAACTAGTCGTCAACACAAGAGTTAAGGAAGATACCCCCTTCCCTCTGCAGCGTGAAGGATCACGTGACTAACCGCACGTCCTGATGCCAGGCCACGAAGGCATCCTTGTCCTCGGGGGTAGGGTACTTGCAGATAAAGCGTGAGTCCAGCAGGATGATGTTAGGCCCCAAGATGGCTCGCAGGGGGGCCAGTAGACGGGGGTGTGTAGCCACTCGCAGGACCCAAGGGTTCTCCATGTGCACATTGTGCAGCGAGTATTGTGCATTTTCTTGTCCTGCAAGAAATGTTTGCCTGAATGACGCCATCGACGCTACTGCAATCTCCCCAAGCTAAAGATCAGCAAGAGGTTAAGTCTCTACAAATACAAGGCACACAACGTCCCAAGCTAATGGTCAGCAAGAAGTTAAGTGTCTACAAAAACAAGGAAGACAACATGCATGAGAGTTCACCTGTAGAAAGCTTTCCGAACCTTAGTTGTACTATGTGCTTAATGATCATGAAAATGGGAACTATTTCTTTCCAGGAAAACAGGCAACAGAATACAAATTATATCCCACCTTAATAAACCAAAAACCTAAGTACAAATGCAGCTATCAAGCAAACGACAGCTAAAAAGGCGAGAAATGCTTTCACGTCTGAACCTCCAGCACTTACCTATTTCCTCCTCAAACTTATTGAAGTTGACCCGCAGATCTTTTGTCTCCTCGCCGTTCAGGACTTCGATGGGGCTGATGTAGCCATCCTTGTCAAAGGACTTGGCGATGTCATTCTTCGCGTTTGGCATGGCGTCCTTGTCTGCAGCCTCCGCTCGCTGTCACTGACACTGAATGTGATCGCACAGCACCGAGTCTTTCTCGAAAACCCACCGAAGAGCTCGTCTTGTCGACTGCTTGCAGCCCAATATATATACGCCCCTTTCAACAGGAAGCGCTCATTGACATCGTGATAACTTGTGCTTCGAAAACGGGAAAGTCCAGCGCACCAACAAATGATGTTTACAGGCCGACACATTATATTCCCAAAAAAGACTGTCGAGGGACGTTTTGACCACGTGATGCCATTGAGGTTTTCCTGGTAGATGACGCGTTTGCCCCCGCGGCGTGATGGAGGTAGCTTCATCTCGGATTATCCCTTGTCCGCGGACAACACGGCAGCGTGGGAATCTGCAAACTACCCTTGGTTTTCCCCCATAGGATAGGGTGAGAGAGTACAGACTGTTGTAATATATATATAAAAGGTACCAAGGTAGACTGGGTAGGCAAACGCAGAGTTAAAAGAAATGTCCGAAACAGAATTATGACATAAAAGGTTACTGGCTATAAGAGCGAGGGTGAAGTTTAAAAACAACATGTTAGTTAAAAATGTAATTATAAAATATAGTAAATTATATAAATTATAATTAACGTTATATAAAATATAATTACTGTCATATAAAATATAAATAATGTGTTATATAAATATAATTAATGTTTTTAAAATATAATTTATGTGAGAGGAGAAACTAGGATACTTCCACGAATTATATACCAGAAAAAAGTCATACCTTTACAGAGTATATACCAGAAAGAAGTACTACCTTTACAGAGGGTTTAACAGAAGGTAGTGTTGCATCCACAGACAGTACCACAAGGGATCACAGAGTGCATACCTAGCCGCTTAGCACCATATTATGCATGCGTGAAACATGCTATAGGGACATATTCAGTCTGCCATGTGAAGTGTTCAGCTGTAACTCTACGTGTTATTCTTTGTCTCAGTGCGTCAAGTGCGCACACATACATTCTTTGAGCACTGAGCAAAAACACGCAGGGTACTGAGCGAGACTCACAGAGCATTGAGCAAGACACACAGGGCATGTAGATGAGTAACTAAGAAGACATCGAGAGTGTTTGTTAATAAGAAGTTACTATAATTATACATGTAACACACGGGGCATCGCTAAACATCCTGGGACCAGTTGCACAACATGTTTCTAAACCTTAAAACTGTTCTAAAGAAGAAAATCTCTTCTATGCCATTTAGCTGCATCGCACAAGAACATACACAAAATTGTAATGACAGGACGGAAAGTCAGACTTAAACAACTTTATCTTACTTAAAGCAGTTTTAGTTTTAAAAAATTCTAAAATTGTGGTGTGCACTTTAAACTGATTATCTAAAAAGATTTAAGGCCTAAAAGTGTTTAAAATTAAAAATGTGTTGTGCAACTGGCCCCTGACAGTCACAGCAGGCTCAGTGAGCCTGACAGTAACACATAAACACGGAGGCTGTCATATCAATCTCACCACACACACACACACACACACACACACACACACACACACACACACACACACACACACACACACACACACACATGCAATAACATTTTTAAAGCCAGAAACAGATCACGCGGTCTGGAGTCTCTCGCACACGAGTGTCAGGCGTGAAACGTCTGTGACGAGATCCGAACCCACCCCACCCCCCGGATGGCTGTCACACGATACCACTTAAAGAAAGGGAAAGTGAAAGACGGACACCAAGCCAAATAGTGCATTCAGGATGCTGTGGTAGAGCGAGAGACGCTGTTTATCCCCAGGTTTGATGAGTCAGCGTGTCAAAATAACAATAGTTTAGTGAAAAACAGCGTAACATGATCATGACTAGCTTGACTTGATAACAGCTAGTTTCAAATAACTCTTGAATGCTTCATCAACCTGGTCACTGCTGCCACTTAGCAGAACCCATCCTACTTGAAGAACGGAGGGATCTAAAAAACCTTGGAGGATACAGAATGGGGGATATAAGAGACCATGGATGAGACAGAGGGGAGGGATATAACAGTCCATGGATAACACAGAAGAGAGGGATTTAACAGAAAAGAAGACACAGAAGGGAGGGGCATAACAGGCTATGGATGAGACAGAAGGGAGAGATATAACAGACCACGGATGACACAGAGGGGAGGGATATATCAGACAATGGGTGACACAAGGTGGAAGGATATAAGAGACCGTGGATGAGACTGATATTTAATCTTTGTTTATGGAGACAATAATTAATCTGAGATTCACTGAGGGCTGAGATTGCTAATGTACGACAGGATAGTAAGATATTATTATAATGATCACAACGACTTGATAATAGTGCCGATGACTTGATAATGACCATGGTGACTTGATAATAGTGAAGATGACTTGGTAATGACCATGGCGACTTGATAATAGTGACGATGACTTGATAATGATCATGGTGACTTGATAATAGTGACGATAACTTGATAATGATCATGGTGACTTGATAATAGTGACGATGACTTGATAATGACCATGGTGACTTGATAATAGTCGCAGTAACTTGATGTCTAGCGTGACGTGGGATGACCACAGCGATACATCAGATTTTCCTCCCTCACAGTCACACCTGTGAACAGGAACACATAACAAGCATAATGGGAACACAGACACAGTAACAAGCACACTTGTGAACAGAAACACATTAACAAGTACACGTGTGAACGGCGTTACCGCAACAATAGTATAAGAGGGACTGGTACTAAAAGTTTGACTAGTGAACACATCTCATATTAACAGTACCCTCTCCCCCAACTCACTAACCCTGTCAATAGAACAACATATGGTCACTGAATTTTTAGTCACTGTGAGCAAAATCAGTGAAACTCTCTTCCCTTTCATATCCGCCGTCTACCCTGTATCACATCTTTTAAATGTGAACGAAAAATATATTTATTCCACGTGCATTACTCTTTACACCAATCAAGATAGTTGTCAGTAGTTGTGATTGTAGTCAATTGACTAGTCCGCCTGCTTGTCTTTCTTTACAGATTTATGACACTTTCCATCCTTACTGTTTGTTCCTGATTCCTCTTTGTGTCTTCTATTTTTTTTTTTTTTTTACTTGTCTGCATAGTTGTTTCTTTTTCCGTCCTTCGTGTTCTGTCCATGTCTCCTACTTGTCTCAAGCGCTGAGAGCATGCTCCTTCTTGAGCGTGATAATGCGATATATCAATCATTTTATTATTATTAAGGAGTAATGTAGATGCGGGGGTCTTATACCCCTGAATACATCTCTGTAGCAGTTGGAACATATTCTACCACTCGGAGATTTCAGAGATGTACAGATCTCTGGATTGTTTACTGTTTATGCTATTTCACTTGCTATCTTCTGGATTATTCTTCTTTACCTGTGGCACTTTTTTTTATCGACCACATCAATGGGATGATAGTGGTCTCAACTGCCACACCTGCGCGATCGCCGTTTTTGAAATTATGTATTTATGTATCACCAGCATAGATTTAACTTTCTGATAACTTTTCTGCAATTAAACCATGGATGTTTACGACTCTTGATGCCCCTTGTTATGTCACTCATTGTGAGGGTGGGATCGCTAGTGCGGACTATATGACTGCTCTGTATTTTCTGCCGGGTTCCATGCGCTGCCTCACATCAGATATTTCAACAAATTCATCTTTTCCCGCTCGCAGTGTACCAGTCCTTTCCTATGCCAAACCCCTGATATGCTTCATGAGCAGATTTTTCCGTCTTATGTCCGTTGATGTTCATCTAGTCGATTGCTTGCTGCTATGTTTTTGTCTGTGTCAGTATGTGTTAAATCCATTTTGTATCTGTGTACTTTAAGTGTTTTGTATTCCGAATCTCTTTGTAAATCGCATTGCTTCTACTATACAGTGGAGAGCTGCGCTTTATAAATCTGCTTTATTATTATTATTATTGTACGCAAGGTGTCAGGTCTTGTCAGTACAGTAACCATATATGAAGATGAAGGACTTCTAAAGAGGTAGAAGTTAGTATAAGGGTGGATATAGGAGTAAATAATTATAATAGTGGTCGTTGTAGGCCGAGAGTGAAGACAGTATTTGGAGAATAACGGGATGGATGCGAGCGTGTGCAGTTACTGACGAGTTTTCTCCCACGTTGCTTCCGGGCATGGTTTTTCATCCTCAACTTTGGCAATTTGTTTTTTATTTATTTTTTGCTCACTGACGACGTAGCAACGACAACGATAAGCATAACGAACATTCATATATCTGCCGCCATCATCAACATCTGTAACAGTAGTTTCCCCCCCCCCCCACCACCACCACCACCATTTGCTGCAGCAACCACACAGAACCCGCGCTGCGTAACTATTAAAAACAGAATAACAACTTTGGCTATAGAGGTAACCATGAACTAACAGCACTGGCACCAACAGTCCTTTGTGATGCTACGAGAATAAAAGCTGGCGACCCAAGCACCAGGTGTTTGTGTTTTGTTTTGGGGGTGGAGGGTGATGCGGCAATACAACAACTTGGTGACGGCATCTGCTTGGTCGTGTCCTCGTCAATGGTCCATAGTCATTCACCAGGAAGTGGCTTCGCCTTGGAGCATTTTAAACTTGGCTGCTTTGGGGGAAGAAGGTGATAAGTGTCCTCCTTGCCATATTGCAGGTGAAACTTTCAGCGTTAAACGAAGCGAGTTTAAAAGCGATGTGCCTACACCTGGTTTTCACCTGGCGACCGGCAGGCAGTCAACACTCTCAGTGGGAGTCGAGGCGGCTTACTGAGCCTCTGTCTGTCTTCTGTCTATTTTGGGTTCGGATCGTTTTTGTCTACGAGGCTCTTTCATGTAAGCAGGAAAAATGGTGAACTGTTTTGTCGCTGTGCACGTTCTCTGCACGCTCATCCCTCTGCACATCGCCACTTCCATCGCCGTGCACGTTAGCGACCGCTTTCTCTCTCGAGCTTCAAACAAACGTTTATTTGTTTTCCGCCGTGTCAGCAGCAAGAACCACCGCTGTCTCTATGTTTCCTCCATGTACAAAAGCTGTTTAACTGCATGAGTCAAGTGCAAGCAGCGAGTTCCTCTCCTTCTCAATGTCATTAGAAGTAAACTTGGCGAATAAAGCCTACAATAAACAAGGAAACATTTCCGCGTTCCTAAAGGTCTGATTGTCTTAAAGGTCGTTATTATAAAATATATGAATAGATTGAAGATGATACCTGATTTATGGGATACTCACATCATATAAAACTTACAAGCTAGCAAGTCAAGCATGAAAGGTTTAAATAGTTGAGGAATACCTTAACTCACTATAGTGGACAGAAGGACACAAACTCACAAATTGATGACTAAATATGAAAAAATCGCTTTTTTTTACCCTAACAATATATGTTGAGCTTTTCTTCATGTCGTTAACTTTTTCCATTAGAAGATTAGTCCGTTTTCCTCAAGTAAACGCCATACATTAGATGAAAGCATTAAAGTTGGAGGGAAGAGACAGCGGTGACCACAGCATTGACAGAATCTTGTTCTTGTAGACATGAAATAAAAGCATTAATAGGATATTAAGACAGACGACTGCAAGGATGTAAATTCAAAGAATAAGCACAAAGACCTAAGGATCTAGTTCATACAAGAGTTGTGACCTAAAGATAATAACAACAACATTAAGCGTGTGATTTATATCATGCATTATCACGCTCACGAAGGAGTATATGCTCTCCGCGCTTAAGACAAGTAGGAGACATGGACAAAATACGAGGAAAGGAAGGAAAAACAACAATGGGCACAAGTGATAAAAGACAAACACAGATGGAATCAGGGTAATAAAATAAGATGGAAAGGGTCACGATTGATTAACCTGACGGTAAGTTGAAGAAACGTAGACATAAGTATTAAACCTAATAATAATAAGAAGCGTCTCTTCCGAACGAGGGTCAAGTGACGGAGACACGGTCTGGTGACTCAGTTGTCAAGGTGATGAACACAGGCTCCTGTAACACAGCCAGCGGGGAAACCCACTTTGCTTGTTGTGGTATTTAATTCAAATGGATAGTTGAGGTTGTCTGTGACGGCACGGAAGTATATCAGGATCTTTCTCGGCTGATCTAAGGCTGACAATGCACGTGGACATTTTTTGACCTGTGTCCTCTAAACTCTGTCTCACGCAGATGTTTCTCGGGAAACTTTTAAGAGATGAAAGTTGGTTCATGTGACTTTCAAGCACCATATCCTGAACCTGCTGTTGTTTACCGTGCCATCGGTTTCAAAAATTACTTGTACATTGGCTTTCTTTTATGCGCACAACTTTCGCACCAAACTGTATGACGAGCTAGAGATCCGGAGCCTGTTTGTAGCCAAAGTGAAAGCAAACCAAGTAGAACGGGGGTACGACGGGTCGGATGCCTATAAACATAAAATCCTGATAACCGAAAGGAGCGAACAGTATGTATTGAATGCTCGTAATTTCTCTACAGCAGCCGACGAGCTCAAAGTTCTGTAAAAAACGCCTGCATCTTTTAGAGAAAATGTTAAAACAATTATTTACAAACAGAGATATGAGATACACAGCTATCTCAAAACAGCCTGTGAGATAATTGGGAAAATCCTCGGAAAGCTTGAAGCGCCCTGGGGTGCAAACTCCACGAACTGTGTTTCCTGTGTAGCCGACCTCATTTCTTGTTACAGTGACGACAGCTTTGAGTTGGATAAAGTATCCGCGGACTGAGACTTAACCTCCGTGTTAGTGGTGACGATAGGGCTAACAACTGCAGTCGCTAATAGCAACGTTTCAATCTAACAAACGGGATGGGATGAGGTGGGGGGGGGACACATAATTAAGTGAGTAGCTTGCTGTATTGAGACCCATCCTGACAGTCAGGGGTCAGAGAAACCCAGGTTCGGAGCGTTTCCTGATGACATCACGGGATCTGGGAAGGTCTGATTGCGCCAGGCCACTTCATGCATGCGCGCTGTCTACTGAACCCTGGGATACCGCAAACCTTCCACGCCCACGATTGATTGTTCAAAAGGGGGATAAATGGCAGACTTGACGATTGGCACTTCATTTGCTTGAGATTCAGGTTGTCGGACAGATCAGATATCAGAGACACAGGGACCCACGAAGGGTGGATCGCACCACTGAAAGATGATGCAGCAGATGGGCAAGGTAAGAGCAGGTGCACCAGGTGCTTCAGTGCTTGTTAGTCTTGCATTGGGATTTACTGTTCACTAAACTCGGATAACAGTGTAAATAAAAGTGAAGAAGACACGATTGCGTTTACTTGTTTAAGCATTTTTAATAAAATATTTCTTTTAATTAAAACCATTCACAGGAACACAATATGAAAAGAAATTCACGAGGCAACAACATAATTCAAAAACTTTAAAAAAAAAATTTCTTCAAATCAGCAAAGGAGTACGTGCACTGCATGCACACATACATAGACGCGCACACACACACACGCGCGCGCGTTTTCGCACACACGCATCCACGCACGCACTCAAAACCCAATGATACACAAACATACACACACACCCGCACGCACGTACAGAGAAGAGGACAAGACCCTGGCTTGTTAACGTGCATAGACTCACTTTCTAACCAGTTCTTTCCTCGCCAGCCGACACTTCTGATGGGCAGGGGCCTGTGTAACGGCCGTGCAACCTCTCTGCTGGCCTGCCGCCACCAGTCATCTGCTTTAGACTCCGATCTACCAGAAGGGACAGGAGCCCCCATCAGCGGGAGGTCGTACACACAGGTGGCAGTGCAAGGTAAGTAACTTGAAAGGGAGACGTGCGAGCTATTATTCAATTTTACCAGTGTTTTAATTATACAGAAACAAGTCAATTACTTTCTGTTACGAATTAAGAAAAAATATTGTTGCACAGTGTAATGAGGCAGATATAACAGAAACACAAATGATAAGTAATGTTGTAGGTAATTCTGTTCTTTAAGCTTCTTCCTTTCAGCTTTAACAATTTAAGCTACATTGAGAAAACGAGTTGTTTTTTTATTTTATGTTTCAGATTAATTTATATTCGGAAGAGCTTCGATGTTCTTATTCGTTATATATATATATATATATCATCAGTTTCATATTGTATCTAATAGAAAACATGTTTGAAAATATCAGTTTCTTGCGAGGTCTATTCAAGCTTTAAATGTCGTGTGCTTGTTAGACTATGTGTTCGCTGCAAATCTCTTTTTTCTTCTTCTTCCTTACTTATGGAAGTATTCGATATTTACCCTGTGTTCTATTTTTAGTATCCCCCTTCTCGTTTTCTCTCGCTTTCGGTCGACGTTTTCGTTTGTGTCTGTCATTCTTTATCAATGGCCGTTCTTCTGTCTCTGTCTGTCAGGAGATGTGCCAATGGTTGTGTGTGTGTGTGTGTGTGTGTGTGTGTGTGTGTGTGTGTGTGTGTGTGTGTTCGCTGTCCTTTCTCACAAGACATCTATCTGGTTAACAGCCAGGTGCCTGCCTGCGGTCAGCGTCACATCCTGGATCTCGGACTTGGCGGCCAACGCCACACTGGACGAGCTGTCTGACGTCACAGTGACCCGCTCCAAACGCATGATCCTGGATACCTTGGGTGTCGGTATACTTGGCTACGGGTCAGAAGCCACTCGCAAAATTATGTCCTGCATGCTGCAGTGTTATAACACGACAAAAGGAGAGAGCGCCATCTGGGGCTCCAAGGGTACGTGCGGTAGCTCAGTAAGAATCACAGATACTCAGTGACAATGACAATGAAATGTAGCCTCAATGAGATATCCAGCTGGAAGAGAACAGAGAGTTCTAGAAGATTTTATTTATGTTGCAGGAAAGACCGCCTCACCGCCTATCGCTGCTTTCATCAACGGCATCAGCGTGCACTCGATGGACTTCGATGACACGTGGGACCCGGCCACCCATCCGAGTGGGCCTGTGCTACCTGCAGTACTGGCACTAGCGGAGAGCCTGACGGGTGACTACAGGCCCACCCTGGCCGACATACTGGTCGCCTATAATGTGGGGATTCAGGTGCAAGGCCTGCTGCTCAGGTGTTCCGACAGCGCTCGCGCTATACCTGACAGGTGAGCACAAAGCACAAAATGAACGCTTTTTTGATGAAGGCTCAAAGATGACAAACACAAATGATTCACAAATATCAATAAATGTGTGTATGTATTATAATACTTTGGGCAACCAAGCTACTTTAGTGCTCTCTTGTAAATACGGAGGCTACGGGATTCAGGACAGCGTGTGCTCTGCATGCACTTACTAACCTTGAAGGACATCGCTGGGGAAGGGGTCTAAAAGTGCAAATGCACTCAAATCGTTTTGATCGAACGTGTGGAGATTGACTGAGATGTCTGAGACTGTCAGGCATCTCTCCATGTTCTGGAACCAAGCGCCCGGATGTATCTGTCGGTTGACTAACGGCGCCTGTCTCTTGTCAGGTTCCACCCACCTGCTGTGGTAGGCGTCATGGGCAGTGCTGCAGCGTGCGCGCGCCTGCTGGGTGCGGGGCCAAGCACCGTTAGACATGCCCTTGCCGTCGCCACGTCCTTTGCCGGGGCACCCATGGCCAACGCAGGCACCCCGACCAAGCCAGTGCATGCCGGGAAGGCCGCCAGGTAAGTAACGAGCTGTTTGTCATGCTTGGATGTTGCTGGCTTCTCTAGTCAGGCATTACACCACGCTTAGGGGGAAAAAGTGATACCGACAATAAACAAGCGGCATCCGTAAATATATGTAATAAACAGGTTGGTGATATTGATACATGTCATGGAAAGGAAGATAGAACAATAAAAGGTTAAAGTTTTAGAGACGTGTAATAAAAATGTAAAGAAAATAAATAGATAAATGTAACGTCCAGAGAGCCCCTTCGTCTTTGCCATCCGTTGTGATAAAAGGTGCGTGAATGATGAAGGGACTGGTACCTGAGTAACCTCACAGTGAATCGCGAACACGCTGAGGTAGCGGTGATGAGACTTTTAATGACTGTTCATCTATAGCTACAAATCACGTGTCTCTGTACGCATGACCTCACTCTGGTGTCCTGCAGGTTTGGGATGGAGGCGGCGTTGATGGCGTCGTACGGACTGAACGGCAATCACGACATCTTAGACATGAAGTCTGGCTTCGGCGCCTTCTACCAAGACTACGACCCCGAGAGCTTCCTTGCCGCACACAGCAGCGACAAGCACTTCATCCTCCACTCACAGGTATGCGCCACACCTGACACCTGACGCTGAGAGCTGGCTGTTTACCGCGTCTGTGTGTGTGTGTGTGTGTGTTTGTGTGTGTGTGTGTGTGTGTGTGTGTGTGTGTGTGGACGCGTTCATGCGTGTGTATGAGAACGTGTGTGCATATGTATTTAAAGACTAGATACAAGCATCAGTATGTATGTGCTGTGTTTAATGATAATGCTTACACAAGTATCAGAAATGATCATGGCCATACTAAAACGAGAAAAACATTCTAAGATACACTGCAGTCAAAACCCACCGTTAATCACAGTTGTGTCTTATATATATATATATACGCGCAGGACGTCGCCATCAAGCGGTACCCGGCTCACTTGGGCATGCACTGGACTATTGACGCCACCATGGCAGTGCGAGAAGCCATCTTGGCCGGTGGCTCAACGTACCGCCAGGTCCGCCCTGAAGATGTGACGAACATCCTCATCCGGGCACCCCCCTCAAAGGTAGCCACAACCAAGATGAGAGAGAGAGAGAAGAGGTGGGGGAGAGTAAAAAAGAAAAACGTCTCTACACACAAAGGCATGAAAAGCTATGCATTATACCACAACCAAGACAGTGGTTCATCGCACAGCTCACAACAAGGCCCTTCTTAACAAAGTTTCCAAGCGTCTTAAGTCCCATTGTACTGGCTATGTATTAGCAAACAAATCTGAACTTAGCTCATCATGCTGACCCAAAATTTCAAAATTTCGAACGTTTTTCCCCCCGACCATTAGTTCCGTGACTTTTGAACATGACTTTACCAAACTTAGTGAAACTTTCTCGACATTTGCTCTCAGGTAGCGAGTGTAGAAGGATGAAGTCTTTTAAATGAGCACGCTGTCACCATGAGGGACCTTTATCAATGCTCGTAGTTTTTGGCAACATCAGGTTTTTGTCTTCCTGTTGCAGTACATAAACCGCCCCCTGCCTAGCACTACAGACGAGGCCCGCCACTCATTTCAGTTCAACGCCTGCACCGCCCTCCTAGATGGAGAGGTCACCCCCGACTCCTTCATCTTGAGCTACATGCGGCGACCTCAGCTGCACGCCCTGCTGCGCAAGACGACGCTAGAGACACCTGCCGACAACGTGGCAACCTTCCAGGACATGTACGTCGAGATCCAGGTAAGTGAGTGCATTCTGTGGTCACAACACACATGGAGAGACTACTTGTCTGTCTGCCTGTCTGTCTGTCAGCCTGCCGGTCTGTGTGTCTGCCTGACTAACATGTGAGAGGGAAAAATGATACTGAGGTCACCATAGCCTGACTAGTTACTGATGTCTAGTGACTACAGGTCAAAGTCTCGAGGCTGGTGCTGACATTACTCCGGACTAGTTCGTGACGTGACGTGACCACTGGTTCATGACGTGACGTGACCTGACGGTTATGTTGTCTTTTAGAGTGATTAGTGACATCACACTCTGCCTGTCTGTCCAGGTGACGATGAAGAACGGGGAGGTGTTTAAGGGTAGATGTGACACCCCTTACGGTCATTGGCGGTACCCGCTGACCCGCGCTGACCTGGAGAAGAAGTTTCTGACCAACACCAAGGACATGTCTTTTAACCACCAAAGGTCTCTGATCGCTACCATCGACTCCATGAATGCCAACGAGAAAGCTGACGACCTTTTCGAAATATTGAGGGGTTAAGTCTTCCTGCCGAAGTTGTGGGGGTATGGGGATTTCGAGAAGTCGTGTTTATCTTCCAATGCATCTGTTTACGTGGTACCTGCTGATGACATGCACACGCCTACCGATGACAGCTGAATACCAATTTGGGACCAACAATTGTTTCCGCGTCTCTAGCAAGATGGGTATGCTGCTAGATCCTTGACTTTGAGTTGTAAGTTGAGCACGGTGCCATTTTGCACAGATCTGTGAGCACTTAGCTATACAAAAAAATAGGTGTACGGCGGAGATATGTAGAGATATGGTAGAAATATGTAGAGATAAGTAGAGAAAGCACACCTGTATAGCGGACTTGTGTCTTTCTTTAGAGACTTTTCTACTGTCGATAAGACACAGCAGTTAGTTGAACTTGTAAGCAAAGTCTTATCGGTCGACATTATGAATGCAAGGTGGTCATGCTGAAGCGGTGTAGGGTGTAAGGGAGTATATCAACCTGCCATAGTCACTCCCGACTTTTGCTGTTTCTACAGTTAATCACCGGTGTGCCTCCGATGTGATTTGCTCGCTGAAATCTGTGCTAATCTCAAAGTAAGACCGTTTACGGATTGGGTTGTTATCAATTACACTTTTGTTTGAAGATGTATAGTCTGACGAGCTAGGTTTTTGTACATGTGTACACGGGATGTATATGCGTGTGCACATTGTAGCCTTGTAATGGTTGTGTGCTTAGGAACTGTTGTATGCCGATGATGAGGACTTCGGCCTGTACAGAGACACTTGGCTTTCGTATACTATCGCATACACATGGCGTGTGTGTGTGTGTGTGTGTGTGTGTGTGTGTGTGTGTGTGTGTGTGTGTGTGTGTGTGTGTTGAATCTGGCACACAAATGGAAAACAAGCATATAAAAGGTTGGTGATTGAACTCTGGATAGTGAGCAATGGATCCCAAGTTTTGTTATTATAATAAAATTAATCATGGAATTTTAAAGCAATAAAGACTATCGGCCAGTTCAGTCTCTGTGTGCTAGCTCTCCATGACAAAGAGTCTGAGTGTCAGGTGTGCTCGCCGTGTGGTCGAAGAATCCTGTATGTGTCCCGCACCTCTTGCAAGGTTTAAAATACCAAGACATTAGTTTTGAGGGGCGTGGTCAAAGGTATAGTCGGTCTTTGATTTTATTGCTCATCTACGCTCACACAGCAGCCAAGACAAATCTTTGTTTGTGGACCTAGTCATGTTTGTCAGTCGGTAGGAGTTCTACAAATGGCATTGTGCTGTCTTAACATACTGACAGACATGCTCACTGCATTTTATGTAATAAGATAAAATTACTTTTGTTAGATGAACATGCATGTCAAATAAAATTTTGTTTACTCTTTCAGATGTTCGTTGTGTGTGTGTGTGTGTGTGTGTGTGTGTGTGTGTGTGTGTGTGTGTGTGTGTGTGTGTGTGTAAGCGCTTGCGTGCACGTTTTTGTTTTCATTGTCTTACATCTTCCAGTCGTCATGCGTAGTCTTGTTGAGTACATTGTACACTAACATACTCATCTTTCCCGGGAGCACTTGCGTCTGTACATTCGCCCCTCTCCCCCCCACCCCCACACACGCATGTAGAGTCAGATGTAGAATCGCATGTACGCATACACACAAGTTCTGCGAATTCGCAAATAAAAATTAAATATTTATTACTTCCTGAAAACGAACAATAACATTTTCAAAATATCTCTCTACATTTTGTTGTATGGATATGTACATCAAATGTTTACATCTCAAGAACACGAGCGACTCGGAAGGCCAGACTCCCGCAAGTCTTGCAGTTAGTGAGCTGGTCAGACTCTGCTCTGCATCCTGCTGCACACGTGTTCTTTATTAATATTAATTATTTTTAACTGCTTTTACATTAAATATTTTTATTAACAGTTTTGAGGGTCTTGTTCTTCCATAGTTCTTAAAGCGAAGTTTCTAAAATAAAAGAATCCCACGAAGCTTATCTGGAACTACTATATATTGGTTGAGGCGGAAGAAAACCAACTAAAATTAAACATGACCTCGTTTTGGTATTTTATTCTGAAATTGAGTAAAATTGTTTTCATTCATTGCAGACTTTCCAGTGTTACGAAATATTTCAGCAAAAAAAAAAATCTTTAGTCAAAAGAAAACATGTTTACACGTAGAAATACTACTGAGCGAGCATTTTGATCAGGACTAACGCATTCAGCCTCTTTCTGTCAACCTGCCTGTTTATCTTTTTACTGTCTTTGTCTGTCTTTATATATATATATATAAATAAAATGTTCCTCTCTCTTTCTTTTCAGAACCAGTAGCAGTAAATAATAGTTTATACAGCATCAAAATCTCAAAGAGATAAATATAATGGTAGCACAAGCGTTACGCAAGATTATGTACAACTATTTGAATCACAGATTATGGCCCATTCACGATTTTATTCTTATGCTTAAAGCATACGGAAAGGAAAAACATTCCAAAGAAATAGTAATCTTGACACTCAACATGTGACGTAGTGCTACTCTGTGCAGGCTCCATGTCAACAAGCGCCGGAGCAGGTGCAACTGTACAACGTTTGTGTGTGTGTGTGTGGAGGTCACGCCGTGTGTAGAGATCTCATTAAGCACTCATTAAGCCTCACGCCGCTTTGAGGACGAAATGCAAAACTAATCTGACTGAACGTGCTAAAACCAACAGTCTATTAGAATTGACCTCTTTGTTAAAGATCGAAAAGTTAAAGAAAACAACGCCAGTTACAATAATTTGTCTGAAATGACACCTTTAAAGGCTTGGCCTGTGTAGTCGTCAACAATCTTCTGTCCGTCAGTCAGTCCGGCAGTCTAGATCTGAGGACTTTCATTAAACAGAGGGTTGACCCGAAAGTGGGGATGGGGGCTGGGCGCCCTGCCACTCAACTGCCGGGACGACTGAGCTTGCATGGCGCCAGAGGGCAGCACCACCATCGGCTCATATGGAGAATTGACTTCGTTTAGCTCCTCGATGGACGGCGAAGACTGCCGACCAGCAGCGAAAGGAGACGAGGAGTGCCGACCGGAGTTGGAGCCGGTCGGGGAGGCCCGGCCGCTGCTAAAGGGACTGGAGAAGTCGCTACCGAAAGTCTCGCCGTCAGCCGAGGTGTCGTACACGAGGTTATCGTGCCCCTGCAAATGCGGGGGGTACATGTCCTGGCCTCCCCTCTGGCCCTGTTCAAACAAACTCTGGGAGGTTCCGGGGTCTGGCGGGTCCAGAGGGCTGGTATCGTTGCTGCAGCTTCCGGTGTCCTCCGCCCCGTTGCCGCCGCTGACACCGCTGTCACTGTTGCTGTCGCCGTTATCGTCGACGAAAGCTGGGTTGACGTGTCCCCCGATGGGTGTGTTGTTGGTGATGGACGGTGGGATATTGGGACCGTTGTTGTTGAAGTTGGTGCGGACCTGTTCAAAAAGTGCCTCCACCCGCGCCCTGGGCACCACCCCAATACGGAAGAAGCTGAGCTGCCCCTGGCTCATGCGGCGAGTGTCCACCACAGTAGACGCCATGTTCTCGGGAGATGGGCCGGAACACAGGATCCCGTCCACCTAAATATTCAAATAAAGACTTTCAATTAAATATGGGGGTCTCCATGGAGATAACGTTATCGTATCTACAGGGAAACGAATGCATAGGCTTGCTTTTTAATTTTAGTCACATTTAATAATGCACATCTCATCACTATTGCTTCATCAGTGTCATACCTTGAAAGTGCAAGTTGTTCATTAACGATAGCTAAGCCAAGTACGATGACATCACAGTGTCAAAAAATGTTCGTGTAACAAATGAAAAATCTCTTTTAAAATACTGTTTTTATTGCCTTGCTGGCTTGAGAAACACGTTTGCAGAACCGTTTTTATCGTGTAATATAAACTGAACATTTGAAATAGGAAAATGAATAATGATCAGGAAATATACAGGAAAAAAAACCCCATCAAAATAAATGTAGACAACTGGCTCGCAACGAAGCGCTTGTTGTAAACAGCACATCATCTACAGATAAAGTTCGCGCGCTTAAGAATGGAATACTTTCTAAACAAACAAATAAAAAAAAGAATGATCAAATGAGCATAATCATTAGGACTACATATATGACTGTAGAGCAGTTGTCACCCAACACCTACGTTTTCCATTCCCAGTTTGGCCAGCACCTGCAGGTGGTGGGTTGTGTCGGCCTCGCCGGTGGGGTTAGCGGACGTCGTGGCCACCGGCCCAGTCTGGTCGATCAGGTATGACGTCACACAGTTGTCGGGCATACGCACGGCGATACTGTCCGGCCGTCCGACCAGGCTGTTGGCAGAACCGATACCAAGGTTCTCCAGCCACTGACCTGCAAGACAGTAGTAGTGATCTATTACCAAAGTTCACTTTAGAATATGATGTTAACACACACATATATATATATATATATAGTGTATATGTAACATATATGTATATAGTTAGTGTGTATATACACAAATATAAAATATTAAAGCACGTGTTCCTTGCTGTATCTTGGTCTGATAGACGAAAGCATTCCTCTCGAACAGTAAATCGCGATCGCCTACAAGCGTGAGTTAACATAAGTGCTAGTGATGAAGCTTGTTTAGTGGGTCTGTGTGTGAAGTAAATGTTATTTACTAAGTTTTCATGGTTTGTGTGTGGGACATAAATGTTATTAGGGAAGTTTTTTCTATGGCGTTTGTAAGTAATCATAATATCAGAGAAAGTGATTTATAGGTTAATGTCCTCTAATCTAGTTGGCCGCAGGGTAAGTGAAAGGTAGTAGTGTGTGTGTAACACATGGGATGTGGACTCCACTCTTTTTGCCGTCTTTACCTACCCTGATAAACCGAGTACCCTCTGGTGCTGGGTGACAAAGGAATAGTGTGTTTTCCAGTCATGCAAAGGCGATCATCTAATCCAAAGTTAACAAACTCTTCTTCTACTCCAAAGACCTACCGGAGCTGCCTACCAGAATGAGATATAGCTTACATAACTACGGAACTTCATCAACTCCTACGACTCTCTATTTGTGTGGCTGTCGGATGCTGTTCTCTTTCCCACAGACTTCTACCCACTAATTATGTTTAGAAGTTGCACAACCTACATAATGCTATCGACAGTAGAGGCACTCTTTGCACGGGGATCCGCTTGAGACCCACCTTGACCACAAAACAACATTGCTCTTATGCCCACCTTTGGGTATGACAAGACTGACAGTGGATGGCCAGATCTCGTTCATAAAGGCCCACACGAGTTCGCCAAATAAGCCCCGCCCCTCATCTAGCTGCTCCACCCGCGAGATCCACATGGACATAGGCCGGTCCTCTGCATCCTTCTTGGTATCGTATGCTCTCTAGAAAAAAAGACAAGAAAACAGTACAAGTAGTAAATTCTGTTGGTAAATACTATTGGTAAATGGTGGCTTTCTTTGACTGGGTCTCACGTTTCGACGTAAAGGTTCAGTTGCTAAGCTTCATATGATCTGCACGTGCCGCAGGCCGCTCTGGTAATTAGAGGACGTCATACAGGGAGCAGCATGATCAGTGCTGTTAGTGATCTTATCAACTCTCCTTCCACCCCTCCACCAGCTTGATTGACTTTAGTCACATCTCTGTGATAGGACTCAGTCCGTCATAGCAGGTGGCCGCGTGTTTGCACCAGTCCCCATTTGCTCTGGAGTTCCCTAAGGCTCTGTACTTGGTCCCGTCCTTCTTATTGTGTATACCAAGCCACTCTCTGCTCTGATTCAAGCTCACTTTGTTTCTGACCAATCTTTTACAGACGATAGTCAGTTATATGTCAGCTTTTCCCACTCACACACATAATAATATCTAGAAAATTGTATTTCAGATGTTATGCTATGGATGGCTGAAAATGAACGAAGATAAAATCCCAGATCTTTTTCAATAGAAGTACTAGAGTTCGTCCTGACTTTCCTGTCTGTCTTTTCTCTCTCTCTCTCAGGGTTGACGATGATACTCTCTTCATAGCTTCAGCCCGTAGCATGTGTTATAATGTCCTCAGCTATGTATCTTGACACTCGGCCCCTGGTCTCTAACCTCCGCTGTGCTGCTTACTACGAACTCCGCAAGATCAGCTCCATTCGTCGTACTCTATCAACTAAGCTCCCAACATTCTAATTTGTTCTTTAATTCTATCCTAATTAAACAATCCCATCTCTCTCTCTTTGCTGGCTGATAACTAATTGACAAGCTTTAAAAAAATCCATAACTGCTGTTCATCTCTTTCTCCAGACTTAGTCAATGTGAACATACCACATCACTTCTGTACACTTTTACTGGCTACTGATTAAAGCAAAACTTGACTGTAAGCTTTCAAATCGCTGCTAAATTCTCTACTTATCATGCCTCAACGCTGTTTATTTTTACATCGTAATTTGTTAATTAAATGTATTCTTTTATTCTTAATCTCTTACTTTAACTTTCGTTACCTGTGTATTCTCAGTGTTTGAGTGTTTTGATTCAAAGCATGTTATTGTTATCTGTCGTTTCTAATGTCATTTCTTTTTTTATCGTTGGTCAGTGTAGCGAGTGCGAACTTTGGTTGTGATGCTGCACTATGAAAGTGCTCTACTGTTGCTGTTATTATCGTGATCATGATCATAATAACATCACAGAACGTTGGCAGATGTACCTTCACGGCGTCTGGAAACTTGACAGCCGCAACGAGCACGTAGACTACGTCAGTTGGGATGCCGCAGATTCCACCTCGGTTCATGATGTCTGGAAAACAGCAAAGTTAAACAGTTTATATGTTCTCTGACAAACAGAATACTCTTCATGAGATACGAAAAATATCAAAGTTTGCCTCTACAGAACAATTAAATAGAATAGGGATTGCAGCAGTGCAATGTTACACATAACTGCATCGTCTGTGGGCAAACCTGCAATAGTCTTGACTCCTGTTGCTCTCCTGGCGTCCGCCCACAGAGCCCGGCTGCCTTGTGAGTGGAGAAAGCTGACCTGGAGGAGAGGGGTTCCGAAAGGGAGGACATCCCTTCCTATAACTGCCTTGAGGCTGGTGCTGACGAAACAGTAGAGACACACCAGCACAAAGACGATGCCGATCTGCACGCACGGACATACACCCGAGGTCATATAAAAAGTAGTCGGTCGTTAACCAATCTTAGCCTTCATTTATATGACAGTGTTATCCAAAAGTATGCATTATACATCTGAGAATTTATGTCACTTGAAATGGTCATACATACATAATACCTACATACATACCTAAATACATACATACATACATAAATACACAAATTCATTTCTGTTTTTATCTTTTCTCTATCACTATCTCATGTATGTATGAAAAGCCGCCTTAAATGATTTACTCCATACGCACCACTATCTCATACACGAAGGCAGCCTGGAGACCAAGGGCGAAGAGAAGGAAGCCGATGAGGATCATGATGAACATAAAGATGAGGACCGTCCACATCTTACTGATGGTCAGCGACAAGATCAGCAGGAGCACTGCGACGCACAGGAAAGCGACCAATCCTACAACCACATCGGGGCCGTTGTCCTTGCAACAGGATGACCAAAGATTGCTTTATTGCTCGGCCTTTGCTCGTAACACACACACATTAATGGTTGGCGTCTTCATAACACGCTGGATTTAACCATAGGCAGTCAAAGACATTTATTGAGCACGTGTGTGTGTGTGTGTGTGTGTGTGTGTGTGTGTGTGTGTGTGTGTGTGTGTGAGAGAGAGAGAGGGAGAGAGAAAGATACTTTCATATTTTTTATCAGAGAGAAGTTTTCCAGCAGAATCCTATCGCACTCAGATTTATTACTCTATGGATTTCCTTACCTGCGCTAAGGCACCCAAGCCTCGGTAGGGCCCCCATATGCACCACAGCGCTCCGAACGTAATGAAAGAACAAGACTCGAACGTCAGACCTCTGGAAAAACTGACGGACCCAACAATGAACTGAGCGAGTCCGCCAAAGACTACAGCCCAGGGGATGACCCACAGGCCCTGAGGCGTCCACATTATGGCTAGCACCACGATGGCGTTGGACGCGAAGCCGACCACATCCAGGTCCAGGTACTTGGAGTAGCCCAAGATGAAGTCTTCGGAGAAGAGCGTCCTGGTCCTGGCGCTTCGAGTTGTGTCCCCTAGTTTGCCGTAGAAGCAGGACAGGCAGCACTTGCAACTTCTTTCCACAAACTTCCGGAATCGCGGTCCGTCGATGCAGCGGACGCCAAGCGGCAGCTTGAAGGAGGAGTGTTTGGCGCGCGACACGTGGGCTGCCAGGCCGTACAGCGACAAGACGAAGAGGATCCAGCCCATGGCTCCAAGGAAGGCGCCGCTTGACCCGTCCACCTCAACCGCCACGACCAGGATGCACAGCGCCAAGTTCTGCAGGAACTGGTAGATTTCGCTGAAAAGAGACGCGACGGCCACCATGAAGAAGGTGATGAAAAAGATAACAGTCACGGCAACGAGTGGCGGGACGGGCACCCCCGTGACGTATTCAATGCACAGGTTGTAGCCATTGGCTATCCAGAACATGCTGTGAAGGAAGAAGTAAAAGCCGTTGTAAGGGTCGCTGCGCCTGACGGAGACGACAGCCGCCAGAAGCTGGTAGCAGCCGGCTGTCAAGATCCACATGAAACCCTGCGCAGCGGAGGGATACACGCCCGTCACGTGACCCGCGTAGATGGCGAAGGCGATAGTGTTGGCGGCGTGACCCAGCGGCACGTAGTCCCGGGACACGGCGCGGCTGTGCACGGTGGCCGCCGAGGTGTTGGACGGCTCGCCGTAACGGAACTTGCGCAGCAAGATGGACACCACGCAGTAGAGCGCAAGAGCCGCCATCAGCAGGTAGTAGGCCCCCACACTCGTCCGTAACGGGCGCCACAGCGAGCAGATCTCAAAGATGCAGGCCAGGAAGTAGCCTGTAAAGACGAGAGATAGCGCTCATCATACGCAATGAATGCCTACACTAGGAAAATAAATCTAGGATTTGACTTCAAGGGTAATCTTTACCTGAGAACAACATGTCAACACAAACTTGTTTTAACAATACCAAAGAATGATATCATAAATTTACGCTACAGCAGTGTTGATGATAACAGATTATTCTTCGTTGACCTCAGTCTGACCTAGTGAGAGAACAGCAGTGAATTTGGAGCGGTGGTGTAAAGAACCAAAGACGAAGAAGATGAAGATGAGGAGGAAGGCGCCGTAGCCGGCCCAAAGCGCCTGCGCGTCTGTAGTTCCGGTGGGCGAGAAGCCCTCTACTACGTGGTACGCGCCCACTGCTGTCCACAGAACGGAGATGCAGAGCAAGAATGACCTCAGCAACGTCTCCTCTGGGTCTTGGGCAGTGATGCCTGCACAAACCAGAACAGATTATAACAGCGGTTAAGATGTTTAAAGGATATGCCTAGCTTAAGCACGCAGTGATACAAACCTTTCAACTTGTAGTCTATAAATAGGTCTCTCGATAAATGAAAGCGGGAAATGATGCATGAACAGTACACTGAGAGTGAGGGTGGTTAAAAGATTGCATGGACAAAGTAAGATGTTCTACAACTTTTTTATGTTTTATATGCTTCTATTATAAATGATGACATGAAATCTTTGTATAAATGTTGAAAACAGCAAACTATTTGATGGCGCTGTTGCAGCAACATGACTGGTAAGTACTGCTTGTGGTCATGAGACTTGAGAATATCATGTTCTAACGGCGAGTGTGCCAATGGTACTTCACGTGGCCTTCGTGAAATGTTTAGACCATTGAATGGCCTGGTGCCAGTAAGCATGACAATCTACTATTACGCGTGATTTTTACACTTTGTCAGCATCTGTACTTTTATAACATACCTTTGTACATGTTTACATCATTTTAGCCTCTATAGTTGTAGCAAGAATCTATACAAAGTAAGCTTATAACGGTCTAGGACGTGCAAATTATATTTGCAGTTTACAAATGTTTCTATCAAAGTAGTAATATTTACAGGGGTAATCAACAATCGTTGCTATTGAACATCGCAATATACATGCGATCTATGAGTTACTACCAAAGGTCGTGATATTACACCTGTAATCTATTTGTTACGGTCAAATGTCATAATATTCTATGCAATCAGTAAATCTTATTGTCAAGTATCGAGTATGATTACATTGTAATCTATAAATCGTGCTGTCAAACATCATAATTATACACGTGTAATCTATTTGTTTATTATATCTTGAACTTCCTGTCTCACCAAACGCCGCGAGATCCCACGTGACCTACGTGACCTTTGTGACGTACCCATGATGGCGGCGACGGTTGAGAAGATGATGAGAGCGATGCCGTAGCCTGGGTTGACGGGCAGGTTGTTGGCGAGGATGGTGAAGTTGAACACGCACAGGATCACCAGCAGAATAAAGTTGCTGTACACGCACGCCAGCGTGGCAGATGACCGTCGGACCAGCGGCGCCATCTTGATTTGTCACCTTTTTATTCAAGTTGTAGAGGTCCTTTGTAAAGGCAAAGACCTTTCTAATGCTTTTTGTTTCTGTTGTAAAGAGAAAAGCGTCTGGAAGCGTTGATGTCAATTTTTCAGTATACAACAAAATCACTAAAATGTAAAATACATGCTAATTGTTGTGTCTTTGGAAATTCACTCTTCAACACTCTTCAATAACAGATTCACCAGCTTCAGCTTCCTATGAACAATGAAACCATTTAAAAATTTGTCTGAATGATATGTGGATTAGCAGAAGACATTGACGTGTTACATGGCGGTCTGAGAATGAAATGTATGCTGGAGTAAACCTTGTCGTAATCACTGACGGGATGAAATCTTGTACAAGATTTGCCCATTAAAGGACAAATAAGTCTCTTAGACGGAGATCATGCTAGAAATGATGATAAAGGATGATAAACGAAAATCAGAAACTTTACACCATACTTTCACATAAAGGCAGAGATCGCAGCCCCATTTTAACTTTGTTTGGAGCACAAACAATACTGTGTAGACAGTAACTCGGTGATTTTTTTGCTGCAGAACTCAGCATGTAAAAAAAAACTACCTGAAAAACACTCTCAATCTGTGATCCAAACAGGTCCAGACAAATGACTAGCCCACATAGTATGTAGAACTTGATGCTCTGGGACTGTGAAGGTCATAAGCCTCTAATAATAATATAGTATCTACATCAGGTGTGTCAGAAAAAAATGCAAACAGGTTTGAAAGTGAAACTACTTACCTGTTTTCCGTATTGAGATTCACTCAGCTCGTGTCCAGCTGCAGGACACATCACAATAATCTGTGGTCGACTTGTTGTAGTCACATTTTACTACACAGTGCTGAGGTAGGAGGGGCATCAGCCTGTACAGAGGAGTTTCCAACATGTCTGGTCAACAGGGGGCGGAACTAGAAGTCACATGGGAGGGGCAAGCAAATCAGAACACCGTCACTCAGTGACCTGCTTCTTCACTGTTACAGTCTGCACCCTCCAAAAAAAAAGTGAAGCCCAAACGATTTGTAACTTTGGAAAGATTTGACTCGGGCTATTAGGGAATTTACAGCTTATTCCACCAATCAGAGCCTCGGTTTGTTTCATTACCTCATCGCGACTTCCAACGGTTCCAAAAATACAGCGAGTACCTGCGAATTCTTGGACATGTTGCGGGGAAAAAAATGTTCCAGTAAACAACGCATTTATTGTCTGAACTAGGCATTACTAGGCTTTTGTCATGCTACATGACAGTCGAGCTGCACACAGACAAAAGCATCATTCATTATGAACTACTCTTATAAACGCGCTCTACTTGCCGAGAAGCGTGTCTGCCGCACGTGAAGCAGGAAGCAGACAACTTCATGCACACGACACTCATCGGAATGCAGCAGTTTGTTTTGTTTGTTTGTTTTCAAAAGGAAAGCTTATTCCTCCTTTGGTTTGAAGTGTTCATAGGTGACGGCCAGTGCACTAGAATTGCAGGAAAGTCCGGCTTTCCCATTGTCCTCCGAACTATTTTGGACATGTGACGTCAGTGATGAGTTGCGTTTAGACGATGTCCCTCCCTTAAGCCCACCTTTACGGTCACGCCTAGCTTTCATCACCACACAGTGATCTGGTACGGCTGACACAGGCTAAAAACCGATATTCAAATGATGGCGGGGTTCGGTATGAACAGGGCGTGGACAGGACGAAACAGTTGGCCTGCTGCCTCATTGACCTCTGATGGCGTGGCCTGTGTATGCCTTCCTTCAGTAGCCTGCAGTTAGAGACATCGACACGTCCATCATCCCATCATAAGCCGGTCCTTTCGTATCACAATAATGGTGTCCTGTTTTTTGCATCCATGACCACATAAACCAAGAAGTGCTTCTTCTAAAAAAAAACTCACTGTCATCCAGTAAGACCCACTGACAATTCAGAAGTATTTTCTTTGTTCGAAGAAAGTTTGAAAGTTTGGACAAAGCAGACGACTTGCGGGGCAACGCAACTGCTGGAGTCAGACCGTCACCTGGACACTTGGCTTCGGCACATTGTACAGGTAAGTACAGGCGATGCTTCTCTTGACTGGATTTATAAAAATCAGTAATTCTGTCTGTTGTCCCAGCTTGTGTATCAACTGATTATAAAGTAGCCAATGTTTAGTGGCGGTTCACGTCCTCAGGCGGTGAAGAATACTTCTGTCATGTCCACAGACTGCTTGTTTCAACACCTCAGGTATACAGTGCCTTATTTTCCTGTCCTCTCCTTAATTTTGAAAGACGGCCTATTAAAGGAAGTATATTGGACGACTTCCAGAGTTTACATCAAAGCTACCGATAATCGCGATCGATAAATTGTAAATTTATATTCGATGTCTGTTAGGCGTCATGACTGTCTGCCGAGCAAGAAGCCCTGCTAACGGGTCTGTTACTGTTGTGATGTGCTGTTACATAAGCAGGAGAAAAGGTTCTGTATAGCAATATAGCAATATGCCGCCTTCTGTCTCGGGTTTTAAGAAAAAGTTGAGTGATGTTGACACGTTCCACGAAATCTCACTGAGGTGTCAAGAGGATTAGGCGCCGGGGGAGCCTCGAGGTCGTCCCCGGCACACGGAACGCGCTCCAACGGAGATTTTCTTCTCTCTGTTTCTCTCATTTTCTGTCTCTCTTTCCCCTTCTCTCTCTGTGTGTGTGTGTGTGTGTGTGTGTGTGTGTGTGTGTGTGTGTGTGTGTGACAGATAGAGAGACGCATATGTGAAAGTGAATGAGACGGAATGTGAGAACAGGTGGTGGAAATGTGCAGTGAATGGGACAGAATGTAATCGAAAGAGAGAAAGAGAGAGAGAGTGTGTGTGTGTGTGTGAGAGAGAGAGAGAGAGAACAAGTGATGAATATGTGAAAGTTTATGAGACAGAGATTGTGGTGTGTTGGTGCTTATACATTTTAATTTGACTGTTAGAGAGCAAAGCATCAAAGCATTAACAGAACAGAACACGATTTAGATATCTCCAGTCATAACACAATCCACCTTAATTTTTTTTATTAATTTAACAATCTATATCCGTTTGAAAGAAATTATTAGTCAACACTCATGCAGCTTCCTGACTTCTAAGTATTTCTTAGAATATTCCATAACGCTTGTACACTCGTTGACCCCCAACTGACCCACTGCTGCCCAACCACTCCCTTTTCTTCTGCTTGTCTCCCTTTCCGATCTGAAACATTGAGCTGTCAGCTGGTAAGAAGAGAAACTGTCCTGAAGGAGGAAAGCAGACTAGGACTTTCAAGCCACGAGCTGTATTCACTAGCCAAAAAGACACGTGAGTACGCGCTATCTGACGATCAGCCCAGAAAAAATAACTTGCACCTGATTTTAATGCATTTATCCTGGCGGCCATCTTGCTATGACGCCTGTCACCACCATCACGCTTAGGACAAAGTGTAAAACACTTACCACACCGTCTGGAAAAGGCGAGTTTTCGTGTGAAGGACTGCACGACGGTATGTGACGATTTTCTCGGTGCTCAAAATTTCCGCCAATTGGGGACAAAGTACCATGACGCCCGTCAGAATGAATTCAGATGGCATTAGCTTTTTTTGCAGGAATATGTTGACAAAAACTGTTTGTGTGCAAAGTGTAGAGCTTTGTTAGGTGAAAAGTTTCAGTGCAACCAGAATGTTCAATACTGATCGTGGTGTGAGTAAAATTTACGTCAAACATGACGCCACCTCCATCGGCCATTTTTTTAATCGTCAGAAATGACGCAATTCACGTATTAAAACACACAAAACATGCGGAAAACAACACACAGCAGTATTAACATATGTATCTCCTGAAACCTTTCTTCATCCATTTATATCGTTTCAGCTTCAGCCCAGAAAAAAATTAAGAAGTTGTAAGCAATCAAAGTCCGACTGTATGCCAGAGGCGAACTTTCATCACAGTGTCATAAATAATCACAAAAAGTACCGTGCACACCGGAAATAAACTACACGTGTATGTAGACAAACATGCGCATCTCACGTGTACGTAGACAAACATGCACATTTCACGTGTACGTAGACAAACATACACACCTCACGCATTTGCAAACGCTTTCACAAAAGGAGTTTATTGCTGACTGTACGCCCACGTCATGTTGTTCGTGAAGGAATGAGGAATGAAAGCTGCTTGCTTGACCTACTCCACCCTCCAGGAAGTGAACAAAAGTATTGGGTGTGGAGGGAGCAAGCAGTCACTGCCACCCAGTTACCCACAGACACAGTCACAAACACGCAAGCAAACAAACAAGGACATACTGTAGAGGAGTGAGTAGTCATTAACATAGTTTAAGGATGTGTTGGACTAACGGAGAAGTTTACGCGCAGTCTCTTCTTTGACAGCAAGAGTTTCACGAGCACTGTTTGAAATAAAAAGCATCTCGCCATCTCTTTTCGGAGATGCAAAACTAAACCAACTTTTTTTTGTTTTGACTAAAATACCATGACAACTAGTACTTAACGCTTAATACCTAATATTAAATTAAAGCACGCAATACCTTGACAACTAATATCAAGCACTAAGATCGTCGCGTCCAGCTGAGTAGAATGTGGTTGCTGTGTTAGTTCAGTGGAAGGGATGGGGGTGGCTGTCGTGGGACACAGGATGGCGCGGAAATGTTGCTTTTAAAAATTGATACTTCGACAGAAGACATGCGACCAGTTTTTAGGAACGTTTTACAGATATCTCCACCATTTAAAAGAATCTTACAATCCGTTTAATGAATGAGGTATTGAGGATGTATAAGTTTTATAACGAATTTTGAAATTTAAGCTGTAACACTGGCACGTGACGATATATGTTTGAGCAGTCTGTGCTATGTATCTGAAACTGGCTCATTGGGACCGTTGATTGGCACAGACAGACATGCCTACCGACGACCCCACCTGGATAGTCCTGTTATTTTACCTGGGTGGTACTGTTACGTTACCTGGGTGTTACTGTTATGTTACCTGAGTGGTGCTGTTATGTTACCTAGGTAGTGCTATTATGTTACCTGGGTGATGCTGCTATGTTACCTTGGTGGTAATGTTATGTTACCTGGGTGGTACTGTTATGTTACCTGAGTGGTGCTGTTATGTTACCTAGGTAGTGCTATTATGTTACCTGGGTGATGCTGTTATGTTACCTTGGTGGTACTGTTATGTTACCTGGGTGGTGCTGTTGCTCTGTTACCTGGATGATGTTTTATGTTACCTGGGTAGTGCTATTATGTTACCTGAGTGGGGCTGTTTTTATGCTGGCAGGAAGTGTTAGTCACTCACTGAGCCTCGCGATGGCCGCCATACCAGCGCCCTTGGAGCCGTCGCCCGTGGACTTCGCGGCGTCTGTTTACGCCGAACCTGGAGCCCTGGGGCTGATCGCCAACATCATGGCCGGTCTGTTGGTGGCCGTGGAGAACATGCTTAATCCGCCTTTCAGCCCCATGGCGCAGTCTCTCGCAGGTGATTGTCGGATCTCAGGCTGCTTTTGTGCACGTGCGTCTTTGCGCACGCTCGCTAATGTCGCAATCTTAAACACTGCATTGCTGCAGTCTTGTACTATTGAAGAAACTGCCATGCCGATACTTTTCCTAGACAGGTGTTCTTTTGCAGGTGTTACTTGATATTTATCTTGTGCAGGTGTTCACCTGATTGTGTTCGGAGGCTTCTTGCAGCTGGTGGCGGGCTTGCTGTGCTTCCGGCGTTTTGCTGATCACCTGACTGGCACCGCTTTCGTGATCTTTGCGGCACTGTGGACTGTTATTGGGGTCAATCATATCCTGACCCCACTCATAGACCCCCAGGTCCTCAGCCGGGGCATCATGCCAGGCCTGCTTGGTATGTAGTCTATACAAGTTTTTGTTTTGTTTTTTGACCTTTATTGATGGCGACATGAGGTCTTTAGTGATCGCACGCACCCATTCAGGCATACTGGACATGCCAAGCACGCATACCTCAGGTCCCTACGGTAAACAAACGTATGCAGAATTAATGTAACCAATAAACTAAGAACAGTGAATGCACCATGCAAACAGCAAATAACGAAATTTATATATCAGATAAAAGAAGATTCAGGTCAGGTCAAAAGCTACATTATATATATATATATAAGGAATTTGAGAACGTGAGATGGGCTATCAAACAAGAGAGAGAGAGAGACTGTTTTTGCACACACGTTGTCAGGAACACCAACGTCGTGGCAGCGAAGTTGACGTCTGTTGCAGGTTTTATGGGTGTATCTGTGGTGCTGTGCCTGTGTGCGCTGACAGTTAACTATCTGATGCCACCTGTCCTCATCGCCATTTTGCTGGCACTCATCTTCGAAACCGTCGGCGCCTTCTTCCTGTGGGGTCGCCGAGTGGCTGCAGCTTTCGAGATTATTATTGTCCTGAGCAGCTTCTACGCTGTCATTGTCATGACACTCAAGGTTTGTCATTGTCATGACACACTAAGCTTGTCATTATCATGACCTTCAAGATTCGTCATTATCGTGGCACTAGACAAACGTCGTTGTGATGACATTCATGGCTCACCACTAAATTAGAAGGCTAGAACAAATTATCTTCGGACGTTTTATTGCAATAAATAAATTTCCAAGACACAGCATATGTTATGTCTGTCAATAAGGCAAGTTAATAGCTTTGGTGTAAGGTGCTCCCTCTGTCAAAAGCTTAGTTATGTGAGGTTATGGAAAAGAACCCAAAGTTTTCACTGGCTAAAATATGCTAACAACATACATCTAAAAGGATCTGAAAGACGACAGTATTCTTGACGAGTGATTCTTAAAGTCAGGCTATTGAGCACATTGTTATCCTCAGATTAAAGAGCACACTGTTAACCTCAGAAAAACGAACACTTTATTACCTTTAGATTAATCAAGACTGACCTCAGTGCAACGAAGACGTTACTAACCTCAGGTTAAACAGTATCTTATCCTCAAATTAAGGACCACCTTGTTTACCTCAGGTTCAAGAGCATGATACATGTAACTCAAGCATCCTGTTGTTAGCCTCAGGTCACTGAGCACGTTGTTCGCTGTTTACAGGGTGTGAGTCAACGGTACATCTTGCCTGGCTTTGGCAACGCCCTCTACGACCCCCTGTTGATCCGCACGACGGCCAGTACCAGCGCGCGCCGCATCGAACGCAAGAAGAACACGACGTACGGCGAGCCCATGGGCATGGGTTACCTTGGTAACGTCGTGCCCGCCACTGTCCTCATCTTCCACCACCTGGGCTACTTCCAGGACTTCCGGCCCGCCATGGCCATGTTCATCTTCAGCCTCTTCTGCCACCTGCTGGCCTCCTACTATGCCTTCCTGCGCCACGATTTCTTCCACGCTGTGCAGTTCGTGGTGTACTTCGCCTTCTGGATGTCGCGCGGCATCACGCAGCTTCTCATGAACATGGACGGTTTCGCCGATGCCGCGCTAGTCCAGCGAATCAATTTCTACGGCCAGTGGTCCATTGTCGTCCTTCTCATCGTCATCACCCTGGTCTCCATCATCTTTGCCAGGGTGAGAACAATGCCTCGTAGTGTCCTTCCTTTGACGCCCCTCAAACTTTCTCTCTTGCCTCCTCAGTTAAATCTGAAAAACTGTACCTGAGATGCCGAAGCGAAATAAGAATTCTTTTTTGTTGCTGCCTAAACTAGAAATCTCTCCTTCAGTAGTCTGAAAAGGAAATGTATCCCAAAATGTCTTAAAAATGTTTTGCGTACATTAAAACCTGTTGACATTTTTAAGTGCAATGGATAATTTAGTTAAAGGTCAATAAGTAGGTCTATTCAAATAAAATCATTGTTATTGTTTCATATCCTATAAAGCTCTCACTGTTTTCATTTGTTGTGAAACTTCTACTGTTGTGCTAGAATTTTATACAAACATAAGACTTTATTTATTTCAGAGGACAATTAGATACACATTATTATTATGATGAAGCCAGTATTCTTGAATGGTCAGGCCACAAATTCAAAAAAATAAACGTTTTGCTCGTAAGCTTAAAATGGAAGATTAAGAGAGGCTCGTCTGATTGTTCATTTGCGACTTGATGTAACAGGTGGTCTTCTTCTACAACCTGTACTTCGTGGTGGTGGCCATCATGTCAGTGGACCACATTCCGGTTTTCGCTCACAATTTCACTTTCGGCGTGCCAACCGCCGTGCTGGCCCTCGTGAGCACGTATGTGGGCATGGCCCACCTCGAGAACTCCATCGCCGAGAAACCCGTCATGTGGCTTGGCAGTGAACTGGTCAACGAGGTCAAACTCATTGCCATACTGGACAGCTTCTTCGGGGGATTCCAGTCAGTTTGCAACCAAATTATCGCATATAAATTCATTTCTGTTTATATTTTATAGACGTTTCTTCTTTTAAACACCATTCATTAACATTTTCAAGAGATTTTAAATGATTGAATCAAAGTAGACATTTAAAAAAAACTAAAATGTCTTCACAGCTTGCATTTCTAAGTCTAAATATAACCAAAAATAAGCCTTAGTTACTCAATAAACTCTTAAAGAAAAGGATCATTGTTGATAGTTTTATGCATTCGGTTCATTCTGGAGCACAACTGAAAAAGTTAGCCTGGTCAGTGCAACATAAGTAAGACGTTTTGCTTGTCGACGACAAAAACATAAATAATAACTTATCAGTATAGACTCCAGGAACCTAGTACTCACTTGTGTTTATTAGTGATCAGAAGATGACTAATTACTTGTGGTAATCGCTGCCCACAAAATATGAGCACGTGTTTATCAGCGCCCACAAAATATCATTACTTATGTTGATCAGCGCCCAAAACAAGAAGAACGACTACACTGAGGAGGACACCATCGATATGAAGGTGGTGGACACCATATGTTTCGTGGCCAGCTCCGTGGCTTTGCTGTCGCTGTCCCCGATGGAAGCCACCAATTTCGTACTACCTGTGCCCTGGATTCTCACGGCAGGTGTGTTTCTACACCTGTACGCCGCTCGTCTGGCCTACGCCGCTGGTTCCCTAGCAAAGGCCTATGTCATGACAGTACTGGCGGCCTTCTGGGCCATATGGGCCACTTTTCTATTGAACCGTGAGTACAACTCGTTGACCCTAACGTTCCACAAATACGAACTTTATCTTCTTGTCCCATCACCCTGTTTCATTATACTAAGCTCATGAATGTTCTCTTGGGCACAGTGCGTCACCTCTGAGCTGATGACTGATGACTGACACTCTAACACGGTAGAGATATTAATGATTATAATTCCACCAGTCTATAAATGGTGATTATTATTATAGCACCCTATGAATATTAATGATTAAATTTCTATCAATAGCACAATAATGAATTTGATTTGTGCAACAACTAACTTTTCTGTGTCCTGTAGGCTGGCAGTGTATTAAGTAAAATAAGAAGACAAAGAAACACATGCATTCACATACAGACACAAAAAATAAGGTGAAAGTTCGATAACTAACTGCCCAAACATATGATCTCCAGCGACTCTGGCGGTGAACCTCCAGGGCGCGGCCGTCACGATGCTGTGCCTGTTCACCGTTGTCTTGGTGATGACCCCGACCTTCACCAGAGTCTGGATTCCATTCGCCCTCTTCATGGAGCTGTGTGTCATTGCGCAGGTCGTGACCATGTTCAACAGCAGTCCGAACTGGATGGTACTCATCACTTCCTTACTAACAGGTCAGTTACCACCAGGTGCATCATCTTTGGCAACAGGGGTGTTGAATATTGCTGTTTTAGACAACTCATTAACAGGAAAGGTCCCGCTTATTCAGTCATGAAAAAACCCAACGGTGATGGTCAAGGTAATGAAACGTTTTATCTAATTAAAATTAAAAATAAAAGTTAATTAAAATGTTTATCTCCAGTGATCATAGAGTGCGATGAAGAAATGTGGATGGTGTGGTAGATTGTCACAGGCAGTAGTTGCCCCGAGAGAGACTTATAGTAAAGGGGTTAGTCACACATCACTCTGACATAAACATTTATGGTTTTCTCTCCGCACAGCCCTTATCTCGCTGTACGCGGCGTTTGCCGAGATCATGAACACCACGCTCATGTCCAACTGCATTCCAGTCGGAGAGCCAGTTCTCAAGGTGAGAAAGCCCCCACAGTTTGTTTTCAGCTGAAGATAACATTCAGAACATACAAACAAAGGATAATGACAACAAAGTGTTGAGAAACATGTAGATGTCAAAAAGAGTGGCTTTCTTACAATCATGGATTTTGATTAAACTCTTATTAAACTTCTTTGACTCCTGCATTGATGTATATGTAATTCCCTCGTGTCACAATCTACAGAAATCTTTGTTTCTGTCCCGCGCAGGAGAAATTACTGGATGATGGTGGTGACCCCTGCCCTTTGCTTTCGTCTCGCCGCTCGTCAAACCTGCGGCGGGTTGTGCGTCTGCTGAACGAGGGCAAGATCGCAGGTGTGCCCACAGACACCGTGTACGCCATTGCAGCCTCCTGCAAACATCCTGACAGCATCAGCCGTCTGTATCACGTCAAGGGACGGCCTCCGGAGAAGCCTATCTGCCTCTGTCTGTCCAGCCTGGATCAACTGGCTGCGGTCAATCCACCCTTTACTCCACTTATGTGGAACTTCTTGAGAAGATGTTACCCCGGAGGTAAGACATTTCAGGTGTTGCCGGAGACGATGAGTGGCGGTGAGATACTAGTAGCTGTGTTGATGTGCTACACGAAACGAACGTTCTCGAGGTGTTAAAGGTTCGATGCGTTGTGCTGGATATAATCCGTGGATTCTGGAGGATTATACGCTAGTTGTGATTTGGGGACCAAGAGGGTAAAAAAAACCCACCTTTTGAAATAAAAACCAACAGGTATATAAAAATAAAGAGCAGGGATGTAATATAATAGATGGGTTTCATTGTTGTAATGTCATTTTACCTCATTACCAGTTGTAGACATGTGCTGTAGTGTGTTATTTAAGTTGAGAGGTTTGATGACTGACTGGAGTGTTTAACGACAGGCATCAGCTGTGTCGTGCCGAAGGGCGCGTGGCTGAAGCGTCTGGGTCTCGGCGACGCCTCTGAATTCGTGGGCACCAAGGACAACATCTGCATCAGGGTTCCAGACTCCTCCGTACTCTGTTATATCGTCAGTCTCCATGGCCCCATCGCCATAACCTCCGCCAACATCAGCGGCGGCGAGGACAGCACCCACCACAGCATGGTGATCACTGAACTGGGTAGGTACAGTCACCATAGCATGGTGATTACTGCACTGGGTAGGTATAGTCACCGTATGATGGTCATCACTGAACTGGGTAGGTATGTTCACCCTAGCATGGTAATCACTGCACTGGGTAAGTGGACCCATCACAGCATGGTCAGCACTACATTGGTAGTTACACTCTCGACAACATGGCGACCACTACAATGGGTAGGCCCGTTTTTACAACATGGTGAAAGGTACTGGGGGTTCACTTACACAACATTACGGGCAAGATAGAGGACTGACACCCTCGAACACAGAATATTAAATCTCAGCAGTTTTACGTCTGTTGTCCATATCATTTTGTAACCTCCCATTCATGGATGTTTGTGAAAAACCAGTGCCCGTACAGACTATCTGTACACAAAATCCATACTGGCTGCATGGACTGTACATTCCTCATACACAGTACCTATAGACTGTCAGTACACTGCCTATACACAGTGCAAGAGTGCAAGTACATAGTGTACACAATGCCCGTGCAATCTACAAAGTGCCGGTACATGCTACATGTACACAAAGCAAGTACGCCTTAGTACGGACTACACGAATTCAGTGAGTACAGACTATATTTAATGCCAATACCTGAACACAATGCCAGTACAATCTACCTGTACAGCATCAGAAGACATTACTTGTACGCTGTGCATTAAAATGTCTTCAGCGGTATCTTGTTGTCTAGAAACTTTATAAAAATATGGTAGTAAAATAATATATGATACAGTTTTCAAGAGAATTATGTTTTTATTTCTTTTACAGGAGAGAAACTAGATGTAATTGTCTGTGACGGCGAGTCCAACGAAACCCAGCCATCCACAGTTGTTGACTGTTGCAAGATTGATGAAGGTAGGCAATAAGAATAATAATCTTCAGTAATTAGAAAATAGCTTAGGTAACCAGAGAGCAAAGTAGACAATGAGATTTAGAAGGTAGATAATGAAAGAGAATGATGAATATAGATACAGCAAGAGTAATGTATATACAAAGTTCTATTTTCAAATATTCAGACTATTTTCAAAACTCAGATGTAAACGTAAACTTAGACAAAAATTAGACTTCGTTTCGTACAAGTCAGTAAAGAGATTAAATAACTTACTGATACTAACCTTTTCTTGGTCCTTCTCTTGTCTCACGGCCCTATTGTACTTTACAGGGGTCATCTCATACTTCCGTGAGGGCTGCACTCCCAAGGAGTACGTGGACCAGCTGTTCGAAGAGGCCAAAGCGGACAGTGACAACAAGAGTACACGTCTTGAGATTTCCGACACTTTTGGTTCCAAAACCAAGTCGTCATAGCCAGTCTCCCCGTGCACCACAAGCTGGTCGACACGGACACGCATGCGCAGA
This sequence comes from Marisa cornuarietis, assembly GCA_004794655.1. Classification (NCBI taxonomy): domain Eukaryota; kingdom Metazoa; phylum Mollusca; class Gastropoda; order Architaenioglossa; family Ampullariidae; genus Marisa; species Marisa cornuarietis. Next base: position 417,663 of record SMMW01000019.1, on the reverse strand, counting down.
TTGTCCAGTTACTCATTTCCGGCCTGCAGAGAATGCGAGTTAAAATGTGGGGGAGAGAACTTGGTTGTACTGGGAAATTCAGGGCAATAGAGGGGGACATTTATTATCGAGTGTAGAAGTTTGTGTCACAGACCTGTATAATGTCTCACAGCGACGCAGGAACTCTGTGCCCAAAGCGTCAGGAAATGATGGGGGAACGAGGTTTTCAATTCGCGTAGATCCTAGAAGGAGTTGTCTTCATTTGTAAATATTATTTCCCCCTGAAGTTCTTGGTGGGCGAATGATTTTGCGTACATTTAAACGAAAGTGTAATGTTTTTGCTTGTTGACATTATTAATATGATACAATGTGTTTTAGAGTAACATATACTGGCATGATGATAACAATCCTTTATTATACCAGATCATCAAGCTATCGATATTCTCATAAAGTATATCAAAACATGATAAAGTAATCTTTTGAAATGTATTCTGTTTTATACTAGAAAATCGAAAGCCCAATAGTAATACAGCATTTTATAATTTTTGACACTTTCTTTGATTTGCGTGTTTGCCCTTTATTTTTATTCCGTCGGAACAAAAACAATTTAGTGTAGTTTATCCCAATAAAACAATTTAGTGTAGTTTATCCCACTAAAACAATTTAGTGTAGTTTATCCCACTTAAAAAAAGAAAAACTGCCGATGGCATTGTTCCCTCACCCTGCCTCGCACCAAAGACCTTCGCTATAAATAGCTATTGCCCTTACTTTATAGCTTGGATACAGAAATCCAACTTGTATTTAATTTATTTTAATTTAATTGAACAAGCCAGGAGGTTGCATTCTGTACATATTGATAATAACAGTAGGCTATGTTGTCATTGCCCAGAGTACCACATGCAATGTCACAAGTCGCATTATTCTTTACTTTTCCGATCGGTATTTGGCATAACGAAAACTTAGAAGAAATCCTCAAGCTTGCAATTATCGGGTTTAACTTGGTTTTTTCCTTATTTGTATTAAGATGTCAGCAGCTAATATTCTCGAAGAGGCATTGTTTAAAAGTTGAAAACGAAAGCAGTTCAAGAAAATTTTCAAATGTTGCGCAGGACTGGAGTGAATTGAAACTGATGAAGAACTCACAGTTAAACACTTACTTACATGACTAGGACGAGAAGTGAAAGTTAGTAAGGTGGATTATTCTGAAGTAGAGTAATACCTAACAACAATTCACAGAGTGACTTTGATGATATAAGCGATACTTTCGTTCCAAGGTAATAAGAAAACATTTCTTTGTGAATTTTGTATGAATATTGAAAGAATCTGGTTCTTCTCAGATTATCGAATTGGCATGAGTATTACAAGAGATAATGTGAATTTGAAGATTTTTGAAGATTATGATCATTTCAAATTTGTTATAATAATAACCAGTATTGAAAACAAACTATAAAGTGAATTTGTATAGCACATTTTCCTATTTAACAAAAGGTTCAGTGCGCTTTACAAAAGAAAAGAAGATAGACAAATAGAGATGGACACAAAGTTCATATAGCAAACATACCGATATAAACCGAAATATGGCAGCAAACGAACGAGACCCTTGAACAGACATCAACTCAAGACAGAAAAACCGGGGCTGCTCGACATTAAAGAAAGGACTGGCAGACAATGGCAGAGGGCAAAATACGAACATTAGAGTGTAAGAAAAAAACCTCCCTGCAATATCCATATCCAGCATATCCAGGATAAGATCGCATGCTGTTAAATATTTAACGATATAATTTTTGTGTCAAGACATAAAATAAAGGTGAACATTATGTGTTTCTTGTGTAATTTCATGTGGACTGAGCTAAAAATACTTTTGAAACAATTCACCTCGTTCGACCATGGAAAGTAGGTAAAAATTCAGTTTCAAATAAAGATGATAAACCTGTCATAAGCCTTATCTTTATTATCTTTTAATAAAAGTGTGTGTCTGGATATATTTCTGTAACATTTGCTACACACGTGTTCCTGTCCTTGTAGGTCTTTATGTGTCGAATGTCATTCGTACTTATGTAAATGTACACTGTAATTTCGCGAAGGTTTATTTTGTTTTCTGAAATAAAATCTTTAATTTTAGACACCAGCACCTAACACATAACCACTTAATGCAAAAGATTTCTTTTATCCGTTTACATTTGGGTCGACAATCTAAGAAAACTGTTCAGTAGCCCAAGGTCAAGGGCTCCACAAAACACGGGGACCAGTTGAAGTGCAGAGTTTTGTGGCAGTCGAGACTTATCTCTAAGTAATGGAGTTTCATTTCAATATCTTGGAGAATTTAAGCAATAAAACGAAGCTCTCAACGAACCTATTGTCCGTGAGCCTGAGAAATGAAACTATTTATACTTTTAAAAAGTGTGTGTGGGTGGGTGGGTGGATGGGTTGTGGGTGTGTGGAGAGGGGGAGTGGAAGGAAGGTAGTTGTGTGTCTGTGTGTTTGTAAAGGTAAAAATATGAGCATACTATTAGTGCATCACAGCAAAGACATGAAAATATGATCACACTGCTAGTTTACTACTGTGACGACATAAAAGTAGTATATTATTATTATTATTATTACTATTATTATATTACCGTGTTTCAACTCTCTCACTGTATTCAGATTTCTTTATATTTTAGTTTTACCCGTTCTTCTAATACCAATATATATATATATATCCACCATATCGCAAAGAACATAGAGAAAACACGTCCGCCTTTCCCTCTATAAATACGTGCGTTCATGCACACAGGTATAAAGATAGACGAGTATTTAGTACTGCCTATAGTTATCCCAACCACTTGCAACACCAAGCTAACGTACACAAACATTAACAAAGACAATAGCATACACAAACATGCACAAAGGTGATCACATACACTCCAGCAGACACTCACCCACGCAGATGGACACATCTGATATGATTGCCCCAAACCTACTACTACAGGCAAACACAGCAAAGCGTACACGTTTTATAATTGTCACAAACCTACTACTACATACTCATAAATTGTACACGTTTCACATTAGAGTCACAAAACCAGTGGCGTAGGAACCGGGGGGGGGGCTAGGGAGGCAGCCACCCCCCCCCCAAAAAACCCCCAAAAAAAAAAGATGCTGGGAAGGCAAGAATGTGAACGTCGTTCATTGTCAGCATGGAGCTGCCCCCCCCCCAAAAAAAAAAAAAGCCGAGCATCTTCCTACGCCACTGAAAACTACTACCACCCGCTTACACTACACTCACAAAGTGTACACGTTTTATATTAGTGTCACAAACTTTTTAACACATACTTATCAGTCATAAAGTATACACGTTTAAGATTAGATTCACAAACCTGCTATTACACACTCACAAAACACTCCTGAAGTGTACATTAATGTCCCCAAACTATTACATGTGTACACGACACTCATGAAGTGTACACGTCTTATATTAGTGTAATAACACTACCACACACTTACACGTGCCGGGACACTAGCATTTATGAATAATACACAATATCAACGCGACAAAGAATACTTAACGTCTTGATAAGCGACACACACACATATATATATATATATATATATATACACACACACTCAAACGCACAAAAATATACATACACACAAATGCACTCACACTCAAACGCACAAAAATATACATACATACAAATGCACTCACACTCAAACGCACAAAAATATACATACACACAAATGCACTCATAAACATATCCACGCACACACATAAACAAACACATACACACACACACACACGCACACATATACATACACAAACACACAGTCAAGAGCACACAAATACACATATAAACACCCCCTTTCCCACACACAAACCCCCATACATACCCGCAAATGCACGCACGCACTCATCGCCACAGTCTCCTTTATTCATAAGAACATTATTGATGATTGTTAACCTTCGGTCATCAGTTTGTCTTCGTGCGTATTATATTTCTGTGGTCAGTTTTATAAAAGTTATTCCATTCTTTACCTGATCATTCACTTTTTAAATCACATCACGTGAATATTTTATTTTTTAAACTCGATTGTCTCGTTAACAAATAATTTTATTTTTAAAACTCGATTGTTTCGTTAACAAATAATTTGTACCAAGTCATGTTTCCTTTTCCTGCACAGGTGGGCAGTTTGACAGGACCCCTCGCTGCTACTGAACTTGGGGTTAAACATGGCCAACTGCAGTTAGCCTGTGTGCTACACAATGGTGCTGACAACACACTTGCATCATCAGCTCAGAGCGAATAAAACCACTTTAGATACTCCGGTCCTCGCGGTATACGATGTGCCGACGGTGATAGGAGTCTGTAAGACCTTTGATATTGCTCAGCATTGTGCGAAAAATGTATGATAGTCTTATGCCATCTGTTTTACCTTTATGATGTCATTATTATAAGTCATTTTCAAACAATTCATCCTAGAAGGCCCTAGGATGTAATTTTCAGCTTGATGGCAGGAAAAAACAATAGCGATGTTGTCAAAGACTGCTGTAATCCATTTAAAGAATGTATTTTTAATTTAATGAAATGAGGCAAGGTGTTGCAAGTGCAGTTTTCAAATCATGACAACACAAAATAATGGAATCATATCGATGCACGCCAGAGATGTGACGAATTTTCTGTGGATGCTAATGTCATCAGAATGTTCACAGAGTGAGGTCATCAAACCCTCCCCCCCCCCACCCACACACACTGCAGGTGAGCAGGCCATAAATTGGCGCCGTGTCACAGCCCGGCCGGTCACTTGCACGACACCTGGACTCGAGGACTCCTGGTAGGATCTGTATTACGATTTGCACTCAATTATTTACAGTTTCCGAAGTTTCCAGGATTTTGTGTAGCATTTTTAAGTTGAGAAAAAATATCTGAAAAACGCACAAAAAATGCTCATGGTTAATGTTTGTGGAAATCTAATATATGTGTGATGATGTAAGCGATTACGTGTACTTATTTTGTTTGTTAGACAGACTAGACTCCTTTGCACAGTTTGCTTGCTTTCAGTCTTGACTAGTCGACACCTCGTGCCACGATGCCCACCACCCTCGGTCAAATCTTTGTCTCCAAAGTAAGTGGAAAGTTTTCTTTTGGTCTCCTTCTTTCGTGTTCTGCTGTTGTTAACGCTCTTATTTCCACATGTTTTTGAGCTGACTTTATCTTTTGTTTTGAAGCTTCCATACATTTAATACTACAAGGCCTATTTTTGTGTTTAATAATCATAATTTTGAAACAGGTTTGTATGAAACAACTAGTTGTGTATTCAATGTTTATTTGCTGTCGATCTTAAAACACCTTGTAACTGGTTAGAAACGCTTTATATACTTAACTGGTAAACTTGTTGGTTTCTTGCTCAGCTGGAGATAAAGTTAAAGCCGGTGGACATGAAGACTTTGCCGCCACTCAGCGCATTAATAAAAGACTTTGACACACTCAGCACTTCGCCTTGCCCTCAGCTGGACTCCAGGAAGGCCTCCACCTTGCAACGGGTGGCGCATATGCTGCATGAGGGCAGGGTAGTTGGGGTACCCACGGACACCGTCTACGCTCTGGCGGCCTCGTGCAAGCACCCGGCCAGTATCACCCGTCTTTACCACGTTAAGGGCCGGCCCCCAGAGAAGCCCATCTGTCTGTGTCTGGCCAGTCTGGACCAGCTGGCCGCCGTCAACCCAACATTCAGTCCACTGTTGTGGGAATTCATGAGGCGTTGCTATCCGGGAGGTGAATAGACTGGCCCTGTTAATCCTTTTGAAACGCGGTTCTTTTTCCTCCCAAAATAGTTTTGATAATTTTTACTTAAATATTCACTCGCATTCGTCTTATGAACATGTATAGCAGTGTAGCATTGATTACTGTCAATGTCGGCAGGCATCAGCTGTGTGGTACCTAAAGGCGACTGGCTGCAGCGCTTGGGACTAGGAGAGGCCGCTGACCTGCTGGGTAACAAAGACAGCATTTGCATTCGTGTACCCGACTGCGCTCCCCTGGCTTACATCGTCAGTATGGCCGGCCCTGTGGCCGTCACTTCCGCCAACATCAGCGGCGGCGAGGACAGCATTCACCACAGCATGGTTGTCGACACTCTGGGTATAGCCACTATCTCTTGCAGTGCTCGACACTCTGGGTATAGCCACTATCTCTTGCAGTGCTCCTTTCTGTAGCAGCTGTCGCCTTAAAAGTAATAATAATTTTCGTGGCAATGATAAGAGCTGTGGTGAAGATGGATTTTTTTTTTCCAGACTGTTTATTTCTCTTTCACAAAGTGACAGCGAAACGTATGGCAATAAATCTGGTACACATTGAAAGTTTGGAAAGAACGAAAAACAAAAAATAAACCAACAATATGCATACACATCCACACACATACACGCATTCCATATAATTGAGCACCGACTATAACATGGTATAAGAGTACCTGTACAAATTCACAATGCGGTAAGGCGGCCTGTTATGACTGTGCTCACATTCCAATAATCACTCTTATGATGAGCCTTATCTACCTTGCTTGCGCTCGACCGACTATTAGTTCAGCTGTTGCAGTCGTTTGTGGCGGCCAATTCATCTAATGGAAATGTTATTGTCCATCCATTGTAATTATTTTGTATACTTTTGCACATCCCACATTATTCAAGACAATAGTGGTATATTCATTACCCAGACATACAACAGTCTCTTCAGCTAATAAGAATTCAAAACTCACTAAGTTCTCTCGAGCAGACTGACTACATGTGCCTCAGGCTACAAATACCTTCTTTCAACTCTATATTTGTGAACTCTTAAATAGTCTACCTTCTTTTTAGATTTAGGTTTCCCATTAGTTCTATCATGGTGTGCATTTACCAAGGTGTGAAGAGATTTCTATATGGTTCCCTATTGCTGATCAAAGGTTGCTAGTTCCACATATATATATATATATATATGCACCAGCTTTATCATGTTTTAAAAGTACCTGTACAAATTCTCAATGCGGTAAGGAGGCCTGCTATGTCTGTTGCACACATTCAAAAAATTACGCTTGTGTTGAGTCCTCTCAACCTTGCTTGCGCTCAACTGACTATTAGCTCAGATGTTGCAGCTATGGCAGCCAATTCATCTATTATAATTGTTATTGTGCCTCCATTATAGTTGTTTTTGTATACTTTTACACCTCCCACCTTATTGAAGACAATAGTGGTTCATGCATTACCAAAACTTACAATAGTCTCTTCAGCTAGTAAGATTTCAAGGCTAGCTAAGTTCTCTAGAGCAGGCTGACTACATGAGCCTCAGGCTGCAAGTACCTTCTTACACCTCAATTTCTTGTGAACTCTTAAATAGTCTTTTTAGATTTAGGTTTCCCATTAGTTCTATCATGGTGTGCATTTACCAAGGTGTGAAGAGATTTCTATATGGTTCCCATTGTTGATCAAAGGTTGCTAATTCCAAGTTGCTAAGAGCTATGTGTCTTTCCACTTTCATTTGTCTGTGTAATTCTTGTAAAAAGTTATCTATATTTAGAATTCTTGTGCTAAATCTTGATTTATATATGTAGAACTTTGCCATTATTATTATGCAGTCCATTATTTTATCAGTCTGGGTATTTTCGCTATAGCCAAATAAGATAAGTGTAGTAGTAAATTTGAAATCATTTACGTGTTTACAGTTATTATTGATTCTCTTTTCTAGCGCTTCCCAAAATGAAGATGGTTATGCCGGTGATCTATCTATCCATATAGATTATAATTAGCAGTCAACTACGACATAAGAAGGTTTTACGTTTGCACAGTAGAAAAAAACCAGTGCATTGAAATACCAATAATTCTTTAAATAACAGGCTAGGTAACATCTGGACAGTGAAAAGTATTCAGTGCTGTCGCAATTACAAATCGTTCTGTGTTCAAGCTAGCATCGTCTGATCGTTTCACTTGACAATGCAGTCTCTTGCAGAGAATAAACTCTGAACACATGCTAGAGCCAGCGGGTTGCAAGCAATGCAAGCAATAGCCCTCAAACTCCCCAAAACAAACAAATAAACAAACAAAACGCTTTAGATTACTTAGTTTTCAAATGTTCTCACTCATAATACACAGGGCATAAGATCGACGCCATGGTGTGTGACGGCGATTCCAAGCAGCTGCAGCCATCCACTGTTGTAGACTGCACCAAGATAGATGAAGGCGAGTGCTTTATAATACTAGATGACCAATAATTCATTAACACAATAGATCACTCAGAGTGTTATTCGAAAATGATGAGAATGTTTCTTCAAAGGAGAAGGGCAGTGACTCATACCTTGATAAATCAACTTCTCAAAAATCTGTTTGAGGCCGCGACGAAATCGTCTCAAACGTGTTTAGAGAAATCCTATAAAAGCAGTTACTTCCAGAAAAATATAGTCACATGACCGGTACTTCTCTATGACACGTTGTGTACTTTGCATAATCAAAGGAATCTAAAATATTGCCTGTTTGGTGTTGCATCTGACCAAATGACCTTCATGTATTACACTTATCACCCAATGATGTACACGTTTTATCGTTATCTATAACCAAGCCAGAATCACACCTTTCACATTGCAGTATCGCGCTATAGTACATCTCGACAATTATCTCACGACTAAAACTTACGAAAATCCAAAGCTCAGATAATTTTAGCAAGTAGTGCGCGCGCATGAGAAGGAGATAAAGAAAGAGAGAGAGAGATTTGAAGAACATAGCGGAAAATCGCCGTTAACTGCACATAACAATTATGAACGTGTTTCGTGTGTGCAGGTGTCATCACCTTTTTTCGCGAGGGCTGCACACCCATTGCCTACGTCACGCAACTGTTTCAAGAGGCCAAGGAGCGAGTGAGCGCAGCACCCTGCCCGCTCCTGCCCTCCCACCAAGCCTCCACCTTGCAGCGGGTGGCGCACATGCTGCGTGAGGGCAGGGTAGTCGGGGTACCCACGGACACCGTCTACGCTCTGGCGGCCTCGTGCAAACACCCAGCCAGCATCACACGGCTCTACCACGTCAAGGGCCGGCCCCCGGAGAAGCCCATCTGTCTGTGTCTGGCCAGTCTCGACCAGCTGGCCGCCGTCAACCCACCATTCAGTCCACTTTTGTGGGATTTCATGAAGCGTTGCTATCCAGGAGGTGAATATCTCGTCTTTGTAAATCTTTTTGAAATGAAGTTCTTGTTCATATTCTCTACCCTTGTTATATCCCTCCCCCTTCTTCTCTCAACTCTCCAACTTCTGTGAGATTTCACGAGGCGGTGCTACCCGGGAGGTGAGCATCTAATCAAAAGGGCCACTTACAACTCCTCATCCGTGAGAAGCTTAAGTGCAATTAGGATAATATAACAAATCAATTAGCATTCAGTTTCAATGTAAGTCCTTTGATCATAAAAATACAATAAATACCCAAACGCGCATTGCCCTTTACATCTCGGAAACGTCAGTCGAGAAGCAAAATGGCCTCTTACCAACTCATCATTAGAGCTAAGATCTGCATAGCACATAATTCCTGTCTTTTTTAGACCAAGGGGTCGGGATTTGAATTGATTCATTCTCAAAAGTTTCTTGTCCACGGCTATAAACATTAGCAATACCTTCACTGGCTTTGCTCTTTGGTTCCTCTTCTGTGCAGTATGTAGTCGTAAACGTTAATAGATCATTTCATCCCATCAATTCATCAGGGAGGCAAAACTTAAAGACAGTTTACAGCTAGAAATAAGTGCGTTGTTCAGTTAACGTGGAAATAATAACAGGCTATAACAAATTGACATTTTCAGCATAGAAATGCAGCACATAGCGACTGCCCTCGAGGCGAAGATCCCAAAAGTATAGGAGACGGCAGTGCTCTCTCCGATTCGAACATGTTCATTAGCTCTCTAATGGTTCTGTGCCCGTGACTGCTTTGAACTTCATTTGCTCACGGTTACTCTGCACTCTCTGCATATGACAGGTATCAGCTGTGTGGTGCCTAAAGGCGACTGGCTGCAGCGCCTGGGGCTGGGAGAGGCCGCCAAACTGCTTGGCACCAAAGATAACATCTGCATCCGGGTACCTGACTGCGCTCCCCTAGCCTACATCGTTAGTCTGGCCGGCCCCGTGGCCGTCACTTCTGCCAACATCAGCGGAGGCGAGGACAGCATTCACCACAGCATGGTTGTCGACACTCTGGGTGAGCATGCTTCACGTCTTCTTTTGGTTGAGTGGCAGCACTCGCATAACAACCGTTCGCTTTTTTTTTAAAGGGTAAATCTGACTCAGTCTCATAAATCTAAATAAAGTGTGCTGATGTAATGACCGCTAACATTGTTATAAAAATCTTGTTTTAGGGCACAAGATTGATGCCATGGTGTGTGATGGTAACTCCAAAGAACTGGCACCTTCGACTGTCGTAAACTGTATGAACATCGACAAAGGTAGGTGGTGTTGTTTACCTTGCTATTGTACGAATAGACTACGTTATAAATAGCTCTGCAGAAAAAAAACCTCCATGACAATCCTTCCACTGATCGTAAAGCATCACATGTTAGCGGGAAGACATTAACGCTTACTAATATAAATGTCAAAAACATTAAAGATGTATATTTTAATTATTCAAAGTATGATCTTTACCTTTATGACCACATGTCCAATGTTACAGGCCACATCAGTTACCTCAGAGAGGGTTGCACTCCCGTGGAGCACGTAGATCAACTTTTCGAGAAGGCCAAGGCAGCTGTTCGGGAACGCAATGTCCGCGGTCCATTTGTTTTCTCAAAAAGCAGAGAGTTCATCTTTGGTTTATCTGCCGACCGGAAGTGAATGAATCATTCTGACATTTCCATAATTGATAATTTCGTGCCTACTCCTATCTTTCGTGTCTAGCGAGGTCGTCTGGTCACAAATTAGGGAAAAACTGCAGTTTCGAACGTTTGCTGTTTTTCCTTGACCTTATCAGAAGACCTGCCCTTGCCCTCTGGCCTTTCCTTTTCGTCACTTTTGAGTCGTTGTCTGGAGCAAGGTAAGGTGTCAGCACCGATGGGTGGTAAAGACGCGGCGTGTTCGTCTTTCGGTTTCGCGAGACACGCCGTGACCAGAATCTTACAGCCCGAGTTACCGCCTTTTGACATGACAGTACCACCTGCTTCTGACTGGCATGGTAAAAGCATCGGTGGACAATAATTCTTATTCCATCTTCTTCATGAGGCAATATCGTTATTTACATTTAATTTATTATGTATAATGCATGTATTATTTATAGTGTGCCCATTTTCACCCAGAATTCTTCATAGTCATTTACTGGTCTCATCGTTGTACTTCACCTCATTTCTGACCTAAACACTGGCTTGTATTTCTGAACCGAACACTACTCTGACACCACACCAGTTAAGACTGAACATTTCTGTATTTTTTCCACTGTGAAAATAATGTACTTCATAATTTTATAGCTGGTCAATAAATTTGTGAAAGCGTTTGGTATTTATATTTTCCAAATTTCTTTATCCAAATAAATTCATGTTCGTTTTCTTCGATATTTTAATAACTGATCGTGAACACTGCAAGCAAACTACACAGTAATGTTTAGTTAGACACAAACCATTAGGCACACATTTTGCAAAACTTTAATGTAAACAATATAGAACAGTACTAGTGTAAAATGTGTACAAGAAAGGAAAGAAGGGAATTTTTTTCCATATGGCAAAATCTCTCGAAACAGTCTGAACGTAACATGGCTTCAAAAACTTTAAACTTGCCGTCTTACTGAAAGACAATACCCGGTATGCTGCTCTAAATATCTTTATGATGGTCTCATTAAGGATGCAAAAATCACCGCCGGATTCAAAATCTATCAATCATACAAACTGAAATCGACAAAATTAATAAACATCTTACTGACAGTAACGAGAGGAATGTTGAGTCATTGATTAACATAATTATTAATTGAATTATTATTGATTGATAATAATTTATTAATATTTTCTTGTATTCTATTACCATTTTCACTTACACTGTGCCTGCCGCACTGTTGCTAAACGACACTTTTACATACAAGGAGAATGTTTCCAGTTATTCCTAAAGTAGTTTCTATGCGCACATCTAATACATTACTGGGATGTTTTATGCGTCAGTCCTATATAAATCCTATAAAACATTCTCCACTACACCTGAGTCGACCTCACCTGTGTGTACTGTGTACAAATCTGAGACTCGCATTAGCTACTGCATGATCTTGATATAATTTGATTTTTAAAAAACGTAAAAATTCAGTCAAACTTGTCATTCTCTTCGTGAATTATGTGTCGATGTTGCTGGTATAGTTGGATACCTCGATGAGATTATTGTCCGGATCTCTAACATAGACGGACCTGATGAGGCCAATGGCTCCAGTTCGCTCTACAGGCCCCTCCTCCACAGGTATGTTGCAAGCCTGCAACAGAAACAACACAGTTAATGATCTGTGAATCAAATTGGCCCAAATGACTTTGATGGTGTTAATAAGGATGAATAAAACTCCCACGCTCATACCCGACAATGAAGAGATTAATACAACACAATATACAAACGTTTACAGCATCGGCTTATTCTGAATTTTCAAGATGAATTGAAACAGGAAATTCAATCAACTCTCCAACTTTCTCTCTCTGTCTCTCTCTGTCTCTTTCTCTCTTTCTCTCTCTCACACACACACACATTTCTGCCTGACCTTGAGATGGTCCAGGACGTCCTCCAGACGGGTGGAGGTGATGAAGCAGACGTCAGCGGAGCCTGGCGTGGGCCAGCACGCTTTTGGCTCGAACTCCTTACCCTGCTCGTGCAAGTTGATTTTCTGCTTGCCAAAGTTGAGGGCACGCCGCCCACCCTGAAAAACGAAACCAAAAAATGGCATTAACCACAAGATCTGTCTCTCTGTGTTGTAGGGGGATGGGGTGGATCGCGTCATTGAAAAGGTCGCCGTATCAAATGAAACATATTCCATGATTCTTGCTCAATGTGGAGATAAGTTTCTGCAGATTCATTTTCTGATGTTTGAAGGTAACTGTTTGTGACGCGTCAGAAATGGTTCAAAATGCAGTACCTGATTTTGGTCAAGTATTTCAATCACGATAAACTCCTGACCTTAAATGTCGTCACCTCCATGCCCAGCACGCGCGTGTAGAAGTCTACCGTAGCATTGATGTCCTTCACAGTGATGACAAAGTGGTCTAGGCGTTTGATTTTGATGGTAGGCCTCACGCTGCTCTGCACAAAAAGATGTGTTTGTCAGCCACTCACCCGCTGCAAACTCGCTGATACGTGTGATCAGGACACGTAAGTCTACCCGGGATGATTTCAGGTTGTACTTAGATATTGCATCAGTGTAGTCTCCCCACACGTCAATATTTGACATTGACAGATGTTTGCCACACGCATAGACTAAAGACAAGCTTCAACAAGTGCTGAAGCTCATCAAGCCCAGAATTATAAATACATATACAATGGAAACAATACAAAAGTCGGTCAATAGCAACATGCAAGGAGAGGGGATGAGCTCAGCCATGTGTGAATGACCACCAAAGAGTGTCTCCCTTGGGCGGAAAAAGGCGACGAGGACACTCAAAACATTGTTATGGCCTCGCAGAGGAGAACTGATGCTGAAACAGGAGCAGACCAACAAAAAGAAAAACAATGGCTTAAAGTGTTGCAGCTTTCAGGTACCAGAATCTGACTTATCACTAAAATTTCGTTTGGTTACCGCCAAATCATTTTCTCCAACTTTTCGTCAAAACTCTTTTTTGCCCCAGTCAAGCTCTGTTTTAACCTTTTGTGGGTCAGTGAGCTACGTGAGTGCTGTCAGCACATCAGACAGTACACACTGAATTGTTGTCGAACTGTTCGCAGTGCGGATAAAACCAAACTTTAAATAAAAATATAAACGATTTATTTATATAAACATCTATAGGTCTGTTTTCACCTCGTGCAGGGAATGAGGTGGGGTGTTTTGATCAGTGCGTAGTATAGAATATTTAAACTTAGGCCCACAGAAAGTGATGAAAAACACAGCTGCAAGGCATAATAATGACCCTAATTAACAACTAGTGAAGACACAGAATGTTTGACGGCAAGATAACCAAACTTGCACAGCCGTGTGTAGCTGTACCGCAGTGACAGATACTATGTTTGTGTAGAAGTGACTGTGTCATTAGGTAGCGATACCGCAGTACATTATCTCTTACTACACGGCTCGACTATGCCATGACCTTGATTGCAATAAGATTCTGTTGATCTATCACAGCTACTAACGTTGACTTGCACGTGTGATATCGGAAAGTACCACAGACAAATCCACAAGGTCTTTTTTGGGATGGGTGGGTGGGGGTGGAGGACACAGGAATTCTTTATCGTTCATTTCTTTTCTCTCTCTTCCCCCATCCCCATATGTAAATCTGAAACACAATCCCCAGCTTATTTATTCATCTCACTCTCTGCTATCTTCGCACGAATGCATTATTTGGGTGACACGCGCGACGCCAGGCTTAAAAGGTGCACAAGATGAAAGAGATTTCAGCCACGATCCTAGCGAACAGAGCAGGGTGGGGCGTGGAGTTTGTGGCGTTGATGAACTGTCTTTAATGAGCCAAGTAATTGAAATATTTGTTTTTTGTTGTTGTTTTTTTTTTTGCATCGGTAAAAATTAGGCTCGGCAGATTTGTGTCACGTGCCATGCGAGTAATGCACATCTTTTATTATGCTTATTTTTCTGTGGGCGATTGGTAATCAAATATGCTCCACTTCACTTACTTTTTTTCCTTTTGAGCATGCCCACCCACGCAGCGTATGGGCCTCGCTGGTTAACAAGGCGACTGACATAGGATTACTGAATGAAGAATCCCCAAACTAAGTATAACAGCGAGTCACGAAATAAGCTGTACATGTACTCGATACGACGACGATAACTCGAATTAACTGCCTCACTGACCTCCATGATGCTGATGGGGTGGCTGGGTGACTGTATACACTATAATTATAGTGTGGCGGCAGGCGACCTCAGAGACCTGTGGGCTGAGACTAGCTGGAAGTTGCGTGTGTGCGAGGCACTGGTTCTCTACCAGCTCTGGGACCGCCGTGTGCAATTTATGTTATCCGTGCAGCCAGCCAAGAATGTGCACGATTTCACGACCTCAAATTGTGTTTGCCTGCACGTGTCACGTGACCTCCAGCTGCGTTCAAGACTGGCGTCAACCATTTCGGAAATGTGAGCACGGGATTTACCCCCCCCCCCGCGAAGATAATCGCAATGCGTAAGCTTTTCTCTGAATACTCGTCAAAGATGTTTTTTATTTTAAAAAAAGTTTATTTATACGACAAATAATACAGAATAAATGCTACGAATTTCCGACTCTAATGGTGTTTGAGAACAATGGAAAATGTATACTGTGTGTCTCAACAATGTTTTTCCAAACCTTAAAGAAACAGCTATTCAAACTGCGTTTCGTCTTAAAAAAAACAAAAGACGAAGTCATAATGAATTATGATTATAACAAATGATTAAAAAAAATTCTTCCCGTCACTTACAAATAAATTGACGCAGTCCTGCACGACTCATGCAGTGGCGGCGAATATATTATCTTTTGTGAGCAAGAGCAGAATGGACCTGGTGTGTCCCAAACCTTTGTTTGCGGATCACACACGCTTGTCGGTGCAAGGCGCCAGTGAGGCCTGGGGTGTCAGGTCGGCACTGGGTACATAAAGCATTCCACGGGGATGCCATATATTGCCTGGCCCTAACTTTGGTGCATATAGCGGTAGGCGTGTCAAGCAGTTTTTGCAGCCTCCGCGTAGCTTCAAGGAATACGTTCAGTTGTTCTCAAACATCAATCAGGTTAGAGACACACTCTGCTGGGGGGGGGGGGATTCTGCATCTAAACATGACTGACGTGAAGAACTATTTGCAACGCTGGTAACCGCTCATCTATACTATCTAAACATCCTTGATGTACCACAGCTGCTGTGAGATTATTTGCAATGATGGTTGGTTGGGCTAGTGAATGAGAATGGGTTTTTCCACCATGTGAGGATTCCACACTATGGGGGAATACTACGGAGACATGAAAGAGGCGGCTAGCTGACAATTGAGACAAAACAACTAATGACCAGCCCTGTGGACAGTTGTCATGTTTGTCTCCGAAGAGATCAAAGAATTATACCTGATACTTTTCACTGCTGAGACAAACGTGTTACCACTGTGCTACAGTGACGATGTGAATTTTATCACTGGGTTATTGTGTTCAAGTGACCACAAGCCTGTTACCACTGTGTTGTGGAGCTGTCCCATTCATAATCATGTCATCACTGTTAAATGGCCTGACAACAGATCAAAAGCCATATGACATGACAACAGAAGATATGCCTGTAGGTTCCACTGCAATCCAACCTAATTTTCTTCTGGATGGATCAGACCCTATTACTACAAATCCATTGATACCTTAAACTACATTCCTTTATGCTATGTAGTATAGGACTCTCGGTCTACTTGACCCTAATAAAGAGGAGGAGGAGGGAAGGGGGATTGGTGTTTTACGTGGAGCCTGCAACTAAGGCTATATCACAGCGAGGCACCCACCCCTGTAAGCAGATGCCAAATGCAGAGAAAGAACAATGTGCCCGAGAGGAGAGCTGAACTCCTGACACCCAACCCTCAGTGTATTGAGGAGGAAGGTGGCATAAATTACATTGTCATAAAAACAACTCTTTAGAGAAGAACAATTGATTACACTGTTATAGAAAGAACTATTTAGAGAAGAACAATTGATTACATTATTATAAAAACAACTACAGGAGAAAAACAATTTTAACAGAAACTGATGTCATTTGGGAGTAATGTAGTTCTCAAATTCACAAACATTGCTACCAGCTGTAATGCAGGCTAGACCAGCACAAAAATGCACTTTAAGAACAAACATCAGTGCAAAATTACTCCTACAAAAATATCTTAAGCTATAAACTTTCAAACTGCATATAAAAAAGCTATTGCCACAGTTTAACTTAACACAAAAAGAGATTAGCTTTATTCTAAAAAACTATTTCTGCATTTAATGAGTTATATATGACAAAATCATAAGAAACAAGCCCACGACACAAACTTTGGGACAGCAAACTATGACCCCTCATAAGATATGAGTGCCTCTTAGAGCGAATCAACCTTAAAAATACAAATATTAAGATTGTTTCCATAAATAAAGATTCTTAAGAAGAAATCACATAATTCAGTTTGATATACATTTGTATATACCATGTTGTATCAACCTGCTCCAAAGTCACTGAGATAGCCCAGAGTGTTCTTCAGACTCTATATCACAGGCAGACACTTCTGAAAGTGTCTGAAATCCTAGTGATGACAGGCTTGTCCTGCTGGGAGAATTTTTTTTAAATTCTGGTGTACCTGCATGCAGGACCAACAGACTGAGGCTGTCCTTCATTGTTTTGGTTGTGCGACTTTTGAGTGTTACTGAGTGTGAATGAATGCAGCTGTCTGAAACATGAATGCATGAGTCTGTTTGGTGGATATGAATAGGTTATGATATTGTTTTGTGCTTTTATATTGAGCTGCCCTGAACTGTCGTCTGGGATAAATAAAGTGGTATTTTATCTTATATACCTTTACAGGTAACACCAAATTTTAAACAAGAATCCACTTGTTTTTTTTATTTAGGAACTCTATTGTCATCCAAATGACTATAAACAGCATAAAATATAGATTTTCAAATGCTCTATATCAATACACATACCATCAAACATGAGTGCATTAATTCATGCATGCAAGATCTGTTGCTATAGTTGTGTTTGGTTACTGCAACAAATTATCCACTATGACCACATGAATACCAATCGTTTATGGCACTGAAATAGGACCTGTACCTTTCACTTGATAAATTCTACTGGCCATGATCTTGTGTTACCCTGAGGTGACCTAGCGTCACCAACTGTATCTTACTACTGCTGGGTGTATGTGTATGTGTAGTGTGTCAAAGAGTGAGAAAAATTATTTACTGTAGTTAACATGTATATGTATGTACTGTATCTGTATATTGCTAGCACATTAAGGCTACCTATAATTACCCTTGTGGACTAATAAAGTTGTAGTGTCTCAAAGAATGTCCCTGTATGTCACAGCAAACTGTCATAAGGTTAGAGAAGTGGTAAGATAGTTGGGCACTCAGCAGCTAGGCCACCCTAATGAAGTGAAATTTGTTGAGTTGCAGGATTGCTCTTTTTATTTCTTTCTTTTTCTTGTTCTCTCTCTCTCTCATGTGCATGAATGAGTTTGGCAAAAGCAAAAGACATTCAAGTTTATTGTCAATATTGGTGTGCAGCTGCTCTCTAAAGCTATACATATGTCCAGGGATGTGTCTATGTGTTTATGTCTTTGTGCTGTTGTTGACTACTAACTAGTTTATGCTGTTGTTGACTACTAACTAATTTGACTTTCCAGTGAAAGGAATGATTGACATGAGTTGTCATCCATAAAAGTTCTTAAAACCTTAGTTGACGGCAATTCATATGCAGTATTCCTCTTTGGAGACCTTGGTGACTGTAATCACTGGAGAGCCATCACACTGCTATCCCTCACCAGCAAAACTTTTAGCCGAATAATTCTTCAGCCCATTACAACAACAGTAAACTCTATATTCCGACAAGAACAAGTGGACTTCCGAAAAGGATGATCATGTA
This sequence comes from Marisa cornuarietis, assembly GCA_004794655.1. NCBI lineage: Eukaryota > Metazoa > Mollusca > Gastropoda > Architaenioglossa > Ampullariidae > Marisa > Marisa cornuarietis. Next base: position 398,988 of record SMMW01000019.1, on the reverse strand, counting down.
TCGATCATATCTTTGTGCTGCAACAGATCCTGGAACAATCACAGGAGTGAAACAGTCACCTGTATATAACTTTTATTGACTTTGGGAAGGCATTTGAGAGCCTACATTGTGTCTCTCTGTGGAAGATTCTACGTCACTGTGGCATCCCAAAGAAACTGATCAACATCATCAAGTCCTTATACGAAAACTTAGAGTGCTGACAGAACCCTTTAGAGTGGACACAGGCATCAAGCATGGGGTGCATCCTGTCACTAATACTGTTCTCACTGGTGACTGATTGTCTCATGTGTCGTGTCACAGGGAAGTCAACATGGCCTACAGTGGACTCTAACCAAAGTCCTGGAGGATCTAGACTATGCCGACGACCTAAGACTACTATCCCATAGGCACCAAGACCTCAAAGAAAAGACCAAAAACCTAAGTAAGACTGCAAGCATGACAGGACTCGGAGTCAACACTCGAAAACCACAAGTCCTAAGGAACAAGGTGACAAAAAATTACCCTCTCACAATTAGTGGGAGTCCACTATTGGACGTAAAAGAATTTCTGTACCTGGGCAGCAAGGTGACAGCAGATGGTAACTATGAACAAGAGGTCAACACCAGGATCAGCAAAGCCAACCAAGCTTTTGCAATGCTTAAGTCCATCTGGGGATCCACTGGCCTCAGCAGCCATATAAAGATCAGGATCTTCAAGAGCAACATCTTTATTGTCTTCCTATAAGGGTCAGAGTGCTGGAAGACCACAGCCTCCATCAAGAAAAAGCTAGAAGTGTTCCAAATCAAGTGTTTGTAGTGCATACAAAAGATCTTCTGGCCCATCTCAAATGAAGAGCTGCATGAGAGGGTGGGAACGTGTACCTTGGCAGAAAAAGAGGAACAGAGGGAGGCCCAAAGAGACATGGAGGCAAACCATCGAGAAGGACCTCAAGAACAGAGGCCTATCACTCAAGACAGCCCCCGGAACAGCAGCAGACAGAACCAGATAGAGGTCCCTTGCTGTCACCTCATGTGCCAGATGCCACAGAGAATACTGATGATGATGATTCCTCTTTGCAAGGCAAATACTTACCCAAAAAAGAGTCTACTTTCAAGTTCAAATTTGATAACCACAACAAACAAAATTACTGTTGAATGTGTTATTTGATTTGAGGGGACAAAGAGTGCAGTGTGTATAAAAAAAAAAGGTAAAGGACATCCCTAACCTTTTCAGGTCATTGGGGGGTGAGGTGTAAGAGACCTCACTTTTCTCGGGCCCAGCTTTACGTGAAAGCGGTGCCCATCTCCTCTACCTTGCTGCCTTACCTTTCCCAACCCTCTAAGGAGTCAGGTACCTATTCCCGCCAGCTTGGTCGGCTGGGGTGAAGTTTGCTGTGCTAATTGGGCATTGAACCAGCACCCTCTCAGTTCAGATGCCAATGCTCTAACCACTCAGCTATCTGCTTCCCCACAGCGTGTATATACATATGTAGATAGAGTAAGAATTTATTTATAGTAATCAACCTATATATGTATGTGCTAAGATGTATACTGCTAGCACAAAAGCACCTATAAATCTTACTTGTAACTTAATAAACTTGTATACATCTTTTACCAAGTGCAAAATAGCCCAGCACTGGCCCTGACCCCAGCAAATTCATTCAGGTATTATTAAAATAATTATTATCCACACCCATAATGTTGGTGATGAGGAGAAGGAGCTGAAATATTGCAGTCACATGTTTGCCTGACTGCCCACACTCCTTTTGAGATAATATATATGAACATGAGACTCCATAGATGTATAAAGCGTATCAACAATAACCAGTGCATAATATTATAAAATGTACAGAAATATTAAATACACAGTAAGTCTAAACATAAAATTACATATGTCACCAGAATTAAAAGAAAAGCAAATATATAACTTAAGAGCAAAAACGCAGAACTTATGATCTTAATTTGCATCACTTTTATTCCTTTTCAATTTGTGCATTTTGAATGAGTGTGTGTGTCTGTGAACAACTCACCTAGTTTTAGCCTTTCTCTTATATTAGTGCTGTCCCCATCCCCCAAGCTCTCTAATACCCCATCTCAGCCCTGACATAGTCATGCACAAACCTGTCTTCATTGGGCCCCACAAGGATTATGTTCCTTTGCAAATGCTTCAACAAATGCCTTGTCCTACACAAAGTCACGCAACTCTCCAACTCTGTGTTTGGTCATCTGTCACTGTCCTTACTGTGTGTTTTTTATTATGATGATAAACCATTAAATAATAATAATAAAAATGTTGGCTTGTATAGCACCAAATCCTGGCCTGTGGACAGCTCAAGGCGCTGACGTCAAAAAATAAGATGACGACAAAATGTGGGTGTGTAGCGGCCCGTCTCCTCCACGTCACAGGGCAGCGTCACACACAGCAAGAACACAGTCCTCAGCACAAATATCCAACATGTCATACAAGCCGGAATACACTCCATACAACAAATATCAAACATGTCATACATTCCACAGAAAATGCAACATCCAACAGAAGGCACAAGTTTCACTGTAACGCCAGCACACGCTCAAGTTCATTGATGAAAACATGAATCCCACATTACATCAGAACTTTATGTATATTCAAATACATCAAAGCAAATTGTATTTTGTTTAATCTGGTTTCACTATATGTATTTGCTACCCTTTGGTGTGATGTACAGCATCTGCTAACACCTACATTACTCTGTTTATGTCAGCTTAAATAAGTAAATAAAGTCTTATCTTATTTTGACTTCTCACCACTTACTCTGAAGTGGCTTGAGCTTGCCCAACAGGCAGGGATAGGGCACTATATAAACCAACTGTACTGGAGCTGTGGTATGGATAGGCGCATTTGCAGCCTTGCTTACAGTTCTTCAACTGGACTGAGCAAGCTGGGAGCAAATACAAACTACATGTCTTTCATCCTGCCCTATGACATTCTATAAACATAATGTTTGCATTTTCTGTTGCCTGTGTCTGTGTCTGTGTTATTTTCATATTTCTGTGTGCTTATATTTATTCATCAAGTACTTTGTGAGGTGGGGTTTGATGGTGGGATAAAGCGTTATATAAAGCAACTTTTTTTGTTACTTTTATTCTCATTTATTGTAACGCTTCAGATACACACACGCGCACACTTATCTTAAATGAACTGGTCCTTTCAGTCTAACTGTCCAGCGTTGGCTTGCACATAACATTTTTGACGCACAAAGCTCTGTCCAGATTTTCTCTCGATCTAGATTAATTATTATTTATAGTCTTGGTCTTAACACCCAAATTAAAATGTTTTGGGATCTAAAAGCTTTCCCATCTATACAAAGCATTGTCTTTTATCACTTTGTTGTAAGGCAGAGTAACTAACAGTTATTTCTGATATGAAATCTCTGACTTTCGTTCATTCCCAAAATTTGTCATTGGGGTAAAAATCACAAAAAATTTCTAAATCGAAGCCGTATGCCAAGATATCCTCGTAAATATTGTACAGGGGTAATTAAACAAATGTGCACTCGTTTACAGATATGAGCATAACTCACAGTCGTGATCAGTCGCACGGTTCCAAGGAGAGCTCTGCCCAACATCTTCGTTACCTGGCCGATGACAGCAACAAGAATCAAAATCCTTGTGTCACGGACATTCAGTCCGTGCTTCGGTGGTGTCGAGGAGGATACACATTTCAACCAATCGAAGTCAAGTTGTAAGGGAATTCCTAGTTGTGCTATTTAAAGACCGAAGAGCTTTCCCGCACTGACTTGTAAGGGAGATTATTCATATCTTTACTGCACGTCCGCATATGTTGTTTTTACTAGATGAGTTGGACGTGTATAGAAGTGGTCAAACAATGCACATTACAGTAAAGAAAAAGAAAATTTAAACAAAAAAGTCCTACAATAATGTAAACAGCAGCACCACAGGCCTAAAAATAAACTACGAGACTCAAGTGAACAAACATAAAATCACGGACGTGTATAGGTGGACTGATGACTGTCTGCCGAGACTCACTCTTGCGAACACACTTCTATGATCTCCACCACAGATTTACTGAAATCATAGAAGTCTGTGTTCTCCACTGTTAGTCTCGGCGAACACAACCTGACTTCCGGAAGAGCAGCGCGAAGATGGAACTTAACAAGACTTTTGATGTCAACAATAAAATTACCGTAAGTGTATTGCTTTGTTGCACTATTAACCAAACCTTGCCTACCTAGAACACAAAATTATTTGCTTCATTAGCCTGAAATCTTTCTTATGAAATGATAAATAGTATGAAACGCACATGGAGATCTTCAAACACTGAAGTGTTCGCATGCTTCACCAATACTTTATTTGTCCCGGAGGGCAATTCGGTGGCAGCTCGATGACAAACAAACAAACAAAAACACATTCGTATGCACCAGACAGACTTCCACATTCATGTTTCATTTATTCGGGGGCCGATCATTTCGCCACAAGACCATTTGGTCACTACCATTTCGTAACAAGTTGGCCTAGCTATTATATCGCATCTGTACCATATAGGCCTAGCTATAACTTTTTGCATTGCATGGTGATTGATTCGCCTTTTGGGGCTTTTGACGATTTGATTTTCTGTCTTGTCACGAAATGGACCATACGTGGGACGAAATGGACCTACGTGTGACGAATTGACTTTTGGTGTGGGACGAAATGGCAGTGACGAAATGGTCTTGTGACGAAGTGACCTATGACCTGGTAATCTGAGGTTAAGTTTTACTGAAGATATCACACTTTTGAGTTATTATTGCGTGCAATAATTTATCATTGGACATAGTCTAGGATTTACTATTAAGCACATAGACATTGCACTCCATTCTTGCAGTCAGTCATGTTAAACAAATAATTTTATATGACAAATTTATGCATGTATATTTTTAACATCAGTGATCACAAACTCAAAATGTGAGTTTCTGAGTTTAAGCATGTTGAAATATAATTATTGAATGGTAAAATAATATAAAGATCTTCAACATAAGAAATAAATTGAATAGAAAATAATATTTTAGTTGTTGTGACTTCTTCAGAAGTAATGTGCTGTCCATTAAATAAAGGTGTTCATTTGACTGATAGGTATATATGCCTGATCAGACAGTAATTCTTGAACAAATCACTAACATAAGCAGCCTGTTTATATCATTCCAGACGAATTTACAAATCATCAATGATGATTGGAAATCCTTGACAAATGACAATTGCTTGACACCAGAGGACAGAGTTTTCTTTAATCAAGTTTACAGTAAGTAGCAAACATGGATTCTGATATATATATATAATTATACACACATTCATAACATCATAAGTGACTTCACTCTATATAGGGTGATAGCATTTACACGTACACACTTTACAAAAGATACTGTTATGAAGAAAACTTGAATTTTAATTTTTTTTATCAGAGCTTTCAAGAAACATGACTTGTGAAATAATAAAAGTTATTTTGACCTGCTCAGTTTCTTCTCTCTTTTTTTTTTAAAGGGCTTGTTGTGATTGTTGGCTGTATATTTTCATTTTTTTAGTTGATGTGTGGCTGAATTGTCAGTGCCAAGTTCCTCTGGAGCTGAATGTTAATCTCCTGGTGTCCAAACTGATGTAGGGTGGGATTATCATCTGTACGCCAAATGCTTTCATGCCTTCCAAAGTGTTCTTACAGTGGGTCCTGGCATAATTTATTACTTAGGATAAAGTCTACCCCATTTGCCAGCAAATAATAAGATGCTTGAATGAAAGATTTTATTGTCATCACAAGACCTTTGTAGGTCTGTAGCGACAGAAACATTTTTGCCGTTTATTAGAAGTAAATTTACCAGCGCGATTTTCAACAGACTTTTTCCAGCTATAATAATAATAATAATAATATAATAGTGAAGATTTTTATAGCGCATATTCACACTCATAGAGAGCATGCTCTTAGCGGTTAAAACGGGGAAGAGACGTGGACTAAGTAGATACAGAACAAAGGGGACGAAAGAAAACGACAGTACTGACGACGAAACAGAAAACAAAAGGCAACAAGTAACAGGAACAGAAAAATATAGTGATTCTGCCGAGAAAGATGGGTAAAGTAGCAAGAGGGAAGGGGGGGGGTAAAAATGACTAGCATTGTGGACTGTGTTAGGATTCAGCAAACTCTTCCAAAAACTGGAATCAAGGATCATCATGTGATGTGTATGGCAAAAGATCTGGCTTCTTTCTTTCTTTCTGCATCATGTAAGTTGCGGACATTCAAACAATCAAAAAATCTGTCAATCAACACTTAGAAGTTACCAAGGCATCAGGGGATCCATAGTGCATCATGACAGAACCTACCTGATTACTTAGGACTTGTGCAGCAAGGCGAGCATTTCTATGGCCATGGTCCTCTGCAGCAAATGCATTCTTCTGTTTTTCCCAGAACAGTTGCTGCAGAGGTTCTCCAATGTCTGAGCAATTAATTTCTTTCAGACTATCAGAAATGTCAGGGTCTATGTCCATGTATTCCTGTTTTAATTGTTCTTTAAACAAAGCAACATCCTTCTTCAGCCTACTCTTATCTTTGCAGAGTTGTTTAAATGCTTCCTTCAGTTTGTCATAAGGGATACCTTGGAGAGGGTCGTGTGGTCTTATTGCTTCTTGGCAACGTGCATCTTGTCTGCTTTTTCTTTTGTGGAGTGCCTTCTCGACCAATAAACAATCTTTGCATGTTGCTTCTGCAGTACTCACCAACAGTGAACAGGCAGTTGCCCTTACACGTGCATAGGAACAGAGCTTACCATTCTCACAGACATATGTAATGTGTCGGAAATACTTATCAGTGATTTTAATTTCAGCTAATGGTTGCAGATCAGTTTCAGTGACACCAGTGCAGAGAATCGTTTCACCCAATTCTTTCAAAAATAGTTTAAGCCTAACTATTTCAATGTCTCTTGCAAGCCATGGTGCAGGCATTTGAAATACTCTCACATTTGCCTGTAACCCGGTTGCTGCAGAAAAGTTCACCTTCACATATACTTCTTCAGTTTTACTTGACAACAAGCCAAGCATTACAGCATCTGCAGAATTTTTCATGATAATCCACTGAGGAGGCAGACGAGTCAAATCCTTCTTCATATCCACGAAGCTTGTGTAGGCAATACGAACTGGCACAACAGGGGGCTCCCATACCTTCTGAAAGGAGATATGTGACAATTTTGAAAATATGCTACTGTTTATCTAATCTATAAATGCAACCACATGCTTTAAATTACATTTAATTATTATAAAATAAATCTGAAATTACCTTCATAGTATTACACTTTTCTTAATCATTGGGCTTCCCCTTCCTACTTGTTGGCCATGGTTGCACACTTATGAGAAGACAATATTTCAGATAATGTATAACTATTCAGGTGCAGTAGAAAAACTTGGACACAATTTACAAATAGTAGTTCTTCACATGGGTATTCATATTTTAACCCATTTGTATAAAGTCCTTTTATGTCCTGGGCTCCTCATCTTTTAAAAGTGTGATTAAAAAAAATTACACTTACAGGCTTGGGTCTAGTTGTTTTGGGAGTTTCAAATGATTTTTCAGGCATCCATCTAGTTGGCATGCTTCCAGGAACTTGGCCTATAATAATAATAATAATGATAATGATGATTTCTATAGCACCTTTCTCCACCATTAAGATGAACTCAAAGTGCTTTACACAAAGAACACCACACATACATGATAAATGCTAGCGGCGTACAGTCGTCAATTCTGGAATCGAGGACGTACGAGGACAAGTGTTTTCCAATTTTTCAGTCTGATCATGATAACTTACACAGTGAAAACATCGCTATTATTTTCTTATGAGGCCACCCACCAATGACATGGATGTGCTTACAGTTGCATGGGTTAGTTTTAGAATCATTGAAACATAGCTGAATTCTTGTAGTAAGATCATCAGGTTAGTTTTACAATCACCATAAAAGCCAGATTCTGTTCAAGAATTTCTGGATTGAACCACAGGAGGCAATCAACAGTCTGTTCACTGGGGCCAGTCGTAACGATTGTGGAGAGAGAGTTGTGGATGCCAGTGAGACACGCCCCTATGTATGACACCTCCGCTATGCAAGTATTTCAGAGCATGTAGTGTAAGATATGTGTGACCGGCTGCTCTGGCAGTCCTGTTATGAAAAAGGCAGGCAGTAGGTCATGGCGAGAACCTGAGCCCACAGCAGATATGACTGTCTACAGTTCATGGCGATGGACGAAGCAACAGTAATGTGGGAGAATAATCTCATGTTGTAACCTCTTAGTTAATACAAATAGTTCTTGTCCATAGAGCACACCATCGTAGATAAGCTGGGATCTACATGACCACGCAGCAAATGCAAAGTCTGTAGTTGTAGATCAAACTGTAAGGCCTATGATTTTTCCAGAAGGACCTGTTAAAAATGCCAAAGTGAACGAATAATGAAACATAAAATATAAAAATGTATGAGCTGATATACTGAAAAAAAACAGACACACACACACACACAAAAACAAATTAGCGTAAGAAACATCTTAAATCATCTGTGTGTTGCCGGAGGGGTGTGTGAGCTGAGAGCATGTCAGTGGTAATAATGAAACAAAATATAAAAAATGTATTTTCTATTCTTCATTAAAATCTCTGATACTGGTTTACAGCCTAAGAAACATCTTAAATCATCTGTGTAGGCAAAGGGGTGCGTGAGCTGAAAGCAAGTGAGTGTTGCAGATCTTGGCCCATTCATATTTATGTAGGCTGAGTTTTTAAACAATAAGAAGATATTTAATCATAACACTTCCCAAGTAATGTAATGAATGCCGGCATGATAGTTAATAACTAAATTTGATTTTGTTTGGCCATATCTTCGGCTTTGTGAAAATTTTCTAAGCCTTAATCGTGAACTAAAGGCATGTACGGGAAAGAGAAGAGTAAAAGGTGAATAAATGAGCAATAAGATCATTACCTTTTTTTATGCACTCTTCTTCAAAGTGCCTTGAACAAATCTTAGCTGTCAATGGATTGAAACTTTTGTCTGAACGGCCTATAGCATGAATGAGAGTCACTTAATTGCCACTCATCTTGCTCTTTCGATATACCATGCTCGCGGAAGCGAAAAAAACTTAAACCGAAAGATTTGGTACTTGCACAATGGCATCCTACCATGCAGCAGTAGGCAGAACTTTGATATGGGGTAACTCGCTACGTCATAGGCCGGTCAATGTTATTTTGTCAGTGGTTTGGGGTTAGGGTTTGAGGTAGGGGTAGGGTTTGGGTTAGGTTTAGGTTTAGTTTATTAGGTACATTAGGGCAATTGCGTGGAGCGAGCAGACGACAAAATCCGCGAGCCATTTTTGTTATGGCCGTCGCGAGTTACTCTATATCAAAACTGTACCCAGCAGTATATACCACCTGTTGGATGCTTTTTTATTATTGCTACTTTCTCAGACTTTGGTGACATAGCCATTGTGGTCGTTCGCATGGATAAACCGGAAGCTTTGTCGTCAAAAGCCTCGTTCTAGTAGTTAACTGAAAAAAACAAAAATCGTCTGCAAGCACTCCAGTAATACAAGTCCGTGATCAGACAGTAAAACCAGTGAAGACAAAACGGAGCCTCAAAGGCTATGACCCAAAACACACAATCAAACCTAGATGAGTGGATTGTCTGTTTAAGCTCATATTAGCCAGAATTAAAAAAGGTCGAATTAGTTTTAAATATACATAGTCAATTTTATAATTTGATGGCTTGTTCACATCACATTTGAGTCAATAGAATCGAAATAAAGATTTCAAGCTGTGGTCAAGCTATAAAATAAAACATGATTTTTGCTGTTCACATTCACATAAAATGTGTTGTAAAAGAGTTTCAAACTTATTAATAATATATTATAAAGTGTTCGTCGTTCACAGAAAATAGTTTTTTTTTCCTTGGCTAAATGTCGACCACTGTTGGTCATGTGATCAACATCCGGGTTACTTGTTGGTAAGGACAAACGAACAGTGAGTTTGTATTTCTTCTCACGGTTATTTGGGGATTCCTGCTTCTACTTTCGGTAAGCTATACGTTTGTAATCACCTCCAATTATACCATATAATTAATTTGACTTTTACATTATAGCAAGTGCTATTAATCATCTTTGCCATTTGTTGATGGCGTCATAGCAAAGTGCTGAAGAGTAAGAGCAAAAATAAAACGTGTTCCGGTCTTCTCAGTTCACACCACCAGCTCACAATTAGTAAGTATTTTCTAATTCATCACTGACAGTAGGGATCGAAAAAAATTAATAATTTGACGCTGATGCGGATAAAACTACTTTTTTGACGCAAGGGTATACGATAGGTAACAAGACTCTAAGAAATTATCGTTTTAGAATTCGAAGGTAAAACGCCTGTTTTCTCCTCCATCTCCCATCTCAGTTCATACCTGCGCTTCAGCTTAATTTCACGTGAAAGCCAAAAAAGTGTGCGTGTGTGTGTTGGCGTAGCTTCCTGATATTATTACAAATAGGTTCAGTTATTAGCAATAACACTCATCATATTCACGATTGGCCTCAAGCCTTGTAGGCCTTATCAACCCCTTGGTGACAGTTTAAATTTTTTTTCCAAAAAATATACCCAAACACCTATAAAAAAAATTGAAGGGAATTTTAGTCTTGAATTTGGGAAGCTCTTTACCTTGGCTTTTTTCTCTTGAATTGAACACTCAAAAATCGAAACTGTACGTTGTACCCAAACTGATTTTCACAAAATATATTTGGATGCTGCATCATAAAGAATACTTGGCTTTCACACCAATCAGTGATTCTTAGTCAGTACCTGGTATATCTTTTTTGTCTACTTCACAGTGTCATGGAGGGGGGGGCAGCCACCCCCTCATAAAAGATACTGAGAAGGCAAACATGTGAATGTTTCATTTAGCTTGACAACAGTAAGCAACGCCTGCGTTGCTGTGGAGCAGCGTCTCTCTCTTAGAAAAACTATGGTGTCTGTGCACTACTATAGTATGATGTGCTTTGAGCTGAATGAGTACCCACGCAGCAACGTCTCTGCATATAATAATAACAAAAAAAGTAAAATACAAGTTCACAATCTTGAATTTCAAAGATTGTTTAAGTAGAAAAATCTCATTGAATTATAATAATAATAATTATGCAAACTTATAATGCGCAGAATCACGAATAAGATAGATCGCACTCTCTGTGCAGTACAATTTGATAGAAAGAAACATAACTACCAATAGACAGTGAGGTACACATAGGGACACTGAACAACATAAAGATGAGGTACAAGTCAGGAGTAGTACTTTGTAAAAAGATATGTTTTAAGAGAGCGTTTGAATGCAGTCTTGGAGGCTGAATGGCGAATGTGATGTGGTAGAGAGTTCCACTGCTGAGCAGCACAAAGGGAGAACATCCGTTGTCCATATGTGACTGTCTTTGTGAGAGGGAGGGATCAGCACTTAGTTGATGTGCTGCCAGTCATGAGTAGAATGCAAAGTAGGTGTAGTTGAGATAAAATTTTTGGAAATATTGTTCATTCCGATCAACACTGATTTTTATTTTTTTAAGTACTTATTGCACTAGTCAAAGTGGACAAAATGAAAATTTATGCTACTAGCATTTCCTAATATAGAGGGTTAAAACCTCATTAAGACCTTCGATATTGCTGTCCCCTTTAAGATGTGACCCCAAAAACTATGCACAGACATATTTTGCTATATTAGCATCATCTCTATTATGGCTCACCAACATGACTCCAGATTGACAGTTTGTGCCCTGATTGAGTTTAAATACATTTTAAAATAGACTGCATCTGGACTTGTTTACCCTATGTTATGACTTTCTGCTGAAATCACGTAAAATAAATACATTTTGAAAGACACTGTTCATTGCTGTCTAATTGTTTAGTACTGCACAATTATGCTTTATTGTGACCTTATGCAAGAGCCACATATGTATGACCAGAACATTCTTGTGACCAACATTTTATGCTTTATTGTAACTTTTTGCAGAAATGCTCTTACATGGAGAGGTAGTTCCCCTGTAAATCTTGAACAGAGCACGACAGTGGCAGTTTCAGAAAAGGATAACTGACCAAAAGTGAAAACGATAAAGAAAAGCACTGTTATATGGTTTTAAGAACTTTAATTTGAATATTTAAATAAATGAAATTGACTTTGTAAGTGTTTGATGACGTAGTTCGTGGAATAAAAGTAAACTTCCTTACTAGAACCCTGTCAGTTATGATTTTATTTTGGTAGCCGAGCTCTCCAACGTAAGGAGTGGTTTAAAGTTTAAAGTAAAGGACTAGAAGCATGGTTTTTTTCTAATATCTTGATAAAGCTCAGTGCAACATACTAATCAAATCTGGGAATGAACCACCCCCCACCCAACCCCACAAACTTCCATTAACATCTACAAACAACACTATGCTTAAAAATAGGTCCAAATCATTTTTCAGATTTGTACACAGACATGCCTAATTAATTAACATAAGCTATATGATGTAGTCTTAGCTATCATTAGCCGTAACGTAGACAGCATAAACATATCTAAGTACTATCTGGAGGTCTATGTTGTAGGCATGTATCTCTAAAGATGTTGCGGGGGCAACTGATTCACCTACTTTGCCTAAAATGGCTCACCCAGTTAAATGATAAGATTTTTTTCTGATTTTGTTGATATAGTACCATAATTTTGGAAGATAGATCATTGAATATGATGCACATGCTTGTGTTGCTCATAGTAGTTGTTGGTGCAGCCACACATATTTGTACACTATGCAGTCAAGTAATCATTGAAGGAAGTAGGATACATTTGGCCATTCTGGTGACAGATAGCCTGAGCATTTCATGTTTTTGTATAAAGTCCCTGTATGCCATAGGCTAAAATTTACACTGCAAAAAGCTTCTCTCACACTGAGTTTATCTGTATGCTACTTTGCAGAAAATGTCTGATTCTAAGGAAGAGAAGGGAGAGGAGGAGAAGGTATATGGAGGGTGCGAAGGTCCAGATGCCATGTATGTGAAGCTTATTTCGTCAGATGGACATGAATTCATCGTCAAACGTGACCATGCACTGACCTCTGGCACTATCAAAGCCATGTTAAGTGGGCCAGGTAGGTGCTTATTGAAGTTCAGAACTTGTGTGAAAATGTCAAACTACATAGTGGTCGGAATGGGAAGGTCTTTCTGCTGAAAGTAGCATTTAAATTAATGGTAAACCTTTCATAAAGACCCTGACTTTGTGTGATTTTTGTTATTTGCATCAGTGAACACATCTCTCAATTAAGTTGCGCAAAGAAAAAGCAAACTCTTTTGTCAGCACTGAAACATAGCTTTTATAAACTTTTATTTCCACCTTCCTGTTACATTTTAGCTCATCAATTCTGAAGGGAGAGTTGAGACTCAAAACATTCAGAGCTCATTTGTTGAATTTCAAACTTTTTTTCTTTGCAGGATTCATTAGCGAACTATAATGCTTAATATATATATATATATATGAGTCTAGGTGCCTACCCAGATTTGTCTATTTACTTATTTACTGTGTATTTTCACAGGGCAGTTTGCAGAGAATGAAACAAATGAGATAAACTTCAGAGAGATTCCGTGAGTAGCAGATGTTTGTTTGGTTGATATAGTATAACTGCTGCTTTGAACATAGATATAATTTGCAACGCATGCTGAAGTGTTGTTTAGTTTTATAATTTTTTGGTTGTTTTGTTGTTTTTTTTTAGTATATGATTTATTATGATCTTTGAGGTAAGGAAAAAGTTCAAGGGTTTGACTTATTTAGAATATATCAGAGTGGTATATCTCATGTTTTATGTTTCACAGATCACATGTACTGCAGAAGGTATGCATGTACTTCACATACAAAGTGCGCTATACCAACAGTTCAACAGAGATACCTGAATTTCCTATTGCTCCTGAGATTGCCCTGGAACTTCTAATGGCTGCAAACTTTTTGGATTGTTGAAGCTGTTCTGGGATTAAGACATTTATTTCATGAAACCTTAGCTTAACAGGCTGTAGTTACAAAGCATTTGTTCACCTGGCTTTGTGTACAATTTCTGTTGTCAGTGTACTTCAGTTCATCTGATACCTTCTGATTAATTACTACCATCTGAAGGTGTGTTTTCTGCAGATCACTATTATGCATTTTTAGGTGCAGCAGAGTAAAAGAGTGCTTCCTCATACTCACAAAATAGTTGTGTGATCTAGTCTTTTACTGCAAGCAGGACAGAGCAGTGGTTGTGAGCATATAATTATTGAGGAGCGTGTCATCGATTCTGCTAGTTTTTAAGAAATTCTATGAGCCCTTCATTCTTGTGGTAAGAGAATATTTGCTTGGAAAGCTTAAAGAAGATAGTACATAAGAGAGTGTCTTTTGTCTTACTGGAAATAGACAAATGATCGGTGTACGTTTCAGAATGTTGTATTGCTGTTGAATGGTTACTCGTGCTAATAATAATCAGTTTGAACTGCAAAGCTTACTGTATTGTTGCTGATTATTATTCCAGTTTTCATTGACCAGAATTCAGATTCCTGCATGCTAGCAAACAATGACTGATGAAACTGACAATTATCGGAATATTTTGGGCTCTCATTTCTGCTATGTTGTAACTTTTACACTATCGCAGGTGAATGCCACTTGACAGCATACCCTACATCCCCTTTATGCGTTTTAATTTCCCTGGTTTTCTGTATTTATATCTGGAAATTTTTATTTCCGGTTTCCTTTTGTTAAGAATAATCCACCTAGCTGGTTTGTGCAAACAAAAGGAATTTGACATTGTAACATAAATAAAGTGGAAAATGTTTTGTAAAAAAAAGGTCTAGATTGTTCTGGTTCTTTTGGGTTTTTTATTGTTAATTTTAGCATGTGTGTGTGTGTGTGTGAGAGAGAGAAAGAAATGCATACTACCGGGGATGGGGTTAGGATTAAGTCTTTAATAGTGCCATGTTTTGGGGGTCAGAGTGAACACAATTATTTTCATTTTTTAGCAATTATATGCCAAAAAGACGGATGGTAATTTGTGAAAACTTAAAAAAAATCAAGAACTGCCCGGCTGTGAATTTACTTGTGTATTGTTTAAAATGACCTGTTGTGTGTGCAATGGTCTGATATCCAAATAAGCAGCATTTTTGTGTAAACAGGTGAAGAAATGTATTACGCCATTTTTTCTGTAAAAGAATTGTTTCCCCATTTGAATGTGTGAATAATGCACAAGTAATTGTAGCCAGAATCTAAATATTCTCGATGAGGCTTTTCTGCATGTATGTTGCTGGTAACACAACTGCAATGGGAGGGAAATTTTGTGTAAAAAAATTCTTTTGATGCTTCGTGGTCACCACAATTCTTCATCTTTCAGGGTTTAAAAAAACAATTAAATACCTAAAATAGTCCAAACTTAACCTGCAGTAAAGTAGAATAAGGAGTGCTTTAAAAAAAAATTTGGTATTGAATTTTAATAGCTGAACACTTGTGATAAAATGCAGAAATTTTGGCTCTACATGCCACCTACTTTAAATTAATGGTGATACTTTCAACTTCTACATATACACAATGATCTTTAAACAAGAAAGAAAATGATAATGGATCAGTGGGGCATCACAAAAAGAAATTTCATCATGATGTCTTTGGAATAGACAATAATTTACTCTCCCATACTAGATATCTGCGCAAGCCCTTTCATTAGGAGACGTCGCTGGCAGCATAAGTCCTTTACAACGTGGACACATATGGCTGAGGTACATGTCTGAGCATGTAAAAATAACAGTATAATTGCTACATCCGAGAAGGAAAAAACGTTCTAAAATGTCAGGGGGAAGTAGCTGAATTCCTCAATCATCCTATGAGTTTTGTTTTGAAGGATTGCCTCCCTTACCATGTAAAGCGCTTGCATACGCGTTACTGTTTAAACGAACTTGTCCGTGCTGTTAACATTGTTGTGACAAAGGTAGTCTTCACCGTTTACTATTATTTCTTGTAATTACACGAAAATATTGATCCTGGCGTCTGAAGTGGAATAGTTACAGTCCCAGTCTCCCAGACATTAAAAAAAATCTCCGTTTTTTTTCTCCTTTCCCTTTTTTCCCATCAAATACCAAGGACTTTTTGTAGTTTCAGACTTACTGGATGTTAACTCTCTAAGCGTTTTCTGCCGAGCAAGCAACTAAGACTATATCACGGCAAGGCAGCCAGCCCTGTAAACAGATGCTACATGCAGAGAAAGAACAGCATACCCGAGACGAGAGCTGAACCCAGGACAGCCAAGTGCAAGGGATTTGGAAAAACTAAACTAAATATGTTTATTTTTAACGGTTTAATAAATGTAACAGAAACAGCAACAGGAGTTTCCTTAACGGACTTTTTCTTTCTTTCTTCTCACAAAATTGATGCGTGCACTACCTAAGGGCACTCACGCAGTCGATCTAGAAACAAACGGTTTGTCACGTGAAATACAAAGGCTATGCTCTAAAGTATCGAGCTAGCAGTCAGTCTGAAGCGATTGATATGATTTTTGGCAGTGAAGGAAGACAGGCACCTTTCAGGGGAAGTGAAAAAATAGATTTCTGTCGGCTGTCTGTATAGTTGTTTGCGTGCAATGCGTTGAACTCGCACTCCACGTGCTTTTCAAATCAATAATAATAATCCTTCATGAAAATTACTTACCGAATTGTATAAATTTACTGTCTTAAAAATATTCATAAAAAATCTGACATCAATCAATCCTCTTCGTGCTAGTTGCACATAAGGCCTCAACCAGAGCCCGCCACAGATGTCGATCGGCTGAAACTAGCTCCAGGCGACCCCATGTCCAGCCCTTTCCTTTCATCTCCCTTTCCACTGTTCTTCTCCAAGTTTCCTTTGGACGGCCTCGTTTTCTTCGGCCGTCTGGAGTCCATCGTAGGACGATTCTGGAGAGGCCTGCTGTATGCTGGCGGAGCACATGTCCAATCCATCGCCAACGCCTTCGTTGAACCTGCGTGGTGATGGACTCGGTTTCAGTTCTTCGGTGGAGTTCTTCATTGGTGATGGTGTTTGGCCAAACATTTGGGAACATTTTTATGTCAAGGCCCATTTGGATATTTATGTATTTCCTTTTCGAGTCATACAGAGTTATCAACTTAAAAAAATTAGCCTGCTATATTTGGTCAAGCCGTGGTTTCTCCACAGTCCTTTAACACTTTTGTCAGATATACACTCGCAGCACGGATCGACGGTCCCTGCCTGCTTGTCACTGACTGTCACCACAATACAGGCAGACCACGGACGTTTATAGGTGGACAGCTGTCTGTCTGCCGAGACCAACGCTGAGCCTCTTGCGAAGTTCTCCACTGTTAGTCTCGGTGAGCCTTAAGGCCTATTCTCACGCTGCAATATTTTCAGGGTTTGCACGTGCAAGATTTTGCCTGCTAGACACCGTTCTACTCTCACGTAGCAAGGCCACCCGCTAGTGTCTTGCTAGGTGACGTCATCCGCGCTGCGCATTGTGGGTAGTCGACAAAATGGCAGACAATCAGATACTTTCGGAAGCTACTGCTGCTACGTTAATAACATTGTCTGATGAAGTAGGGAGGGAGAAAAGAAGAAAATAAAGATGTGGGTGAAGGGTGGGTAGCGCAAAAGAGTCGCTTAGATGCCTTATTTTCATGTCCTCTAAAAGAAATATCTTCGGAAGACTCGAGAGAATGCAGACGCTTTTTGCGAATGTCGTCTGCAACGTTTGAAGAACTTTTATATCTGATCGAGGCTGCCCAGAGCACGAGCAATTTCAATTTAGGCATTCTTGGCCTTATCTCGGTTGAGATACTCTGGACTGGCAGTGTCGAACAGACACAGGTAGTTTTCCCACATACAAATCATACTCGTACACCTTTCCTCTGACCACACCGCCATTTCCTAATATGGAGGTAAAAGGGAGGCGACTGTGTTCAAGCATTCCGATTGGCTACAGCCATGTAATGTAGGTCAGGCTCTGCAAGAAAATAGAATCGCGTCCTATCCGTGAAAACCTCGATGTAAAGCCCCCACCCAGCCGTGTGCAAAACTCGGAAAGATCCTACCAGGGCCTACTAACCCTGCTAAGTGCGGTATATTGCAGCGTGAGAATAGGCCTTTAACAATGAATGTGAATAAATCAGAACCTATATCGTCCAAAGCTTCGTTCTAGTAGTTAAACTGAAACTTGACTAAACCGGAAGCTATTTCGTAACCAGCCTCGTTCTATGACTTCACTGGAAAAAATCGTCTGCAAGCAGTCCAGTAATACAAGTCCGTGGGCAGAGGGACCGCGGGCAGCCAAAGAGAAGCACACCTGTCTATCCTATAATGAGCGTTCTTTGTTTCCCAGCAAACACGCAATATTGGCCCAAGCTAGGCGTTAGCTAGGTTCTTCATCGGCGCAATATGGGTTTAGATATTGGCCCTAGATTGGGCTGAGGACACGGCCCTAGCTTGGCCCGACATTAGCAAAAGACTGGCCGAATCTCGGGATTTCATAAGCGCCGCCGTTTCGCCTAGCTTGGGTCTAGTAATGGACCATTCTATATACCTAAGCCTAATTTTCATGTAGCAATATGGCTCTTTTATTTTTATCCAATACAGCAAGCCGAATGCTGTCAGGCATATCATGTGATCTGTAAAAAGCTGTGCTTTAGTTGAAATCATTGAATTGGAATTAGACTAACATAGCTATTCACCGTGCAGAATCCAGATTAGATCACACCAGCATCCACACAAGTCTTGCAACCTGTCTTAACCAGAATAATGTGGTAAATATAAATATTCAACATTTTATTCTTGAATGAACCACTCAAGGTGGTTGTTTCATAAATGCATATATTTAACACCCCTCCTGAAAGAAAGGGGCTGTAGAAGCACATTAAATGCGAACATATTGCTACAACAATATCATTTCTACAAAATACCCCTCACAAAAAATGTAAAGAAGTGCACAAGATAATCAAATACATACAGAGATCAATATATCAAAAGTAATTGTAAAGATCATTATTTTTCTAAGCTACTCATTGTTTAGGTGCAAATAATTTTTTTAAAGACATTATCCAGATACTAACACCCCTCACAAAAAGTCACAAGCTTGTCAAATGCATATTATAACTATATATATATATTTGCAGAGCTATCCATTCCACTGATTATTTAGATGTTTTCTACATATCTTGAAAAGATATTATTTATATACAAACAATCCTCACAAAAAGATAAGCTCACAACCTTATCAACGTATCAGCATTTATTGTAAGATAATTTTAACTGCTTTTTCTTTCAGAGCTAACCATCAGACACTATTAAATTTATTTAGTCACAAATACCCCTCACAAAAAGATGTCAAGTCCACTACAGCGGCGGGCACACGAGAAGCCAAAAGCACGAAACTTAACTGAAGCAGCCCTGCTTTTCCTGCTTGCCGTGTGACCACCACTGCAAGCAATCCCCAAACGGCTTCGTAAGCCTGCTTGGCTTGAGCTTGCGGCCTGCTTCGCGCTGTAGAGCATGTTCTACTTTTCCCGCGTGCTTCAAGTTGTCGATCATGGCTGTGAAAGCAACAGGGCCTCTGACTATACATCTTATTGAATTGATAAACTCTTTGTGAATTATTTTGCATTTCTTTCATTGGTTGTGCTATTTGTTTTGTCATCACTGTTTGGAAATGTGCTGCCATATAAAAAAAAAGTCGTCACTACTATTGAACCTTCCATCAGCATCAAGCAATCATGCTTTAATACATTAGTAGACACTACTTGTGCAGTGGATAATGTACAGTGGATAATGTGTGTGAGAAAATGCATCTGAGGGTTATCCAGCAAGCTCTTTTTTTTTTTAGTCACATTCTTGCACAATGCTTCGTTCGTGCTTCGAAACAGCGTTCGTGTGTGTGACCAGCGACCCCCGCCAAGCCGGCTTATCAAACAGCTCGCAAGCGGGCTCGGCAAGCGCTGCTTCGAAAGCCAGGCTTGCGAAGCCGCTTTTGGCTTCTCGTGTGCCCGCACCTTACGTTATCAAATTGATACATATCAATATATCGGCATAAAGATAATCTTGTTTCTTTCAGGACTATCCATTGCACTGATTATTCAAATGTTGTCTACATATCTTAAAGACATTATTTATATTGTACCAACCCATCACGGTTCCCGGTCGTTTCAACTAAGATCCTTTCGACTAAGCCGTTTCGTCTAACGGTCGAGTGATCTATAGGACACATGAAATGCTATAGGACGCATGAAATGGAAAAAAATTGGAATGATTTGAATGTTAATAAACGCTTTAAATGTATTAGTAAATAGTGCTAATTGTCACGTTAAGCAATCGGGGTCCACACATTCCACTCTCGCATGCATGCTCTCAACCACATAGACTCAACAAGCACTCAAGCACCCAAAGCCGGCGACGGATCCAGCCTCCTTAAGTTTAAAAATTGACGCGCACATGTGGGAACAGTAAAAAAAACACAAAAAAACACCGACCGTTAGATGAAACGACTTAGTCAAACCGACCTTAGTCGAACTGACCCTAGTCGAAACGACCGTTAGTCGAACTGACCCTAGTCGAATCGACCGGTTACCCCCCAACACAAGCAATCTTATCAATATATCAGCATGTTCATATGCTACCAGCTTGTTTTTAAAAGTTATTTATACAAAAAATCCCTCCCAAAAGAATTCAGTCCAGACAAATGAATAAACACAAATAAACCAATATCCTCTCTTTTGTCAGTCACACACACTGTCCTGCTATTTAAATAATACCAAAAGGGAGAACAGAAGAATATCAAACAGAAGTATCGTGAGAAAGTCGCTTCTTCTCTTCTTCCTTCTTTACTGCAGCCTCCAGCATGGTCACTTGACATGGCCAGCCAATCTCCCATGTATTTATCTAGTATGTCCACATTCAAGTCTTTAAATTGCCTCTGCATTACCTTTGCACAAAAAAAACCCAAAACAAATCTATTTAAGTGAAAATGAAATAAATTAGTGTGAGCTACAAAGGAAAATGAAAAAGTATATCTTGACAATAATGTTAGCTTAACATATTTTGTCAAGGAAAAAATCATTATGTACTTTAAAACTAGTGATTTATTTTTACATATGTTAAAGTGAAAATATGACTGTATCTGCGTTAACCAATGCTTAAGGTTTCAGAAGTTGCAGAAAAAATGGCACCAGGTTCAGGGTAGCACAATGGCATAAAAAGTGCTTGGCTTTGTGGGTTAGGGAAAACTCCATGGAGACAGTTAATGATATTGACATTATTGCTTTCTAAGTATCTTTTTTTGTGGGGCGAGTATCCCCTTGTCCCTGCCGGCATATCAAATTAGTGATCAGTAAAGTGTTGATAGTCTCTTTGTGACTGTAACGCTAAACCAATATCCATAGAACTACAGCCTTCAATCCCCACAACTTGAATGTCGTAAATGTTACACTTACCATATATGGTGTTATTCAGGTGCTTTAAGTAATTCAACCGCAGCTTTCGATTTCTCCCTTCCATACTGTAGAGTATGGACAACTGCAGTTCAAAAACTTGTTTCAATGTTCGATATAAGGCATCTTTGGCTGTCTGACCACCCAAATTGCTCAGATACAAAACCTGAAACCAACAATGTTTCAGCAATCAACAGCCTCATATATTGATAAGGATCTCATATGCAAACTCCTTATACCTTTAAACTCTTTGAAGTTTGAGCCAGTATCCTAAGAAAAGACTTAACAAATGTGGAAATGAATCCCAGACACTTAATCCCCTAGACATTTAAACCCCAGACACTTAATCCTCAAAATGAAATTTCAACTCAAGAAATTATGAAGTGAATGAAAAATTTAATTATGAAGTGAATGAAAAATTTAATTCAAATTCAAATAATTATTTTAATGTACACATCAAAATAAGTTTGACAATTAAAATAATACTTAACTTCAACATTTATAACATTGGGGGCATTTTTGAGGATTAAGTGTCTAGGGATTAAATGTCTAGGGGATTAAGTGTCCGGTCACCGCCATTCTTTTTTGCTTCATTGAATTTATAAGCATCTTTCCAATGTTGGTATAATTTACTTACCATCCTCTACTTTGTGAATTCCTCTGCCAGTGCATGGTCGAGTTGCTGGAGCTGAATGGAAAGAGGAAGCCTTCTGAAAGTGCAGGAGTTTCTTGACTGGAAGCCACATTGCTTTACCCCTTCCTGGCTTCCAGAAGTTCTATCCTTCGCTGCAGACTCTGCATTTCAGCTTTCAAATCCTCAAAATTTTTGGAAGTTCTCTCAAAAAATGTAGGTAACATCTTAATGATTAGGTCATTGGATAACTCTGAAAAACAATAAATATTATCTTAATACTGATATATATTTAAGAAGTATAGGCACAAAGTAAATACATTTAAGAAAAATAAATCTTGTACAACCAAAATAAACAAACTTTTAATTCTCTCAATATACAAACAGTTTATATGGAACTTACGGTCATTAGAAGATGCCACTGACAAAGGTGGCAGTGACATTGTAGGTCTAATGGTGATCACTGAGAAGTTAAAAGAAAAAGCTCTTCATGTTCATCTATTAAGTGTAGGTACAAAGGGACGTAATCTTCCTTAGAAAAACTGGCACTGAAAGGGCTCTTAATATACTATCTGAAGTTAATGTAAAATCTTACAGTCAGTAAAAGCTGTGGTGTAGTAGATGGTGATGATGCCATCTGTCTGATGCTGGCCCCTTTACAGTAAAAAAAAAAAATCTGAATGATATATTTAAGATGTTAGGTACAAGGTGCATAAAGCAAACTGAAAGAGGTACTTTTCATTCCTTTTAATATTAACTAACTAGAATTCCAAGAACCTTACAGATGGTCCTAATTCTGTGGACTGGAGATCATGCAAAACAGGCCTGACAGGAGATGGTGTCCTTGGGATTCTCAGAGGTTTTGGTGGGGTTGGGGGAGCTGGAGGTTACCCTTCTGGGGAACGTGACCTCGCTCGTTTTCTCGATTCTGCAGAGAAAGATGGTAGAAAAGTAGCAAGAGCAGAAGGGGGGAGAGTAAGAAGGACTAGCATTGTGTGGACTGTGTTAGGAGTAATGCTATAAAATACAACAATCATGTTTTCTTTTAAATTGGACATGTAGGAGTACAACACTAGATACATAATCAGAGTTATCAGACACTTGAATCTTGATTGCAACCTAGACCTCAGAAATAAAAATCTAAAGGCTTACTGTTCAATTGTGAGGTTGTTGGCCTCAGTGGGGTCTGTTGTGGCGATATGCTGTTTTCATCAGAGCCAGAGCTCCTAAAAAAAGCAAATTTTTTTATGAAATCACAACATCTTATGTTCCTGTCACTATCATAATTTCTTTTGAGTTGTTTATTCTAAAAATGGTGAAGCAAATGACAAATAAAAAAAATCAGAAGCACTAACCAGATCCTTCTTGGGACTGGCTTTCATTTGCTGGCATTGTCAGAAGCATCTGACAGGCAGCCTCTTCTGCCTTTTGAAGGAGGCAGACGGTTCTGTAGTATGTTGCTGCTAAAATGTCATAAAATAAAATACATAGACATGTCATTACACTATATTCAGCATAAATTAAACATCAAATACTATAGCAATGTATGGCTTCACAATGAAATGCAAAAAAAAGCAAATATTTTTTATGGAATCACATCTTATGTTCCTGTCACTATCATAATTTCTTTTGAGTTGTTTATTCTTAAAATGGTGAAGCAAATGACAAAAAAAAAAATCAGAAGCACTAAACAGATCCTTCTTGGGACTGGCTTTCGTTTGCTGGCATTGTCAGAAGCATCTGACAGGCAGCCTCTTCTGCCTTTTGAAGGAGGCAGACGGTTCTGTAATATGTTGCTGCTAAAATGTCATAAAATAAAATACATAGACATGTCATTACACTATATTCAGCATAAATTGAACATCAAATACTATAGCAATGTATGGCTTCACAATGAAATGCAGGTATATTCGTATTTAATTAACTTTGCATGCATTCAGGTTAAATGATTGAAAAAAAATCTATACACACACACACACACACACACACACCAGAATTATTACAATTAATATGTAAATTGTTAATCGAATTCTGCTGGAAAAAAATTGAATAGACTATAGATGAAAGTGTGGGGCTTAACAAAAAGATGTGCTAATGAACCTAGTAAACAACTTTTGTGACAAACCCGGCACAGGTAAAAGAAAAATGAAAAAAGAGAATAAAGTTAAGTCTGAAGATTTCAGTGGATATTCAAAAAAGCCACAAGTTCTGATAAAGCGCTCAATTACAAGAACAGGATCCGAAACATACTTCACGACCAAAATGTTGCGAATTAAATAGATGTGATGTTTTTATTTTAACACAATTGTTCCCGTGTGTAACTGAAATCTGATTAGTTTTACCTTGAACGCTTCCGATGAAATGTGATGATCTCAAAGTGAAAACCAGATCGAAACTCAGAAAGCGAGAAACTGATCGATGAATATTTAAAATCAGATTAGTCTTACCTTGAATGCTTGCGATGAAGTGTACGTGATGATCTCAAAGTGAATACCAGAGAAAATCAGAGAAGAGAAACTTAAAAATATAGGGCCAGAAACAGACCGGAACACGTGCGGAACAATGTTTGCGAGAGTGACCGTTCTTGATAAATTATATATACTTGATATATATATATTTTTTTTTTTGAAACTTTGCTAACCATGAAGTATAAAATATAGTTTTAAGTTACTTAAAGATCTATAAAATAATTATTATTTCATCTTTAAACATACGACGACTTGACAGTCATGAATATTCATGTCAACGTGACACGCTCAGTCTCCGCGCGGCGATCTCCGATCCCACATCGCATTGCGCGAATGCTGGCGTTTGGTCGGTTAATGCCCGGCAATGGGCAAACCGACGTTACAAGATTCACCCTAGCTAGGTCCAGTCTAGGTCCAATCTTGCGTGTTTGCTGGGTTGTACCTCAGAAATTTATTATTATGATTTACTTAATATAAGTTAATGCTGCTATGATTCTCCTCGATTTTTTTTAAATTTCGAGCCCCATGTGCGATTGCATTGTCCGGGCCAGACCAATGATTTCGCTGGCCTTATACAGCTCGCAGTCGCTGGACGTTTCCCAGCCCTGCTGTAGAGGGTCAAGCTACGGCAGTCAGGGAGAGGCACCATCCTCGCAAGAAGAACTGACAACGAGAAACACAGACTTCTATGCCGAGTCTGTGCCGAGAAAGGTGCGGTCTCCAACACTTCACGCTTCACTGACCGGAAGTTTATGGACTGACCTTGACCTTTTAACCTTAGATGCACACTACCTTTTGGTAGTGTTGGAGCTCACAACACTTTTGTAGAGTGAAGTAGTAGGTTTTGTAGAGTGCTAAAGAGATTTTAGAATTATGAGATGAAGCGATACTCAAATTGTTCACACTGAATGCACAAATAAAATGAAATAAACAGACGCTCCTAGGTTCACACTGAAATTTAATTGACACAGTAGAAGAGATGTATATATATACCTATACATACATACATCCCTTGACTTCTGCGGTTAAGTTGGTCCGCTTGTTGCTGGTAATCGGTAGAGTGTTGTAACAACTGGATAGACAAAGCGGCCGACTTTGGACAGAGGCCTGTTTTGAGCGGTGGTGAGCAGGTCCTGCATGGAACTGGCATTCAATCCTTCACGTTTGCCAACCAGTTTTTCCTATGTGTATCTCTGCATCGACTCCCTTCAAAGTAGCCTGAAGGATGGTCTTAGATAAAAGTGTCGTGCAGGGTCACATGGCAGAAGCAGACAAGCTTGACAGAAGCGAGAAAGGGTTCCCGGTGTCTGACGAGGATGGCAAGCGAGCTCCGTGCAGTCTCTGGCTTTGTGCTCCTTGAATGAGTTTCTGAGGAGCGTCATCTGGCTATTAGCCTCCTCTCCCGTCATGTCAGTCTCTACTTTCTTCAACTTATGCTCGTTAAAACAAGGTTATGCTTGTTCTGTGACTTAATTTTGACTTTGCTGCTGATGAATTTGTAACGCCTTGGTAGCAGTAGGAATATATTTTTGTTGTGGATCAAACCATTTGGAAAGAACCAGGTTAACGTCCTTGATTCGTTGTAAGAGAGGAGGGTACTGGCTAAGGTGAATCACCGGTGGCTCTGTGAAAACTCTCGGGTCTATAAGGCATCTAACTACCGTTCCTGCCAATTGTTGGTAAACCTCTGGGCCGATCCTGCCATTAAAGTCACCGGACACGACTGGGAGACCTTTCTCTGTCCTGACTTTATTACCCTTTTCAGATGGTCGTAGAACTTTTTTCGCCTTCCCAACTCTGGAACATGCCAGTGGGGCGCGTGATGGTGGTTGATCCGGGCCTCAACTGATCTGGCATGTTTCCTCTGCCTTGATTATTCATAGTCCTTTCTCTAGGCTTATAAACTTCTTGACACCCATCTCCTCTCCAAGCGAGGTCACAGTCGATAGCCTTCAACCAATGGGTCATCTTGGTCACGGACACGTAAGCCCTAAATTATGTCCAGTGTTTTTATCGGGAAAACGTGTGTCCAGTTATAAGTTGTTAACATCATGATGTGCTGTAGAAGTGTACTTTCTTACCCTATAGCTTTCCCAAGATTACCTAAAGTCCAATGGGACAAGTTGCCCTTGGCTAGGGTGGTCGAGTGGTGGGAAGGTGACGGTCTGCCCCTCCTCCCCCTACACCACATGACAAAAACGGGGAGCGCGTGTTACTCTGGGATACAACAAAAGACGGAAACGAAAGCAGCAACGTGAAGCCACCTCGTGACTTCTCCAACTTCTGTAATAAATCGATAATAATATATCCATAATAACGAGAAACATCCACCGCTCAAAACGTTCGCTTCAAAAGGCGAAAATTCAAGACTAAAAATAAAAGCTCTGTAAGAAATACAAGTTGTATCACAAATCGAGGTCAGTGGTACTTCCTTCTACACACGATGTGGTGAACATAAAGAGCTTGTGTTAATCTGTGATACACATATATATATTTATGTCATATTCACGTTTACACTGATGTCTGAGGTAAAATTTGAATATATTAATTTAGATGTCAACATAGGGATTGAGATTAAAGAGTGGGTAGGAATCTGAATATTAGTTATTTATCTAATCTGCAAACTAGGGTAGAATGCGCTAATGTTTCAGCATTGCGAATTTCGTGTTAGTGAAACAGTCTTCCGGTTCAACAGTTTTTTTTTTATTACGAATCTCATTCATGCATCATCTTTCTTCTTTATTGGACTTTATAATGCGTTTTAAAACTTTTTTCTTTCAGTTATCTGTTTTAACCCCCCCCCCGCCCGCTTTCCTTGCCTTTTCTGTTTATTCTTATGACGCATGGACACTTCTTGTGACACTACTTCTGTTCTTAAAGAAATCATCCGGCTAGGGATCATACGATCGTTTACATTTCGCCTTCTTGGCGGCAAGCGTTATCTGGCCTTGCAGACAGCACGTGCACGGCGCGCACACATTGTGTGGGGCGCTCGAGTGTGCAGCAGAGATTAGAGGCTCCAACCATTCTCTGCTTCCGCCGCTTGTTGGCGATAAATCGTGCGCGGTCATAACTAATTGATACAACAGTTGTCTGCCCGCAAATCGTCACCTCGTCGTTTTTCAGCCTTCCGGTGCCTCACTTCCTGCGGTGAGGAGCCTAAAAAAAACTCCCTTGTGTTTGAAATTTGTTCTAGCGATAATCACGACACATTTGAGAAGTCGTGCAAACAAAGTTAGATAAACACCAGACAGCTGCAGAAGAACTGTGTCAGCAAATTCCCCTCAACAATAAGCTCCTTCTCAACTTGCATGTGAGACCTTTTACTGTTTGCGTGAACCTAGAGGGAAAGTGGGATGGCTGAGGTGCTGGTTGGTTGGTTGGTTGGTTGTTGGTTGGTTGGTTGGTTGGTTTTGAAAGTGTTTCTACCTAGAGGTGATGTCGCACCATGTGGTGGAAGGTTAAAGGAAGAGGGGATTGGAGTATTCGAAGAAACCCCTGATAACCAGCAGGTGTCACGCCCAAAAGAGACGTATGGTTGTGCCAAGACGAAATATAACCCAGGACCGTGCGATTCGTATTTCTGTGAAGGTGAGCATTTTTAACCGCCTCGAGAAAGCAGCTACTGACGAGTAGGTAACACTGACAGCTGGACAAGAGTGTAATTTCGGGGTTTAAATCTTTCATCGAGTTAAAACACCACCGGCTGCTAAATCACAGGTGACAGGGAGATATGTCAGACTTTTACCTTAGCTTGTGACAAGCAGACAAACTGTCAGTTATCCCACAGACATAATGAAAGAAATCTTTGACATCCTGTAAAGGGAACAATTTACTAAGTGGGAGCAGATGGTAACGGGGTATCAAATATTTCGCGGCCACCGCTCAAGACAGCTCATATTGCGCCTGCGCGACTGTTGACGGGGGATGAGGCGAAGGCGCAAGCTGGGCGCGGAGATAAAGGGATCATTGGCTGATTCCCCCGCCGAGCGCCAATCAAAAACCAATCGTTTTTCACTTTACCGACTACACTTTCCCCCAAGAGCCTTTTCTGTGCAAAATAAAACACAGTCGTCCGTAAGATTGCCGCGAAGCCTTATTGGCAGATCAGGAATCTGGCCGCGGAATAATGCGTAAAAATAGAATGTTGGGGACGCGGTTTTTGATGAAAAGATGCCAGCATCGAAAGGAAACTGAAGGGAATGGCAATGGAAATCTCGAGAATACAACGCTACAGTAATTTGCCTGCTCTTAGCAATAAGAAGAAATCGATAACAGAAATTTATTACCTCTGGAAGAGAAAAGAACAAGTATACTCTTACAAACTTTTAAAACTGTCGCTGGTTATGAACCCAGTTTACCAAGCTGTGATAATGAAAACGCTCCGTGTAACGGTAATTCGCTTAGGTTATACCCGACAACTTTTTAGTGTACACGTTGTTGTTGTAGTTGCAACAAAGGAACCTGTAGTACAAATGTCATCTGTGGTCCCACTCGCTCACAGGTGTCCTTTGTGGCTAAAAGCTCACAGCTACTGCAACATCCCCAGAAAAGCTTTGCTGTGAAGTTTTGACTGTCAGCACGCACAAGGCTGCTCTCACAAACTTGGAGGCTCGTGCGTGGTCATCACAACTGCAGGCACGTGGAGCGTACGCATCATCATGTCGTTACATGTTAGTAGGCATTTACTGAGCTGCTGTCATAAGGCTACAACCAATGGGAGAGCTGGGACCACGCACCTTCATTCACTGGATAAGTGTCTCTCATTCGTTGCGTCTTTGGCTCTATCATAGGAGTAACCAATCGTCACAAACCCTAACACCGAAGGGCTTTCGCTTCCGTTTTCTGTGAAAATGGCAAATCTTCCTAAAGTAGAAGAAATTTTAGAAGTGAGTAATTAAGCTTTTCTGTCATCAAAACCTTGTAAAAATAAACAGCATTATCTGTAAAATGTATTCTGTTTGTTTATAGAAAACGCATTTAGATTTTCCGACAATTTTATAATATAAAAACATCGTCACAACAGATGAATGTTATTGACTTGTTTTACCATTAACAATTAAAAAAAACCGTTGTTTTTTATTTTTTGGAAACATTTTTGTATAGATTGCTCTGTTACGCAAACAAAACATCTACTTTAAGACTTTATTTAAGGTATGCAAACAAAGAACCGGAAACACGAGGCCTGTCTAAAGGAAAGCCGAGACTTACACTGGATATGAACCTGAGTCGCTTATCCAGTAATGAAGGTCCGTGCTGGGATCATGGATGTTTGTGACGTCACAGGTTTGCTATCACTCTTGTGTATGATGATTTTTGTAAGTTTGTGTCTCGAGAATGTAGGGTGTTTATTCATTCAGATTGTGGAAAATACTATCTCTTATCTAGTTTAACCCAGTCATCAGATAAAATAGCACAAACCTTTAAATTCGTCTTATTTGCAATTTTGCTGTCTCGCGAAATGGAGAGTTAAAAGTTTCTCCGGTGTATTTTATTTTATTTTTTTTGATGGAAGAGCCGGGGCGCAGGGCCCTGTGAATAAATGTTTAGGAGTAAGAAACGTCTGAATGTTTGCTTTCGCTGTGTTTGAAAGGAATGCAATAATAATAATAATAATAATAATGAAGCAATTTTATACAGCGCTATTCCCGCTAAGGCTCAACGTCTTTTAAGAGAGTTCAAAGTAAGTGTTGTGAAGAGATGTGCGTTTGAAGAAAAAAAAATCGCCTCTTTTTTGACTGTCTCACGCTGTCTTGCGAATATAATTTTTCTTTCACCATGTCTTACTTTTTACTGTTTTACTTATAATCACGTTTATCTGCAGATTTTTATTTATTTTTTTAGGTTTGCAGAAATTTCTCTTGTCAACACTCAGCCAACTCAATTTACTATCAAAGTAAATCAGTATCCAAGTCCGAGTGTGTTCTAGAGTGTTGGAATAACTCCTTGTAAGTCCTACTTCGTCCCAACAAGGACACACACAGAGTACAGATTGGAATACATTGACATATACATATATTCAAATTTATACAACTATGTGTCATTATAAGGACACATTGCAACACTCTTAAACGCACTTAGCCGTGATGAACGGGCGTTCCATTCTGTTAACAGAACAGCGTGCACGAATGGTACCCGGGCTTAGAGTGTACAGCGAGAACTCGGTGCACATACTGACTGCACCTCTCAAGTGGCTTATTACAGCAGTTGTTCAGGTTGGCTGAACTTCTCAGCTGGTCTGTTGTAGCGCACGTGCAGGCTGATTAGAACCTCTTAACAGGTTTTAATGCAGGTTTACACTAACACCCCGTTCACATCGGTTTGCGTAAAATTAACGTAAAGCCTACATGAGAGGCTGACCTAATCCATGGTTTGATGTACTTGATGTAAAAGGTCTCATTCATGTTTTCCCATTCTTTGAGTATTTTGAGGTTATTGATTCGTTTAACGAGGTCTAAAGACTTTCTTTCTTTCTGGCTCACGCCCGGTCAATGGCCTATTTTGTCGCATATGCCTTCTGGGGTCAGATAGAGAACACCCCGTCCGAGAAACAGATTCTTTGCCAAAACAGTAGCCTCTCTGAACTTCGCTGTGGCACGTATTAGGATCAAAAGTTGACTGTGTCTCTTTGAAATCTGTGGACGATATGTGTTGTGGAAGAGTGCCAATGAGCATTCGTGCATGCACATGTGCGTGCTCGCAAGTGTGTTTGGTGAATCTAAAATGTATGGGTAGAGTATAGTGCATGTGAAAGAGAGAGAGAGAAAGAGTGTGTGTGTGTGTGTGTGTGTGTGTGTGCATGTGAAAGGAGTGTTCACCTCATGTGTGGGCACAAGGAGAATAATTTTTGCATTTTATTTCCTGGGTGTACACATAATACGAGTAATAGCATCTGCGAGTGTGGGCGTGGGTGACTGGTATTTATCGAGTAAATGTCGGCCATCAACAAGACATGGTCCTCGTGCTATGTCTCTTGACAAATAAATGAATTCTTCGTCTTCTTCTTTATTTCTTTATTTATTTTGTACCACATGTACTTGTTGGAGGCACAGCTTCTCACTATCAGTAACCTTGTGCCAGTGTCATCGAGCGGCAGATCAGCTTTGGTTTCCTTTCCTGTCTGTAGTCGTGATTATTCGTGACTATTTCCGTGCACATTTCAGCCTCCTCTCAATATTGTTGAGTACGGCATATTTGTGTGTACTGTATAACCAGTCCTTTATTAATTTTGTTAATTAGTCCGGAACAGCTAAAGACAAAGAGGCTTTATTCTCGTGACGTCAACAGCGACGGTCACGTGACCGACTCGCCGACACCAGGGAGCGAACGACGCAACTCTTACGATGCTAATGCGATAACGCGGGCGTCACACGGCCGGAAACTCGTAACAAAGCGCCCTCTGATGGATGCCAGTCAGGCGAAAAGTGCGAGGAAACCGTACTTCCATGGTCCTTGGTCCCTGCCGATCTAATTCAAATTAATTTGTATTTTCAGTCTGTTTCGTCTGTGCAAGCAAACCTGGACCGGGCGTCGGACCGGATCACTTAGGCGGAGACTCGAGGACAAGTCTCACAGCTCTCTCCACCCCTGCTCCTCCTTTTGCGTGCGCGTGCACGAGAGTGTCATGAATGAAACAGAGAATGTGTGTGTACGTGTATGTGTGGTTGTGTGTGTGTGTGTGTGTGTGTGTCTTTGTTGCCTGTACAAGTCTTGTAAAGTGTGTGTTATCTTGTGGGTTTTTTTCCTCTCGGTGCGGAAGGAAAATGATGAGTTGACAGCAATGCAAGACGACACGGATTAAAATTATGGACACGTGTGCGAAATGAAGAGGATTTATCTGGCATCTGTATGTGTGCGGCACCCGTACTAACTGACACGTAGTAGACCGAGATACAGGCCTGTCGAGAGTGGGGGGGCATGGGGAATGATGCTGTACCCGGGCCCAAGGCTGTGAAAGGGGCCCGACCGTGGGCAGTCGATTTTTTTTCACTTCTTTTTCTTTTAATAATTTACGATTACAATTATAAGGGACCCGAGATGTCGTTTGCCCCGGGGCCCCTTCTGGCTCTCGGAGGCCCTGCAGAGATAAGTGAAGGCCAAAACACTTCAGTCCCCTACCACTCTAAGGTCACGGATTTACCTTGACCTTTAGACTAGAAAGGAAACGATCTATATAGTTCGCCCATGTGAGGAATAACCACAGACTTCTATGATAAGTCTGTGGGAATAACACTCTAAAACCGCCCTTCCGGGTACCTTGAAAGTATCTGACGCCGAGAAAGAACTGGCTGGAAAATGGTAAGAAGTGGACAGAACTCCGTGGCGAGTGTCGTCGGCTGCTGTGTATAACCTGGTGCCCCCGGCGACCCGCGGATGAGCCTAACTGGCATGAGTCCAAGGAATAAAAGAAAGAGGGAAGAACAGTAGGTTGAGATGAAAGAAGACGAAATAGTGTATAAGCGTCACATATAAGTAAGCTGTACTAAAACATAATACATGAACACATAGCGAAATAAGTTTATTGTCAAATAAAAATAGCGGTAGCTATTGCATTTCTAAAAAAAAATAGTCTCCATCTGTATGCGCTAGCTGTTGACATGATATTTCCACAACAGCTTCTCTCGCTAGCGGCATTCTTTCTTTTGCTTTTCAATGTCACGCTTTGTCCTCAAGTTTGAGCAGATCCACTTAATTAATGTCCACAGGATACATGACTAACTGAGAAATGAGTCGGTTACTAGACCTTCTGCAGGTAATAGTTCTGGAGGCCCAACTCGTGGAGTTGCGATGCTAATTTACACAGTACAGCGATCATGGGCGTGCAGGCCTTATTTACAGTGACATGATCGCAGACATGAAATACTTATTTACATAGTCCACTCGTGGTGCACAAACCAAGCATGCACCGGCTGCCAGAAAAATGGTGCATACAATTATTTTAAAAAGGAGACATTAATTTAAAATACTACATTAATGGTTTCTTCAAAAACAGTGCTAGCGGATACTTTCAGAATAGAACTTATTGATATTGTACATTCAGAACTTTTTTCATTACTCACGATGAATACATATTTGTGTCAGCCCAAGCCCGCGTTCTCAACTAACACTCTTAAAGAATATTATGGCAAGCAGGTGTCAAGTTCCCAGCAGTTGTTACCTTCTGGCTTTGAACTGTCACCAAGGGGAAGATCACAAATGTTTTACTGTCAACAATTTTTCTCGTATATACACTGTTTTGAACTGCATAAGCAACTGACAGTAAAATGACATAATGCTTTAAAACTTTTTAATTTAAAATGTGTATTTGCATAAGCACAGATAAGATGCCTGACAGAGTCACTGTTTTTATAACTGTTTCCTGTATAGCGACATAAATTAAGTCCCCCTTTCTCGAGGGCAACTACACTGCAGACACCACGTTTCTTGAAGTTATGCGGTTGCCGTCTTTGACCTAAAAGAGTGACACGTGTGACCTCCGTGAATAGTCTAGTTGGGTGACGGGGGCAAGTCGTCGAGACTGGCAGTGTCGGGGGAGAAGCTACCCCTGGAGGACGAGGGCGAGGGCAGTCGGACCATGTCGTGATCGGCGCGACACGCTGACAGTGAGCTGTGCTCACGCACCAGCATGCAGCCCATGGAGCTGTTGTGGAAAATGGTCAGATGCGAGCAGCGGATGGGGGGCCGGTTCTCCTGCCCCTCTCCATCGTGCGGACTGATGCGGGCCTCCGGTGCGTGCAAAAAGCGCGGCCGCTCGTGCAGGCGCACGCGTTCCGGGTGCACAACGCGCCGCACGTGAGGGCTGCACAGCTGCGCAGTCTCCAGGTTGTCGAGAACGCTGCTGTCGTCATCCTTCCCACGGCCGTCCGACAGGCGAAGACAGCGCGAACGTTGCGCTTGCGTGACATCGCGACCCAAGGTCGTCGACGCATCCCCCTGCCCGTGTCCGTGGTCCTCGCCGTTGCCATGGACCATATCGCCCTCTGGCGTGGGCTTTGGTTGGTGGCACTGGTAGTCCAGAACTGTGTTGAGAAGATTGATGTAGCGGATGGCCAGGCGCAGGATTTCGTTCTTGCTCAGCTTCTTGTCTGGTGGGTGGGTTGGAACCAGTCGCCGCAGCTGGCAGAAGGCGCTGTTGACTTTCTGCTGACGCCAGCGCTCGCGGCTGTTGGTGAACACGCGGCGAGGCTGTCGATGGCGGGACACGCCGGACCTGTCGTCAAGCAGACCTGGACCAGAGCTACCCAGATCGCTTTCGCTTCGAACCATTGAAAAGTGAGCGCCATGCTGTTGCTGCTTTCGTCGCAGATCCAGCGGCAAACTGCGCATGTCCGGTGAAATGGGCAAGGTCAGGGCAGAAGGCGAAGACATGGAGGTTTGATTAAGTGCGGCAGGGGCGGAGCGCAGAACAACATTGCGAGGACATGGTGGCATGAGTCTGTAGGGGACGCTGGCAAGGGCAAACAACTCGCACGCTAGTCCCCTCCCACCCCCTTCTCGTGCGCCATCTTCGTCGCCCATGTCGTCGTCTTCATAATCCACTTCCTCTTCAGCGTCCCTGTCGACTTCTGGGCTGAAGACGTTATCCTCCATCTCGTCCATGTCAGGGGTCAGGTGCTCGTCCTCTGTGTCCCCCGATGACGTCAGCGACGACACGGGATGAGACCGCGAGACAAGGCTCACGCGAGAGGTCGCCATTTTGCCGAGTGAGCGAAGAAGTCGAGTATAGCAGCAACGTCAGCCTCTTCAGTGGTCGGGCTGTCTTCGTCAGGTTTGGATGTGTTCCCAAGGCAGAGGCAGACAGTTTAGCGCCAATAATTCGCAGCACAGTCCAACTGCAGACAAAATAAAGAAACAAAACAAATAAAATTAGCAATAAAGAAGTAGAAGGAGCTGCTGCTTAAAAAAAACACGCACACACTGACTGATTGAACAAAGAGAGAAGAGAATGAACAGTGACGGGGAACTGGACGAAACAAATGATGTGTAATAAGTCATTTAGCGGAGGAATACAGTTCTCAAAGTCGTTTGAACGCCGTTCACGTACACACATAATCCAGGCTGTGAGTGGGTTGGCACAAACCCCGCTTATCAGCCGTCAGGAACACGAGGAAACATCAAAGGCGCCGGAAGGCGGCTGCGAGCGGCTCGTCACACGTAAAGCAGGATTAGACTGTTCCGGGTGTCCTGGCGGCCCGGCGATAGGCGCCCAGCCCTCGGCTCTAAGCTCCTCCTGATTGTATCGGGCCGCCCCGCGTGCTAATCACCGTGGGCAGGCCTTCAGCTCCACGCTCATAGCTATATTGTGAAGTGAGTGAGAGAAAAGTTTCTCGAGATGTAATTAAATACAGAATATCTGAGAGGGCAGAGAAACCGACGGACAAGTCTGTGTTTGGTTTAACAAGTGGTTACATAATGCGATGCCTACTGGCACCTAGTAGAAGCAATAGATATTTCAGTGTCTGCTGTAGAAGTAATGATTAACAACGCAAACTACAGCAGCAGGAAGCACAAATTCTGTTGTTGACCTGTCATAAACGCTCTTTTCTGCTAATCGCAAAAATATAAGCCTGTTCAGAATCAGTCTCCTGCTCTTAACAGCTATACATGTCTATGCTGGCGGTGAAACGGTGACAGTTGGAAGATGGTGTAATGATACCGTGTGTACAGGGTACTATAAGCCAGATGGTGTTAGCTGCTTGTACAGGGTGTCACTTAAAAGCTGCCCACCGCCTTCGATGCGCTTAGAAGAAAGGGGGTGCCTACTTTAAAGTGGCCCATCCTGTGTAAAAGCAAGATGCTGCAGACAGTGGCAGATGTTAGGTGACACAATGTTATAGATTATATGTTATATACAATGTTACACGTTGCTATGTGCTTGATGTTACATCTGTATGTTGTTATAAGCTTGATATTATATTATGTGCTATGTGCATGCTTGATGTGCAGTGATGCTATATTACGGTACAATATGCGAGATGATGTGGTGATACTGCGTATATAGGTTACTATATTATGTGGACCGGCAAGGCAACCTCAGATTTCAGTAAATCTGTCGGCTTTCTTTCATAGCAACATAAACGTACATTGAATGAATGAATGAATAATAATAATAATAATAATAAACTTTGAGGAGAAAGCAAAGAACGTCCATTACAGAGTAGATAGGACACACACCAGTACATGATGGCACAGACGATTTTGGAGAATTATGCATGCATGTGACCTTCACCCCAAGCCGCTTACGGTTTAATGTCGGCTGTTAATACGCCTAGCGTTCTTCGAACATGTCGGCTCATTAAATCAATAAATAAATGATCTTCGACATTACTGTGCACCTTAACGTACAATTCAGGCCTACAAGCATCCAAGATTATCCTTTCATGGATTTCCAAAGGATGAGCAAATGAACAAGCTTTGGCCAGTACAATTTCGTTTGGGTTTATGAGTTTATTTTGCACGTGCAAGCATGTCTGTAGTATGTAGCATGTGTGTAGACACCTTGTAAATGTCATGAACTCCTCGATAAGGAGGTACGTGTATGCTAAATAGTCAAGATAATAATAACATTATTATTATTAACATCAACGTACTTTCACTGCACAACCAGAAACAGAAAACTGTGCATTCGGAGAAAAAAGGCTTTGTAACGTTATACACTGTGTCCTCTAGGAAATTTCTCATTATAAACATATATTTTTAGAGACTCCAAACAGTTCTTTCGCGATGCCTTTCATAGTGGCAAAGCATGGTTTTTCGTGCACCTTAATTATTACAAAAAGGCAGATTGTGGTGACTCACAGGACAGCAGGGGCAGGCTGGGATTGTACACGTTGCAAAAGTGTTAACACAATGTGGCGAAAATTCAGCTTGACCAAAAAGAGCAGGCTAATTTTTAAGTATATAATTTAGTACGGCCCGTTAATGATGTTAGAAATATAACAATGGCCCTTGGATTATGAAAGGTTCCCCACCCCTGCTATGTAGGCAGCTGGTGGATGTGGGTCGGTGACAGCTGGACAGGAGGCAGGCTGGGTGGCAAGATGATGGCTGGACGGCAAGATGCTGAGCCTCAGCGCTTGGTGTTGACATCGTGTGTCCACAGTGTTTATGTTGGTTCCCTCAGTATTCGTGTAAGAGACACAGGACAAAGGACATCCACAGGGAGAACGACCTCTTGACCTATCTGACCCATGACCGCCGGATATCCTGCTATGCCAGCATCGCACTTAATGGCATGGGACTGGCCATACTCTAGGGTAGAGGTGGCGACTATGATGACGCACGCACGCACGCACGCATGCGTACAGACACGTGTGGGCTGAAAGTGAAGAAACTCTCTGTGGGAGTGTGTGAGAAAGTGCGCACGAGATGTTGGGAGAGAGAGAAGAAAAGAAGGCGGCTTCTGCATGTGCAAATTCCATCAGCTGGAGACACAACAGTCAGGCGTGCTGGCCCAGTTGTTGGTCGTGGAAGAAACATCGGTAACGACGACGATGAGGAAGAATATAAAAGTGAAAACCGGAAAACGGGACCTAGTATATATCTGCAACAGGCACTTTGAGGGAAAAGTCAGAATGAAAAAAATTAAGCGATCAGATAAAGAACTTTGAGAAACATTAAGGTATACCACATACGTAGTTTTGACACTAGTGTTTATTATACATAAATAATCAAAGCTTTCAACAGAAATAAACGACAGTGTGTTATAGTCAAGTGATATTCAGTAAGTGTGTAGAAGTAGTTGTCATGTTTTCGAGTCATATGGAAACATCCCCACGAATAATGCAAGCGAATGTTATGATCCGAAAAAAACAAACTAAAAGTGTACGATGCCAGCAGTGTTGTAAGAGAAGCAAGCATGTGAGAGAGTGGACCACCCTTTAAGAGCATGGGCCAGGTTGTAAAAGAGTGGATCAACCTTTAAGAGAATAGACCAGCCTGTAAGAGAGGATCACCAGCCTGTAAGAGAGTGGGGTATCCTTTAAGGGTGGACCACCCCGTAAGAGTACAGACCAGTCTGTAAGAGAAGGGCCCGACCTGTAAGAGAGGATCACCAGCCTGTAAGAGCGTGGACCAACCTGTATGAGAGTGGACCAGCCTGTGGTGATGGAGCCTGGCCACTCGTGCCTTGTATCAGCAGCCATAGTTCAAGTGGATAGCGAGCAGACACCAAGCTACAGACAACTCCTGTCATCGCGCTACAGACAACTCCTGTCATCAGAAACGACGGGGGCGCTACATCCCCAAGACGATTGTAGAAACATTTTGGTTTCTCCGTGACGTGGCTGCGATAACCAGAGAAACGGCCTTTTGTGAGCGCGCCGGCGCGTGCGTGTCGGATGACGCCGATAACTTCAGTTTCATAGGTATCCCCCAACCCCCTCCACGCGCCTGATAATGTCAGGTCCATTGGTATTCCCCACCCTTCACTACCCTCCTGATATGCGGGTACGCTGGAGGCTTCTAATACGAAGCGCAGAATTTACTGCCCCCCCACCCCGCCCACCAAGCGATGTGTCTTCAGTCTTTTTAAGAAAAACGTCAGAAACTGTCACCAGCGACGTCAGGTCACGTCGGGTCACGAGCACGTGTATAGATACAGATGACTTCTGCCGGGAGACGTCGTGCTTGCTGGAACTCCGTGATCAAGACGCGTGGCGGTGGATGGGGAGGAGATGGGGAAGGGGGGCAGGCGGGGTGCGTTAGTCACTTGTTGAAACTGACCTCTGGGAGGTGTTGCAAAATTTCCGTTTAGATAAAATGCAGCCGACGAAAGTAGTGGTAGTGGATGTGATGGCGTTATCGTTCCTTCAGCGCCCGACCAGCTTAGCGTGCGTGCAGCACAGCACCTCCTAGCGTCGGCCTGCTTACCACCAAGCCAGTGACTTCACAGAGTTGCATTGTTTCGAAAATAAACAGTTAACGTCATTTTCGTTGACAGAAGTCCACCTGCCATTCTTGCTGAGATCAGTTGGTCAGGAACTGGAGAATATTGCAACTTGGAAAATTTCAAAATGCTCGTTTTTTTAAAAAAAATCTCTAACACGTTCACATTCTGTCTAAAAACCTGTTAACATTGTAATAGTCTGAAAGTCTGTCTGTTCAACTTGTTGACTTTCTCATATTTGCGTCCCACAACGAAAGTACATTTATTATACTTTGCGTCAACTACATGGATCGGAAGATGTAGAAACAACTGTTTGGTCCATTATGGCTGTCGCACGTGGGGTCACCAGCTTCTCAAAATGGAAAGACACAAACACTACATAAGAGTGCGCTCAAGGGAAGGAAAGTACAGAATCTACAATCGTAAAGTGGGAGGAAGGGACGGAAGGAGAAACACTCGCTCAAAGAGAAAGAAAATCCTATGCGCGTGCACAACACACATACATGCCAGCCAGCCAGCCAGACAGACAGACATATGCACGAACACAAACGCAATGCATGCCAAAGTTATCTGGATGTTTAAAAAATCTAAATTAAATTTTATTTTTCATCACCACTTAACAACGATGGTCTGTGAGAAACTAAGAACTCACATCTGATGTCGGCAGTTTCCGCCAGTGATATAAGTGAAATGCAACAAAACGACAAAAACGCTACCCCCCCCCCCCATCCTTTAGAGAAAAAAAAATTAAACGAAACTGAAAAAGCGATAAGCTGACGATGCAGAGATGAAGATAAGTGGTTTTGCAGACAGCGAACTCGGCGGCACTAGCGATGAGGGCGTTGTTGACAAACCACGGTGAAGATCAACTGCCGATAATCTGTCTGGCCGCCCCGCTAGTTGATATCACCAGGATATAGCACGCTTCCAGCCGCACACAAACTGCACGGTTTACCAATACTTTTCGTTTTAGGTTCAAAAATATATATATATATATATCCAAACACATGTAGAATGCTGCAGATAAAACAATTTTTCGTGCAACGAACAGTTTTAAGAGCTGAACCAAAGACCGTTACAAAAAATATATCTATTCATTAAGAACTGCGCAGGCTCTGGATGTTTAGCTGCAAAGACTTTCACAGTTCGCTAAGAAGCGGTATCAATAAACAAGAGATTAAAAAACGAGATTTATATTCGCCAGTGAGAACGCAATGTCAAGACACAAAATATTACAGAGAAACGATACAGAAGACGAAGAGGAAAATGGTCAAGGAACAGTGTACACGTGAGAAATTATAAGAAAAGTGACTTCTTCCAAAGTGAAACTATGAATGTCTGAATGACAAAGCATGTTGCACTGACCACACAGGTCTGCCTGGCCACGCAACACGAGCAGTCTGGACAACACAAGAGGATGCTAAACACGACCTCCGCCCCATCTCCCCTTCACCAGAGACTGGCGCCGTCAGAGGGCAGAGCGCGCGCACGACCTCTTCCACCACTTGTTCTACCCTCGTCTCTGGGAATTCCGCCTGTGCCATTGCTGGCTAAAGTGTTGACACCGTCAGGTGATGAAGTCATGCACCTCTGATAAGCAGGACTTTACTTTTCCGTCTCTTTCTCTGCTTTCTGTGAGCGTGATCTACACACTATCGTCAACACACGCATTTAAATATAATCCACACACAACCATGCACAAACGCACACGAACATACAAACCCTCATAAATCTAGCACAACCCTGACATCTCTAGAGAGGAGAAAGAAGAAGAAAAGCAATGAAGAGGTAGTTGAAAACAAGTAAAATTCTCCGAGAGGTGAGCGCAATATACCTGAGTATTCAAGTCGATCGCAAGTTTCTTGAACATACGAAGCGTTCGAGGGCCGGGAATCTTACGAGGCTTTGACGGTTTCCTGACGTCCAGTCCTGCTGTTTGACGGTCTTCTGAGGTCCAGGCGGTGGTTCCGGAGTGCAAGGTGGACAGCGCGTAGTGGCCGTATTTATACGCCAGGGCGCATTCCAGAGCCACACCATCGCCATCATCATCAATTCCTTGTGTCGAGTGCAGTCTCAAGCACCTAGGAGCACCCCCACCCTCCCACTTTTCACCGTCTATCCCTCCTGCTCTCCCTATTTTTTTTCTTTAACTCACCACTTCTTGCTTATCTCCCGTGATCGAGCCTTGACGAGTCGCCACTGTTCTCTCCCTGAGTGGCAAACATGTCGCTGGATTTCAGGGGGGAAAGCAGTAACTGTTTTCTGCTCTCGGCACTCATAACCCCTTTTGCGGCGACACCGACAAGTGGGCAGCCGTCATCTCTTTCCACCACGTGTGTTCGAGCCTCAAGTGCACGTACGAGGCAGGTTAAGTGTGTCATAAGGGCACAGATGGCGGCTACATTTGAATGTTCAAACAATTTAACTGTTAACAGAATTCGAGGCTCAGGTGTACACGTAGGATGTATACATGACCACAGATGGAGCGACCCAGTGATTTTTTTTTTCTCTCGCGACACACTAATGCTACCAGTCTCAACAAAAGGGTCAGAGGTCACTTTGAGTCTGACGTCACATTAGAGAGCAGTTTTCATCCTCTTCTTTGCATTCAAATCTGAACCACATTCAGCTTCACTCTGGGGGGTGGGTGGGTGGAAGGAATTCGACAATATAGTCGATGATTTGCAGAGCTCATAACATTGTACCACACAGGTAAAATTAGAGTAATATTTGACTAAAAGAATGTAGAGACAATAACTATAGACGCGTATGGAAGATACTGAGGCATTATATATATATATAGAATTTCTGGGGCTGTTTTGTGAGCATACACGTATCCTGTGCTCTTAACTCTGTGTCCTGTCAGCTTCGCCTCACTAACTGTCAGGTCCCCATACATATGTTTACTTTTAACGGAACAAGTTAATTTTGAACATTTAAAACTCCACGTTCCCCTCTTTTTTATTAGAGTAAACTCTAATTTCGCGTTTAGGGGCTGAACGCTTGCAAGAAAAAAAATCTGAAATCATTGTGATGTGAAAGGTGTGGTCAGGTGGACACCTGTGGCTGCAGTCTATTCTAATAATAACAGGCGGTTGACAAGCAAGTGGTAGTGTGTCTAGTCACAGCCGATTGTTTTTCTTCCCGCCTTGAGAGGTCAACTTGCAGCAGCTCCAGTTTTAGGAGGCAAGCGTGTTTCTGTAAGTATGAGTGGTGTTCTCTGCTGGCTGTAGACGCCATCAGGGCTAAGTGTGTGTCTGTGCACCCTGTCTACTGGAATGTGGCCTTGGCCTCAACACCAGTCAGCCGCGTTCCTGCTGGTGTCGTTTGGTGTGATTCTTGACTTCAATTAATCGGTGTGGCTGAACATTTTTTTCCCCTGTAGATAAAGAATTTAATTTACGAGTGCATTGTGTATTATTCTGTAGACTGACAGCATTTTATCTTTGGTTCAGATCTTTGTTAGAAAGGAAGGTCCTGCGGGTTGGTTGAATCAGTCGCGTTCTCGTGAAAAAGAATTTCTAGTTTGTAGGAAAAAGAAACAATATCTTCAAATTTCAGATGTCAAGAAATTATCAATGCTTG
Organism: Marisa cornuarietis; assembly: GCA_004794655.1. Classification (NCBI taxonomy): domain Eukaryota; kingdom Metazoa; phylum Mollusca; class Gastropoda; order Architaenioglossa; family Ampullariidae; genus Marisa; species Marisa cornuarietis. The sequence goes on along the minus strand of SMMW01000019.1, from coordinate 355,974 downwards.
GATATAAATTAAAAACGGGTACAACAATGGTAAGAATGTTTTGGAAAATGTAGGTTTTACCGGTGGGAACGGGTTGTTTTTTGTTTTGTTTTTTCTCATCCACTAGTGAAGACGTGAACAACAAGCTTTTCTCTCTTGAGAAATAGGTCTGAGAAAAAGAGACAACTTTAAAAACACTTGGTGCCCAGAGATAACAGTGGTGCAATGTGATAAGGGTAATTACTTGATCTGTCCTCTTTCTGCAAGAGGTGTCTACAGCCCTGCACTGCATGGCATGGGTAGGGTCAGCGTCGCCGAGAATTCACGAGTCAGACGAACAAAGGCGTTGGCGCCGCTGTCCAGTGCACGGCGCGTCACTAAACTTTGTCCCTCTGTCCAGTGCACATCATATCACTTAACTTTCTCCCTCTGTCCAGTGCACATCATGTCACTAAGCTGTGACATCCCTGTGCTACGTCACACTGTGCACCGATGTCCAGTACACTGTGCGTCACTACAATGTGTTGTCCAGTAGCACCTAATGCCACTAAAGTGTGCCGCTGTCCAAGATGCATAACTATGGGCGATGTCCAAGACACGATATGATACTGAGCTGACCACTCCAAACAAGGAATGTTGCATCCCGGGTGCACACGATTGTGACATACAAGCTACGCGCGCCCATCAAACGCCGTGGCTTCGGCACACAACTCTGGTACAAATATCGAGAAAAAGAACATTTTCAAGCCCGCTAAATCCAGTGAGCACACTATGATGATACATACATTTTAGTGAGTCACAATATAATTTGCACTTTGAACAAATTAACTGTAGTTACAAAACACAGACGGTCCTTTTGTTTGGCATTACTGCTTGAAACCAATGATTCTATATATTGTGGTATGTAAGTATTATATATAGTACTTGCTTTGCGAATAAAGCTCACCTAGCATTGTTAACTTTAAGATTAGCACAGTTTCGTTTTAACTAACGGTTAGTAAACTTGTAAATAGGCAAGGATGATAAATCAAAGGATCCGCACGAAAGTGCTAGCACAAAGTCACGTGGCCCCTTAGACATTAAACGCGCTACCCAAACAGCTTTAAGTCAGATAGTCGATGTAGTTTTCATGTCAAAAAGCAGAAGCAGGTGGGTCGCAGGACCATGGTTACCACCAAGATATCGCCAACAATAAACTCTGTCTATTATCAAAGGCAAAACAACGCAAGCAAACTGTCGACTACCTTCTGCACTCCGTCGATTGGGAAACTCCTGATATATCTCTGATCTATATTTGGAAGGCACATCGGTAGACCTGAAAGAATAGCGCATCGAATTGCACTGCACGGTGACGCAAGCACCACGCCGTGCAACAACATCCGGGCACCTTGGGCGTCGTATCGTTGCACCAATGGCGAGCCAAAAGCACTTGCAAGGTCAACGATCTTGGGAGGAGGGAGGGGGCTATCGCTCGTCACATCTGGCGCGCGAACAATTCGAAAAATGTGGAGAGGAGACAGCAGCAGCAGACGACGACAGTAGACGGCAGCGAGGCGATGCCTGGCCTCTCAGCTGGTGCCACTTGAGTGGCGATTCCATTGCCTTCAGCTGTTGTGTTTTGTGCCGCCGGCGACTGGACCTTTGGGGCCCGACGAAAACGTATCTGCTTGGGCCAGCGGTCACAATAAGCGTTATCTGCAGCTAACATCACCCTCACACCATGCGGCCGTGCGTATTATCGCCTCTGGCATCCACTGTTCTACACTCTGGTCTGAGTGGGGGCGGGGGCTGCCTCAAGTGTTGTTGTGGACTGCAGCTCAAGTGCGCGCAGCACGTGGACTGGTCGCGTCCCTATGTACTGATGGCCTCTTGTCACAGGGCAGCTAGTGCGGACACGGCCGCCACATTCCTTTGTTCTCAGCTGGTGTCAATAAATATAACATTCTTTTGTTTACAGGTGTGCCGATAGCCCTTTATAACTTCCTTTGAAGTTCAAACTTTATAAACAATTAGGCATTCAGGTGCTATACTACACAGTCCCTATGTTTGGTTGTTCTAAGTAATGCCAGCAGTCGTTTTATTCTCGAATGTTTTAAACGGTTAGAACATTAATATATTTCCAGCTGTTCTAAATAACTATTTTCCTTTGATTTTAGGTGTTGTAGGCAGTTACAAAATTAATTTATCACAGTTTTGTTTATCGTCCGCTAGTACGCTTGGGTGTCGTGGGGAGCTGGGGATGGCGGCCGGTGGCTCGGTGTGAGGCTTTGGTAACAGGTCACGTGACGAGAGGGTCTCTGTTACACCCTCGCTCCAGCGTCTTGCTCGGGTGCCACAGCAATTTCAAATGTAAACTCTCAGGTTTGGCTGGTAATCTAATTAAGTGGTCGATTCGTTTCGTTTTTGGTCATGTCCACTCGAGTCTTGTCTAGCTTTTTAGACATCTTGTTTCACAAAGTTACGTTTTTTTTATCTGGTCCTGGTCAATGTTCAGGTCTGGAACAGATATGTTAGGGTGGTTAGAAATACTGCGTTGTCATTCTGTATCTCCGGGTAGAGGCTTGCTTCTGTAGCGATTCGTTCAATGTAGATGATAACAAGAAGAGACGACAGCATAATCCTTGGCTCATTCCTGATGTTGTTATTTCATATCATTCTGTCAGTCCGGCGGGGGTTTTCCTTGCGCTCAAGAGGATCTATGGTATGCGTACATGGTTCTAATGTAGTCGAACAAGTGTCGCTTAAAGCCGTCATCTTCCAGAATGTTCCAGAGGTGTGCAGTGTTCACACAGTGAAGTGCCTTGTATAGGTTGTTGTGTTCGATGGCCAGTCTGAAGCTGTCTGAAGGCAAGGATTGCATTAGTGTAGATGTGTCCTTCCTGACCCCGACATGTGCATTGCTGAGGTATGGCTCTATTTAGTTGTTGTTGTTGTTGTTGTTGTTGTTGTTGTTGTTGTTGTTGTTGTAATGTTGTAATGTTGTTGTAATGTGATTTCTAGTCTGCCTTTACCCATCATCAACGCAAGCTCAAAGCACTTTACAACAGCATAAAATAATAATAATAACTGTCTGGGCACAAATCGTCAATTCAGAAACCAAGGAAGAATGAGTTATCACGAAAAAGTTAAGAAAATCCAAGGAGCAAGACGCAGAATAAACACACTTCTCATCGCGAGAGAAGTCCACGATCTGAACACGCAGAGACCAACAATCTAAAGCATGTCGCAGAATTATGTAGCAACGTGGCACAGGCAAAAAAAAAAGGGAAAAGTGCATGTTCCGTAGATCAGAAAAACAAAATATAATTAAGAAATGGAGACAAATTTTCCAGTCAAGCGAAAAAAAACCCTCAGACAACAGTCTGCTGAGACAAATAATGAAAGATTATTAATGGTCGTCAGGTGGAGACGGCACAGAACAACTGAAAGGCGTGCAAGACGCAGCATAAAGTACAGGGCAACAGAAGACACCACAGTCGGGTAGGTCCAGGGACAAGGCGAAAAAGACAGAAAACATAGCCCTCCAGCAAGTTAGGCAAAAAGACATCACATATTTGGAATAACTATTGACACTGTGCAGAAGGTTCTCCAGAGAATACGTTAATGCAATGAGACAGAGAGACATAGATGACAACAAAATAAATGTGAACAAAATCAAACTGAACAAGAGATGGAGAGAATATTTCAAGCAGCCCCTGAACCCAGTTACATACTGGAAACCCGGCACCCTTGTAAATGCCCAGAACAGGATAAACCTCCCATAGCTGAGCCAGAAGACAGGCAGGCAGTACGAACCAGAGGACAGACAGGGAATTTCACTCCCTAGCCATGTGGCGAAGATGACTGCCAATGCCCTGGAGCAGCATACGCACTCATTTCTCAACAGCTATAAATAATAACAGAGCTCATTTATCTTTAAATTTTCAACTCGCATGCTTCCTTTAAAAATCCGGTGTATGAGCTACAATATTTTTATCTTCAAAGCTTTTGTAATTAATTTTTTGCTGATGTAAGCATTTGGAATATTCATAAAGCCTGTCTAAAATTCTTCAGGACGCCGAAGTATTAAAAGAAATTTCTCTGCGGCAAACACTTGCAAAACGAAAATCGTTCTTAACCAGCAGGAACACAATGTTGATAACATTTGCTGGATACCTTAGCCATCATCATCATCATCATCATCATCATCATCATCATCATCATCATCAGCAGCAGCAGCAGCAGCAGCAGCAGCAGCAGCAGCAGCGGCGGCGGCGGCGGCGGCGGCGGCGGCGGAAACACTATCGTCACCTCTACCACCACCAGGATCAACACTCCCAAGGCCACTGCTAATAACAAGCAAATGTTGTTGTCTAATAAGCAGCATCCATCACTACTGTGAAACTCACCTGAAGAACGCAGATACAATGTTGATCACAAGCATGGTGTTTAGTAATATCTAGGGTGCGAGGCAGGACACCTAACAGCTCACCTGTTGAATCTCAAGCTGAAGCACAACGTGCAACAGGCCTATGAATGTGTCGGCCAATGAGGCGTTCACACGATCTCTGGTCAGGGGATGTGATCAGAGGATCTAAGGTCAGGGCAGGCGTTCACTCCATTTCTGGTCTGGACAGGTTTTCGGAGGATTTGTGGTCAGGGCAAGTGAGCAGAAGAACTCAGGTGTCAGGAGACGCGTGCGGTGTCGTTAGGTCTGACCCTCGACTTCCCGGGGCAAACTAGCAGCCAAGTCACTTCAGGAGACTTTACCGAGTCGCGAAGAGGGCCATCATTGCCGCAGGAGGAAGCACTCACTGTATGTCTGCTCCAAACCAGAAATGCAGTCAGAACAGTGGAACTGTCCCCGCCCTTGCCTACCCGTCATGTCACATGTGGATACGGAGGAGGTGTTGGTAGGGAGGGGGAGTGTCTGATTGCCGACTCGTGGACTGTGTGCATTGTTTCTAAAGATAGATGGCGGTGTTTACCCCCCCCCCTTTCGCTCCGCGCGCCACCAGCCATGTCCTGCTATTTTTCTTGGCGTGGCTCTCTGCCGGCTGCATAGTCTTCCTTCGCAGGCGGTGAGCTGTGATGAAATCTCGAGTCCGCGACATCACCGCCACCAACAAACTCTTCTTATTCCAGCCACCTCCTGTTTTACAAATTTAAACTTTTTTTCTATGCAGATCAGATAGAGCTGAACCTTCCTGCAGCGGAAACAAGAGCAATCGCAACGATCTAGAACTCTTCTTAATCTGAGGAGCGGGGAGTAGATGTAGGTGTCGCCAGTGTCTCCAGTATCGGTAAACACTGGCGTCGGGTTGTGGCGAATAAACAGTCGTGTTAGTTCGTCAGCCACCCTGGCTCGTGCCGTCCACCCTTCTGTACCCCACCGTAGGGTATCTGTGTGGCCTGGCCTCATAACTCCGCAAAATTGCAAACAAAAGGCAGGCGCTGGAAGACACATGCGAATGGGGAACAACAACAACGGCTTTCTGCTTTGTTTTTTTTTATTGCCTTGCGGTTTTCGTTCTAGCCTTATCGCAAAGCCTTCTTGTGTTCATCGCTTAGAGAAATCCAATGATGCTATCAGATCTTGTTAACAGCTGTGCTCGACTTGTTAACGAGCTGTGTCCGTCTTTCTAACCAGCTGTGTTTGATTTGTTGACGAAAAATGTTCGTCTTGTTAACGGGCAATGTTCGACTTTTACCACCCCAACGAGACATCGTCTTCTTCCCCACCTCAACCCAATGTAGCTTGCTATGTATCGATGTATCGATGAAACGCGAGAAAACAAGACTAAGTGGCAAGATAAACATCAGGCTAGAAATCTGAGCCAAATGCGTTAAAATCTTTACATCAAATTATAAGGAAAACATGGCAACAGTAGCTATTGTTTAACGCCAGTTTTCATCAAATGGAGTCTTGAGACAATGTCCTCGTTGCTGCTGTCAACCGTGAGTGTATGCATATAAGCCGATCATGTAGAGGACACCAGTATTCGACCAAAAGTTAGAACAGGAAAGAATAAGAGCCAATAAGCCCCCAGCAACTTCAACGACACGCCGGAACGGAGAGCTTAACCTCTTTCAGTTCCTGAAGCACATCAAGGGTCTGGCCCTCGTCAGGTCACAACACAAGCCATCTGTATCCGGGCCAAATGAGGTTTCACATTAGTCTGGAGACAAGTTCCATTTGCTTAAAGTAACTTTCTTCAACGTTATTTTCCTCAAGTTGTTTAGCTGTTTGCCATTTCGCAGCCGCCACATCGTGAAGGTGTAGGGATGGCCACACTGAGGAAGCTTTACCTTGAAAATGCCCAAGACAGCGAACATCTAGAAATTCTAGATGATATTTAGGAAAACTCAATGGTCTTGATGTCCACTGTTCGTTGTATGGGGGGTTCAGGCATGTCACGTGACCATGACCTATAGGGTGATCTCCTGTGGGACGTGCGGACGTGGGCACTTGAGATGTGTCCGGAGCTGAAGTTTGTTTACAAACTAGTGCTGAGGCCTGCAGACCTTTGTAGTGCTACCGGTACATCCTCAACTGTATTACGCTGGCTAATCTAGACTATACAGCTGGTTACTCAACTTTACACCTCATTTGTACACGCGAATAGCAGGCTACTCAACGTTAGACCACATATTTATCATTCTATCACAAAGTATGAAGGAAAGCTTCCAAAGTGAAAATACAAGAGACCATGCAGTATTCCAACACTACGGGTAATACAACACTAGGGCACTTGTTGTAAGAATGCGTCTAAGGTGTTACCTGCTGATGCATTGATGTGTGTATGATGAGCGCTTACATGTATTTATGTGTTTGTGAGTGAAGAATATTTAATACTTTATCTGTAATCGATGCAGTTTTTATCTCGCGATTGTTAATGTGTTCTGAACTGATTTATGTGCATTTGACAAATTCTTGAATACCTGTCGTAATTACATAATGGAAATGTTATCCTTAGACCTGTAATATTGAACTATTCTTTATAGTCAAAATATAATGTAAATTTTCGTCATGGTCGTATATATTGCAGGTATTCATTATGGTTTTGTGTATATTGCGATTATTCTCAATGAATACTGCAAACCTCTATCAACGTCTCCTGATACCACAAATAAACCAGAACTTTCTGGTCGTGGAACTTTCAGGCTTGAAGACCAAACGTCACACTGGGATGTTGTAGCCGGGTTTATGATTCTCGTGTTTATGATACTCGTGTTTACACTCGGTTGTTGTGTGAGCAACACGTCACTGACTACAGCTCACGTCACCTGCCAGTGTATATCTGGTAGTGTAGACCGACCAGTGTATTCGTGTCAGTGTATTCCAGCCTTTTAAGAAGGATAAACATATGTGGTGACGTCACGCTCAAAAGACACCTTTCATATCAATTATTAATGCCTCGAACACGTCTGCTTTGACTGCTACCTCGACGACTACTTCTGGTACTTCTTGAACCTTAACAATTCTCAAATAAAACAAGTATGATCTAGTACGTAAAGACTATGCAGAATGTCAACTTATCCTTTATTGATGGAGCAAAGTAAATTAAGGTTTTTGAGTGCTTGTTGTCAGGCCACGTGGATTGGATGCTCATGATTTGACATAGTGGGACTGCGATTTCGCTGTACTTGCCGATTACAAGTAAAAATCGCCAATTTTTCAATTAGTTTATAAATTTTAGGCGCTGAAAGTTTCGGAATATACTTATACTGTCTGTCTTCCTCAATCTGTGACTGAGACTTTATTTTTTCTCTCAATGTGTATTGAAGAACTGCCAATGGGTTACACCCACGACTATGTACGCAAATGGCTTTGTGTCCTCTTTCAATAAACGATTTTGTGTCTGGCCTGCCCACTTCTTTTACTTGTGCTTTCTTTACATTTTTTTGTAATATCACGTAGTCATTACATGACTACCCAAGCCGTGGTCTGCACTGTCCAGCACTACATCTACATACTACTACTGTAGTGTCCACGTTCGAGGTCACTTTATCATTTTTCGGGGTTATTTCAGCAACATTACTGACTGACGTGGTGAACGGAGCCAAGGAAAAAGAGTATCTCAGCACTTCTGATCAAGAAAGTAAACGTGGCTTCTTTTGTTTGACACCCAGATGCAAATCTATAATATACACATCAATTACCACAGCTTAACAACAAACATGCACACAAGCACACTTACACACACACACACACACACACACACACACACACACACACACACACACACACACACACAGAGAGAGAAAAAGAGAAAGGACTGTTAGCCAGACGAGGCTGTTCTCTGTGTGTATTTTGCACCTTGTCTTCATGCACATCTTTCGACTTCGCCTTTGCTTGCCACCCACCTACCCCCGCTTAATTAGTGAAGTATGATCACTGTGGAATGGTCAGGGGCATTTCTTTCACATACACCCCTTTTCTACAGACACCCCATCTCTTCCTACACACAGCCCTCTCCATACAACACGGGGGGGGGGGGGGGTCCGGTGACGCAACGGTTAGCGCCTGTCACCAATACAGTGAAGGTTGGCTGTCCTGGGTTCAGCTCTCGTCTCGGACACGGTGTTCTTTCTCTGCATGTGGCATCTGTTTACAGGGTTGGCTGCCTTGCTGTGATATAGTCTTAGTTGCTGGCTTGGCGTAAAACACCAATTCGCTTCCCCGCTTCCATACAACACAATGGTTCTTGTTGAGAATCGGACAACCGCGACCCAGATATGGTTCCATATTTGACGGTCTTACCCTAACTTTCTGCAGATAAGTTTTTTTTAATAAGAACCTAGTGTGCGTTTCTTCTTCTGTAACCTGTAAATCTTTAATTACACTATTTAGCTCTTTTCCGCTCATTGTCTTCTAGAATCTTACATCACTGCCCGAAGATTTCAACATTCCGTGCACCTGGCGTACATTACACGCACCCGGAAATTCTGAGGTGACTTACACAATGGTTTCCTTTGTTTTGTCCACTCAAAACGTACCCACATGGATCGACCAATCTTGGAAATTCATGGTCGAATTCACATCGTGGCTTTTTATACTTGATTTCGTGAGCTTTACTCTGGTGATCCTTGGGCTCAGCATGACTGGGTTAACCGCTGGGTTTCCTAGTGCAGGGGTGGGAAACCACTTTTGTTTGTTTGTTTGCCAAGGGGCATTAGGATGTTTAAAACATGATCCGCGGGTCACACGAGTACACTTTGTGTTGACACTTTACCAACTTACACACTCCCAGCCTGCCTGGCACCGACTGTTCTCCAAGTCACAATACAAGCAGACGTGCTGCGGGCACCCGACAAGAAGCATACGTGTCTGTTCCGTCATGTACTCATATGTGTCCTGTCTGTCCTGCAATGGACGTTCGGACGTTCCTTGCTTGCCCTCAATATTTACTTTATTATTATGATTCACTTTCTGTAAAATTTATGTTGCTGCGAAAAAAAGCTCCTAGATTTCCTAAACTTCGAGACCCGCCTGCGGTTGCCTTGGCAGGACCAGACCAAATGATTTCGCGGGCCTTATACGACAAGCCGGGTGGACGTTCCCCACTCGTCCTAGTGTTACATGTCAGCTAAACAAAGAGTCGCATCTCGCGCAAAGAAACGTCCTCATCAGGTCGCTTGTCGTGACAGGAATTTATTCTGACAGAGCCGACAGCTACATTTAAAGTATTGCAGTAGACAGCAGACTTATCCATGTTCTTCAGGTTCAGCAAATATCGCAGTAAGAGCTCTTGAAGAGTGTAGGGAGAAAAACATGGAAAATGAGAACATAACACTTTCAGGCCCAATATTCACCTATCAGCACCCGTACATCCTTCAGTACCACACCCACTCACTCCTTAAATACTAAAAACAAAAACCACAGCGACGGGATTCTGTTTAATGAATCGTTAATTGCAGTCAGCAGCAAATTTATTACCGTGACTAATTACCCATAGCCACGAGTTCATTACCCAACGTCAGCACTATGTTCACAGCTGTGATTAATTACTCGTCGTCAGCAGAGGGGGGCCTAACGACTGTTTTCATAATGGAGGTGCAGCAAGCACACACATGCACACGCACGCAAGCTGCAGCAGTGGTTCACCGGGAAGGGAGGGAGAAGTGCGCGTGCGTCAACAGCCCGTCACGTGTGATGGTGGCGCCACTTGTTTTTCTACGCTTGCCCAACCCTTACGCCCCAACTACCCCCAACACCCCACCGCTCACCTTTAACGTCGACTTTTATTCACGGCGCGATGCACCACGAAATCTTTAGAGAGGCCGCCACAGAAGTGCGCTGCCACATAAACAGGTTCCGCCCCGTGTTTCAATCGGCCATCACGCCTCTTGTAGACAGACTTAATGTCACGGGCTGTCATATGACACACACACACACACAGACATTCGAATGAGTGCCCTTTCCCAGTGAATAAAACCGTTGATGACTATGAAAGCGGAACACATTAACTCAAAGTTTTCAGATTCAGATGTACCCGGGGTGGGTGGGGTGGGATAGTTGTTTTACGCCGAGCCAGCAACTAAGGCTATATCAGTCAGCCAGCCCTGTAAGCAGATGCCGCATGCAGAGAAAGAACACCGTGCCCGAGACGAGATCTGAACCTAGGACAGCCAACCTTCACTGCATTGGTAGAAGTACCCGGGTAAGCCGTGGCAAAAACTATGAATTATGGTAATACCTATCCTTGTAAATTATCACTGTAACAAGATTAACCTCACGTGCACAGCTACAGGCAGATTGTGATTTTCGCTGACAAGCCTGTGTCTGAATGTTGCTGTTAATTTGTCCCGTAGTTATGGTTAAAAAGGTGACGAATGGCGGGTGAAATGATTTCGTCAGAGTCAAGGCCAAAATCACATGTTGAATCAAGGCGAGTGTATTTCACAACCCGTCAGCGTGAGGGCGAGTGCATTATACGGCTGTCAGAAACTCGACAGGTGAAAGTCATCTTCACACACATTGTGTTGTCGCTGTCGTAGCCACCGTCCGGGCGGAAGGGTGCAGAGATCGAGTGGCACGCGTCCAAGTCTGATGCTGGCAAGATGGCAAGAGATAACGAGTTTTGATACTTGACACAGTCTGCACAAAGACTCCCCTTGTTGAAAGCCCGAGCTTCTACATGCGTTCATATCAAAGATACGTGAAACGGGATGACTTTGATGATAAGGGGAGTGTTCAAGGAAATGTCACGTTTTGTGGAGACTGCTATCTTCTCCGCCGGGGGGCAGTGCTCAGCCACGGGGGTGCGTGTCTTATGTACTAATAAATAGTTATCAACATTCTGTAAAACTCTCGCTATAATCTACCTTAAGCGGGTCCCATCTCGCGGAACTTGGATCTGCACGATGAGATGATGTTCATGGAAGGGTCTATCACGGTTTCCTCATTTTTCTTGCAAAACACTCTTTGAGATGGCGCCATCTGGGATCACAAAAGTCTACCCGCTTCACGTCTTGCGTCACTGCCGCTCCATGCAGACGCCGCAAGTTTATTACCGGCATACAGAACGGGGCGGAACTAAGGTAGACATCTCAGGCCAGGGCTGCGATTCCAAACAGAGCTGCCATTGTCTCTCACTCTCATTTTGGGACTGCGCTGAATCTTTTTTTTCGGGAGTGTGAAGGTAATCTCAAAGGCATGACTCAGATGAGCCGAGTGATAAAGTTGTCTCTGTCGCCAACTCACTTTCCGCGTCTGGTGAACATGCGCGCAAGGCGACATTCCCTCTGACCCAGGAAAGCCTTGAGAATCTCACTTGCCATCTTGGCAAGTTGGAGAGGGTCTTGAGGGAATTAAGTACACGCAGCCCAAAATTACTTCTAAGACGAAAACGTGAATATTTCAAAGCCGTTGCTGATAAAAGTGGTACTGATAACCGGGCAGCACCAAGAAGCAGACCAATCGACAGCACGGTGGTCGGTGAACAAAGCTCATGACGAACCGAAGGGTTTTTCTTAATTAATGATTAGTCCCTCATATTCTCGTAGACACGATCTGTTGTATGAGCATTCGTTTATTATATTAAAATCATTATAAACATTGTGTTAGATTGAAAACACTTACATTATAAACATTGAGTGTATTAGACTGAAAACATTCACTCACTCACTCACACTCACTGATTATGCATGAAGGCGGCCACTCGTAGCCTCATTATGTAAAGTAGAGCGGAGCGCCGAATCAGACTCTGACCTTAGCTGTGAGATAAGTTAATGTTGCATGCTGCATGATGTATGTATGAATTACTGTAAAGGAAATATACTGGCTTGAGATACCACACATGCAGTGACTGCATTGCCTATTAAACTTGCTTGTCCTTAGAAACATACCTTTATGTTCGAACAAACCCTTATAAACGGCAAGTGCGAACGAACGTTTGTGTGAAACGTAGGAATGAAGCTCTCACAACACCTGACTGGTGTTCAAGACGAGGTGGCAGCTGTTTTTACTAAAGTTGGTAATCGGGAAAAAAGTTTCCAAACATATCTTGATTAACGCTGTCCTTTGCTCCCTAAACACCCTGCCTAATCAGCACCTCCCACCACTATTTCTGCTGGTCCCCGCCACGAAACTGGGTGTACTTATCTTGCGCCTACCGCCCCAGCGGTTGCTGCCACGACTACAACTATGATACTACTGAAGGAAGATAAAATAAACTTCAGCATTAGTACTGCGTCTCATGTCTGATTTTCTAAACCCTAGAAAAGAATCACTCTTCCATTTTTTAAAAGTGTTAGGGGGATTGTTAGGCATTCAGGTGCTAGCAGCAGAGCTAAATGGTGCAAGAGCGCGCAAGGTGGCGAAAACTGATTCTTTTACGAAAAAACCCTAGAGAGGGCAGAAAAGGGAAGCAATTAAATAATGATGTAATAAAATGATGACATACTAAGCTGATGCTGACTACGATGTGAACACGGCTAGAGAAAGTAAAGTTGTTTCCTGGCTAAATTTAAAAGATGAGGAGATTTAAATACGGGTGTAAGGTGACAAGGGTATTTAGATGCAGGTATTAGATAATAAAGAGATGACACAAACGCTGACGATGTTACTGTCATATTTACTAATCTTGGTTAGAGTTCATTCTCGGGGCAGCAAACATTTACTGTCTTAGGTGTTAAGCAGATCGGACATGGTTTGATGACGAATACTTTCAAAAGAGAGAAAAGATGAGATTTGCTCATTTACTGACACCACCATTGGGTTCCTGTCAAAGGGTAAGTCATCAATATTTAAAAAATTGGGTCATTAAACATTAAAGATATTAAAAATATGTAGTCTGTATCTCAGGGTTAGAAAAGCTGAAGAAAACTGGGTGATTTCTGACAGTCTGAACAAGCTGCGTGAGACTTAAATAATTAAAGGAATTTGTCAGAAGAAAATGCCGACAGGTATCAATGTTTCGCCAAATTTCACGTACAAAAAGTGTGAGGTTTAGGGCATCAAGCCGGAAAATCACCCTTCCCCCAATAAATTAATTTCGCCGTGGAGAAACTGCTTTAAGTGTCAAATCGTTCTTAGTTAAGACCATAGATGACAGATAGTAGGGTGGAATACACTAGGTGACGGACACGAGAGTGAAATATTTTAGATAACCGAAAGGATGGCTGAGGTAGGTATACGAGGTAGAGACATAATAATATATACTAGATGAGTATTAGCACTAGTGTCGTTGATTGGGTGACATCTTTAAACTTCTCACCTAATGTACAGGTCGTTCCCTAACCTTTCAGTCGTTTGGGGAAGGGGGTAGAGGTGTTAGAGACCAAACTTTTTTCTGACATTTTGTATCCGTCCCCTTCTTCTCTCCCTTTTGCTGCTTTTCCACAAACCTCTTTGAGTCAGGTACCCAATCTCGACAGCTGGGTCGACTTGGGGAAGTTTGCTACGCCACACGGGTACTGAGCTAATATTTCTTGTACTTTGGATATGCTCTTAGATTTCTTGTACTTTGGGTATGCTCTTAGATTTCTTGTACTTTGGGTATGCTCTTAAATTGCGAATTTCGCAGCATCGCACTGAAAGCCTTTTCCTTTATTTTCCACCCTGGACCTAGTTCGCGAACTATGTTTGTGCCGGATTCTTCTTACGAAACTGGGATCGACGACAATCGCTGAACCTGCTGAACCAGGTTCAGACTAGGAAATATTGCTCAGGGAAGACACTGCTGCACAAAATCTAAACCATTCCAAACTTCGTAAACATGTGTAGATGATCTTCTTTAAAACGGATATACTTAAGCTCATAAAACATATATATCTAACATCGTAAAACAGGTATATCTGATCTCATTAAAAAATATATATATATATAGCCCATTAAAAACAGCAAGCAGAACCTGGCAACGCATGAGATCATTTAACAACAGCCGTTGTTGTGCCGCCCGCTAGGGTCTAACTCATCAGGTCTTTTTTTTTTTCCTTTTTCGCATCTCCGTCCTGTTTTTGTCGGAAGATTATTCTGAGTGTGTGTGTGTGTGTGTGTGTGTGCGTGCGTGCGTGCGTGCGTGCGTGCGTGCGCGCGCGTGTGTGTGCGTGGCTGTGTGTGAGAACGGGGAATGGAAAAGGATGGGTGGGTGGTGAGGGGGCTGGAGAGGGGTAGAGGGAGCCAGTGGGCGGGATGTTGCGAGGCGGAATATCAGCAATCCATCAACTAAAGTGTAGCGAAAACTGCGAGATATCGTGCATCTACCAACATCTGATACCCTCGCCATCATCCCACCTCCTTCCCCCAAACAGGAAAGTTATCTCTCCTGCGTTATCGACTTAGTTTGTACAGACCATGAGACTCTATACATACACAGTAACCTACTGGCTCCTACTCGTACATAACAGCCTCCTGGGTCCTACACATGCACAACACGGTAAGGGATCCTCCACATCGACATCATGCCCCGCTGATCAGTCATTTAAACACACAGTCGCTTTAACTTCGTTATGCCAGACACCTTAACAATACGTAAGGCATAAAGGATGTCAATACTGTCCGAAAAACACAGACAACACCGACAGCCACAATTTCAAAGCCTTCGTTAATTTATCGTTTAAAATTTTTATATAAAGAGCAAAGCAATATTTGACCTTGAATATTCAATTATTTAAGTAAATAAATAAATGTGGGATATATATATATATATATGCGTGTGTTTTTTGTATAAGCGTGTATGTGTGTAGCACCAGATATAATAAATGTGTTCATAAGTGTTATGGTGATTTCAATTGTATATAAACAGCCCTGGAATTTGACATGTTTACAGACTGCATCACAGATTCTCGAATTAAGGTGTATACATATCAATATATGGATATATCTATGGATATATATATATAATTATACAAAACTTATTACTATTAATGCTATGCTTGTACACACACTATAGGAGATATTACTTTTGTAAAATAGTTCCGCTTATCAACACTTATTGCACATCCTCTCCCGGCGTTGTTATTTGCGCGTATAGTTCCGGGAGCATAGTGTTTATACATACAGCTACAGACAAAAATCTCAGTGTTTATATATACAGCTACAGAAACATGCTGGTTCTGACAGACAGCAAAACGGGCAAACATTTTGACATACAACGTGCGCCCTGTTGCATCAGCACTTGGGTGAGCAACGCCTGACGGAGTAAAATTCCTGAAAGTTCGCGGACAGATTTAGCGGCACGTAGCGGTTTTTTTAAATCATCGTCGCTTGCGCGACTTTAGCAAAGCAGAAATTATACTTAGAAGGAATCTGAAAAATAACTCATATTGATATGCAACACTGTATGTAGCCAGAAGGAAGGTAGTCTGTGCAAGTTCAATGAAATGTCTTCACTAAGCTACCAGACTCTTCATCGACTTCTGTGCACTTGGTGTGACACCACAGGCTAAAAAGGTTGAATAATACTCGTGACTGTTCAAAACTAACCGTCGATAAATTCGAGCAAATATCACGTTGCCGGTATATCATAGAGACATAGACCATCGAATATTTAGAAGCAAGGAAAGACAAGTCATAATGGGTATGCTCCACTTAGTCGCATTTCTTTTACAGGTTTTCATAAAATACATTTCTAATGCCACACACACACACACACACACACACACACACACACACGCGCGCGCGCGCGCGCGCGCGCGAACATTATGTACAATTAAACTAAGTGTAAAAATTTCCAAGATGCCCGAGGTAAAGATGATATTTTGGAGAAGAAAACGGTTTAAATAACAGCAAAGAAGAACAGATTAGACATAAAAACAAAATTAGCGAGTGGATACGGCACTGAAAAAGACAGGTAATGAGTGTAAAAGGTAAATCTTTCCTCCACTTCCTTACCTTTATACGGAATCAGTTAATTGCGAAATTCTCACCAAGGCGGTTAGACTGGCCCTGGCGTACGTTAAACTTGTCGACTCTGGCTTCAGTTGAAACCGAATGTCGTCTGCTGCCAGGCACGGGTCCGCAAGAGGCGTGTGGAGGTGGGTGTGTGATGTGTGGAAGGACAGACGGCACGAGCTTTGAGCGGACGATTGGCGGAAGTGCCGCGGCGCGTTGTGCCGGCAGACGTCACTCTGGTGAAGTTCGATGCCGACAAAGTATCCGTCAGTCACGCCGCCAGCAGCCAATAGCAGAGGCGGCCTTTCAAAGGAATCGTAGTTGGGCCGAGCGAACAGGATTTTCATCCCCTGTTTTGAATAATTTCTGCAGCATTCTCTTGCGCCTGTGGCAGATTGGGTCCCCGTCACAGCCCGCTGAGTCCTGCAGCATCATTCGGCTTGACACCTCCACCCCACCCCCTTCCCATCCCACTCACCCCTTGCCTCGCGTCCGCAGCGGTCGAGCTCGGTACATAGTCGTCTTCAGGGTAACATTGGAACTGTAGTAGACGGACCTCGTTTAGTACTTGGGCGTCTGTTTTGTGGTACTGGAGTCTATAACAACTGCATGGTTGTCTGTTTTGTGATGGTGACAGCTGTATTAGCTACAGAGCTCGCGAAGTACACAATGACGGCAGTGTGATAGTGAAAGCTGTAGTATATAGTGTTAGCAGTGTGAAAGCTGTAATATATAGTGACGGCATTGTGATAGCAAAAGCTGTAATATATATTGTCAGCAGTGTGATGGTGAAAGCTGTAGTATATAGTGACGGCAGTGAGATTATTATTATTATTTATTATTATTAAAGGTTATTTTTATAGCGCCATATCCCAGCCCTAAGAGCAGGCTCATGGCTCTTTACAAATGATAAAATGATACTAATTATAACAACGATAATCATGATAGGGAGAAATTGAAGAAACCAACCAAGTGGACAGGAAACAAAAAGGGATAACGCATAGAAACGGGAATAATAATAATAATAATAATAATAATAATAATAATAATAATAATAATACAAAATTGTAGTGTTATCTGATAAATAACTTCAAGAATACGGTACTTCATTATCCAACGAGTCTATGAAATTAAAATAACTGCATAAATTTTTTTTTAAGTCCTGGAGACAGAAGAAAACTGCATAACAGATTTGTCTGAGGAGACTGGCGACACGTTTCACCGCCGAAGATTTAGAGTTTAGATCTGCAATTGTTTGTCATCGGAGAAGTCATCAGAAAGAACAGATCAAGAATGCTGAGGATAAACCTCCACATTTCAAACAAAATGCACAGTTTTGCTGCCTCGAGTCATCAAAAAGTGTAGCCAAATGAACATGTTTCATCTCGCTGTCGACGTGCACAAACAAGAAACTGAACAGAGCTGAAAATGGCGTCGTGGAAGTAAAGACTGTTAGTCAGCGGATCAACAGAAGCCGTAGAAGTGAAGCAACATTTCACAATCAAGAAACACAGTTGAGCACATCACTAGGATGACGACAGGTCAAACAATGGACTCGAAAATCAAAATCAGCTTATACAAATAACAAAATCCAAAGAAATCCGGAGAGCTAGTCCCCTCAAGCCGGTAAGGCGAAGGGACATCACTCTCAATCTTTTATAGTAAAAGATAGTAAAAGCTGTAATATATAGTGTCAGCAGTGTAATGGTGAAAGCTGTAGTATATAGTGACGGCAGTGTGATAGCAAAAGCTGTAATATATAGTGTCAGCAGTGTGATGGTGAAAGCTGTAGTATATAGTGACGACCATGTGATAGCTGTAGTATAGAGTGACGGCAGTGTGATAACTGTAGTATATAGATCGACGGCAGTGTGAAAGTGAAAGCTTTAGAACATAGTGTCGGCAGTGTGCTACAATCAGACGGAAACTTGATATTGCAGTCATCATAAAAATTTGCTTCATGCATGAGACTTTCTGCCAAGTTCATCTGCCAGGTTCTTATTTAAAATATATTTGTTGTCAACAGTGCGTGCATATTGTGGAGAAAAGTGTTTAATAAATAAGTGTTCTCCTAGCGCTTTTCCCCACCATCAAAGCGGGGTACAAAACAGCACAAATAAATATTAATAATAAGAATACCTGCAAGTTCTACAGATCAAAATATAATATTCAACACACAAAAACTGACCCATATTTTACAGAAAAATATATATGTACGGGAAACATCATCGGTCTAAAACATTCATTCTTCTTTAGTGTAAAACAACTATCGTCAACAATGCCCGATTATCTAACCTTATCAAGAATCTCTATTTTACAAAAATGTAAATTATTTACAGAATCATATTGAAAATATTTTAATGATATATACACTACAAAAAATTCCTGCTCAATGTTGACATTTGTTAAAAGATATTTATTCATTGCCAACAGAATCAATTTACAAACAAAACTATTCCATTTGCAAAGAAATACCTTAAAGAACTTAAAAGTTGATTTTTATTTATAGATGACTTGATATTCGTACTGCTGTCACTGTCTGCATAAGCGGTAATACAATGTCAGTCCTGCCTAGCCTTATCGACAATGCAAAGAATTATGTCGGCAGCCTGTGGTCAGCTGTTGACACGTGAAGTGGAGATGACAGGGCGCACGGGCAACCAGCTGCCTGTTTACTAACATCAGGTGAGACCTGTCAACTCATGATAATCTGTGCCGTTATACTCAGCTGATTTATCAAATTATCTCCTACCATTATTACTAGATATCATTGGAACAGCTTTGATATAGGGGGACAACGCGACGGCCATAACAAAGACGGCCATAACAAAAAAGGCTTACCTGTAGGCGGAGCTATGCAAAATAGTGACGTCACAATCACGTCACACAACTTCTGCTGTCTCCTCGCTAAACTCCCCTGATATCGTCTCCTCCATCTTCTTCGAATCCATACTCCAAATTTTCCGAGAAATAATATCCAAAAATGAACAAAATTTGTCCTCCCCCGAAAATTTCGTAAATCTATCACATCACTCAACTTCTGCTGCCTCCTCGCTATACCCTCCTGAACTGCACCACAAATTTTCCCCAAATTTCCATCCACACTCGTCATCTTGTCGTCTCCTCTCGACTTTCTCTCGTCTGCTAACTTGAAATCAAATTAACAAACTTTCCCCGCACCAAATATCACATGATCAAAACCATCCCAAAACCAGCCAATCATTTAACACACCTCCATGTCAATCACCATAACGTCACTCGACCAGTCCTCAACATTAGTCGTCTGCTCAATTCACTACAATATAACCTAACCCTAACCCAAACCCTACGCCTACCCCTAAGCCAAACCCATAAACCTAACCCTAACCCAAACCCTACTACTAACCCAAACCCTAAACCTAACCCCACTTCATAAATCACACACAACACCAACCTCACACCCCTCTCAAACATCGATCCTACCCGCTCTCCCCTCTCACAAAATAGCATAGCCCGCCCTATGACGCAGCTTGCCCCACTATATCAAAGTTCTGTTGCTATTTCTCTTTAAGTTATAATAATAATAATAGTAATAGTGAAGATTTTTATAGCGCATATTCACACTGATAGAGAGCATGCTCTTAGCGCTTAAAACGAGGAAGAGACGTGGACTAAGTAGACACAGAACAAAATCTGCAGATATTGAGAAAATTTCTTTGTTTGTTCTATGAGATTACCTTGCCATTCGCTGTAATAACATTTCATGTTTGACTTCATTGCACAGCGATACAATATTGGAAACTAAATACATGGAAGGACGGTTTGCGTGTATTTACATTTCTGAAAAGCTGAGCGATGCCAAGACGTCAGCTGACCATGAAACGTGGAATTAGAATCTAAGAGGATTACAACCAATACTTTCTTAGATAATTCTAAGTATCTTTCAAGTGATTTCTAAAGCCAATACTACAGTGAAGTTGTTGATTGCAAATAACAGCACGAACAGTTCTCACACGTGTAAACGGCACGTGACGATGGGGACACGGGATATAATGTTGTGATGACGATCGTGTGATAACGACAGTAAACTACACTGATATACCTTTGCGCGTCTTGCTGTTGTAAGCTTATTTCTGTGGGGAAATGTGCTACACAAATCTACTTTTTAATACTATGCTATGACCAGGCCTTGACGACATTATATATGATCACGTGATGACTGTAGTGTTATACCGTGATAATTATTGTTGACAAAATGAATACTGCGATCATTTGATGACGTCAGTCAGTCCCTTGACCGGCACCTGGCGTTTGGGGGAGCACATGGATAGAAGCGGCAGCTGACAGGCCCGTTCTCTTGCCTGTTGGAAGATAGCAGGTCCCATACAAGACGACCGTTACTGGACGTAGTCCGATGGATACTTTTATCATTTGATGACCAAGACATTATGTCATAATGTCATTATGATGGGATTCTGTGTTCCTTGTGTAATCTGCTTTACGCGTGAGGAACAGACCTCGTCTAGCACACGATCTGCAGAAATGCTTTGTGTTGTAGACCAAATGAGAAGAACTTAGTACATTGTGTTACAGACAAAACAAGACGTACTTAGTACATTGTGTTACAGAGAGAACCGGAGGCACTTAGTACATTGTGTTACAAACATAACAGGACGCGCTTAGTACATTGTGTTGCAGACAGAACAAGACGCACTTAGTACATTGTGTTACAGACAGAACCGGAGGCACTTAGTACCATGAACGTTGATCTACATCAAGTACATTGTGTTACAGACAAGAAACAAGAGGCACTTCGAAAATTGTGTTACAGAGAACAAGAGGCACTTTGTACATTATGTACATACAGAGAACAAAAACACCTCATTTAGTACATTGTGTTACAGACAGAGAACAAGAGTCATTTAGTACACTGTGTTACAGACAGAGAACAAAAGTCAGTACATTGTGTTACAGACAGAGAAAACAAACACTTAATGCATTGTGTGACAGAGAACAAGAGTCAGTTAGTACATTGTGTTACAGACAGAGAACAAGAGTCATTTAGTACATTGTGTTACAGACAGAGCAAGAGTCATTTAGTACATTGTGTTACAGACAGAGCAAGAGTCATTTAGTACATTGTGTTACAGACAGAGCAAGAGTCAGTGCATTGTGTTACAGAGAACAAAAAACACTTCATAAATTGTGTGACAACAGACAGAGAACAAGTAAGGGTACATTGTGTTACAGAGAATAAAAACAATACATTGTGTTACAGACAACAAGAGGCACGTTGTACAGTGTGTTACAAACAGAACAGGAGGCACTTAGTACACTGTGTTACAGACAGAGAACAAGAGGCACTGAACAGTTAAAACAAATAGGACCATGTTACAGACACATTGTATTACAGTTAGAACACGAACAACATCCACTGAATACATTAGCCGATTTCAACATAGCAGTTCATTGACAGTATCTGTACTGAACTGATACTGGTGTCTGTAAACACAACTGTTATGTGCTGTGTTGTGTAGTTTATCTGCGGAGTCCACATCCTAGAGACCAGTACAGTATGTGGTGTATATACAGAGGCACTTTCCGTGTCAGTGCGTGTCCGTGCACCGCGGTATCCGTACACATTTCACGTCGACAGGCCTTCGGTGCTGGCCTAAGACTGTTAGTGACACCAGCCAGCGGCTGAAAGGTGCTCAGGACACCAAAGCTTGTGACAAGCTGTTATGATGAGTTAATCGGAAAGAGCGTGAGCAGTTAAGCAATGTGTTGTGTAGTGTCATCCGAACACAACAATGTCAACAGGGCACGAAACGAGCATATCAATATACTGTCCTTAACAATGTGCTACATAATTATATCTCACACATAGTCTCCACTTCCCTCCGGCTGGAAACAGCTCACGGATCACTAATAGCTACCTTTTAGTTCCGGACTCCAGAAAGCAAAAGTAGCGCGTTCGTATTCTCTCTAGCTAGTGGTGCATATTTCGTATTCTCTCTAGCTAGTGGTGCATAGTTCATATTCTCTCTAACTAGTGGTGCATAGTTCATATTCTCTCTAACTAGTGGTGCATAGTTGGTATTCTAACTAGTGGTGCATAGTTCATATTCTCTCTAGCTAGTGGTGCATAGTTCGTATTCTCTCTAACATAGTTCATATTCTCTCTAACTAGTGGTGCATAGTTGGTATTCTCTCTAACTAGTGGTGCATAGTTCGTATAGTCTGCTCTTGTCAAGAAAACGTGAACGTCCATGGTGCTAGTGACAGATGACTGGGGCAGGAAGGGAGAGATATCCTCCCACAACTTAGCCCTCGTGTCTCTGAGCTCAACTTTTAAATATTACTCCTTCGAATGGGGATTCACATTTTGAGAACAATATCTGCAAGTGTCACCGTGAGCACTGCTCACTGGCGGCTGAAGACTGGTCTAGAAACATGGGGAAGAGGGGAGGACACCGCGAGCACTACTCACTGTTCACGCTTCTGAGAGACTTCTGTAGAAAACGAGAATCTCACACTATTGTCCACGCCTCCGTTTAATGCATTCAGCCATCCGCTAGGATCAGTCTCGAGACTAACTTTCATGCCTACCACCCTTACATATTCTCCCCCATCACCGTTGCAGGAGGGCCGGGTGAGATGGCGGGAGCGAGCTGTATGTGTTACAGGAGGGGCAGGGATGAGGGGTGTGTGTGTGGGGGGCGGGGAAGGCGAGTTTTATGTGCATACAGATCGTCTTCCTGTCGCGGCCCATTACGTCCCAGCCCTAGATCCCCCAAGCTCCGGACCTCCCAGCCCTTGTTTGTTGACCGACCCACGCGCGTCAGTTTGCAAGTTCACCGCGTCACTGGTATCGGACCATCTCTCCGCGCTTCCGGTCTATCAAACAACGGCCCGTCTTCACGCTGCCGGTTTCCGAAACAGAAGAAACATTAAAGACGACTCGCTTGTTTGTTTGTTTTTTTCGGGGGCTAGGGAAGACGGGGGGTTAAAAGACGCGATTAATTTCAATTCAGCCATAAAAAATGTTTAAGTCTCTAAATGTGGCCATGAGTGCCTAACTCACAAGCCCACATCCACTCAGCCCCACACCTGCTGTCTCACTTACGTATGCAAGCGCACAATATTTCTTGAATGGGTATGGGGAAGGGGTGAGTATCATCAATCAAATATTTTTATGGGTATGAGGAATGAGTATTATGAAACGCTATACTTGAGGGAGAAGGGAGATAAATGTTATCCTCATGCCCCTTCCCCTAGCCCCCTGCACTACTACGATAAGCAGAGGGTACATCGCCGCCACGTGTAAACTAGGGCTGACCGTGAGGGTCGGTGACGTCTCACTGTGAGAGGGGCGCTGGTCGGGATGTCGCGGCCCTGTCTTCACCAAGCCTGTCTTCCGTGTTTCTAAACCAGCATGCGCGCACGCGCGGAGCTCAACTGACCAATGGAGTGGCGAGAAGTGGCCGGAAGACGCTTCTCTGCCCAGTCGGAAAGCAAGGGCCGCAACCCCAACGCTTTCAAGTGTGACACGAGGTGGCGCGGCGACTGTTAGTTGAAGGCCAGCGACCAGGGATAAGTGACGAAAGATGACATGACGTAATGTTTGCTTACCAAGCGAGAAACGACAACAAACACTCCCTGTACTACTGTCTGTGAACACGTTTAGCTTGTCTGCAGAGAGAGAGAGAATCAGCAAATGAGTTTTAACGTCACATCAATGTGCTCATCAATCGAGAATTGCACAGTACTGACTCACTCGTTCACTCACACGCACGCACACATACACCTAAACACATAACCCTTCCCCTCAACTGCACGTACACAAAAAATGACACATGATTAACCCCAAAGGCCTTCTGTAACTTGTGAAGTGTGCTCAGTTACCCCGCCCCCCCCCTCTCCCACAAAAAAAAACAGCAAACAAACGAGAACAAGTGCTAGCTGGAAGATAATTTAAGTGGTGCATCATTAGAAAACACAAACTAGATTTTATAAAAAGTGAAAAGAACATCTAAAAACCATTCTTAAGACATTCCTACGACATCCTTCTCCCCCACCCCTTACACATACGCACATAACACCGACATGCCATCTATTGTTGAGGAGCTGAACTGCTGAGGGTAACTGACATCACACACGAACGAGAGATTATATAAAAAAAAAATCCTTAACAAATTTAAACACTTGTTATCTCGGTTTTTTTTAAAATATAAACTTAACTTATTCTAAGCAGAGTTTCGAGTGAATAGTCATGGGGCAATGTATGCACGTGTGTTTATCTCTACACAGAAACTAGCGTGCTTGCCTAAACAGTGTTTACAATGAACATTGTGGGGGATCACAAGCACACACACATCTATGGACACGTGTGCAAGCACACGATAAACACACACACACACACAAACAAAAAGGAGAGGGATTCTGTCAAGGCTCAGCTTCACCAGTAGGAATCCAAGAAGAACAACTCTTACTTCGCGTTTTTCTGCGTCTAGCGAAAATTAGAGTTGATTCCCTTTGCCTTGTCCTGTGACTATTTTTGATGTCTTTAACGCTCGTTTTTGAACAGTTTTATTCCTTCTTTCTAAATCACCCAAGGTCAGTCGCAAGCCGGCTCTTGTTTCTCTACCCCGCCCTCCCTCACGGGTCGGAAAATAAGTAAAGTTCTCCATATGTTTAAGGAGCAGTTTGATTGCAGGTAGGAGAAAATGGAGCGATCGTGCATAGTGTACCAACTATTTCCGGACGTATAGAATGTTTTTATATATGGTGTAGTATCCCCACATTTTTACAACTATTTATTAGAATAATACATAGAATAAAAAAATAAATTTATAATGTACTTAATTAGGTTTAGCATTTCGACTTACCAACTTTTACAGATATAGAAATTACACGCTTGAATGTTTTAGACGTCAACACCCGTTTGTCAATTTCGTCGGCACATTAAGTATCCGGCTGTTAGTTTCACAGTAACACTTAATTCATGTGTGTCGATTTCAAACATACAGTAAACACTTGTGTGCCAGTTTCATAGCCACACTTAGTGCCTGGGTTCCGCGTCCACACTAACAACACTTTAGCTTCACGCGACAGGAGGTTGGGTGCCAGTGAGATAATAATCATAATAAATGAAGATTTGTGTAGCGCATATTCACACTCATAGAGAGCATGACTAGGAGCACGTTCAACCAGTGCCAGTGGGATAAAGAGCGAGAGTAGGAAGACTTTCAGTGACGTGTGAAGAGCCAGCTTGATCAGCCACGAAGACAGTTGTGACATCAGCGTAGTACCAATGCTGTCTTCTGTCAGCATACTATCTGTTGGCAACAGCTGATGGTTGTCTTCCGTGCGAGTTAGCTGTGCGGAAGCCCAGTTCCCGTTAGATAGAACATGCGCGGTCTTTCGCGAAGCGTGACAGAATTGCTGACTGTGCGAGATTCTAAGAGTCTGACAATATTGTAATATTGTATACTGAGTGTAATCAGTGGTACACTGTGCAAGTGTGCATTGTGTCAGACTGAGTAGTGGTAAACTGTGCTTGAAGCACACAGCAGTAAATTGTGCAGGATGACAGACTGTGTTAATGGTAAACTCTTAATGATGTCGGACTTGGTGATCACCATAACTAATGGTGGAGACAAACTGCTTGTAACGAATATCGTCATATGTATAACGTTAGTCGGTTAGCTAACTGGCCAACAACAAGACCCGACATCGTAAAATGTCTTCTGACATCTGACAAGATCTGGTGGTAAGATGACGGTGATAACTATGATGATAATAACCATGATGTATTTGCTTATAGTGCATGGTTGTGAAATGTAATCATCCTCTGTCTTTGTAACACTGATACTTTCACCTATACTCATGAAGTGCTATAATTTACAGGTAGTGAAAGCCTAGCTCCCTTGCCCTAACCAGCTGGCTGAATTAATAATATATGAAAAATTTGCATAGCGCATACTCACACTCGTGAGGAGCATGCTCTTAGCGCTTAAAATAAGAATGAAACATAGACAACATGAACAGCATACGGGGGACAGAAGAATAAACAACAGTACTGACGAATAGAAGACAAATATAGAAACCACAAGGACGAACAAAGTAACAAAAGCCGAGAATATCGTGATTCTGCAGAGGAAGACGAGAAGGAAAGTAGCAATAAGCGGAAAAATAAGGTGGGCGAAAAAGGACCAGCATTGCGTGGACTGTGTAATGCTCATGGAAGGTGCGTTTTCGGTACAGATTTGAAGAATTCAGTTGTAGGAAGGTGGTGGAGATGGAAAGGGTGAGTTCCATTGCTTCGCCAAAAATCCTGTGACCATATGTTGTTCTGGTGACAGGAACAATGATACGGTCATCAGAAGAGCGGAGTTGTCTGGCTGGAACGTAGGGGATGAGAAGGTCAGAGAAATAATCAGGGCAGGAGCCTGCAAAGAAATTAAAACACAGCACAGACAGTTTGTACTGGATGCGAGAACTGATGGGTAGTCAGTACAGAAAACGAAGGAAAGGAGTGACATGGTCCCGTTTCCTGGCTCTAAGCACCAGACGTGCAGCGGAGTTCTGTACTTTCTGGAGTTTGTGAAGAAGGTATTCAGAGCAGCCTGCCAGCAAGGAGTTGCAGTAGTCAAGCCAACAAAGAACAAACACAGACAAAAGTGTTGGTAGCGCGTGTAGAGAGAGAGAGTGACGGGTGGCGTAGGTTATAATAGACAGACTGACAGACAGCTGTAACATGTTTATCATAACAGGCAGACAGACAGCTGTAACTTGTTTATCTAGAGTCATGTCAGCAGTGACAATAAATCCCAGATTCCTGACGAATGACGCAAAGGTGATGTTGGTTTTGCCCACCTTGATGTGAGTGGAGTGGAGCAGTACAGTCGCCTGTCGTCAGCATATGATTGATGAGAAACCTGGTGAGACTGGATCGTCTGGATGCAAGATGAAAGTGGTTTTGTGTACAGAATGAACAGAAATGGGCCGAGTACTGAGCCTTGGGTGACCCGACAGGAAAGTGGAGCAGAGTGAGATGTTTGACCATTAGCGAACACAGTCTGGGTCCTATCAGTGAGATAGGAGTTGAACCATGATAGTGCAGGTCCAGAACTTCCGTAGAGGGTGTGGAGTCTGTGAAGAAGCAGAGAGTGGTCTATAGTGTCAAATGCAGCAGACAGGTCCAGTAGAGTTAAGACACATCAAAGGCAGATAATATGTCTGTGGCTACTTTAATTACAGTATTTTTGGTACTGTGAAAAGGCATATATACCGACTGAGCTTGGGGGATAAGGTGGTGTTCTTGTAAGTAGGCCCAGAGCTGTGTCAAAACTATTTTCTCTATGATCTTCGAGAGAAAAGACAAGTTGGAAACTGGGCGGTAGTTGTTCAGCACGTCGACATCAAGCTTGAACTTCTTGAGGGGCCTCACCAGGGCATTTTTAAACAAAGATGGGAAAACACCTGACGACAAGCTGACATTTACAATATTTGTGATGGCCTGAAGTAAAATATCTAAGCACTCAAGAAACAGGCGTGTGGGTATTGGATCTAACTGGCAAGATATTGGCTTGGCTTTTAGAATAATCACCTTCATATCGGCCCCAGAGATTGTTCCAAATTAGGTCAGAGAGCATCCCGGGAGAACATCACAAGAGATGCTGCTACTTGCCAACATCGAGTCTAAGGATGATCGAATGTCTGATATCTTGCTGGTGAAATAATCGCTAAAATCTTGCGGCACTGTGAAGCAAGGTAAGCAGTGGGCAGTGGTGTTGCCGTGCGAAATCCAGTCATTCGATTGTAGACATCAGAAAGCTTCTTGAAGGAGGTGCAATTAATTTTGAAGATATGATGTTGTGGCCCTGTATATGCTTCGCGGCCCTATAAGTCTCTTTGTGGATGGCGAGTCCAGTCTTCCGCCAAACACGCTCAGGTCGCCGAGGAATGCGCTTCAGATCTCGGACTTCAACACAGATCTGTGAAAACCATTTGGACTGGCGCATCAGACACTAGGGCAAGATCATCAACCACTCTGCTCAAAACAGTCAAGTTGCTCAATAGATGGTGGCTGGAACAGCGCCATCTTCATCTGTGCTTTGAAAGCCACTATTTCAACATCGTGGGTCTAAAAACTGGCACCGTCGATGGGCATTTGCCATCAAGTTCCACCAGTACACAGTAATGGTCAGATGAGAGATCGTGAGAAACAT
Organism: Marisa cornuarietis; assembly: GCA_004794655.1. NCBI lineage: Eukaryota > Metazoa > Mollusca > Gastropoda > Architaenioglossa > Ampullariidae > Marisa > Marisa cornuarietis. Next base: position 327,465 of record SMMW01000019.1, on the reverse strand, counting down.
CAAGTGACTGCAGTAACTGGTATGTCATCAGGTTGATGTATGACCCAGTCCAAGATGTGATTTCTTTTGTGAGTGGGCTGCGATATGGACTGGATGAGACGGAAAGTGTGCAGCATTTCTGACATTTTGACAGTGTCAGGATGAGACTTGTTGTCGAACATCGAAGTGTACATTAACATCTCTAAGAAGCACTTCAAGTCCATTTGGTACATTTCTGAAATCGAACAGATCATGAAATTCCGAGAAAAAAATCAGAGGTTGTGAGTTTGTTCTTGACGTTTGAAGGAGGTTTATAGATGCAGAGGAGGTACATCGGGCGATAGGGATCCGAAAAAGAGACTTGTACACATTCAAAAGACGTGCGAGGGAACGATAAAGCAGTAATAAAAGACAGGTACTTTGCACGTGATGATTTGTAAATAATAACAGCGTCGGCCCCACGTGTAGGGCGGGGGAAAGATTTCAGGTAGTAATTAAGTAGCTCACTGGAGTGAGATCAAGACACACACACACACACACACTCTCGTCACCTCGCTGTTTAAGCCAGGTCTCAGTGATGATTCAAATGTCGAGGTGGCTGTCTGTGACAAACTCTACAATGTCAACACGCTTCAGTGACTGTTGTGCAGACGATACAGACCGAGCGTTGAAAAGCCCAACATGGAGGCGAGTGCTCAGTTGTCATGTGGGGGGAAACTTGTCAGTCACCTGTTTTCAGACGATCTTGTTGATTTGGTCACCGACATGTAAAGTTATTCGACCCACTTGGTTGGTCGTGTTTCCAGCTGGTGTTACGGGCGTTGACGTCACTGGCTCACTTTGATCTCGCTGATGCTGGTGTCGCTGACGACCGCCACGTAACGGGCAGCGTTTTTTCATAATCCAAAAACATTTTTTTTCCATAATCCAAAAACATTCCAGAGTAGCTGTTGTGAGCAAGGAAGCCAATAATGCAGAACACCTGAGAGAAGAATGGGTCAGCCACAGAAAAACACAAATAAGTTGTAGAGCTGCCCCTTCAAGCACATGAGGCGATTAGGGCAGGTAGCTCTGATATGATAAGTCAGAATTAATAATTTAAAAAAATGAAATCTTTCTCTTACCCCAGTTCGGTCTAATATTCACTTATAATTTAAAGAGTACGATTTTATTGTAACAGTGTTATCTCAATAATCATGGTGGTAAAAAAGGCACAAAAGTAAATAGTTTGCGTAGACAAAATATGCAAGTATTAGTTTTTTTTAAATTGGCGGTTCCCCTTTACATTTAAATGTATACCTCCTTAAAAACTTAAGTAACTAGCAGGTGTGGCTTACCTCCCTGTCATTCACTCTCTACTGCCGAAGTCAGCTGAAGGTGCACAGACACTGTGCTGTCCGAATTACTTTTACCTCGCTTGCTGTAAAGTGGTTCTTGCGATATATTTTCTTTCCTGCACATTCACTGAAGTTAAGAGAACATCAGATATGGACAAACATTGGGACCGATGAGGAACGTCAACAGTGCTGATAAATTTGTGCGGATTAAGAGGTTATCTGTGGGAGATGACATAGCTGATGTGTATCTGCAGACGAACACCCAGCGTACTGCCTGTCCTGAAACCCTACCTACTTCAAATCCATCCCCCCCTCCCCTGCCATCCCGCTAACATCTTGGCAGACATGGATATTGAGATAAACACGTAAAATATTGTCTGCACAATAACACTGGTGACGACTTCGGCTGGGGATGACAAGAAAACATATGAAAAGGATGTTTTCCCACATTTCACAACGAACCACAGCAGACTGGTGCTGAGGACACAGTTATGGCGGGCAGCTATCAATTAAGCTACAACCGTATTTCGTGAGTGACAATCAATTTAACTGGGACTATGTTTTTATTGGCGACAATTGGTTTAATTAGTACAGGGTTTCAGGTGGTGACAGCCAGTCCACGTCCTATGGATCCCGGCCTGCTCTTGTTTTTACGACTTTACCAAAGGGTCGGAAGGTGTACCCATAATTCCCCATTGTTATTGTTCTTGTAGCCATCCGACACCAGCGGCCTGACGTGACTTGCTCGTCGTCTGTAACTGGATGCAGAGCCCAGGCTTGCGAACAACACAGCAATATCTCACAGCTGGCGCGAAGCCAAGTGAAGTTGGTCACGTGAGCCATGTCTTCGATGCTGGTGGACGCTGGATACAGGACGGAGCAGGAAGGAGGGAAGGGGGAGTTTGTCGTTGTAGGGGAGGAGGGCTCATGTGATGTGCACCGTGGAGAATGGGAGGCCAGGTAGTGTAGGTGTTAAAATACTCGCTTGTCACCGCTGCAGAGGCCGCAGGTTCAGATCTCGTCTCGGGACACTCGCCGTATGTGACACTCGTGCTTAGGGCCGACCATCTGGGTTTTCTCCAGGTTCTTACCCCTCCAACCTCCTCGTTCCTCTCCTCTCATAGTGCGAAGTTACTTATAGGTGGAAGCACTTTCCTGCCAAAGTGTCACGGATCACCCGCATACACACCACGAGTCACCCGCTGACACGCGCATTCGTTAAATCAACACAACAAATGACCACTCTGGTGTAGAGAGTCCCTCCGCGAGACGAATAGTTATTAAACTCAATGTCTCAAGTTAATTACACAAAGAATACACAAAATACTTCTCTAAACAAGGTAAAAAAAAACCCAGTATTTTTACAAGTAGTTAGGGTAATTACATCATAACGATCACTGCTAGGCTGAGCAGGAAAATACCTCACTCGAATATATTAACATGCAGCACACAAGCTCACGTAAAGAACATACAAGAACTGTAACAGGTATACAATATGAGCAAATGTCCTTGAATTCAGTGCGCTCAGCACGTATAAATACGTTAATCTAATAACAGAGAATGGGTAGCACACCCTAGGCCCTAACACCGCCTGTGGAAGGTTAAAACACTCAGTCTTCCAGCGCGTGCTTAAATTCTGCCCACTCTAAAATTGAGGTTCAAACATATAGTCCTCCACTTATCCTTCTTAAAGTTCTGGTTATTTTTAATTTTTAACAATTCCTCCCGTAGGAGGTTTAAGAGAAGGTCATCCGTGCTTAACTCTACCTTAAGAAAAGTCTTACTTCGTTTGGGTTGTTCGTCTTGGTGTAAAATCATCGGAAGTCCATGCCTCTGCCTCACGTCAATGGTCCTCCGGAATGTACGGATATCGTCTGTAGGATATCGCACCACGCAAGTCAGTCATTCAGCCTTGCTTGTATCGGATGATCCCTCCCACCTTGGAGATACGTGGACACCTTTTCACTCGTCTTTGCTGAACCACAGGCCGTCTATACGTCAGCTCCAGCCGTCAAAACCCGAAGTTTTCCACAGCCTTCCTCGCTCTCGGCGTAGTCCCTCTGTTTACATCAGAAAATTTCTCAGACGCCTGCCTCCAAATTCAGCAAATGTTCTTACTGTACTGGTAGTAGAACAACAGCCCCCGGCTTGAACACCAGTAAGTACTGTGACAACTCTTGTCACTAAACAGCGCTCTCTCTAGCGCCTCACGTCGACACACAGTATGACGACTGGTAGGCTTGAATGATGACTGAACACCCGTCAGTGACAGCACACAGCTAGCAGCAACACACCACGATTGCTGGAATATCGATTAACCAAATCGAAAATTATCCCACTTGCTATGGTCGGATCTAATATACTCACCCTTGTTTACGTCGCCAAAAGGTAAGCTCAGCCCGCACCCTACATAAAATACTAAAACTCCAAATTTCTCGTGATCCTGGCGTGGCAGCGACAAAAAAAGCAAGACACCCTGCCCACCTGGACAGATGGTGAGCTCTGCTCGGATCACACGTGAAATATAATAAAAACCGAGACTTTCAATTTCTCGTGATTTACTGTGTGGCAGTGACAAACCAAAGCACACCTGTGTGTCGAACTTATTATACAATATACCACCCTACTGCTGCACCCCGTTGTACGCTACACAAAGCAACCAACTAGCCATGTTCAACGAGTGCTGACCACAGTCCACATCTCAGCTTGTCACAAGCTGTGTGTCCAGGCCACATCTGTCAACGGTGCATCTGCCATCAATCTGTGCTGTCGCCTGTGATTAAAAGCATGAGACTGAAATATTAATGACCATTGGTCGTTAGTGCAAGATCTACTGGCCTGTGCTCAGAGGCATGAGGCATGACACCATCAGGATCAGCGGCAGACATAGTGACCTAGGATTCAGTGCATGTGACCTATAGTATCCTGTCCTGAGAAACATGAGACCTAGTGGCCTGTGAGAGTTGGTGTCCTGAAGTCGCCAAGAAGTCCAATAACGGTTGAGGAAATCCTTTCTAAAAGACGCAATAATATCAACATTATCTGACATTACCACTCGGCATTACATGACATTACCACTCGGCATTACATGACAAGCGCTTTACATTCATACACACTGTTTAGGGGAAGCATCAAATGTACTTTCACAAACACGCACACACGCGCAGAGAGAGAGAGAGACTGGTCAATGAAAATCTGCCAGCGCTTAGAAATGAGGAATTAGACAAAGTCGTTCAACTGAAACATTTGTTATAACGGAAGTTGTTATGTCAAGATTTATTTATTAAAACAACCAATACTATTGTTATGTGTAAGGAAATGAAAAGAATAGCTTGTCCACCTATAAATAATCCACTTTTATAACCAGAACTAGACGACCCAAGTGGTGTCATGAATGTCGAACATCATACCATCACGTACTAGGAGGCTCAAGAGGACCACAGGAATTGTTGGACTGGAGTGTTTCCTTCCCTGAACTTCATCTCCCTCAGGTCATAGCGGAGATGCTAACTCAATAGTCTCGCTCTTTCTTGCACTTTCTGTTTGAAATAGAGCCGAATGCGTTTAGTTAACCGTGTTGTTCATGCAGACACCACTGTGTGTTTCTCCTACAATATCATACTGTATGCTTCCCCCACAATATCATATCGATGCCACTGTGTGCTTTTCCCGCAAGAAACAGCAGCTGAGACGCGAGTTCATACACCTCTGTATGCTTTTCCCCCTGCTGTAAACAGTAGTTGATTGTCAAGCGGGGATGTCACAGTGAACAACAAGTAATCCCAAGCTCAAAGACCCACCCAGGAGCAAACTTATTTTCCGAATGACTGTGTTCTCAGTACCTGAGAAAATTTCCCCAAATCTGAGTCAATAGCCCTCTTCTGTCTACGACAAGTGTGTCTTTAACAGTTTGCGAACAACATCAAACACACAGGGATGGAGAGAGAGAGAGAGAGGTAATTGATAGAGTAGACTAATAACCAGTGACAACTGAGTGTGTGGTGTCAGAGTCTACTTGTTGAAGTTTGTGATGAAGCAACTGTAGCGCCGGACACCGCCAGGTTGAACTTCTTTTAGTAGATGTCATTCCGCATGTTTCAGAGGTTTTCGTTTGACTTCTTACCTGTTTGCTGGGATTTTAAGGGGAAGTTGTTCCGTCAGTTTGATGACCCTAGGAGAGAGGTCACATCATCAGTTTAATGGGCTGTCAAATGACCAGTTCGACAGTTTCAAGACAAAGACATGCAGCCCTCAATGTTCCTTTGGTGCCAGTGGCGCTGGCCTGGTCTCCCTGGAGAGATCTTCGCAGAAAACGAGTGGGTGGTCAACCTGTCAAGCTGATTTTCTATAGCTGCTCATCTTTCACTTCCCAAAAATTTGTAAAAAAAAAGTACTACAAGTATTACAGGTGTTAAAGTTGTCTTGATGCCAGTTAAAAATATCGTTATCTCAAACTTCTGCTTTGAGATACGATTTGTCTTCAGTGTGCTCCCCCACTCACACACCCGTGTGTCAATCATTTCTGCTTCCTTTCCCGCCTCAGCTGTTTGCCTCCGACAGTTGCTCTGTTATCAGTTCAGAACACCAGCACGTGCGGTGACGTGCGGTGACGGTTACCGAGCTGTACGCGGGGTCACAGACGAGGGTCGTCAAGGTGTGACGTGACGGCTAGTGTCACCGACAAACGACTCTTGCCAGGTAAGGCTGGAGCCAAGAAGCTGCACACCTGGATGTGGGAGGAGAGTATTCGCCTTGTTTCTGAGGCTGCTGTGGTGGGAAAAAAGAAGCCGGGAAACTGCACACCTGTTAAACAAAGTTTCATCTGCATATCTCTACCACGTCCCCAGCTTTAACACGTATTAAAAAGAAGAAGAAAAAAAGCTCAAAAGCTTTGTCACACAAAAGGCTTGTCGGAGATGTCTATTTTGCAGGCAGTTTTCTTCGTATCCCGGCAGCTTTTATAGTTTGTAGAATAAAGGTGACAAAAATTAGAACCCTACTTATTCAGTCTTATGTACTTATTATCAAGAGTGAGATCATTGCTCTTCTTTCAAACTCGTTTATTAATGGTAAACTTCCAAAACGTTCTCAAATTCGAAAAAAAAGATCAAGCCAAGAATTTCACAACTAAAAAGGCCAGGATAATGTTGTCCCTGTTTGTCATGCCCGCGCTCCATGAGCCAGTTTTAGCCTTCCCCCAGCAAAAAGGTTTCGCTCCAGGGTTTGTCAAAGGTTTCTCTGCTGTTGTCGCCTTTGCTGAAGGTTAAAGACTATTACCTGATCCTGTAAATAATCCTCCCCTGGACGACTCTTGGCCAGACTTCCCATCCCTTCCTGTGGCCCTGTGGGCACGCTTCACGCCCTGTGTAGACCTAAAGGGCAGCTTGTTTTTCACTCAAATCCTTTCTAGGACAGTCCTGCTTAACGAAGGGGTTTTAGCGGCCACTGCAACAATGTGGTGCAAGAAATGGTGAATATCCTGGAAATAAGGAGGCGGAAGGGGGAAAGAGATTATAACTGTTTACTTTTACGATGATAAAAAATTTTGACAGAAAATTCTGGGGCTAGCTGCACATGTTTCTAAAACTTAAAACTGTTCTGAATAAACGAATTTAAAAACCCTTTCTTTAAAGATCATAGGAGCTATGCCATTTGGACGCCTTGCACAGGCTCATACCAAAAATGTGCTGACGGGAACAAAAATCTGCTTCAGCAATTTTATCTTATGTAAAACAATTTTAGGTAACAAAATTCAAATTGTGTTATATACTGATTCTATAAAACTAAATAGATTTAACGCATAAGGGTGTACAAAAAAATTAGACATGTGTTCCAACTGTTGGGATTTCTTTCTGTGGAACCTCCCTGCACTGGAATCGCGTCATTGCTACTAAACTTTAATTTTTTTTATAGGAACGACAGCCTTAGACACAAATAAAAAGTAAAAATATTCTAGGCTACCAAACTCGTCAGGTTCCAAATTATATTTGTATCTATACACTGTATCTGTACAAGATCTATAGCTTTTGCGGTTGCACGGAAGTCCATAAACATTAAAATACATCACAACATCTCTTGTGTAACGACAGAGCCGCCAGGTGAAGATAGAACAGGAGGGAGGGTTTCACAGTGTCCGCCCAGTGAGTGGGAGATGAGCCGACAGGTGAACTGGTTAATAAAACTTGTTAATACAGCGGTGACGTAGGAACCAGGGGGGGGGGGCAAGAGGGCGGCAGCCCCCTCAAAAAAGATACTGAGGGGATAAGAATGTGAACGTCGTTAACTGTCAGCTGAAGTTTGCCCCCCCCCCCCACAAATCCCTGGTCCCCAAAGCTGAGCATCTTCATAATCCCCTGTACACTCTCGGTTATCATCAAGCATTCGTCATTATCACCTCGCTCGTCACTGAAATGGTGGTTATGTAATTATGTTTAACACACAACTTTGTGATAAAACGTCACACGATGTGCGGTTGGGGGATAATCTGAAAAGCTGCCACCCGGATATAGGCTGACTGCTCGAGAACGCGTGTTGTCGGTACCTGCCCACAATGCTGTGCGAGTAGCTCACAAAAGACGTATACAGCGACAGGTAACGTGAGACGTTGTGTGTGTCGCTGGTGAGTGTGTATAACTACCTCGTACGCAGGTAGGCCGCACTACTACACTCAGCACGTCATGCGGTGCCAGACTCGACCTAACCTCGGGGGTCTTCGTGATATAACTGTCAGCACAGCACGAGTCGTCTTCGACGAGTGCCTTCTCTACGTCACGTAGTTTTCTGCGCCGCACTACGTCGGTGTCGGTAATAGGATTTTTGACGACTGGGCTCGTTCACTTGTCTAGCTATACCTACCCCTCCCACCCCGGGCTGAACACCTCGGCGCCTTCACTTGCTTGCTGGACGTCCGTTTGTGTCAAAATAAACACCATTCGAACCGCAGCGCAGTTACCTGAGTTCACGATCGACGTGCGGCAGTCGTCGTTGCAGTGGTGGTGCGCAACAACAACACCGTCTTACGCTGCGTCTGTCGCTGAATGTGGAGGAAGGGTAGTCCGGGGGTGTGTGTGTGTGGCGGCAACTCGTGTCATTGAGCGGGTCGCTGGTTTGATGCGAAGGAAGTTGGAGGGCAAAAAGGATCGAGGGGGGGTTGTGGTGAGCCTCACTGAACTTGGCCCTGTTTGACAGGCGGGCCCCGGCCCCACACGTCAGTCAAGCTTTATCAATAACCGCCTGTTGATGGCCGCAGTCTCAATGGACTTGAGCCCGCGGTGAGTGGTGATGGCGGTGTGCAGGAAATTCTGTGGCTGTAGCGTCAACAGGCGGGTGAGCAAGAGGACTGCGAGGAACGGAGACTGACCACAATGTGGCCGCAAGGGTTTGCCTGTGTGCTGGTCACTTTGGCCGGACTGCCGTTGCTGCATGGTAAGTACACGTTACAACGTTACACAGTATTAGTGGATACAGCATGTTACACATGTGCTACAGGCATGCGAGAGGATTCTATTCATAGCGACATGAGAGGATGCTCCTGGGATGTCAAAAAAAAAAAAAAAAAGTGAACAAGGACACAGTTCGTTGCGTAAACACAAAACGTGGAATAGATAATGAACTGTACACAGCTTGAGGCCGTCAGTAAAGTAAAATACAGAGTGTTATGTGTTTTTACCGGTCTGTATAAACAAAGTCAGTAAAGTAAAATACATATTGTTATAGGACTGGTGTTGCTACTAGTCGGTATAAACATCGTTAGTACAGTATGTCATTAATTGTTAAAGGACTGGTGTTGCTATGAACAGCTACATTGTCATCATCTTCCTCGCAGCTGCCTGAAGGTAATAAAATATTAAGACAGAGCACTGACACCACTCTGTTGATTACAATCAGAACTTTAATTAGCATTACTTTCTGAAGAGCATTATCGTATCTTATGCTAAAAATAATCCCCAGATATGTATAATTAGACGATCGTGAAGTGAAAGAGATACAAAATCAAGGTCATTGTAAAGCAAAAGACAGTTTTTCCTTATGTTTATTTAATTAATGATAAAATCCCCTTGTCTAGAATATTAATATTGAAATACACCCGTCTAGTCAATGAGACTAATGATGCTAGGAAGATCTCATCAATGTAATAATAGGCTACAACGCCTAAGCCTAAATAACATAAAAACATTACAGCAAGTGTAAATGCTACATAATATAAATAACATTAAAAACCCAAATAATGAAATGTGTATGCTACATACATGAACATAATACCAAAAAACCCCACTAGCTATTGAATAAGGATATGTGCTAAATATAGCGCGTAAAGGTTTGTGTTAAACAGCTGTCGATGGGATAGGGTCAGGGTTAGTGTGCGTCGTGTGTAAGCGAGTAGGTGTGTGTAGGCGTGTGTATGTGTGTGTAGGCGTGTGTGTGTGTATGTGTGTGCCCGATACTTTGGACCATCAAGTCAGTGGCGCGTGGCGAATGACTTGACAGAAAGTAGGGCTGTAGGTTTCTGTGTGACACATGTGACCTGACAATGAAGTTCTTGTGATCAGCGGATCCACAGCGTGATGTCACCTCCACAGCACGTGTTGCACTCCTCCCCATCCGAATGTCACAACTCCATCCGTTAGGTTTGTAATGCGAACTAGTAGCCTCGTATGGACATCATGTCAACGGATAGCGGGCGAGCGGACCAACCTGCCATAACACTGACAGTCTGTAGCTTGTTCAGCCGTTCATCCATCACTAAACAGCCGTACGAGCTGTATTCTGTGTCTGTCTGTCTGTCTGGTGCGACACCAGCAGGATAATGCCTTCCTGTATCTTGACCAACTGGGTATACTCGATATTGCTCTACAACACTTACATAAATATCACTCGATACTGTTGTACAGCACTTACATAAATATCATTCGATACTGCTGTAAGCACTTACATAAATATCACTCGATACTGTTGTACAACACTTATATATCACTCGATACTGCAGTACAGCACTTACATAACTATCACTCAATACTGCTGTACAACACTTACATATCACTCGATACTGTTGTACAACACTTACATATCACTCGATACTGCTGTACAACACTTACATATCACTCGATACTGCTGTACAACACTTACATAACTATTACTCAATACTGCTGTACAACACTTACATAAGTATCACTCGATACTGCTGTACAACACTTACATATCACTCTATACTGCTGTACAACACTTACATAACAAGTGGGCTGCATCGTAACCATGCACGTATATCTCACATTTAGCTGACAAGTGGAGTTTGGTGAGGATAACGCAAATCATATTGTTCAATTAATGTCTGCCGTGTTTGTATATGTTGTCTGCCAAGTTCATATAATATTTATTACACCAAGGTACCTAGCTGACACTCACCTTCCTTATATAATAATGGAAATATTTACCACACACATCCAGCACTGCAAATATTCGACAGTCACACAATCCTGCGAATGTCTGTCGTACTCACATAACGCAGATGTCCTCCTAAGCTCTGTAATATTGTCAAAAATAATGTAAAATTAACATTTGCCATGGTCATGCATACTGCAAGTATTTGCCATGATTACTGCAAACCTCTGTCACAGTCTCACGATACCACAAATGAATCAGCAGAACTTTCTGACCCGTGGGAAAGACTTGTAGACCTCGCGCCACACTCGGATGTTGTAACCGCGTTCATGATATTCGCCTCCTTGCTGCCCCCTTCCTGAAGCCTTGTGTTGACATTCGGTTGTTGCTGACTACAGCTCCACGTCGTCTACCAGTGTACCCCTACCAGTGTACACCTACCAGTGTATACTGGCCTTTAAAGACCTTAGGACACACATCACACTCAAAAGACTCCTTTCATATCCCATGTTAATGCCTCCAACAAAAAATCGCAAGGACAAAGACAAAGCTCGACCTTGAGAAATAAAGACGATTTCTCTCACCTGTTCAAATCTCCCTCTGGGCTCGAACACACAAGTGACATCATTTAATGTCAGCTCTCTGCTCCCAGTAGTGATGGCCGACCACAGTGTCTCTGCACAGAAAATATTAAATTTTCAAAGTGCAAGCCCACGAGCCGTTGCTGAATGCACAGGAGAGAATTCTGACACGATAAATAAATGTCCCCACTAACTGTTGCAACATCGAGAAGACATCGGGTCAGCTTCATTCGTATGTGAAGGACGATTTCCCTGTGGCTACACAGTCCTGTGTTGTGTGTGAGCAGCGGTGCTTTTCCTCTGATTGTCACCTGTAATACGTACGATGCACGAGCAAGTTTCAAGGTGCTGATGATAGGGTGTGGTGTAGGGACCGTTTCTATTGTATAGAAGAATGCATTTTTCCCAACAGCTTCATTCGAAAACTTTCAGTGTTTGTAGTAGTAGTGTGCACTCACAATCTGTCACAACGGTAACAAGTACAGATTCGATCATTACTGTCATCCTGCTAGTCTGCAAAGATGAGACTAGAGTTTGTAATAACAGCCATGTGGGACAAAGACTGATAAAATAAGAGACAGGTGTTTTGTCGCTGTACAGAAAGCATGTATCATCAAATCTGACATCGTGGACAGCTTCAATGTATCAAAAAATAATAAACAAAAAATTTGGGAAAGCCCAAGAACGTTTAGTATGTGCTTCGCTTAGCAATATTTGCAATTTGGAAAAACAGGTGGAAGATTGAGGTGGGGAAAGATTTTAGGACTTGGGTCTTTACACTTCGGGGTTTTGTTGCCAGAGTATACCGCGGGCATTTGTTGTGACAAGGTTTTTCTTTATATGTTAAATGTAGTGCTAGGAGACAAGCCCACTGATCCCGGAACACAGTGGGAGATGCTGTACTTGGTAAAACAATTAAAAGAAAATAAGCAGCGAAATAACCAGGATCGACCGGGTGGCAAGGGCTGCTGTGTCTGAAGACCAGTCATTGTGGGTCCATCCGTCCATGATGGGGTATGATGGGGTCTATACTGTAGGACCGAGAAGGTGACATACGAGCTCTCGGGGATTTTTTGAACGGGACAGGATTGCTGAATATGTAACAGCCAGTTTGTTATGTAACTGTCAAGTTGATATGGCCGCCACGTGAGTCTGCATTAGATGCACGCTAGCAGCTTGGCTGTTGGTGGCGATTATGTCTGGCACGATTCTCATGTACACGATGAAGGTCTAAGACCAGTGTCAACGTTTCTCAGGCAATCTCAGTTTTCTTTTACTTTCTCACATTCCAGTCTGTTCTCCCCCATCCACCCCAAAATAGCAACATTGCTGTTAACAGCAATATCGGTACAGTGAGTTAGTGAGTCTCGCGAGAAGTGACCTGTGTCAGGGTGGACGAGGCAGAAGCGGGTTGGAGATGCGTGACAGTATTTGTACCCACTGTTCTGCCTGTGACGGGCGCTGGTGTCGAGGGTCTTATTATTTCAGTAGCTGGGAGCAGTTGGCGTAGGAACCGGGGGGGGGGGAGGGGAAGCGGGGCAGCCGCCCCCCAAATAAGATGCTGGGAAAGCAAGAATGTGAACGTCGTTCATTGTCAGCATAGAGATGGACCCCCCCAAAGCCGAGCTTCTTCCTACGCCACTGGCTGGGAGTAAGATTGTGGTGACGAGTTATCAGCGGTGAGACAGCGGTGAGGGTTGTGACACACCTTGTTGTGACCACGTTACACACGTTTGCCTATGTTCCCCCAAGATACAGTTCGCCAGACGCTGCAGCAGATGTTTGTGTGCAGGTGCCTGACAGTAGAGGCCGCAGTACAAACACATGTATACAGTACAAACATACACGAACTTGCTTGTTCACAGGCTCACAGCTCTACCCTTCACCCGTCATGGTGGAGGACGAACCGCTGTGATGAACTGGTTTTTTTATGCGGTTTTTTTTTTTAGATGACTAGCGTTCCTGGGACTGACTAGCGTGCGTGCCGGCCTCCCCTCCCGCCAATTAATGTGTCGAACGCGCGGTGTAAGCCTACCCCACTTTTTCTTCTCCCCCTGTCTGTAGGCAACTGAGCCAGGTACGGTGTGCCCCAAATAATTAAATTAATTTGCTCGGCTGGAGAGAGCGCTAATGCACAGCGTCCAAGATCACGACTAGTCTTCCTGCCCTGATCCCCAAACTTGTCTGTTTATTAATTATTTCTAATTGTATCTAATTTAACGTTCGGTCAACAGATAGGGGAGATCAAGATGTAGACTGCTAGTCTTACCTGGCTAAGCATGAACAAAACAGAATATTACTTTCACCGTTAAAATGACGCACTGCCTCGATCTGAAAGAACATCTCGTCACTTCCGGTCGTCGGGGTGAGCATCGTGACTATCGACTAAAATAGAAAGGTTCCCAACTGAGCTTGAAGTGAAACGATTGCTTCGTCACGTAATGCATCGTCACGTAAGGTCGGAGGCGGTGTTTTTCCGGAAGGCTGAGAGACTGTTCGTGACTTCATTAACGCTTTAATGAGATGATGGGAGAAGAGACAAGACTTCGACGTGAACTCGAATCTACTCTCTCCGAAAGTCGGTGTACACCTCCAAACCGGCCAGCAGGCCAGACAGGGCGAGGGACGTGCAAAGTGATGTTGAGGCCTCATCACGTTGTGACAAAGACAAAGGTTGAGGAGCAGGTTATGGTAGAGAAGCCTGACTGGGTGATCACAACTTCAAAGGCGTCAAGGTACTTCGCAGGCGGAGCTGACACGACTGTGACACCACAGGTGACTGGCGGACAGACAGTTGGATCAGGCAACAGGTCAGTCACACCTACAAAACCGCTGACGTCAAGTTTTTAAGTGATACTTGCGGTGCGTGGAGGGAGGGGAGGAGAGCGGTAGCAGGCAATTTTATAGCCGCTTCCTACACAGCTAACAGAGAGCTTACATAATGTCATTATGTTTTATTGCTAACAGAAAGCTTAGTCATTATGTTTTACAGGTAACAGAAAGATTTGGTTTTACTGCCAACAGAAAGCTTACATAATGTCCTTATGTTTGAGTTCAAAGTTCATGCTAGAAGCACCTGTCTTCATCCTCATCATTATTTGTTATTGCTAACAGAAAGCTTACATAATGGCATGTTTGAGTTCAAAGTTCATGCTCGAAGCACCTGACTTCATCCTCATCAACATGAAATGGTTTGATCTCTTTAACCCAAAATCTGGTGTCTGACGTTTTGTCTCGTGCATCTGGCTTCATGTTGACTACTGGTCAGCTTGCACATGTTAATTACGTAAATTTCATGGTTCCTGGGTCAGCCGGTCATCGAACACAGGCGGTATTAGAGGACCTCGTGTCTGTCAACTCTCTTTTTGCCCCTCTGTATGTGTGTGTGTGTGTGTGTGTGTGTGTGTGTGTGAGCGTGTGCGCGCGTGGCCGTTAGTCAAATGCAGGATCTCAGCATAATTGTATGTCCACAGGAAACTACTTTGCCCATAGCAGAATATTTTGTTCATACCCAACACAACACATAAGACTAATGTTTAGTGCTGGGTGCAAATGGTCAGCATCTGGTCACAAGACCCTAACGCTGGTTTTCGCTTTTCTCGGGAGAAATTCATCCCAGCATCTCGCCCCGCCGAGGCATCAGACAGGGAGGAGCCATTTATATTGTTGAATACAATGGATCGACGTATTGTGCCTCGGGGTTATAGTGTGAGATGTTTTATGAGGCGTGACGAGGTATGAGGGCGCGGTGTACGAGAAGTGACGTTTCGTTTAACGATGAGATGATGTTAGTGATATGCGTTGTGATAGCTAATATCCGTTATCTTTGTTAGCTAAGGTCTGTCATCTTTGTTAGCGAACATTTGTCATCTTTGACAAATAAGAGAACTTTTGTTTCTGTGCTTTGGTCATATTTTGATTTGAATGTCAGTATGAGATCATTTTGTTTGTATTTACCTCAGCTGTGTTTTTCTCTTCTCTTTATCGTTTGAACTGTATAAAATGTTCTCTGCTAAATAGAAGTGCGAACTGATTGGCTCTGTTGAGCGGATTTCGACTCTGGCATACTTCATTCGCATCACCTTAAGTGAGTTGCATTAAACAAAGTCAAGTGACGTTCCCCTTTTTGTTGTTTAATATGATGTCACTGGCTAATATTCTCCTCCCTGTCGTCGTCATCATCAGCTGTCGTCAGTGACGTGCTGTCAACATCGCAAACCACTTCAGCAAGCAGGGACCAAACTCGAGATTTTATTACTCAAAATTTTCTCTCAGCTTCTTTTTAAAGTGTTCACCTTTTTGATCAATCGTCCCTGTAAAACGATGTGAAGGCTAAGAATGAACAGTATGGGAGCAACTGTGCAGGGGGTGAGGGCGCACTGAGGGAAGAGAGGAAATTAGAGTTTCTGTCTGTTCATACCCCTGCTGCATCCTGCACAATAAATTGAGAAAGTTCACTTCATGGCTCAGTTAGTTCAAGATTAAATTCTTTCGATCCCATTCATGTCGGATTTTGGTTGTTGGATCTTTTAGCCGTTGTAAGGAAAACGTGCTCTCAAAAATGTCGACAGTTCTGTGGGAAAACGATAAATTAAAAATTATACTTACGAAAAACTACTTTGCTTCTTATTTGCACCTTAAGTGGGGACGTATTCCGGACGTGTTTGTAAAACATGTAGACATGTGTGTGTGTGTGTGTGTGTGTGTGTGTGTGTGTGTGTGTGTGTGTGTGTGTGTGTGTGTGTGAGAGAGAGAGAGAAATAAAAGTCAAAGCTGACGATAGTGATGATTACAGTAATCGTCATCATCATTCCTCACATCTGTTGACATGTGTTTTCCGTCCACAAACTTGATGTAATGCATGTCTACGACAGACCTGGTTACTAAAAGTAGTTTATCATTCACGTGGTAGGTAACGTGAAGGCATTCATCTCGAAAGTTTCTTTTCTTCCATCATACTGGAGACCTTTGACCTTTCTCCGCTGTCAGGCCGCATCCTACTCTGAATAATGCCAGTGCACCACTGCAAAGGTTAGTCCTTGTGCGTAGGACAGGTTTCCTGGCACCACGTGACCCAGGCTACTCAAGTCTTGTGAACAAGGCTACTCAAAGCTTGTGAGTCAGGTTACTCAAGTATTGTGAGTTAGATTACTCAAGTATTGTCAGTTTACTTATTTAAATTCAAGCTGATCTGGAAACGAAATGGAAAACCATGTGGTCTGATGCTGTCTGATGCTGTTCTGCACCAGAACATGAAAAGCCCATCAACTGTCCACCGTTACTTACTAGGGAATAGAAAACGAATACCAATGGTTTATTTTGTTGGGCCATATAATAAACACCAAATAAAGAATAAGTTTTCTTTTGAAAAGCTTTTCTACACTAAAACATATTCTTTATTTGATGTGTCTCTAGGTATAAAAACTTAGCAACACAATGTTATCTCATTTTCTGTTGACATCACCATCAGTAGTTTACTTTTTATGGAATGAAACTTTTCGTACACCTATCAGACACGGACATCATTATATAAAATAAAATTCATCCTCATCATTGACATGATACACAGGGTGCGTCTTACTTACTCTCAGACTATCTTAAGGCGTGCGATATAGTGTCTAAAATTCCTAATTGAAGTCAAACGAGTGCATTTCTAGTGACCATTTAGCATCTAAGTTAAAATATATATCGCTCTGTGTTGAAATCAGTTTACAAAACATTATCCTAATATTTAGAAACCAATTATACCATTTGGCCCTGGCGCTTTATTATTTTCTTTAAAACACTAATGGGTGGTAAAACCTCTATTTTCACAGCATCTTCTTTGAGTGTTTTTGAAATGAATAGGTTCTCTGTATCAATATTTCAAGTACTGCCCTAAAATGACCAAACCACTGTTCAATGTCTATAATGTTTCTCCCCAAACCTTTTTACAGGATATAATCTTTATAATCTTCCAAAACGTTTGTTGATTTGTTGAAGAGTTGAAGAGGTCTGTACATAACTGTTTCTTGTATAGTATTTTTTCCTCTTGAGTTATTTGTTCACGTGCAAGAACATTAATCTGCCCATCTCTCCTATCAGCTGGTCTACGAAATTTTCTCAACAGTTTTTAACATTTCTTTTTTCTTGGGTGCATTCTGTGTCTCACCATTTTTCCTTCTACGCATTCCTATCCATGTTGATATGTTTAAGCAGGCAGTACAGTTCAATAAGCATCTGTTAAATATCAAGAGAGTTGCTTCGTCGATCTTGTGGCTTGTTTGTATTAATTGATCTTCTATCTCAGGGGATTGTACAGCTTGATGAAATTTCTGGATATTAACGGGATTCCATTCCATCTTATTTACAGATATTTTTTTTTTTGCTGTAATGTTATTTTTTCTAAAATAAGTTCTACGGGAAAGTGTTGAGATGTAATTAAACTTATCTGCCACTATCATCACTGTGTATGGGACAGTTCGCACTGTGTCGGTGGCGGCACATTAATGACTGTCTTATATCTGGTCCCACTTGGAATGAAAGAAGAAAAAAAATTAATGCGATTTCTGTCTGGTATTTTACGGCCATGCGTGTCACAACTTGGCGTGATAGAAAAAAAAAGTGATTTTAAATCTTTGGTACAATGGGAGTTTATGTGGCTGGGTCAGGGGTACCGACGGGCCTCAGAACAAAGATGTTAGTTGTGCTGCAATTCCGTTCTCGGTGTGTCTAGTGGTATTCTCAGGCACTTAATGTCACACTGTCGAAATAATATCGGTCCTGAAAGAATTCCTGAAAGATCCCTGCTTTAGCTTTCTTTCTTTCTTTCTTGATGTTATTTGTCACTAGGCGCTACTCACGCTCTGTTGATGTTGTCACCAACTGTCACTCTAGACCTCCTCGTACATTATTTGTCACGAGTGGAACTCTAGCTCTGTCGAGAGAAATTACCCACAAAATGAAAGATCACTTGTGAAAATGATGAGGACGATTGTATTCTGTCGTCCATGGGTTTAGGATCTGTGGAAAGTTTATTTCCCGCGAATATTGTAAAGGATCTGAGTTCACAGTTTTATTCCAGTAAATATTGTATAAGAGACACTTATCTCATCTCGCGTTGTTATGTTTCACTAAAAATCATCGATAGAATAATCATTAAAATATCGTACTTTTCTGTAACAAGTCGGCTCTTTTGAAGCAGTGGAAGAGCTGAGAGGCTGCAACGGTTCTTGTTGAACTATTTGCTATACATCCAAGTGTGCGTAAGGTAGAATTTCTTCAGTCGCATTTTTATCTTCATTGCACTCTCTATCTGTGTGTGTGTGTGTGTGTGTGTGCACGCGCGACACTCGCCCATGTAAATGAAGTCAAGACAACAACAACAACAACAACAACAACAGAAAATAACTCGAATTTGTCTAAGATGTTACTTGTCATGTAGTGCAATGTTTGCCAAAGTAAAGGTAGTCGACCCCCTAAGACATGCACGTAACTGCTTGAGTTAAATGAGCAGTAGTCTGAATGCTTAGTGTCGACACTGAGTTACGTAGGTCCAGGCAGTGTAATTGCTGTAAGTGCAGTGTAATGGCTGTAATACAGTGTCCTAGTCCTTCTAGTGAGGTGGAGTTGACTACACGGGGAAAACAACCGCCAGCCTGATAACACTCGGCAGGGGGTATGGTCTGGAGAGAGATGGGGGGAGAGATAGAGGTACATCACTCTTTGCCGTCAAATGGTTTCGCAGCAACGGACAAGTATGGAAACATTTCAATACTTATCATGGCTGTGTACATTGTTCAAGGTCGTTAGCTAGGCTAGAAATACTATATGTGTATGTATCTAGTCAATCTCTTTGCCCAGGCCTTCGGCGGATGGCGTCCTGGTGAGGAGGTCGGCCTAGTTTTATGATCTAAACTCGGGGAAGTCGTGCACGAGACTTTAGTGTAGCAAGTTTGTTAAAATTAACCTGCGATCTTCTAATCAGGGATGACCAAAGTCGCTGTTTTTAGCACACTACCAACATATGTTAAGACATACGAGGAGAATAATATTCTATGGTCAAGCATTATGTGATTTTATCATTTTATCATTTTGTGATTTTATGATGATGGAATAATTAATACGTTACGTGGTGTTATGATCTTATGTGATGTTATGATCAATACGCTGTGATGTTATTATCATTAGACTGTGGGATAGTATAATCATGTTATGTAATGTTACAATCAAAGTGTTGTGTGCGATTTTAAGATCGTACGTGATGCGATTCTGTGATCAGTACATTGTGTGACATTAAGGTCAACTGACATGTGACGTTGGATGATATTCTGGGTCTTTTAAGGGTTAATGTGCACAATGATTTTCAATGTGGCTGGCTTTCTTGCTTGTAAGATACTTATTCTCCAGCTCTGAGGGAGGAACTATGTTCGCAAACTACAAGCCTTGGAATATCGAAGTTCATGCCCGTTCTTAGTTGGCGGAGCAATTTGTCTGGTTAATTGCGGTAACGAACTAGACTCTAGCCTGCTATATAGTTCGCGCTAACTTCTTAGAGTGACAAGTGGCGTTTATCCACACGAGACTGAGCAGTAACAGGTCTGTGATTTGCCTCCTCACGGACTTGACTGACAGATCCGTCCACTTCCTTGATGGACTATCTCCTGCGTTTGTTCTCGGAGAAGTCTGTGTCTGTTTTCTTGCCAAGGGGAAAAAAACCCCAGTGCCTTGTGGGTCGGCTTGTCGTGGTCACGTGGGACGTGGCAGGTACCGGCTGTGGTGGGGCTTGGGTGAGGAGATGGGCGATGCCAAGAAAATTAAGTCTCTGACAAGACAGGATGGTACACAGCAAATCAAATAACCTGCTGGATCGGCCGCGGCTTAGTCTAAAAACGACCGCACACCCCTTTGACACTCTCCAAGGTCTGCGTAGTGAAGAGTCTGCTACTGGAGTCGTCGTTCCCACCTCGGAACCTTCCGTCGAGGAGCCCACTGTTGAGCCTGTTGCCGTCACGAACCCCCAGCCTGCAGTGGACACAACACTAACGTGACGTAAGGGGACAACGATTGGCAGGTGGAGCGTCCGTACACTGGTGTGTGGTAAAGGGTATGAGCTCACCCGAGAGTTCAAACGCTACAGGTGGGACGTTGTGGGACAGAGAGGTACACTGGAACAGATTTAGAGAATCGCAGATGCTCGAGAACCACAATTATCACCATCCACCGGGACGGGGAAGTGGAATTGTTCTACGAACTGTTGGAAAAGGCTACCCGAGCGGTACTGAAGAAGAACATTCTATCTGAGATGTGAAAATTGAATGCGATGGTGGTCGGCCCAGACGAATATCGGCCACTTTGGGCTTGGGGAGACGAAAAAAACGGGGCCTCCGGCTCCTCGAGTTTGCACAGTGACAGGTTGACCCTTGCCAGCACCCTGCACCCTCATAAAATTACAGGGCTCGTGACCTGGCACTCGCCCGATGGGTCAGTCCTCTCGGGTCACATCAAAGAGGTGCTCTTTACCTCAGCCGAAAAGGTTCTCGGGCATCTTAAGGCGTAGAAAGAGCCTGTTACGGTGAAGGGTGGTAAATGGATGTTAATTGATTGATTGATTGACGACGATGCATAAGTCCCAGGCGCCTATGTCGTCGTCAAATGTCTCGTCGATCCTAGTCTAGGGATGAGAAGAAGAAGAAAAAGAAGATCGAAGTCCCACCTAAGGCTTAAAAGCATCTGAAGGCTCATTTCCTGCGATGTCACAAAAATAGATCCGCTGATCGGGCAACGATGTGTATATGCAGGAAGTTCTGGCACCGGCTGCGGCCTTCGTTGACTTCAGTAGCCAGAACTTAGGTAGTTCATGGGTGTTTTCTCTGAAGGGAACAAAGATAGCTGTACATCCTGCATCCTGACGACATGAAAGGGAGTAATGGATGGCAAAAGGTGAAAGAGATGAGAAGAAAAGAATGATTACCACTCACTTTTGAAAGCAAATTATTTCTCGGCTAAAAAGAAAGAAAAATAAAGGTTTATTTGCATAAGAGGGCAGGGCACTTGTGACTCGCCTCCACAGTTTCTCTCAAGCGCCGTTAATCTCCCTGAGCTTGAATGAAATCCCGTGACAAACATTGCATGGTGAGTCTGTGTCTGCGGCCTGCCAGTACCCACTGAGGCCTTGATGGTGTTTGACAGACACACATCGTACTCCACGACTCAAGCGGTCAGCTTTCGTTTTGGCCTGCGGCTGGTGCGGCCACTGGGTTCACGAGACTGGACTCCTGTCAGTGTAGAGGTTAGTGTGCATGCGCACACACCAGCAGCACGTGCTACAACAGTTCACGCGGCTTCCCACCAACTGTCTTGGCACCCGACGAGACTACAGCAAGGAGACACAAGACATTTCAAGGACACCGGCGATCAGTGGGCACACCAAGCAGGCAATGTATAACGTGGAAAGTTGACATGAATACAACAGGAGGAAAGCACACACAAGCGAGGGGACCAGCACCTCATCAGGTGTAACAATGTTTGCAGGGGACACGAGAGCCTCCAACAAATGAATTTTGTGTGAAGCTGAGAACTTGCTGGCGAGCCACGCCCACTCAGGGACGTGCATTCAGTTACATTCGGAGGCTTTTACACTAAAATAATAATTATTATTATCATAATAGTAGTAATAATAATCACATTTCAATAGCGCCTTTCTCCAGCATCAGCCGGACTCAAAGTGTTTCACATACAGGCGCGCGAGGACACTTTTCAGGGCAGGCATCAAATGCACCTTCATGAGCACGAAGACACACTACACAGCAAAACTTTAATTAAGTTGACTGAGAGAGAGAGAGCTGTAGAAGTTCTGTAGAAATCCATATGTCAGGAAAGACATGTAGCCAGAAGCTGCTCCCAGCGTGCCCAGCTTATTTGAAAAAACTGTAATCCAGGCAACAAATGCTATTATCCACGCCACAGTTTCAGTCATCGAATGAATCTAATAGGTAGAAGTCTTTTTTGTTTGCCGCTCATAGGTTTGCCTGCAGAATTTCTCTTTGAAAGCTCACAATGAGTACACAAGCAGTCCGAAGAGAAGTAGTGCAAGTCCACTGATAAAATACTTTCAAGACGTTCAACGGTTCGTCATCCTTCAAGAGCCGCAATTCCAAACACTTTTATAGACATTTTTAGTCTGGTGCTCTATGAATTGTCCAAACACTGCGATAGTAATTCTTCTTAATTTGTTTTAAAAGTCTTTAAATGAATGGCAGGGTGCGAACGTTTTTCTAATAATTGGGTAACACGCGAGCAAAATAAACGACCTCAGATTTGGGTGAATACAACTTTTAGTTCTCCAAATACACGTCTGCGCATATCAGGACAGTGCGTGGATATGATTAGGTTGTGAAAGCCTCAGCCAATGGGACAAATAGAAAATATGTTAATTAAGCAAATCTTGACACGGTTTTGACTTCTTTCTGTGTCTGGTGATGTTTGGAAGCAAAAATCTTGAGAACAAAAGAGTGTATTCACTCACATTTAGGGAAATACCATCTCGCACCCCACTAGTCCTTCCACCAAAGCATTTCAGTCAAAAGGGAGTTCGTCATCTACAAAAGAACTAGACACCGTAGATGATGATGACGACCGTGATAAGCTGTAGGGAAAGAACAGAAACTAATGAGGGAGGATAAATATCTCATCCTAATCGGCTGCACCTATGAACTATGGGATCAAATATACTTGTGCTTATGAAGGTGGAGATAGATAAAAAAAGAAATAATGATAGAACGACTGGTCAGATCTTTATACGTTCACATGACATTGATGATGTATGTTGTGACAGTCCCTTTGTACGTTCACGTGACATTGATGATGTATATCGTGACAGTCCCTCTGTACGTTCACGTGACATTGATGATGTATATCGTGACAGTCCCTCTCTACGTTCACGTGGCATTGATGATGTATATCGTGACAGTCCCTCTGTACGTTCACGTGGCATTGATGATGTATATCGTGACAGTCCCTCTGTACGTTCACGTGGCATTGATGATGTATATCGTGACAGTCCCTCTGTACGTTCACGTGGCATTGATGATGTATATTGTGACAGTCCTTCTGTATGTTCACGTGACATTGATGATATATAAATCCCAGTGATTTTACATCTTGCAGTATAATACCATGCGGTCTCTCTCTCATTAGCTCGCTTGCTCACTTACCTCTTTCAGCCTGACAAGAAAATAAAGACGCAGTAAAATGTCAGCATGCAGACTTTCTTTCTCTAGATGCAGTAATTTCAGCAGTAATGTCAGTCATGTCAGAGTAATTTCAGAGCAGTGTCAGCAGCTCTCACTCATCTCTTATATTCATATTTGTGGGTCGCGCTGTGAGACGCCGTTATCATGGTGTTGTTTACATTTATGTGAATACGGAGCTGCACGCAAAAGTAGGAACAAACACTCCACCTGGTGGGCCGATTAGACACGTGGCCACTTAACCCCGGTGATATTTGCATGATATAGACTGCAGTTTAGCTCCTTAGGCAACCTGGCGGTCACTAACCGGCCCCCGTCAGAATGGATACGCAGTCATTTGGGGCGACTGCGGGTGGGCCCTGGCTTCTGCTGCAGGGTCTCAGCCTGCTGATGACCAGACGCCAGGCAAAAGCGAGCAGCATTTGCCAGCCAGACGACGGGCAGACGTACAGGGATTACTGGCCATGACAGGCTCCACGCGGCGTCTTGCCGGGCCTTTAATGACGTTTCTGGCATTTTCTGCAGGATTGTCCTGCCCCGAGGGCTTCTGGGGACAGACGTGTAGCCTCCCCTGCAACTGCCAAGGAGGGTGTGACGTCGACACGGGGGCATGTAGCGGCGCCTGCCTGCAGGGCTGGAGTGACGGACGGGGCACTAGGTGCAGCAAGCGTAAGTACACCATCACGTCTTGTAGCTACGGCTTACGTCATGTACGTGAGCCAACTTCATCCCAACTACAGTCATCCTTTCTGCTCCAACCACAAAAGAATGTGTGTGTGTGTGTGTGTGTGTGTGTGTGTGTGTGTGTGTGTGTGTGTGTGTACGTTCGTGCTTGTCAGCTGAACATAGCACTAGCTTACCTCCCCTGGCACCAAACATATTCCGACCAGACCTGGAAAGATTGCAAACATAGATGACTCTAAAGACCCATTGTGCTCTACACTGTCTCTAGTCTGTAGTGAGACTGCGGCCAACCTTCTGTGCTGCCCTCACGCACTTACTTTCTTTACAACGGCTGTGTGCGTACATGTGCGTCTGTGTGCCTGTTTTCGTCTGTGTGTATGTGAGAGAGAGAGAGAGAAGAGAAGAAAAAGGGAGAAATAGTCACTGATCTGCTCAATCCATCATGTGAATTTTTCGTGGTGACAACAGTACGACGATGCATGTCGTCTGTATGTTGTCAGTACGCTTGTGTATGAAGCTGGCAATTAATGTTATAACAGTTGTATAACCTGACTTGCTTCACTGCATCTCTTCTTTAACTGAGGTGATGGGGCTTAGAGTGGCTCTTGAGGTCTCTTATCTGGGTAGACCGCTACAGTTGTCTTATCTGGATAAACCTGCATGGCGACAGATGTTTAAATATATGTACTTGTACATGTGTGCACTCTACTAATAAACTCTATTAGTAAGGGTCTACTAATAAACTATGTTGCTACTCGTGTACTCGGATGTTGCTAGTGCTGTGGTGTTAGAATGCACTACTAACACTCTCTTGTCCAAGACTGACATTTGCCAGGCTGCTTGTACACTGATGTGGCTCTGCTGATGTCGGTTGTTAGTCGGAAGCTGGTGGATGTCGGAAGTTTGCGCCCTGCAGCTCAACTGTTTTACATTTCCCTCACGTGTTTCCTATTTGCCCTTTTCAGTGCACTATAGGGGTTTTCACTAAGTGTACATACCACAGTATACAGCCATATAATGATTTTTGCCCCCAAAGTCCTGACATTTTCTTCTAAAGCTTATAAATCTCGATATTATGACTTTTAATGAAACTCATTTTTTTAGTGATACGAAGATAAAGTTATAACGAACTTTTCTTGGCACTCAGGCATCCTGAACCTGGTGGTTGACTCAGTGCCCAGTGTAGCGAATACAAACGTGAAGCACGTGTATCAGAGAATGGAAAACAGTCGTCTGCTAGAAAAATATTCTTCCGCAGGCCAGGATAGTAAAGCGGCGAGAATGTAGTCTCGTCACAGACCACAGAAACAGCCGATGCGTGAAGCAGCGCCGACAGGCTTCTCCTCCGACGTAGAAAGTTTTAGGTGTGCACAAGAAACATCTTCTCCCTCTGTTGTGGTTTAAGGAAACATGAAATTCCTTGATATCTAAAAAAATTCACTCCTCAAATATGTTTTGGTATATCTATTTATTTGAGTATGGAATAATAAAAAAAAAGCTCAAGTTAACGTCTAAATGCATTAAAAATGTAATTGCAGTTAAGGATGGATCCCATATTGCTAACTCACAAACATCAAAGCACGGACTTGTATTAATGGACAGCTTGCAGACGATTTTTTTTTTTCAGTGAAGTCATAGAACGAGGCTGGTTACGAAATAGCTTCCGGTTTATTCACATTCATTGTTAAGGCTCGCCGAGACTAACAGCAAGAGGCTCAGCGTAGGTCTCGGCAGACATCAATCCACCTAAACACGTTCGTGATCAAAGTTTCTCACGCAAGATAAGCTCCATACTGATCCTCCTCACAGCATTCAAAGCGAGTTTGTCGTTGGTAACACCGAAGCCGTTGTGCGAAACTGATGACAAATTTATATGGTGACTACCCTGCAGCATATAACAAAGATGTTGGGTGTCTTACACCTGACGACAAACCAAGTTAGTGGGTATCTTACACCTCGAACGAGGCATGGTCTTCTCGCTGCATGCGACACTAAATAAACATTTACACATGTACCGGCGATACTAAATAAACATTTACACATCTACACGCGATACTAAATAAACATTTACACATCTACACGCGATACTAAATAAACATTTACACATCTGAAAGACTCGTCCAGTCAATGTGAGTCCACTGAGGACAAACGTCGTGGTAGAAAAACTTCAAACCAACCTCAGGGTTTCTGAAACTAAAGAAACAGCGAGCTGCACGAGGACATTGCAGGTATGCGTTGTCAGTACCTTGTCGATGTCGTGCTGCAGATATCGCGCAGGTGTGTTGTCATCTTTAATGGTATGCACCATTAATGTCAGCGTGTCACACTGACTGACCGAGTTTTTCATCGGCAGCAGGTCTTGCCCTACACACCGTGCTTTTACCTGTGGTACTTCCTCCAAACCCTTGCCTTAAAAATATTGTCGAAAGGCTCGGGGTGAATGGCAAATAGTTGAAAGCATTGACTTTCTCTCTTCTGCCTTTCTTGTCTTGATACGCGTGAGATCTCGCCCATGAACTGATTGATAGTAGTAGCATTTCTTTCTCCTTCTTTCCCGGCCCTTCCTTCCCACACACATACACACACATATCTCGCACTCATTAACTACACACAGACGTCAGCGCACTTTGCGTTAATTTACACACAAGAGGTAGGCACACACACACACACACACAAACACACACACATATATATACACACTCTCTCTCGCTCTCCTCTCACACGCACAGACACATGCACAAACACGCGAGTGCACACACCCCTCCCCAACTTCGACTTCGCTCCTTCCTTTTCTGCAGGATGCGTTGCCTAAGCTGGAATTGTGGCAGAGAAGAGGGGAGGGGGTGATTTATCTGTTGCATCCTGTCAGAAATTGATCTAAAACTAATACAGGGCAAGAAAATCGCTCGTTTGTCAACATCGTCGCTAACAGTCAGGACATTCATCTTTGACTTCACATTTCACGCGCATGTGCTGCGTGGAGCTGCGAGATCTGGAGTTGGTTGCGGTGGTCTCGCAGAGACTGAGCGCTGCTCACAAATCATCCTCCCCACGCTAGCTGCTCGTCCTGAAGGCTGGCCTGAAAGTGTAACGAAGTGTAGCTAAGTACCGAAAAGATTAATTTCGCTGCGTTAAGCAGATGATGGGAGGGCTTTCCCTGCTATCTCTTCTCACACCTTCTCCTCCGTCTAACAAAGAGCCGCCAACAACAGATTTCATCATCATCATCATCATCATCATCATCATCATCATCATCATCATCATCATCAATGAAAAATATGGCGATTAGTACTGATGTTGAACATGGAGTTTCCGATAGACTCATGGAAAGAAGAAAGGAAAAAGGTATAAAGAAACAACGTTCTCCTGAAAGAAAACTGTCGGTAGTTCTCCGGTGCAGCCTGCAGGATTCGACCGAGGAGAACTCTGTGCACACCCTGCTTACTGGCCGACGAACTCTGTCGATCTCATAATGTGTGTGTGTGTGTGTGTGTGTGTGTGTGTGTGTGTGTGTGTTTGAGAGAGAGAGAGAAAGAAAGAGAGATGGGGGGAGAGCGAGAGATGTTCGGGGTATATGCGTATTGTGTTTGTGAACATGCATGGCCATGCCCACAAATATTTGTGTGTGTGTGTGTGTGAGTGAGAGAGAGAGAGAGAGAGCGTGCATGACCATACGCACAAATGTGTGACCTCGAGCAAAGCGTTTGCATTACCCTTGAGCGTCACTCATCTTGTATACATCACGTGATGAAAGTCACTTCGGTAACCAGTTTTTTTTACTCCCTCCTGTCGTCTGCTTCGTGATGATGTCTGTTGGTCTCGTCCTCATTGTCTTGTTTTCTTCTTTGTACCTTTTGCCTTTGACGCCAACCTCTTGTCTGCAGGTAAAGGTCTTCCCCTGACCTTTTCAGGTCGTTGTGGGGTGAGGTGTGAGACCTCACTTTTCTCGGGACAACCTTTAGGTGAGGGCGGTGTCCATATCCTCTCCCTCGCATCGATTTATTTTAATAGAGAGGAATCAGACAAGTTTCAATTCTCTCATGAATTTTGTGATTACATTTTGAAGACACTAGATGCGCACCTAAAAAAAAAGGGCTAGTAAGAATATTTTTATGTAATTTTATTTTTAATCCTTTAGTGTCAATAAAATGCTTATTACAGACATTTATACTCTTTAATATTTAATTGTTCTATATACATTTGATGAATCCTTAGCGTAAATATTAAATTGTTGGTAATCTATCTTAAACAAATTAAATTAAGAAACTTTAACTAGTGTTGGTCAACGCCATGTTGTGGTCCTGGCACCGTAATGCTTAGCTGGCTGTTCGAGTGACATTTTGGAAGAAAAAAAACCACTTAAACGAAGAAAGTTACTGACGTGTTTTTATCTATTGTTTGCTTTTCGAACTGGAAAAGAGTGCATTAGAATAATGGAATTCACCTCAAACCTACCCTAATTATAGATTTCATTAATCATGCAGCTAGGTGTGGAATGTGGAAGACATGTCTAAACTGCAGATCGAAGTCCCGCATAAATCACATATCGTCTATACTTTAACAGTATTGATGCTTAATCAGCTCTGAAAAAAACATTTTAAAACATATTACAGTTTATTTTTTACAGTTGCTAACCAATATTTAAAAAGTTAACATAAATAGTGGCTTATTATTATTATTTTTTGTTTCTGTTGTCGTGAGTCGGTGTAGTCACGGTGAGTTCCGTAACAGTCACTCCACTCTATCAACTCATTCTTTTGTCTTGACTGGGACAAAGTCATATTGGGACAGCACCCGGCTCAAGACGGGGCAGATATGAATTCCATTTTCCTTGCATCTGTATCTTAAAGCTCTCTTTTGTGAAATATTGTAAACAAACCACATCGTGGTCACTAGGCATCAGCAGTTATCCCTGTCTCTGTCGCTTTTCTGTTTACTCACTGCCCACTGTAGGCGACATGTCGACGAAGAGCCTTTGACCTCAAATTACGTCTCATCTAAAAATATATAATTATACTGGCTTCTATAACAGCCTTATACAACGGTACCAGAATTCTATAATCTTGATTCGTGCTAGCCTTATAGAACTCTACCAGTATTGTGTGATCAGCATTCGCTTAATTTTTTTTCAATCGCATCTTCAGAGAACCTGGCGTTGAAGAGCAAGAGCACTGTGACGTCAGATCCCCCGGGAACGTCACTGCCTGCCGACCTGGCGGTTGACGGTGACAGACGTAATCAGTGCATCAAAACGCCCCCCGGCCTGAAATATGTGGACTGGACTGTGGACCTGACAATTGTCCAACCAATCAACAGTATTCTTATCGTGCTTCAAGAAATTGGTAGGCCATAGGAAGGCTGGCAGGCTGGATAGACTGTGACGATTATACATTATTATAATGGCTAAACGGTGAGAGGCTTACTGTAGTATTTATCGGGTTTTGAATAAATGATAGTTAACATCTTGGATCACAGGATGTACTGCTCGGTAAACTCCAATAGGAATTGCATTCTTATGACAGGTGTTTAACTTCTATTAGTACATCACAGGATAGTCAGCTGTACCAAACGATTATTTTCCTAGGTGTGAGATCAACTGTAAGCCGTTTTACTACTGTAGAGGCGCCGCTAGCGGTTAGTGAGCTGGATCGTAAAGCAGAAGGTTACGGAATCGAGACCTGCAAGGGCCTGTGGCTAATAATCTCACCCTGACCACCCAGTAGCTGCTGGTTCCCGATTTATTAGGGGAGGTAAAGGCGGCGGAATCAGAGTGTTGGATTCCGCCTGTCTCATGCCGAGAGTTGCCCGTATGGCCACTCATTATTCCAATCTCTTTTAGAGGTAGCCATTTAAAACACAGTGGCTCTCTTCGGCCGAAAATGCAAGCATCCATTCGCCTTATTGTTATACTGCGCGTGACAGAGAAATCCCACGTGCAGCTTCGGAAGCCCGCCAGGTGTGGCACGTGCCTATCAAGAAACAGACTATGGAATGGAGTACTGAGGAGGAGGGGTGAGTGAGCAGGAGAGCCACCCCCAACCCCAGCTAGCAGCCGAAGGAAGGAGAAGCAGGTGGTCTCCAGAAACACAAGTTGGACAGCGCCACGTGTTTAGACTACGA
This sequence comes from Marisa cornuarietis, assembly GCA_004794655.1. Taxonomy (NCBI): domain Eukaryota; kingdom Metazoa; phylum Mollusca; class Gastropoda; order Architaenioglossa; family Ampullariidae; genus Marisa; species Marisa cornuarietis. The sequence goes on along the minus strand of SMMW01000019.1, from coordinate 297,156 downwards.
GTGTTCTCGGGCATTTTAAAAATTGCCAAGGTTGCGTGTTTACAGGTGTAAACAGACCGAGTAACAGCGAGGTTCACTCAGCACAAGCACGCAGTGTGTCAGTGCCGGAGGTTTACTAAAGACGAGGGAAGGGTGAGAACAGAAGATGCGCCAGCATAATGCATGACAAGACGAGGAAATCTCGCCAACACACTTTCTTGATGGTCAACTGTGGATAGAATATGAACGCGCCGCACTAGAATCCACCACATTGTTTCCCCCTGGCAGAAATGTGCCGCTCAACACATGTTGGAGTGTGACGTTCTCAATGTCGGGACCAGACGACGTTCTGGAGTGTGACGTTCTCCGTCTAAAACTTTATGTGACAAGCATCTGATCTGCACGCCGTGTGACGAGCTACATGATGTATGCACTTTAATGATATTCTGAAGCAGTATTGTAATATAATACACATATCTTGTAAATCGACGTGAGGTTACTGCACTATTCGACAGACAGTTCGCAAACTACCTGCACCTTTTACTGTCAGAGATTGTACGCCATTAATAATTGCTGCTTCTAGTGACCTTTGACTGTAGACAGATGGAGCCCATCTAATGAGGCTTGACACTGACGTAAAAGCTGCGCCACTTCACGCCAGTTGATTGTTATTGACGGTCTGTCACCTGCGATACTAACTGCTTGTCGCTTTGCACAGATCAGCGGCACGCGCTCGACGTGTGGGTGCTGCTACACAACGGCACGTGGCACTCGTGTGGGCGCCAACTCTCCGCCGCAGCGTCAGGCGAGGTCACAGTGCCATGTCCGGCGGCTGCTAGTCAAGTGCGCATCGCCAGTGGTCAGCACGTGGACTCCGTCGCCGACATGTCGTCTGACGTCCGCCTCGACCTGTGCGAGGTGGAGGTGTACGGTAGGTTGAATATTGTTTGCGGGTTAGGACGGTAATTTCACTACCGTCGTCCCCACTCCCTGGAACCGGTAACGGTGAAGCAGCATAGCTAGTCGTCAGCTGGTATCAATTAAAGAATGATGATGACGATGATGATGATGGGTTTTGGAGGAATTACTGTAGCTCTACAAAGAAGTGCCTTGTGATGGTGGATACAGACAGATGTTACCAAGATTTGTTTCCATATTCACTCTGGGTGAGTCGAGGATAAGTCTAACTTTCTGTGGAATGGTTTGCCTTTGTAGTCTAACAACTTGTTGACGTGTGTTGTGCCATGTTGCAGCGTGCGCGCCGGGATTGTACGGGCCAGATTGCGGCCAGGTGTGCTCAGGTAACTGTCACGACAGGCAGACGTGCGACCACGTGACTGGAGCCTGCGCGGGGGCCTGTGCAGCTGGCTGGAAACATCCTGCCTCTGGCTGCATCACTGGTAAGTGACTGTCTGACCTTGTGATCTTGCTCGTGACAGAAGGCAATAAATTGGTGACTGATTGTCAGACCTTGTGATCTTGCTAGTGACAGAAGGCAATAAACTGTGGAGAAGCTGGTGTATAGACCACATGTCGACAAGCCCTTATGGTGACATCACCAAATCATCTGAACTGAATTATTTAAACAAAATGTAAGTGGTTGTAGATGTTATAAAACAAACCTTACCGGTGTACAGTGGGAAGGCATGTTGCACTTGGCAAGCAACTAATACTTCATGTACATCACTTACAACCGACTTAAGATGCCATTTCTGTGACGTCATTGGGTTGCATGAGAAGTCTTAAGTCGGACTTTTGGGAAGTCGACTCTTCAGATCAGATTTACCGAAGTCGACCTGCACTTGAGACCGGTGTAAGACTTACTAAAACCTCACACTGTTCTCTGTCAGCGTGTACCCCGGGTACGTACGGCACTGGGTGTGGCCAGACGTGTGGCCATTGTAAGGATGGCGAGCCCTGTGATGGCGCCACTGGCGATTGTGTCAAGGGTTGTGAAGAGGGTTACGCGGGGATGTCGTGTCGACAGGTACAGGTGGGAAATCAAGGTAAGGGATATCCACTCGCTCAAGAAAATGTGCAGAGACAGCTATGTGACTGTGTGACTTTGTGATTGTTCTCATCATTTCAGTGAGTAAAGTTGTTCAGTCACATTTTTTTTTTATTTATTGTTGTGATACATTGTCCAATTTCAGTACAGGTGAATGTCAGATCAGGATGAGATTTTCGCGCGAAAGTTGTTTTTTACTTTTGGTTGTAGACAGAATTCCACAACCCCCACGTGTCTAATCATCTTGATGAAATATAGACGAAGTATAGTTCTGCCAAAAACAAACAAACAAACAAACAAACAAAATATGTGGAAATCCATGAAAGGTATTCAGGAAGAGTATCCAAGACGGCTTTTTCTAGGCAGCTAACGACTCCTTCTAGGAGACCGCTTCTGTGAATAATGCTTTGTCATAGCTTGTGACAACCTTTGGCCAAGTATTCGCTGATGTCTTTCAGAAGAAGAGGAGGAGGCGGGGATCTCCACCTCGGGTGTGGTAGGAGCTGTTGCTGGTGGTAGCGCCGCCTTCTTGTGCTGCGTGTGCATCATCGCGCACATACGCAGGTAGGTGTATGTATGTATGTATGTATGTATGTATGTATGTATGTATGTATGTATGTATGAGAGAAAGGTCCAATAATTATTAGCTGTGTATGTGAGGTGTGTGGGAAGATCATAACTATATGTGTGTATACGTATGTGTAGGGGAAGAGTCATATAGTTAGTATCTGTGCATGTGGGGCAGGGGCTCATAATGATAGGCAGGTGTGCATCTTCACAAACATACGCTGCAATTAGTGTGGTGATTAAGATATCTGGTTACGTCTATCAAAGACCCATTAGGGAGGGCCAATTTCTGCAAGCAGTTATGGTACAGTAAAGTTAGGTTGGGCCATGTTTTACATTCAGTCTTCCCTGTGAAACTCTAAACGGTTAAGGCAAATTTTTATCCATCTTTGAGGTCTACAAAAAAATTTAGGTGTACCAGCGTTCAAGATTTCTGCACTGAGTTCAATACAAATTTGTAATTCGCGAGAAATTATTCTCGACGCCATGCACAGAAAGTGTCAAGGCTACAGCTATTGGGAGAGCTGGGATCGTTTGATAAATAGGCGTATCCATCGACACTCGTGACACCACGGTGCAAATCGGTGTGGAAGCTGTGATGATGTTTGTAGACTGATTTCTCGAGGACAGAGGGAAAATATTCAGATCTGACTTAGCTGCTTGTATTAATTCAGTTCTTAAAACATCCTTCAGTACAGCTAATTTAATAACATTTATTTGTACACACTGCACCAAATCTCGTACCTTTGGAGGCTTTTTGATGTTGCTGTTTTCTGAGGGTGAGCTGACGCGTTTTGTGAAAACATGACCTATGAGCATGTAACAAATATAGAGCTTAGTCCAGTGACTCATGAACCAAGTTTCTTCCTCTTGTCCACTAAAGCACAGTTAGTGCCCTTTAAATAAGCAGAAAAGAAGTAGACGATTTAGTTTTTTTATTGTTGGTCCTCTAAAGAGCCATTGAGAATATCAAAAACTGCATGAAAACTAGTGTTAGTCCGCTGAGCGCGAGTCCAGCCTGTGACCTCAGTGGATGTGTGCAGGCACCTGAAGAAAGAGCGCACCAAGCGGCAGGACGAGGAAATGAGCGCCGCTCACCAGGAGACTGCCGCCATGGCTGGCACATCTCCCCCTGCCACCGACAAGAATGACCAGCGTCGAAAGTCCTCCATCTTCAGAGACCGCAAAATCTCCATCTTTGGAGAGAGGAAGACAAGTGTTTTTGGAGGAGAAAGAAGAAAGTCTATATTCGCTGCTGTCTTTGGGTTTGCTAAAGATGAAGATTTGTCAAGTATGTCATCAACTAGTAGTGGACACGTGCTATAGACGTAAACATAAACTGCTCCACTGTCTGTCTTTCTGTTTGTTTGTTTGCCTGTCTGTATGCCTCACCATCTGTAGTTTTATTTATTGCTCACTATCTAGTTGTCTGCCTGCCTGCCTATATTCTCTGTCTGTCTGTCTGTCTGTCTGTCTGTCTCTTTATTTCCTTACTTTTCAGTCTGATGTTTTGACGTACGCCTGGTATGACGAGTTTAAGGAATTGTGCAAATGATTTGGATACCATCAAACGTTTTGTAATTATAGCTATGACAGATAGACGTGACAGACATTACGGAATGATAACGTTATAGACAGTAAACATTATAGTCACAGCAAGAGACAGTTAACATTACAGTGTGATGGCCTTGAGACAATAGCGGAGGAATCAACAAGACAGAAGCCTTGAGCTGATCTTCATCAACAACAGGTGTTGTGACGTCAAGGCCTTAAAATAGAACGAATCTTGTCAGTTATTCTTTTCTCACCGGCACCCAACACACACACACACACAGAGGCCTGCAGAACCTCTCGAGTGCTACAATACTTATGGCGAGTCAGATACATCAGCCACACACCCGACGATTGAAAATGAGGAATTGTTTCCCCACTCCCCTTGCACGTGTTGTGTATTATCGTGTCAGCATTTTCATGAATTACATATGCAGTACGGTGAGTAGTACTCAAAAGTAAAAAGATCAGGAATTAGGGAAGAAACAATTTGTACACATGTAGACATTGTAAAGTTCTACAAATCGTTGTTTGGTCCTTCGTGTACTTCACAAGACTTCAGTGCCTTCTCCAGACAAGCCCATCTTTACGAAAGAAAACCTCCTGATGTGATAAATGAGGCAAGGGAAAGAAACACAAAAACTAAGGATTGAGGCAGTTTGTATGGGAAGTTCGTACTCCGCCACATAGGTCAAGGACGCGGTTGTGAGGGTCTGACCCCATCGTCGGTCCGCTGATCTGTCGACACCTTCTCCTTAGCCTCACAGCGATTTTTCATTCCGGATTTGATTTTGCTGAACCTGAACTATGCTAGATCTGTGTGACAGGGCCTTACATCGGACATTGACACTGTTCTACGTCCGACAACGGCACAGTCCTACATCTAACAATGACACTGTGATTCGTCTGACTGTGGCACGGTGCTACATCTGACAGTGACGTCATGGTACATCAGACAGTGACATGAACTGGATGACTTCAGCCTGACGTTGTCATGCGACCTTCTGCCTGTTGTCTGTGGAGTGAGTTTGTTGCTACAGCAGGAGCACCTGGGCACTGCACTTATGAAGCAAGGGTAACTCGTTGCCCAGGGGGTAACGAGAAAATCAAGGACAACATGTTTCCGTAGTTATCACGCAGGGTCCAGACCAACCAGACCACCTAATATCCGCGGGGGTCTGGGCACCTCATTGTAAGTACGAAATCAAGACGCTACTCCTTGAGTTCCCCCATTTTGTCCTGGGGAAACGACTTACCCTCGCTTCATAACGACGACCCAAAGAGTACAGCGACTATAGACTGCGAGAGACCAGACTGAAAGTATAGCACTGGGCTCTCTAGAGACCAGATAAAGTGTAGCACTGGACTCTCTAGAGACCAGACAAAGTGTAGCACTGGACTCTCTAGAGACCAGACAAAGTGTAGCACTGGACTTTGTAGAGACCAGACTGAAAGCGTAGCACTGGACTCTCTAGAGACCAGACTGAAAGTGTAGCACTGGACCCTGTAGAGACCAGACTGAAAGTGTAGCTTTGGACTCTGACCAGACTTAAAGTGCAGCACTGAACTATCTAGCGACCAGACTGCAATGTAGCAGGTCAGTTACTGTCGTCTGTTTGTTTATACCAGGTGTGCCAGTGTATACCAACAACAGGCATTTGGCGGACAGCCTGTACGACAAGCCCACAGACGGCGTGCAGGTAGACAGTTTCCGCCAGTTTGTGTACAGCAAGCGCCGTGGTGCCTCCAGCCTGGAAAACGAGTTTAAGGTATAGAGACAAATCCACGTTTAAGATATCGACAGGGTATGTTTAAGAAACTGTCAGGGTATGTTAAAGATATCGCTATATTTATGTTTAGAGAATTGCATGTATGTTTACAACATCATCTGACATTGTTTAGTCTTGTCTCGTGTTGCTGTTCAAATGTAGGCCTTGCCATCGGGGTTCACTGCGCCTTACGAGGAGGCAGAAAAAGTGGAGAATAAAGACAAAAACCACTTTAGTGGTTACTATCCATGTAAGTTTAATCTGTGACTCCTGGCACTACTCTGTGCCGTGTTTCTGTGGATGTTGATTTGTACTTAATTGCCATCAAAGCACGTGTCTGTTCTTTTTTCAAATAAACTAAAATATTTAGCAAAGAAATAAATAAGCCTACACAGTAGTTTAACAACAGTTTTTCTGTGGTGCTACTGATGTACTGAATTTGTGAAAAATTGTAAATTGTCTAGTGGTCGAATGCATTTTCCACGTAAAATTCAGGTAGTAATTGGTTTACTAATGAACCATTACTTTGTGGTATTCCTAAATTCATTAATTTGAAACACGCTCACTCAAGCCAATTTAAATGTGTACACTCTTCTCACATGTGTGTGCGAATGTGTGCAGATGACTTTAATCGTGTCATACTACGGCAAACGGGTCTTGGAGATTACATCAATGCTAGTATCATCAAAGTAAGTAGCTACCTACACAAACATGTCTTCCATATACAAGATCACGTTAGACTTTATTGTGTTAGAAACACAACCTGCATTTTTCGTGACAGTGTTGTCTCCAACATTTGGGGCACTTATTCAACTTTTATTGACAGCTCGAAGTTTACCAAAAAAAAAAAAAAACCGAAACAAAACAGGTATTTATAATAAGAACTACATCAAAGAACTCTACTGCAGCGAAAGAAGACGAACCAAGAGCCAGACTCAGATTTCTGAGTTCTGCAAGGTATACTGACACAGACATACAGATTTCTGAGTTCTGTGAGACACAAGTGTACTGAAACAGAGAGACAGACATAATGAGAGAGAATTTACTGACAGAGACACAGATTAGCGAAGACGTGCCCAATCTCATGGCGGTTTATATTGCCTGGTTATATTGAGTTATCCACCCGTTATATTGTCCGATCGGCTACTTGTCTTGATAGTCGTGTTGCATTTGTTTCTTGACTATATTCCCCTTTCTTATCAGCCTCGTTTTTGTTATCCGTGTACCGTTATGGTGCCACTGTTGAGGGCAGTGCAGTTGACTTCTGTTGCAGGATTACAAGGGAAGGGACAGCTACATCGCGGCCCAAGGTGAGACAATCCACATCAACACCTGCCCCCCATTGACACACAGCCACGCTTCTTTCGTGTAGGAAGTCACGAGCTATCTGGTCTAGTTTCTTGCGCGATGTAGTTGATATCATTATGGTCACATTGGTTTTTCTTCCTTGAATGAGCATCATAGTTAAGGTCGTGCGTGAAGACTACTTTTGCGATTGTAAGGATTAGAAAATGATCTGTATCAGTATACTTACAGTTGCTCCGACATCTCCATTCATTCACTACTCTTGTCAACGGTTCTCACGTAACACCACTCATTGTCCCTTGACCTTTGCCCTCAGGACCAGACAAGAGGACGGTGCTGAGCTTTTGGCACATGATATGGCAGGAGAACGTGCAAGAGATTGTCATGCTGACCAAGTTCGCGGAGAACAAGAAGGTGAGCAGCTCAGCATTTGTCCTACAGATCTCTAGCTTCCTCCTCTGCCTTTTCCTTTAAGACATGGATTCTTTTCATAGTTTAACCTTCTCAGTAGGGGGTACATCTTCATACTTTTCCCCATTTTTAGCACATAAGGAGACCTTTTAGAGCACTCTTGTCTCTGCTGCATATCAGTACCAACAACACAAGTAGACGTATATTATCAAAAGTGTTTTAAAAAATTGCTGAGCTGAAGTGTAAACACGGGCAGAAAAATACAACGGATGAAAAAGGGGAAGAAGAAATACTGAACACCAGCTGACCTCTGCTGGATGAGGCATGCATGTTTGATGTTGCTGACTGACACCTACGCCAAGGTACAGCAGCGTGTCACGTGTCTTACGCATTTGATTGTTACCTTCGTTTATGCTCGTGTGTAATACATGCATGTGATCTGCAGGTGAAATGTGATCGCTACTGGTCAGAAAACGCTTGTGTGACGTACGGTGACATCACGGTCAAGGACTCCATGCAGATGGTTCGAGCAACTTACACAATCCGAGTCCTCAAGGTCATGCATAAAAAAGTGAGTGAGCGGGCAGACAATTTAATCCTTTCCATGAAGTTCCTTTCGAGCGGTAACACAAGAAGTATTCCCAGGCTGTTAAGTGTTCTTTGTGTGGTGGATGGGAAGATGGAAGGGACGCGCCTCGTGTTGTAGTGTTATCGAGTCTAAAAATAGGCGATAGCCGTTGCTCCATGACGTCATCCTTGCGTTTTACGTCATTTGCAGACGTCAGAAGCACGAGACATACATCATTTTCACTACACAGAGTGGCCCGAGCAGGCAACACCTCTTGTTCATGACCTTCTCGAGTTTATTTGGCGGGTCAAGGCCTCGCGGACAGATGCCAAGGGCCCACTGCTCGTTCACTGCAGGTATGAGGAATAAAGCAGCGGGTGTTGGTAGCGGTGGTGGTGGTTGTGGTGATGTAGCAGTGGTAATTATTGACCCTCGTGTTGTTGATGCTGATGCTGATGCTGATGTTCTGCTGCTGTTAGTGAAGGCGTGGGTCGCACTGGAACCTACATCGCCATCGACTCGCTGCTACAGGAAGGCGAGGACACGGGCTACGTGGATGTCAAGACCTACGTGGAGAGACTGAGACAGCAGCGCAAGAACATGGTGCTGACCAAGGTCAGTGCAGGTTGTCGCATGCTATCACAGTGATGTCAGTTGTGTGCTGTCCACACTTCCTCCTTGTGTCCGTCATTGAGGAGCAGGAGTGGACCGGGCTGATCTGCATCTTGTGCAACACCGGGTAGCATTCACCTGCCACAGGAGGTGGTCTACAGCAGCGAGAATATGTGGGGTGAACAAGCAGTAGATGTTGAGATGGCGTAGAGAAGCAGTGCGTGTGTATATATATATATATATTTATTTACACTGAGATCGAATTTTTAAAAAGCTGAATATTAGATGGAGTCGGAATGGGGAATTTATAGTTTGTTTTGCAGTCCCCTACCAAGTGACCGACTGTCTTCTGTCTACCTGTCTCCTCAGGAGCAGTACGCCTTTGTCCACGCAGCGCTTATCGACGGTATCATCCTGGGCGACACACGCCTTAACGCAGCTGACTTCTGTGAAGGTTTTTTGCGCGAAGGCGACCAGCTGCGTGTCGGCTACAGAAAGATTTGCGAGCAGTTCCACGTGAGTGGTTGTGTATCAGTAGTCCTTGACATCTGTCATCTAGAGCGCTGTATTTAACACCCTGATTATTCGAGTTAAATAGACGGCAGGACGTGGGTTAACACCATACAAGACCACAGTGACGTAGTGCGAGGTACCTTCACGACTAGTGCTCGTGATGTCTAGTATGATGCTGACCATATTGTCGGTCTACCACCGTGTGTGACATATGCTCGGGCTGTTACAGGAGCTGTCCTACCTGAAGTCCGCACTGTCATTCAGACGAGATTCAGGTCGGTCTGTGTGTGTGCATGCATGTGTGAGGGCACAGATCCATTTGAATGCACACGTGTGTAATTGCGCAAGAGCAAGCTAGTCTTAGATAACAGTTATCAAAGATATTGTGTCTGTAAAAATGTTTACAGGGGATGTAAAAGTGTGTATACGAGCCATGCAGGAACAAAAACATGTGGTCATTCGATGATAGACACAGCAGCAACCATTCTGTTTCCTGTGTAGAGATGTAGGGAATTTGTTTACTTTAAGTGTCGAGAATCTAAGTGTTTGAGGTGTCGAGATTTCACTCGTCTATCTCTTCTTCAGGTATTGAGAACGTCACCGATATGCGGAACGTGTCTTGCGACGGAATCTTCATGCAGTTCGTGCCGGTAGGTGAAGCTACCATAAAGTGTAGACCTCAGACTTTCATGGATTTGAACACATTATTGTGTTTTTATTCAGTTAGTGTCCGGCTTTACCTAAAATAATCTCTGCCATTTCAAGCTCGACATGGCGGAGGACAAACATTTCTGGACAGTCTTGACCAGTTTAATAAAATATTGTAATGCTGTGTAGGTATGTTGTGTGGGTACGCGACATAGCAGCCAACCTTGTAAAGGTTGCGTAGGTACGGTGATGATGTTTAAATATAGGGACCGAGAAATACAGTCCTTGTGTAAATATGGTGACATAAATTGTGGATGCTGTGTAAATTAGGTGGTGTGTAGAAACGACGATGTTTAGTAAGTATGAGTTAAGATGTGTACAGTGACGAAGTGTGTTGACTGTCACGTCTGTCAGAGCACGCTGTCGGCGAACATGCTGCGCCTGGTTGACGTTGACTCAGACACCGACGTGCAGAAGTTCCTGTTGCTGCTCCGCAACATCAACGCCCTCACTGTTGTCTGCCTACACGAGCAGGACCTGCAGGTGGGCTGTAACGTGCGAATTAATACAGAATTGAGACCTTCAGTACATACAGGTAGAATGATCTGCGGGTGGGCCAGCAAGAGCATAGGTGATAAAAACGGTTGACAGGTAGCAAGTCCTTTTGCACACATTCTACTCGTCTATCTTGTAGCACAAATATATTTTCCCCATATACATTTTCTTTTAACTTTTTAAAACCGAATATTTTAAAAGGAGTAGTCTTAATAAATTCACAAACAGTCCAGACACTGAACCATCCTTTCGTTTCTGTGGGTCAGCGGGTGCTGACACCGGTGTTTACACGCTGGTTTACCTGTTGTTTTTTTTTGAACGTGTTTGTCTGTCACTAGATCGTCAGGCGCTGCTTAGAATGGAGTAAAAACAAAATAGAGGAGCGGCAGGACAAGAAGAGAGCGCGTGAACAGAAGACGAAGGCAGGTTACGACAGTGAGAGTGAAGACGAGGATGACTACTACCTGATGGAGGAGTTGTCTACCGGACACCTGATGGAGGAGTTATCTGCCGGTCCTCTCACACCCGTCGTAACGGCCAACGAATACCGTGTGTTTGTTGACGTAAGTACAGACGGCAGTGTTTGTTGACATGAGAAGACGATAATGTGTTTTATCATGAGTGCTAATACCGTGTTAAGTGAGGATTGCGACTTTGTAAACATGTGTCCTGAAGCCGCCAGTTTCCACTAGTTTACAATCAGGGCCGGCACAAGGCTGTGTTGCGCCCTAGGCGAAAGACAAATACTGCGCCCCCCAAAATAAAGAAATCAGTTACCCCCAAAAAAACAAAAGTTGTAAATTTAGGCTTAACTCTGTTTTCTTAACTGAAATTTTACCCAGGCTTACATTAAAGACCACAAGGCTTTAAGGGACCCGTTTGTGCAATGAAAAGTTTTGCAAAAGGTTGTACCACCACTATCACAACCCTTTGCATCTACACAAACAAAATAAGCATGATAAGAAATGAGGAAATAAAATGAAGGTAAAGAAAGAGACAAATTGTGTTAATAAACTATATACAGCTCTATCACAGTGTATAAAAATCATGCGAACTTATCTTTACAAACTCTCATGATGTCGGGGCTGTAGGACAGTATGCACTGTTCACTCTTGTACGGCTAAATCCAGTTCACAAATATAGTCTTATAAAACAGTTCACAGATGTAGTCTTATAGAACAGTTCAGTTCACAGATCGATATACTCTTATAGAACAGTTCAGTTCACAAATAAAGTCTTATAGAACAGTTCAGTTCACAGATCTTCTATTAGACCTTTTACTGATTCAGCTTTGGAAGGATGATAGCTCCAAGCGCCCGAACAGACCCTTACACAGTAAACAGCAGAACGAGAAGTCTGCAGCCGCTCAGTAAAGTGAGGTTTTTACAATATCCTGTGGGTTTTAAGTTACAGTTAAAACTACCTTTCCCTCCCCCCATCCCCCCGATCTTGGTTGTCCAGCCCTGTTAATGTGATCTGACTGCCTTTAAAGTGGTAGAGATTTATCTCTACCTTTCTTCACTAAGCCACCACAGTTAGGTTCTTTCAGTCTTTCTCTCCTCTCTCTTTCTCATCTCACGGACAACTATCAAGTAACATCGCACCACCTTCTTTGTCCAGTCTTCTAATCTGATCCCACTGGTCATTAACTGTGATAGATTTATCGCTATCCTTTGGGCCTTTTCCCCCTAGCACCTCGGCATGCTTTCAATTGTTCTCTTCTTTCTCATCTTACAGACGAACTAACAAGTAAAACCGCACTGACTACATGTTTGCTGCTTAAAAATAGTGGAAAAGTGGTTTTCTACAAGAACTCATTATGACCAGAAGTCTTAGAACCCAGAAGTGTCAAAGAATGGCTTATTAAAATTAAACCTTTTTCGAGAATTTGCTCTCCGATTTGATTGATAACTTATAAGTAAGAACTACTTTTTGTCAAGAAAAAGTACGTCTGTTTTTCAATTGCAGGCGTGCATCATGCACACATGGCTGCTTGCATGCCTACCAAATCAGACCTACACTTATGAGTAGGGGGATTTCAAACACTGGTGTAAAAGGTTTTATGGAGTGACGACTGACTGCACACTGATGGAGACAAGAAATCTGTAGCACCTTGCTCTGGTCTTATTTTGCTGTGTGGTCTAAAACTCAAGCTATCACAGCTTCTAGCATCTAGACCACCCTCATCGCGCAGCTATCACATGTTCCCATCCAAAGTCATACCTGACAGGTGGGTGGGGCAGTACAAAGGGAAGGTCTTCTAGATGCTAACAATACAAAGTTGTAAATCATGGTGTTAAGGCAGCTGGTATCCGGCCTGATAGGGTTTGTTGAAAACTAGAGAAGTATAAAGACTATAGTTTAACAGACATAAATCTCTTAATAACCAATTTCAAATATTCTGTCAATATAGAATAACAACAAGCTATCCGTTCAAGCTGTAAACAAACAGATGCACTCTTAGATAATAAAAATAAACAAAAATTACAATTTGACAACTAAATTAAGTGTAATACACTCGTCGAACCGAAAATAATTAATAATTAATAAGAAAGTTAAATATTCATGACCATGAGTCACAACAGTAAGTACAAGACTCTAGGCCATCAGTGTCACCGCTGTACACAGCACTAAGGAGAAAACAGGTTCGTGACAGTAAATTAAATAAACTGATCTGAAATCTGACAATAAAAATAGATATGCTATTGAACTTCAATTAAGTGACTCTGATATTTGTTTGCTAAAGGCTTTAATACTCTTATTAACTAAGAATTCGATCGTGACATTAGCTAAGTTCCCTGGGGTTCAAAGTTCGTAACAAATATTGAGGATAAAACAGTTGTCATAACCAAAAAGAAACTTGTGTAGCAAACTCAAGTCAGTGTTGTTGTCCCTGATCTCAGCTGCGGCGTTTTTGATGTGTGAGTGCGGAACGTCTTCCAAAGTAGGATAGAAGAATAAAGGTGAGTTTGGTATCAATGGAATGTGGTCCCATCCATTGTAGGGGTCTACCCTGACCAGGCCCCATCCACCAACGCCGCCTTTCTCCCGCCCCTCCGCTGTCTATACACTGCCCCATCCGCCCTCTTCTCTCTCCTCCCCACTGGTTAGCTGGTCACTTCAAGAGCACCCTGTAATAATGGGTTTTCCTACAATACATGAACTGAGAAACTCGCGCGGTGAAGTCAACCTACAAGCAGAGGAAAGGTGTCCTGCTAATGTCATTCTATGAAAATATTTTTCCCTAACACTTTTCATCACTTAAAAAAACGAAACAGCATGCCCTTTTTGCGCCCCCTCTCCATGACTGCGCCACTAGCCCCATCCCCACCCACCAACGCCGCCCCAAACCTCCGCCCTTCCCCGCCCCCTCTCCGCCCTCTACTTCCCTGCTGGTTACTTGGTCACTGCAAGTGCGCCCAGGATAATGGGATTTTCCTGTAATACATGTACTGAGAAACTAGCGTGGTGGTCAGTCTACACGCAGAGGAAAGGTGTCCTGCTAATGTCAATCTGTGAAAATGATCTTTTCCCTAAATTTATTAATTAAAAAAAAACAGCAGGCCATTTTTGTGCCCCCTTCCTGGCTGCACCCTAGGCAACTGCCTAGGTTCGCCTAATAGGTAGAACCGGCCCTGTTTACAATCAGTAACTGCACTGCAGTATACTGTACAAATAAGTCGAATCTATCATGGGGCTGTAATACTCTCAGATAACCGTTATACCGTCAAGTACCTTAGTAGGTAACATGCCAGGTAACACGCTGTCAAGTAAATTGTAATGTCAGCAGAATGCGCTGGCGTCCAATGACTTTATAATACCGTCAGGTGATAGTGGCTTAATGGGAGTGAAATGTGTATTGTTATGGTCTGATACCTTTGCTACACTATGTGATATAATTATTATGCAGAAATACGAGGAGATGAGCTTCATGCTCCTGTCACTCAGCGGCTGGCAACAGGATGAGAAGATCTTCTCGCCGGCCTTGACCCCGTCAGTTATCGCCATGGCGGACAGCATCTTCGCGCGCCAAGAGGAGCTGGGCTTTCATCCCGTCGTGCTGTTGTGTGGGTCAGTACCTCACCGGGGCCGGCCTAGGCTAAGGGAATTTGGTGGCCCCAAATAAAATAGAAAAATAAAAAACACCGAAAACGTTCTGTGCGAGGCCCCCACCAATCGGAGGCCCTAGGCGGCTGCCTAGTTTGCCTATACCTAAGGCCGGCCCTGACGTCACACCATACTAGAGAACACTTACAGCATGTTTACAGAGTGTTTAATACAAACGACAAAACATTGTTGTCACACGCATTAGAAGTCTTTATTCTTCCTTGACCTTGGTGTACACGGACTTTCACATAACAGATACTGTTTATTTGAATCGTTTCTTCTAGGTTTTCGCAGGATCATTTTTTGTTTGTGTGTGTGTGTGTGTGTGCGTGCGTGCGCGTGTAAGCGCGCGGGGTGGGGGTAGGGTGTTTTAACCTTTGCTGTCTGTCCATTTTACTAACCATTTTTGTCCAGCCATGCTCGAAAACAAAAGGAAGATTTTCTGAAAACCGCCCAAACCACTTTTTCACCTGCACTGTCCTCTCCCGAACCATCGCCCTCACCAGACTATGTAGCACAGGCTACAGGCTACACGGAGCAAACTGCGTTAGTGACTGTTTGACACCGAGACTTTCTTGACGATGTTAAAGAATGTCATTCTTTGTGTCATTGACGTGAATTGTGTGTTGCCCATCACAAGGGAGGATCAGGAGTCGGCGGGGCTGTTCTGCGTCCTGTGTAACATCGTGCACGGCATTCAGCTAGAGGAGGAGGTGGAGGTCTACAGCAACGTGTGCCGCGTGCGCCGCCTGCTGCCCGAGATCGTCACCTCCATGGTGAGCAGCGACGACATTGTGACCAGTAAACCTAGGTGTAGCACGCATCTCTTCATTTTATTTCTTCCTTTCTTGTCCTGTCACCACGGCCATTTGTAGTTTGTCGAGATTGCATACATAAGCAAATTAAAACTACAAGTAGATTGCTAATCATTCGTCTTGGACTGTTGCAGGAGGAGTTCCTGTTTTGCCACCAATTCGCTGCCAAGTATGTGGAGGCTCAGAAAGTGCAGTTTGCCTTTTAGGCCTGGAGTTTCCATATTACACTGCGATGCATACGTCACCACCAAGTGCCTACAGTTTTGCAACTTTGCTACAATTCCTGCTGCATGTTGGAGCTTGTATATTGTTTGTCCAGATCTACGGTGGGCACGGACCACTCTACCACACTGACGCATCAAGAGCAGTGCTGGGCTGGTTCCCAGGGTGCACCGCGTGTTTTCAGCCAGAGGAACGTATGCAAAATGCAATGACTGGGAGTGCGTTCCCTGTGTTGGAGAGTTCATACACGGCGACACTCAGGAACTTTGAGAACATTGGTGTCAAGCCTTAGTGTCTCACGTTGCTACACGCATAAGGTTGTGAGATCCTGCTGCGCTGTGTGAAGTTCTAAGTTTGTGTTGAGCCACAAACAAATCTGCACATATCACTTCAAAACACTAGTAGGACCTACAAACATATGTTGTATTCCAGTCACTTGCTAACTATGCATTTATTCTCGCTTGACGACTTCTCAGTTTGTCCCGGAGCCACGTCTTGACTGAATGCAGGCACCTTGTCATCTCACAAGATGCTGGCAACCAGCCTGAATCAAAGCTATAGTACATTTGGCATGTGTTAAGTGTACAAGTATACAAAGCTAAAGTATAGTGTACACATACTACCTGCCCTTCAGGCTAGGAGCGTCAGCCCCCCCCCCCAATTTTCATGTTTCTGGGACCAAGGAACAGACATGCCTGATGCGAACAGGTGTTGTATGTTTGCTCAGTGATTTAACATGTTTTGAGGTAGTAGATAAGCAGTACAATACAAGGTGATACAAATGTTAATTTTAATTTAGGACATATGGAAAACAAAAATAAATCTATGTGTGTGCTGGAGAATTCCTGCTTTCAGACACTAGCATCCTGGTGCACTTGAATTGACCTTTCATTTTTAAAGCATACACATGCACTCATTTCAGATGTTCTATTTAACAACTGAATTGCTGCAACTGATTGCAGCAATCAGAATATGATCACAATTTAAAAATCTAAAAAGATTACTGGTTTACACCTATCATTCACGCTGGAAGGTTACAAAGTTTCAATAGCTGCAAGTGTGCAAAGTGAGGGAAAAAAGTAACCACAATGCTGCTCCACAAGATGATCACAATTTTATTAAACATGGCACCATAAAAGACTGCTGCACTGACAAACTGAAAATCGGGAATGGGGGAATCGCTGTCATCAGAACGTATTCAAAATGTTACAGGCATGCGAGCAGATGACTGCACACCCACACACTCTTGCCACATTGAGCATTGGGAGTTTGTCCACACGCAGATTTCACACACCAGTCACACTGTTTTATTAGTCTCCAGACTCACCTGCAGAACATGTTTGCAAGTGGTGTGTATTTGATGTTGCATTGGGTTGGGTTTTTTTTTTGCAATATTCTTTCAGCACCTGCAGGGTTATGGTGATCGTTCTAGGTGGGACTGAAATACTGCAGCCGATTTGTGTGGGTTGTAGGGTGTTTGCCTGGCTGTGTAGCATTATGCCTCATCAGCCAAAAAAAAAAAAACAAAAAAAAACACAGCAGATAACCTGGTTTCCTGCCTCACGCTTGTTTTGACTGATAGCCAACTTTTTCTTAAGAGCCTTACAACAAATATGATTCTCTAGTAACAATGGGCTCCGTTATTTACCAATATGTGGTTTCTGAGTTTTCTCCTCTGCAGTGGGCATCAAAAGCACAAATTGAACTAAAATCTTGGCACAAGGTAACCCGGCTCCTCCAGCAACAGGGACCATCTTAAATTAAGTCACAATGACATCCACACACATGGCCAGGCAGACAACTGCACATGAGGGATGCTCAACTAATATGCTTGAAAAATGGAAAAATATTGCAAAATAGTATTTCTGAAACTAGGTAATCTTTACTATTAAGCACATGACCCATAGACCTGTCAAGCTGGTAAGATTGTCACAGTACTAGTACGCCATTCGTGGATTTTCTTCCACCAAACATCAGCCTACAGAAGGCATGATAGTGATGGAGAACAGATGCCTCTTGTTGTGCAAGTCTTACAGAGCCACAAGACGCAAACAATGTACAAATAAGATCCCTTTTACCTGAACATAATAGACAAAAGAACACATCTATGGTGTGTACAGCTGCCTAAATGATCAAAATCATTAACACTACATTAAAACGATGCCGTTCTAAACGTGCAATATGCTGCCAATTTGTGTAGAAGACATTATTGATATTGAACCATGTAGCAGCTAGCCCAAGGGAGACTAACCCACCCCCTTCCTCTGTATGATTGCACGAGATGCAAGTATACTGATATGGTGCTCATCAAAAATACAAATATTGATTAAGTACACTTTTGTGCTGAAGTAAATATATAGTGTTTATAGACCAATGAAAAGTCAATAAGGCTGCAAGGAGTCAGGATGAACATCATTCCTGCAGTTACCAGCCAGACGTTCCATACTCCTGACCTCCTCCACTCTGTAACATGGACACCAGACCCTTCTGATGCCTTTGTTTAAATGCCTTTGATTTTTTCCTGGCATTGAAGTCTAATGAAGTTAATGTTTTGGACAGTAGTTGGAAAAACTCGTTCCTAGTCTCTGGTCTGTACTTGTCATGTAGCTCTCTAGCAAGTGAGAGAGAATTGCCTACAAAGCAAGAATATTTAGGTGCGTTAAGTACAATGAGCACAGTACCAGTATGAGCACCGGAGAAAAGGAAATAAACCAGATCACAGTAAAACATGATGGGGATGGGGGAGACTGTACACAGTAAATAGCCAATGAAGTAAGTAATAAAAACTGTTTTCATTTTATCAAAGAGCAAAATCTAAAGTACATTTATTTAGTAGTACAGTAGCACCTCAACAGAACTTCTTCCCATGTAAATAATTCTAAACAATGCTTAAAGCCAGGAAACATTTTGAAACAAACTGCAAATTGCTTGTCTTTATGTTATACATTGTTATTTTACTGATCTGGGAAAAATATTCTTCCATCACTTGCTGGTGAAATTCCATTCTCAAAGATTCTTACCTCCTAATTTAATCTAGCATAAATGCAACTAAGAACATTTTCATTATGAGCTGAGAGATGGGCAGCCAAATACCTGTAGTGTTAGTGGTGTACATGTCAAGGTTTAAGGTGAAGGGCGTCTCAACAGCATTTATGATATGCTCCACAAAGATATAGTTGTCAAATTTAGTTCCCTGTCAAAGGCCGAGAGAAGAACAGGCTAATGAAGCTGATGAACAAGCCCAAAGTATCCCACGAATAATTTTTAGTCTGGTCATTGTACCCAGACATAATGTCATTATAAGCAGTCAGTCATGTCCATGTAGAGAATCAGTCTAGACAAAACAATCCCTTGTACCCATCTAGTATCACTTGTGCTCACAGAGATTGGTTGGTTTAGTCTTAAAGCAGTTTTCAAAGTGAGAGAAAAATGTAGTTAATCAAAGTTACCTGTGCATCATCTTTTATATCATTTTAACAATACTGTATAAAACCCAAATAATGTTAGAGCAATTTCTACTCACGTTCTCTATTAGTTGCATCAACCAGTCAGAGAAGAACATCCAACGTGGAACATAGTAACTGAAATTAATCAACCATAAACATTCCAAGATATCTTGTAAACCTCCTAGATACTAGCCACACTCTTATCAAATTAACATCATGGCTTGTAATGGTTCTGACTAATAAAGGAGGAAATCTGATTGGCAAGGATTATGCATCTGCAAATTTAAATCAGTCACAAACAGAAGACAGAATAATGTCAAATAATATTTTCTTATTATTACTGCAATGACATCTTCCTTACTCACTATGAATCTCCACCAGCTTCAACTTGATGCCTAAAGGACACTTTGCTGGCCTACTATTGTTTGGTCTAGCCTCATTCCACTCTCCTTGTCTTCTTGTCTTTACTTTTGTTGTTGTCTGATGGGCACATCATTTAATAGGTCCCAGCCTTTGTTGTATTTATGATTATTTTACATCATAGAGTTGTAGAGATTTCCCACTGTTCTTTTACATAGTGAAGTACTAGTGCTTACTCTTACCAGAACATTTTTAAACTTCATTACACATTGCACTGAGCCTTCATTATTGCTGTTTCAGGTCATCATGTTTTGTCCTTGACCTGTATGACCTGTTTTGCTGCCAGACATGGTGGCTGCTCTGATTTTTTTCAACTTGGTGAGCCTTCAATCTCACCTGAGGTGAAGGAGGTAGGAGGGGTTGGGAGCAGGGGTGCTCAACGAGTAGAACAATTTACAGATTTAGCTCATGATACCCCCTTCACTTCATCATCCCTAATTTCCAAAACTTAAATTTCTTACACAATGACTTTTTGTGTAAAAGCTCAAACACCTGAACATTAGCCTCCCCCACTAGTTACCCTGATCAAACACTGGGCACTTTCAAAGCCTTAACACCTACACTAAGCCTAGCGGCAACCCAACTGAAACTTTCAAATAACACTAACCATAACTTAAACCCAACTCATCCCCTGTCTACATCCACAGTCTTCATAAAGCAAACAAGCACACACACAAAGGCACCCCACGCATGAATGCACACGTGCACACAACCCTGAACTTTTGAAACAATACAATGATGTACAGTATTAGAATATTTACATACAGAGTTTATTAGCTACAGCTTAAAATCTCCCATCATATTTTATGAATATATCAAATTGAGATAATGAGAAATTCTCAGAACCAGAAGAATGATGCATATCACAGGCTACCACATCTCTATTAAAATGTGGTAACAAATTTTTGATACCAGATGACTGTAACTTACTCTTTAAACAAGCCAGACCACTGCTTTGATGCATAGTCTACTATCTGAAACAGAAAGTTTCTTTCTGAGTTTTTCTAAGTATCCAGTGCTACAAGAGATAAGGCATATCAGCTGATGAATCAGTAAACATACTATGGTGTTGTGTGCACTTCACTGAATAAACTGGACAGTGTCAAACAGTTAATGGCTGAAAGCCACTAGAGGCCAAACTGTGCTTCAAGAAAACAGTTTTTGGCTAGTTTTAGCCTTATATTACAGTGATCTGGAAAAGGCAGATTCCTATATGATCTCTACACTGAAATATGATCTATCATGACAAGGCAGATTCCTACATGATCTCTACTTTGGATTATGAGCTAACATAAAAATGCAGATCCCTATATGATCTCTATGATGAAGTATAATCTATCATGGCACTACACACTTCACCATGTGGGCCCCACAGTGTGATCTGGTTGCGAGCATTGTACAGCAACAAAAACTTTTCTGCCATGTCTGTTCCCCAGGAGGCTGCATCTTCAAGCCAGCAGCCTAGAAGGAAATGCCTATCTGATGCCAGAAGCGTTTCCATGTCCATAAGAAGCTCCACCATTTTCATCCCAAACTCCCTGTACAATAATCAAGACCACTAACCATGGTGTCTCATGGCTAATACATCTGGTACACCAACCATAATGTCTCATGGCTAATACATCTGGTACAATCAGCAACTACAGCTGTGGCATCACAAGCACCTATTAACACAAAGTGAGCTGTAGGAAAACAGTCACTGGCACAGCTACTTGTTCATTGGTATTGGTATAGAATATTCACAGTCAACCACATATTTCATGCCACACTCTATACAAATATTTACTATTAAGCCCACATTTCAAGTCACATTATATATCAGCATTCATGATCAAGCACTTATTTCATGTCGCATCCAGACAATTATGGGTTTGCTTCACAGTACTAAATGTGGTGAAAGTAATTTATGCACTATTACAGCCACTGATCTAAGTTAATGTTTCAGGCTCATGAAATAATCTAACAACTCCTTCTACCAGCTTAAGCTGCAGTAGCTAGCATTTAATAGTATCAGAACATAATCTCTAGCATCTAATCAGAGTATAATCTCTAGAAGAGTCAGCCATGACAGACAGGCCATCATTACCTAACTCCCACTGTGTCGTTGGCATTGTAGGCCTTCACGAGACTGGAGTAATAAGACAAAGACAAAATCTGCAGGCTGTTGCGTGTGACATCCACCAAGTCATATCTGCCAGCAGCATACATCTGATAAATACACTTTGTCAGTCATTTAATAGATGTTAATTCTAATTCTGTTTTGACAATTGGCAGCAGGTCAAAGAATATTGCTTACAGCAAAGCTTTAACAACATTTAAAAAAGTACATCGTCTAACGTGCAAGAGATCTCACTTTTCTGGGGGCCAGCTTTCTGTGAGGAAATCTTGCCATACCCTCCCCAACCCTCCACAAAGTTTAGTACCCATTCCTGATAGCTGGTTCGACGGGGGGAAATATGTTGTGCCATATCGGTATCAAACCAGCGCCTTTTGGTTCAGAAAACAGTGCTCTAACCACTTGACTATCCACTTCCCCACAACGTTGCTCAGTAACTATTTAACACAAACATTGCTCAGTCACTATTTAACACAAACATTGTTAAAGACTGTAGCTGGAACAGGGTATTATCAAAATGCAGCACAAGATGCAATGTGATTTTTCATGGCCAACAGGCACAAATAATTCACATCATGCTCAATTACTGACTCTTACTGCAGGTCACCAAATGTTGTCAGTGCAATCTGCTTACATGTTTATGTCACAAAAATAAACATTGAGTGACTCTGTGCTTTCCTAGAAGCATATAAAAATACAGTTAAGCTAACAAAATATCATATGCCAGAAACAAGTGATAATATGATTACTGCCATACATGCACTTTGTACAATATAATTCAGACTGATCTGAGCACCACCTAGCAGCATTGGCCCAGACACCCCTGAAGAGGTAGGAGCTATTACAGAGCTCCAGTATATCTAGCAGCAGTATGTCCTACTAAAGTGAGGGTGGCAACATAACTTCTGTATAGAAAGACATCAGTTTCTAGCCTGGGCTTGGCAAGACAACAGGTTATTTGTATTTTACACTGTGTCATCAAGACTACTTCACAGTGAGGGAGTTCACCCTGTTAACGTCTTGTCTCAAGAGAAACTGTTCACCAGGTATGAGACATAAAGCCAAGATCCTGTCTTTGTGACAAGCTCTTCACTGCCATACCATTGCACTGTCCTTTGCTAAGCAGCAGATAATAACAAAATACCTGCGTCAAAAAAGGCTAGAACACTTTGTCAAAATTTGTTAACTGTTTTTATAACAGGCTGTAGAAAAAAGTTGAGGACATGCTAATGCCCAGTCAATAAAGCTCTTGACTTCTTGTAAAAATTGGTAGACTCTTCAACATAGTCACAGCTGTCCCTGACATACATCTCACAAGCTGGGATCACTTACAGGAAAAGTTCATTTGGGTTAAAATCTGCTGAAGCCTGAAGCAAGCTGTCCCATGCAGTAAACAGCATCTCTGGATCATACCACACCTTGAACAATACTTCAGGTAATCACTTAGCTACTCAACCTTCTGACAAACACAGAGGCAGCCAACTCACTTTAAAACCTTCACATAATTATGATTTCACTAATTAATGATGAAGAATCCTATCAATATCTTAGAAAATGTAATATCCATCCATTCTAGTGACATCAGCATTCCGTAAGCAATGCACTCAAACAAGTTTCTTTAATATTGTCAATTTACTGTTATTATTACCTATGTTGTACTCTTGCATTTCTAATACCTGACCACATATAGCCCTAAATATTCAATGTGCATCAAAAGGATCATTTTTGATTAAAACCTTACAATAATTAAAGATGCATTCCATTAATAGATCTAAAATTAAGTATAAGGGAAGAACAGACTTATTTTTTTTTATCAATAATCTTTGGTAAGTCTGCAAGATTGTGGCATGGAATTGGTTTGTGCAGAGTACAACAATCAGTGAAGTTGTCTATCATTAGGGAAACACCTGAAAATTGCATGAAGGAATGACTAATGTGCTAACTGGGATATAAAATGCATAGCATCAAAGGCTACACAGGAAGCAATCAATCACAGAAAATCCATATTTACACATACACAGAGTGAATTATATCTTAAGTCTATGGTTTAATTTGAGATACTGTTAAAATTGTTCTTTCCAAATTTATAATAATAATAATAATAACAAATAATAAATGAAGATTTGTATAGCGCATATTCACACTCATAGAGAGCATTCTGGTCTGATTAAAACATTAACCCTCAATCTTTAATATCTAGAAGAATTTAAGGTGATTAAGAGTTTGCCAAGAAATCATCTTTTCCATTCTGACAACTTATGGCTTTTTGTTATGTGTTTTCAGATAAGTAGTAAAGAGGAAGGAATGCAAGCACATACATCACTTGAAATATCGTATCCCAAATGTGGCCGCTGTGTTATCAGTACTAGATCGTTGTCATGGTGAGATGTCGAAGTACAGTTGTATACACTTGACTAAAAGGAAACAAAAGTAATCCTGCTGCCTTCAGACATAGCACTGAATGCCACAACATGCCTTGAGACATAGCACTGAATGCCAGCTCCAGCAAGATGGTGACTCACAACATGCCATTGTTCATGTCTGGAACCTGACCCAGTGTTGTTTCCCTGCTAGCTCATTTGAGAATTTTGTGTTTTTCAACATCACATGAAAAAGGAGGCAGTTTAGATGGGTAATGCCTAAGTAGCATTAGCATTAGCAGTGTCACTATTTCACTCTCTCACTATAGCACTATATTAGTCTGAAGTTTGTATTTTATGAAAATAATCTGTGCTAAATAGTGTCACCTGAACACTGATAAAATTATTTTATCCACAAACTTTTATTTACTCATTTTATTTGGACACAAATGTTCCAATAAAAAATTTTGTTTATTGGCAACCTCTTGTTTAAAAGGGAAAAAGGTCATACAAGCAAGGAAAGGCAATATAGATGTTTGTACAACAAGAAACAGTTACTCATCCTTGTTGCAGGTACTAAATGACCCACCGAAGGAATTACCCAAATTTTTCTCCTTGTGTACACGTCAAATCTTGCAACTTGTTAGCTAAACATCTCATCCATAGACATGGTTTTATCTGGAGGAATGTTAATATTAGGTAAATCTAGAAAGTCTTGCATGAAGTCAGTTTCCTTGTTCAACCATGATGTTAACTCTGAATGATAAATCAACGTTCACCACTCTTAAATAGGTTCATGAGATTTTTCAGTGATCAGCTTCCATCTACAAAAAAACAATTTTATTCTGAAGACTATGGTAGTATTAGTGGTCTAACAATCTTAGATAATTTTGAAAAAAGTAACCTGAATACATGTGTTTGGAGTTTCTGACAAACTATTAACAAAAAAAGCAGGAGGAGGAGGATGCACATTATGAGGGTTAGTCATGCAGGAGGAATAACCCATCAACAAATCAGGTGACAGTTAAAGCCCTCTGCCATAAAGATGTTTTATGCAAAACCAAAGCTGGTACTAAGGAAACCAAATCTACAAATGCTCATATATGTATTGTGGTCAGATTTAAAACAAAATCAGTGAAAAACTCTTTGCTTCTAAAAGAATTCCTTTTACAAGTCTATCTGTGGTGATTAAAAAGCTTTTTTTTATAGCACGGCTAGGGAACTGTAACAAACTTACGTTTGCAGACACATCATAGTTCAACTGTGGCCTCTCTGTTATCAATACACGGTCTCCATCACCATGGCCATCAGTACAGTTGTAAACACTTAGCTGGGTCAGGTTACAGACAGTCATTCAAATAAAATAAACACTCTCCAGAATCTTTCTACACATTTATCATGTGCATATAACATATGTAATATTAAGGAAGCCAAACACCATTCTAATGTCATCTATCTGTCCCTTAACAAACACCATAACAAGACACTCAAACTTTAATTATGTGGAGAGGTTTGTCAGCTGCTGCATTAACCCAAAAAAGTAACCAATTAGTTAATGCACTTTCTAATACATCCACATTTCTATAAACTAAATATATTGGCAGATATCAACCAGTCAAGTGCAGCCAAGATAGTGTCAAAGACTACTTACTTCACTATGAATAGCAATTAAAGCTCATTTATGGAGTACATTTTTCGTGTATCTGTGCTCATGTTGATAAAAAAAAAAAATAACAGAAGTGAAACGTTCAGTTTGGGAACATACATACCTTAAGAAGATACCAAGCCTCGATGACAGCAGAGCTTGTATAGTTATACCTTTGTTGTATGTAAGAGGCCAACCTTATCATGGATAACAGTAATAAAAATATTACATTCAACAGTTTGGAGGGAAAAATCAATATTTCAACATAAAAAAACAGATCTACTTTTTCAAGAAAATATTATTTAGTGAAAAGCTTTACATAAAGTAAAACAAAATGTAACTTTCAGCCTCACCAAGCATCAAGATCACGGGGTCCATCTCTCCAGGCATTCTCATTCATAAATTCATAGATTACTTCATTCTGAAAGATTCCTTCTGGAGTTAGACCAGTTCCAATCATGGTGCTATTGGTAAATTTTCTGGCAATTGATGGACCCTGATAAATAAAGCAAGCTCAAATATATTTAACATACACAAGTATGAACATTGCTTAATGTCAGTGCTAGTATTCTGTTAAAAGAAGAGGAACCAACTCTTTGAGCCTGCTATGATTAATGCAAACAAGAGCCATCAATATTTGCTCTCAAACAACACTGCAGAAGATAACACAACACTCAACACAAACCTCCTCTCAATATGTCACTATATTTTCTTACAGAGGCTATATTTTAGATCCTTTGTGAGGTGTTGATCTAACCACGTAGAAAAGTAAGTTTACAAAAACCAAATTAGTCATAAAGCACAAATTTGTATAGAAAAAATTTCTCCCATTACCAATTAGTGATACATGAAAAAAATGTGCATGAACTCTACAATAATCCACTTTCATTCATGTTGTCATTTTCACTGATTATAGAGTAAATTCATGTCAAATAAAAACAGAATGTTGGACAGTGTAATGCGGCCAAAGGGAGAGAATTTATGTGGGGGAGGGGAATCATCCTTGAAGAGACATTTCTTTCTTTATTCTTTTTCTCCGTCAGGTGTATTTCAGTAGTGTAGCCAATGCACATAAATATATATATATATTTACTTCATGAGTGAAGTATCAGACACACATGCCATATTCCTATCTTGACTTGCTTCTGGCTGATTAAACATGCTCCACTAGAGCATCATAGGAAATGAGAAGAAATGTGATGCTAGTAGTACTTACATTATTTAAATTGTCCAAGACGCCATACAGCTCCATTGTACCCCCAAAGTTATGCAACATGCACCAGATGAAGGGCTGGCCATAAAAGGATTCAGTTCTCTGGTATATGGGAGATAACTCGGCAAATAAATCTAAAATAATCATCCGCCCCTGAAACAAACACATTCTATTTACTGATCTGTGTAAAGAGACAAAACGTGTGCAAAATACTCACAAGAAATCTGCTTATTACAAAAAGAATGTGCAAACTGCTTGCAAGCAATTTTTTTTAATAAATAGAAAGCAGCATGTATATTGTAAAGAAAATATGCAAAAGATCTTCTCTTCCCCCATATATCACAGGACCCACACTTCCCCTACAGTATAAAACTGCCTTTAGATTAAAACATTTCTCTCATCCAACATCAACAACAACCATTTGACTACACAACTACTCATTTTCACTGATCAACATTAAGCATCAAAAAGAATATCAGAGTAATGCCCAAATCCCAAATGTACCGTACTGATTGACACACCAAACAGACATTTGCAGATGTATCAACACATTCTCTAGCCAACAACATAGCACAGGGACTCACTTAACTTACCAAAGGTACAGAAGTAAGTAAAGCTTTAATCTGTGGAGGTTTCCAGAAATATGAATCCATGAACAACCAGCCTTGCATCAACCTGCATATAAAAATGTTACTCATCACTTAGCCTAATACAACTTGGCTTTTAGAATCAGAGTAAAACACACCCATACCTGCACATTTACACAAATGTTGTCTATCAGGTTTAAGAAAAATATCAAACAGTCTTATGGATGACATGATGATGATTTTGTTGTTTAGCAGAAAAACATGCAAAACCTCATTTTGTGTGAAAACAAGAAACACATTTATTATTTTTAGACTGATCATTTGTGGGAGCTTAAACATTCAACATGTTTATATCAGTGTTACATACATTTCAAACAATTTATTTCTGCATAAACAGACATACATGATTCATGATAAAATATAAAGAACTTTTTATAAGCTATTAAGAATAGCTATGAATATAAAAAATTTCTCTCTTCTTAAATGAACAATAAAACTGCAGGTCATGTCCAGCAATAGGTCACAGAACACAAAATTTTAAAAAGTCATTTTAATGCTATTAACACTCATTAAATACACACTGATAAAATATTTTATGACAGATATAGTAACAGCTTTTCTGAGCCTCTAATCACTTTCTAATAGAAAGTAGCAGAAAACTAATCTGTCTAGTGTTATGTTCGAAAAAGCTATCAGTTCCAGTTTCATAACCAGTGTTTGAAAGCTATGGTCAGAACTAAAGCCCAATAAGGTCTGTCTGAGACTTATTACTTTACCATATTGCATCAGGGTCTCCTGCCAGCATGGCTTTGTACACTGCTTCACCTGCAGATGCCAAATAGCTGGTGGAGCTGTCACAACAACAGGTAAGAATAGTTTATCACATTTGCTAATAAGGTATTTAGACAGGATAATAGCCTAGTTTTAACATAATTTTTAAAACACATCATTCCAGACTTATTTCACCGTGCTCATTTACAAAACCTGAGTGAATAACCCATCTACACTCATCTAAAAGATACAAACCATACAATCTCATCTGTGCTACGAGATCGAATACATGGCCTTAGAACATGGATATGCACAATTAATACATTCCAAGCCCTTCTACTGGCTGTATCCTTTACAATATAAATGTATCAATACTCTAACATGAAGGAATGCATTTGACTTTCTTCTGTACGTTTCTGATTATGTCTGAAGGATTTTAGAAATTACTACTAGTAAGAAGCTTAATCCACTGATTTCAAAATAACATTCTTATGGATCTTTCAACAATACAGTTGTTAGTAAATCTATTTATTATTTTATGGGAATAGAAAAAAAAAACCAAAAAGGCCAACTAAAACAGTACTTTGAAGCTGGTGTCATTTCATTGAATGTGTCTGCATTATAGACATGGTCCACTCCAAACTCACTACTCATCTGAAAAGACAAACCCAAAAGATTTTAATTTCAATTAAAAGCATAATAAATTTTCAGGAAATAAATAACTGCTCAAAAGATGTGGGCAAAACTAAAGATATGGTGACAAGGTGGTCAAGGACAGTGAACTGTGTATTACCATGTTCAAAGCAAGAAATGTGGAAGCCCAGCCCTTTCCTTCTGCCACTTTTACTTTCCCAGATACCCACTTACCTGGGTGGATAAAGGGAGTTTCTCCATCACTGCCCTGAATAAGCCCCACAGGTTATATGCACTAATCCCAGGGCTACAGAGCCGCCCTTAACACAATGTCCTTATAAATGTGTGTGAACATATGGGTGCATATGAAACAAAATATGCAACTATCAGTCATACATACCAGCTGTATAAATTTTGCCCCAATAACTTCAAACAGTGGATCACTGAAGTCTAACAAATATGTACTGCAAGAGACATTGGAAAAAATCATTTAACTGGATAATCCTAAGGATGCATGCTCTCTTTCACACAATATGTAAAAGAAAGTGTTTTTTATTAATGGTAAAGATTACAAATGCTAAAATCTCTGTGGATTGTTGCACAAGATGTGTTTCCATGCATGCTTAAAAGTGTAATGTGTGTGCATCATCATAAGATTTATTGTGAATAGGTAAAAATATATGATTTAAGAGAAATACTTACTAAGAATATGTTGAATTGAACCGACCCCATCCTCCCAATCTTGTCACTTTGGCTTGTGGAAACACTCTGTATGAAACAAAAGTATCTAGTCAAACTTCTGAATTGTATTACTGCTTACAGTTCCTACAAGATTAAAACTACTTAAGATAGGACTGTCATTACATAATGTCAATTATATATACTCTATACATGAAAAATGCTTATTTTCTTCATTACTGTCCAATCCACACTTCAGAGAAAGAAACATCTTGTCAGAAAATATTTCCAGAATTGTCAAATAATGGTTTTGTGATACCATTGATGGCAATGATCATAAACGTATTCACTTGCTAAAAGATGCAGGCACATGACCAGCAAAAGCAGGCAGCACAGGAACCATGCCAAACCCTCGCATTCTCTGTAAGATGCGATGCTGCAGCAGCAGCTGAGTTGTGATCCACATTTGAGGTAGAGGTCCTCCCCATCCCTGGATATTTCCCATTCTGGACCTCAACATTAATTTAAATTTGCCCAGTTGAAAATATTTACTCATTCAACATTCTCTTCCATAAATTGTAAATAATTCCTCTGAACTAACTCATGAAAGCTAACAAATACTTATACTAGAAAGTGAACATAATTCTTATTCAAAATAATTAATCCCTTTTCAGTAATGCTATAAAAGCCTACATTGGAAGTAAAATTAAATAATCCCTCAGAAAAGTGAGTGCTGAACAGTTTTGCCTATAATGAAAAGTCAAATATGGTGAAACCGATACTTCCTATTCTTCTGGGAGATGAGAGATAAGGACTTTTAAAGGACATAAAAATCGATCTTCTACATTTTTCATGCTATCCTCTGTTCATTCATTCTACAAAAAGGTCTTGCCCCTCTTGAAGTCAATGTCATCTCTTGCATTAAATTCTCTATTCAAAAAATAATATCATGAAATCATAATGACATGCATACCATGCTAAGAATGCAGGCCCACCAAAAAATCCTTCCAGATCTTCATTGCTAATTCCCATGTTCATGTAAAGCTGAAACAATTTCCCAGTTTCATTAAACGATTGATGGATGAACCACACGACACCTAATATTTATACATACCACGACTATATTTGTAGACAGATATGCAGAGACATTAGGGTATTATTTACATAAAATAGTGTGTATAGCCTGGTAGTACTATATGAGGATCATAAAATTATTAAAATAAATGGTTGATAAGTTTATTGTGCTCAAACTTCATGGTGACTTTGCACTATGTGAGAAGGGTGATGGGGTGCGAGGGATTTAGGGTGAGGAAAGCCCAGAAATCACCCTCTACACTACAGCCATTTTACTAGAGTAGAATAGACTAATAGTCAGAAACATAGATCAATTAAATCGTCAGGAAAATGTCCAGATGATCACGAAGCAGAAATTGCCGTACACTGTTCAAGCACATGACTGTTTGGCACTGATAGAAAGTCTATAGCAGGAACGACTAGTAAAAATGAAGACACAATGATAATAATAATAAAAGGAAATTTATACAGCACATTTCCCTGCTTTATCGAAGGCTCAATGCGCTTTACAAAGACAGAGACACAGAGACACAAATTCACACAACAGACAAACTGTGAGAGACTAAATCATGTCCACAAACAACGGGACAGAGATACATCAACAGAATTAATAACCCCTCCTCCCAACAAAATAATGGCGTTAGCCAGAGACGACTGATGGCAATAAAAGAGTTGACTAAGGGGTAAAGACAGTCCAGCACAATACCGGTGATGTCATAAAAAAAGTACAGATTCATACAACAAGCTCTAAAAGCACAACAAATCCAAGCAGAAAACAAAACTGCAGAGAGCTGGCTTCTTCAAGCCTCTTAGACAAAAAGACACCACTCCCGATTCAGTAAGTCATGGTGTTCAAGACTCTAAAATGCAATTGTGCATGGATGGCTATATCTATATATGCTTGTATAAACTACACCAATAGACGGTGCCATATATAAGATGTATAAACATTTTACAGACTACAGGAATTAAATTATGCTCCTACTCGTTGAAAAATGGCCTCCTGTCCAGTGAAAGCCAATGGGAGATTAATGCCATTGAGTGCCATCCAGTCAATGTGGCGCTCCCATCTCTCCCAGTCCCAAAAAGCAAATGAGTAGCTGACAGTGCACACATTCTGATAGTATCGGAATCTGGTGACATTGTGTCAGCAATGTAGTGTTAAATAGGTCTGTAATTATAGCAGATGGTTTAAAGTAAATAAGTTCTCCTGCTGTTTCAGGTTCTGTTTTTGCCAACATTTAATTCTTTGTTAATTTTTCCAATAAATTTTTTTTTCTGTTTAAGATGAATTCTTTCAAGGTTAGAAAATTTATTATCTTTCATTGTGTTAGATCTATATAAAAAGATTATGACATAAATTTGTTCTGCACACCAAGATCAGATGTGTATCTATATAATTTTCATACTCAAATAACTCAGGGCACAAGTATATGGTAAATCAAAAATCATTTCTACCCATTCTTTATGTTTTTGTAGGTAAAGCAAGTTACTTGGGTTTTACCTGTCTTGAGCAGTAGTGGTAACTGTTCCTTTAACAGCTGGAAGTGGATCAGGCAGGTTAATATTCTGTCCTCCCCAGGTAAAGAGGCTATTACAGTAGTACTTTAGGTAGAAATAAAAACCCATTGCCACTGCAATGCCAGAAGAACCCGTGATCTGTAACTTGGAGTCCACGGTTTCTAGCTGGACAAGTCATGGGGACAATTATCCAGAAATGTGCCACACAAGCAATTTTTAAATCTCAGTTGTATTACGAACTTGTATTAATGGACTGCTTGCAGACGATTTTTTCCAGTTAGCTACAAGAACGAGGCTCTGCAGAAAACAGCCTCAGGTTTTAACCTCGTTGCAATGTTTAGCTTGCCGAGACTAACTGCTGAGAACTTTTCAAAAGGCTAAGCGTTGGTCTCGGCAGACAATTATCAGTCCACCTATACACATCCGTGGTTGAATGTTCCTAAAACTGATATTTATTTTGTAAATTATATCGAATCAAAACACTGCAAATTAACAGTTTTAACATATATTATTATTTCTGGAATATACACATAAATTAAAAATCCAATGTTTCTTAAAACTGAATATCCAGGTCTTATTTCTAGCTTACAATATTATCAAACCACCTATTACAGATATATACTGAATTTTTCAATACTCAAGATTTAGAAGGAAAAGCACAGAAATAAAATAAAGCAAAATCTCAAAAACTGTTTTCCAAACATGTGCCATACCTGATATGTGTCTTTATTAGAAATGCCCATAGAGGAATTTACAATCAGAATAAAATCTTTTGCTCTTTCTCCAACGACTCTTGTAGCCATTTCTCTTACTGTAGCTGTTTGCTCATTGTCAGAAGTCTTGCTCTTAATATGTGTCATGCTCTTAAACTCTATCATGAAAGATAGCAAATATCATTAAATATCACTGACAAAGCATGACAAAATTCTAGCAGTAAAACCAAAACATTACATATTTCTTTTCACATGGACCCAATCAATGGCAGTAACATTAGTTAGCATATATTTAAATGAAAATTAATTGAAATATCAATTGTTATATTTCTGGGACAAAATACTCAGCCACTAATAATGTCCTTAATATGAAGACTCTAAAGCTTTACAATCACAATCAGACATCCTATGACTATAAATAGTGTGGTTGTCACCCAATCATTGTGTTCATAGGATCATCACCTCATACTTACCAATCGCCCCAGTCAACCCCAGCAAGAGAACAATTAAAGGGAGCCAAACCATTTTCTGAGAGACAAATTGCATAAAATAAGAAGAAAACATAAAATGTCTGATTTATTGTTTACAAAATTAAAATGTCAAATTCAATGGTTATGTGATATGTGTAAATGACATAAAAGTTACCCATGTTCTTCTTTTCCTGATGTATGAGATTTTCAAAGAAAAGAAAATTGGAAAGTTATAAATTTTATCATTCTAAGGGAAGAAATAATGTACAGTCTGCTTTTTGAGTTACATTTTTGTAACATAGTATTATATATACTGATCGAAAAAGCTAAAACATACACATAATATATATATATACTCCACCCGTTGGAATTTGCTAAAAAACAAAATTCCGACAGCACTTTATTTCATTGCTATTGTTGCTTAGTGATATACTTCTACAGAACATTTTTGTAATTCTTTAGATGACTTCTACTATGGCATCAATAAACCGGAATGATACCGCATATATACCACTATTAGAATTAGCTGAATTCTGCATATCTACAAAATGCAAACTTGTATTATTACTAAACAACATTTACATAGTGCATTTTCTCACATTGCCGCGAGCTCAGTGCACTTTACAAAAGAGTAGAACACAAATTTTTTTTTTAAATATGAGAATGAGAACATGAATAGCATGGGCAAATTATATTTTCAGTATTTGAACTAGTAAATCCTACTCTTAACTTCTTTTTCAGTTTTCTCACCTCCACTTTTCTCCATTTTTCAACTCTATTAACACATCCAACAGAGAAAGAGCTTAGAAAATTTTCAGTTTGTTTATACATGCAGATCTTTAAAATTACACTGGGCCATATATAGCCAGACTAACCAGACACTGCATGAGTTATAATGTCTTAATTATAATTTTTTTTGAATTTTTTTTAAGTATGTAGTGAACTGCAATAGAATTGTGTGTACGCATCAATGTGTGCATCTTCTGGCTTCAAGTTAAAGTTGCTCAGAATTCTGCGCTCAGCATTGATGAAATCTCAACTCCTTGATATAAGCTAGAGACCTCCACCTCCACCTCCACGTACAAATGATATATGTCCTTATATTTGTTTTCTCCTCACTCTCTTTCTCTATATATATATATAACCGAATAGTATATACTTGCTAAGTGCCATTAATAAACAGCACTTACGTCAGGAGGCGACATGTTTACAGTCACGTGACTATTTCAAGATAGGCTACTGCTAGTCATAGAAACCTGTGGATTCATTCCCCCT
Source organism: Marisa cornuarietis (assembly GCA_004794655.1). NCBI lineage: Eukaryota > Metazoa > Mollusca > Gastropoda > Architaenioglossa > Ampullariidae > Marisa > Marisa cornuarietis. Next base: position 262,604 of record SMMW01000019.1, on the reverse strand, counting down.
AATCGTAATGTGCGAGTGCGAACGTCGTTCACTGTCAGCATGGAGTTTCTCTCTCTCCCCTCCCCCCACCAGAAGCCGAGCATCTTCATACGCCACTGCACATCATTGGAACACGGAACGCCCTACACTATAGTCTTCATGTGTAGTAAGGTGAAAATTCACCAAACTGATGGAGAATGACCACAGGGGCATCGTAATTTCGTCATTCGTCCCTTGTCTGGTACCTGTCGCTGGGAGCAGCACGTGCCACCGCGACGTCGACCACCATCGAGTTACCTTGATGGATAGTCTTTGACAAAGTGTCATGCCTGGTCACATGGCCAAACCTGCAGACCAGCTTATACAGCTCGACTGCAATTCCTGGTGCCATATGAGTGTGGCAGCTGTTATTAGTTCTTTGTTCTATGTACGAGATTCGAAGCAGAGTCTTTAGCTTCTTGTTCTCGAATGCCTGAATTTTCCTCTCCGAGTCCACGTTTCACATCCTTAAAGCAGGATCGGAACTGTGACTTGTACTACTTCGTAGTACGTTGTTGTTGCGATCCTGATGTGGATATCTGTCGGGAGCTGCCGTCTTTGGAGATGTCCAATAACTATTCATTTGCTGTTATCAGTGTTGGTTTCTGTTACATATGCGTTTGAACTGTCAGTGTGCTGGTAAGATCTCGCTATTAGTACCTGCTACCAGACCGATGTCGTCTGCAAAGCGTAGGTTGCAAATCAGCCCTCCACCGATGGAAATGGAAGTGTGGTAGTTGTGTAGGATTTTAATGATGATGTTCTCCAAGATGATGTTGAACAAACAGGCGATAGGGGTCAATCTCGACGTAGGCCTACTGTCGTGTAAAGTAAGCTCTTATCTGGCTATTCAGCAGTGACGCGCTTATTGAACTATTATACAGCGCTTCGATAACTTAGATGAGATCTTCGATGCTGAATTTTCGCAAGATTATGTCAAAAGCCTTTTCAAAGTCTATGAAGTTTTGATAGCGGCCCCACTGACGCTGAAGATGCTTCTCTCTCAGGCTATTCAACGGTGCCCCTACCTAGTCTGAAGCCAGCCTGTTCTTCAGCTAGCAGTTCCTCAGCAGTGATTGTTTTTTTTATTACTTTCAGCATGGCTTTACATGAGTAGATGATTAGGCTTATTGTTCTGTAGTTTTAGCACTGTTTGCTACTGCTTTGTTTTGAAAGGTATAGCTAGCGACTACAGGTTATTCTTTAAGCCATTCTTTGCTTTGCCATATTCTTTGACACAGTGCAACGAGGGCCTGTTGTTTCATCCTCATCTTGCTTGAGCAGCTCTGCTGGGAAGTTGTCAACGCCAGATGACTTTCCTCCCTTCAGACTGCGTACAGCTCTTTTGGCCCTATTCCCGTAAGTCTGCACGTTCACTGGTTGTTGTCTGATCGTTCCGAAGGATTTTAGCGCCTGTTTTCAGCTGGAGTGATGTACATTTCTTTGTAATATGCAGTCCATCAGTTGAGGGCGCAGTGCTTTCTGTGAGAAGGCAGCCATTACTATCTTTGATGACTGAGGTCTTGTGTTGAGCTGTCTTGGTGAGTTAATAACTACGCTCTTCCTAGGATGACCGTATCCTCACTGTTCCTGTCACCAGAACAACAACATATGTTCACAGGATTTCGGCTACTGTGCAGCAAAACAATGGAACTCTCTCCCTTTCCATATTCACTACCTTCCTACAATTGAATCCTTCAAATCTGCACTGAAAACGCACCTCTTCCTTGAGCATTACTCCTAACACAGTCCACACAATGCTAGTCCTTACTCTCTCCCCTTCCGCTCTTGCTACTTTTCTCTCCATCTTTCTCTACGGAATCACTATATTCTCTGTTGCTGTTACTTGGTGTCTTTTTGTGTTTTCTATCTTTGTTTTCTGTTTGTCGTCAGTACTGTCGTTTATTCTTCCGCCCCTCGTGTTCTATCCATTCAGTCCATGTCTCTTCCCCGTTTTAAGCGCTAAGAGCATGCTCTCTATGAGTGTGAATATATGCTATAAAAATCTTCATTTATTATTTATTATATACCTTTTTATTGTTCCCTTATTTATGGTCCGGCATCTTTCCTAACTGCTTTCATTCCTTTCCTGATGACACAGTTCACTTTTTTTGTCGAGGAAAGCGAGGATACCACTGAATCGACAAGATCTTTCCTACACGCTAGATGTTGACGGCACGCTGCGATGTCGCTGAAGGTGTTATCGCCTGACAATTAAAGCATAGGCCCAACAGTGGACCTATATAGTATCGTCTTGGAAAGGCGACAACGACAGCATTGTTGAATCCGTCTTGAAGGGGAAGAAACTTGTACGACTCGGTGCACAAGTCTAAGATACTTTAATTACGCGAGACAACTTCAGCGTAAAGCTAATGGTCACACAGTTTCCCACTGTTAACTTATATTAAACTTTTTCAAAACGCGTGAATGAGTGAATACGTCCTTAAAATTCCCATAAGCCACACAGAATTCCAAACCTCATTTGTTCATCTCTAGATAAATAATACATGTAAGAGGGGAAGTAGATGTAGTTGTACTGTCTCCCACTCCTTTCTACAGCTCAACACAATGACATTTATTCCCTTGTCTGTCGATGGTTTTGGCCAGGGCGAAACGCATACTCCTATCTCACCACATAATCGGACGTTGCTCCCACCTTCTCTCTCTCTCTCTCTAACGGATTCCTCGTTCCTTGCTGCCCAACCTTCTTATTCCCCTCACACCTGACTTTTCTAGGAACTACCCCAGGCCCCATTCTCTGTCGTTAGACGACCACCACCGGCCATCTGCCACAGGGCCGCCAGGTGGTCAGTTACATTCCGATACAATAACCCACACAACGTGTACACATGTTTTCGCCGGTGTGTGCTAGGCCGTCCCATACTGCTACGAGCTCGTATTTATAAAAATGCATAAACTACACAATAATCAAAATTTTTATTCATCCATCTCTTGGAAATTATAGAAAAAGACTGTCTCGATTACACGAGGTTACATTTGCTTGATTCAGATACCATGGCGGTACACGACAAACTTACTGAACGATTGATCTCCTTATGTCCGCGAGCACATAAATGTTTTCGTTCCCGCGCTTAATAAATACAATGATGGTCACTCAGAGCTCGAAAATCTTCTTTTTGGCTCTCTATACCTAACTATGACAATACAGTCATTTCTTACCAATTTAAAACAACACATGTCAAGTTTGGTTCGACATTGACTGGTCTGCGACAGTACGAGATGCTCGAAGTAATCCTCAACCAATCAAGACCTCTGTGACCGTAGTTAAGGCATCCTTGACACCGCTTTATAACTTCGGCTTTAGGGCTAAACCAACATTTGTGGGGTCTAACAGCGCTTTATAATTTGGAAACAAGGCGCTTGTCCTTGATTGAGTTCTCAATGCTGCCCTAGCGGCGACATACTCTGGGGTCATAACTACCACCCCTGGTGGGTGGGAAAATGGCAGGATAAGCTAATGGCATGTTGGCTTTAGAACAGTCCTATAACTGTAGCATGGTGAAAGAAAAGCACTGGTAGCACTAGCGAGAGCTCATCATCAACTTCATCAAGTCCAGCAGACGTTCGATAGTCTGGCACTAATGGCTGGGGTAGATCACGTGAAGCTTCAACATGCTATTGAAGTGCTGCACAAGAGCTCAAGCACCAGATTTGCTCTACAAACTGCAATTGATGAGGAAATGTCTATTTCGTGAGAGTTATCTTTGAGATGTAAGAGGGATAAAAGAGCTGATACAACATCGTAAAGCTGCTACTGAAAAGATGTAGAGTCCACTTTTGTGCAGACATTTGGAAATCATGCTAAGACGTACACGATCGATGGACATTCCTTTAAGTTTGGAATAAAAACAAAACTATTTATGACTGTTGGAAAAATAAAAATACTATTCTATTAGAGGACAAAATACTTGTACATTTGGTTTGGTCTTGATCTGCTTGCTTACCGGAAAGTTGCATCTAACCCGCGCCTCCACTCCTCGTCAGGCAAGCTGGTCACGCCGGTGACTCATGCCTTAGGTTATATTGTAGTGAATTGAGCAGAGGAGAAATGTTTAGGACTGGTCGAGTGACGTTAAGGTGATTGACATGGAGTTGTGTGAAATTATTGGCTGGTTTTAGTCATGTGATATTTGGTGCGGGGAAAGTTTGTTGATTTGATTTCATGTTAGCAGACGATAGAAAGTCGAGAGGATTGAAGATGGCGAGTGTGCATGGAAATTTTGGGAAAATTTGTGGTGCAATTGTGGATTTCAAGGAAAAGTTGAGAGTTGCAGAGTCTGGAAAGTACAGCAGAAAGAAGTTTAGAATTAACGGAGAAGTGACAAGGTTGTTTGTGTTGAGTTTAGTGAAAGACTTTGATTTGTTTTTTGAGTTTGTACGTGAATGTGGATGAAGGATTCGAAGAAGATGGGGAAGGTGACGTCAGGAAAAATTTTGTTCATTTCTGGATATTATTTCTCGGAATAATTGGAGGAAGGATTCGAAGAAGATGAAGCAGACGATATCAGGGGAGTTTAGCGAGGACAGAGAGAGCAGTAGGTGAGTGACGTAATAGTGACGTCACTATTTTGCATAGTTCCGCCTACAGGTAAGCCATTTTTTGTTATGGCGTCGCAAAACCCCCTATAAGAAAGCTGTTCCCATTTTTCTATCCAGTGATCTTCTTTTCATGACGAAGTTTGCACGTTTGACAGACATTTTTTGCGTTTTCCCACGGTACCTGTCTTTCTGTTTGGAAAATGGATAGTATATACCCGGGGTAGAAAGTTCGACGGGGAGCTTTGAAAATTTATATTTATTAACCTACAGTAAAGACAAGCATCAGTAATACACCGTTAGAGCATTTTTGAAAACATTCACTTGCGGTAAATTTTAAGATACATAGGTTTTGTCTTCGAGTACTAAAACCAAATGAAAGATTATGACTGTATGCGTTTTAGAACTTTTGAAATTCGCCAGGTCGAAAATTAACAAAAAAAATATTTACACAATATATACATACGTAAAGTACCAAACAAACATATTTTTTATTAGAAAATACATTATAATGTTAATATTACCTACTATCTTTTTCTCCTTTGCGGTGGTTGAAGTAAAAATCTATGTCAAATTGAGTGACAACAACGTGCTTCGATTCTCCAAAATGGCGCTTTCCTTTGTTTACTACAAAATCTTTTGACTTCCTGCCAGTTCAAGGGAGGGAATCATGGTAGACGATTTTCCAACGGTTTTAGTAGTTTCCTCCCTTATGTTATTTTTTTATTTTATTTTTTTTAGGCTCGTGAAACCTATGTTAAAATTTTTCTTTTTACTCATTACCATGGCATTTTCTGTTGGGAATACTATAAAAGTGTGTTTTTATGCAACCACAATGTAAAGAACATCTTTTCTACACATTTTGATTATCAATTTAATTTTTTCATTACCAATTTAAATTGTTCTTCTACCTCTTTTAGTTTTTTTTTAATGATTTTTTTGAAAAGTGGGAACAATCATGCGAGACAGAGACACTACAGGCTTCTAGCAGCCACGAGTTCAATGAGTAGAGAAACACAAGTAATCAATTTTCATAGATACTTTTGAAAGATGAAACACTTCTGAGATTCCAGTAAGAGGGGATCTTGAAGCACTGTCGATTGCAAATGGCATGGTAAAAAGTTGTGAAGGAGTTACAGCTGTTCTTTGATAAATTTCATTTATTAAACTTTATCTGAAGACCCACAACATAATGATGTAGAGAAATAGAGAATGTGGGCGGGCTTCAAGTGGGTTCACCAGCGTTAAAGAAATTAAGCGAAACGACATGTGGCGTTCTTATCGTGAAATATTACTCGTATCATTTTAGAAACCTAAAGTCATAAGAGAACTGTCAGTTTTGATGTCGTCCTTGTGAGACTGAGCTCAGTTTGTTGACTGTCTTTATCAAAGATGATAAGAAAAGCAATTTACATGCTGCATCCTTGCCATGTTCAAATGACAATGCTAGTCCTTCCTACCCTCCCCCCTTCCGCTCTTGCTACTTTTCTCCGATACTTTCTCTGCAGAATCATTATTTTCCCTGTTCCTGTTACTTGATGCCTTCTTGTGTTTTCCATCTTTGTTTCTGTTTGTCGTTTATTCTTCCGTCCCGCGTGTTCTATCCATTTAGTCCACGTCTCTTCCCCGTCATGCTCTCTATGAGTGTGAATATTCGCTATCAAATTCTTCATTATTATTATTTATTATTATTATTATTATTATTATTAAATACAGCACGTGTATTATTTAAATCTTTTGTTGTGGGAAGTTAACCAAACACAGAGTCGTCTTTGTTATCTTAATTCCAATTGTATGGTTCATAAGCCAACTATTTTGCCCCTGTAATTAATGTAATGTGCATTATGCATACACACCTTTCATTCATTCGTTCATTTGCACGTACAGTCTTTTGTTCATATATACATAAGAGGAAAAAGTAGAATGTTTCCTATTTTAAGGGTGGTAGGGACAATACCTGTAAGTAGTTCACAGAGTCTAAGGTATGGTATGGAAAAGCGAATCCTAGCCTTCTCTTTCTATAGCTCGATATCTTTCTTGATAAATATACTGCTCAAAACGATGAAAAGGCCACCTTCATATTTTCTGCATTTTTATTGATCGTACTTTTTACCAACACTGAGCAATTCCTTCAAAATCGTTTTAGTGAATCTGTTGTGTGGGTAAGAAGTCACCTTTAGTTTTATGACAATCCAGTTTAGTTTTGGGCGGGCTCAATACAGCAGTCAAGCAAAAAAAGTAAATGAACACACAAAAAATGCGTGCATTTGCAACATATCCATACGATAAGGCAGAATTGAACAGTAGAAAACATGCGCTGCACATGCAAACCCTGTACATTGTCAACACAACTAGGTAATTTTATATCCCTGTGAGGGATTTTGGCGGTTTCTGCGCGCCTTTTTAATCATGCCTCACAAAACGACGATTAAGTACTGTCGACCTAGGGAACATCATTGCATGACTGCAGGAGGGCGCAGGTGCTGAAGACCAACCTGAATGGCTTGCATTTTTTTTTTTTGTTGTTGCAGATATCGGTAGATATAGGCGATATAAACCTAACATGTACATTTCAGTCTTCAAACCCCATCCGCTAGCAAAGTACGGGATTCGCTCCAGCGATCAACGAGCACCGCTAACAGTGTATTACGTCACACTAGAGCACCATTCACAACATTGGCAGCAGCCAACACCAAGCAGAGAGAGAGAGAGAGAATGAGCGACAGCTCGAATTATTCAGACGTTGATAGTCTGCATTTCTCTTGCTAAAGTAGCAGTTTTTGAGAACTGCCAGCACACTCAGTCTCAGGGGACAGCTGCAAGCAGCCGCCAACGTAACTGTCAGTGACCAGATGGTTCGCAACTGGCTCAACAAGAGCAATCATCGGTCAAGGCGACCCGCTGACCCCTTGTCCTGACACCTGCACACCGGGCTGCTCGTCTTGCATGGGCACGACGCCATTTTGCATGGACAAGGCAACAGTGGGCCGCAGTCCTCATTACTTATGAATCTCGCTTTGTCAAGTCTTTCCACGATGATCAAATCCGCGTCTGGAGACGCCAGAGAGAGCGGGTGGAGCATGACTGCTATACTGGTGGAGCCATCATGGTGTTGGGTGGGATTGGGGACGGCCTACAGAACTCCCCTCTACCTGGTGCAAGGGAACCTGACAGGCGTGGCATACATAGCATTTTACAGCCTCTGGTACTGCCAGCATTGGAGGCCATTGGACCAGGCGCCGTTCTTCACGACGCTAGACCGCACAGGGCCAGGGTCATCAATGACTTCCTGCAGCAGCACCAACTCAACCGCATGAACTGTTCGGCTTGTTCCCCAGATCTGAATCCCACTGAACATCTCTGGGATGTTCTGGGCCAGCGACTTAGAGCCAACCATCCCCCAGAAGCAGACCTCTATCAACTGTACCAGTTTCAGCAAGAGTTTCAGGCAATTCTTCCAAGGACTCTGAGAACATTGACTCAGTCCAGGAGACAACGGTGAACAAAAACAATACTGACGTTCTTTTTCTGTAATATTACTTTTCTGAATTTTGAAAACCTGAGTTATGTCAGTCAAAGCTCAAATTCTTGTTAAAATAATTTATTTCAATGAAATTGGCTGATGTTTCATTTAATGAATAAAAAAATTGATTCGGTGTTACTGTTTGTGTGTTTATTGGCACAAAACATCGATCGATTATACAATTGGTCTTTCTATTGTTTTGAGCAGTATAGGCAGACATTGCTGGATAGGCAGGACATTTTCAACACGAACTAAGGGCGTTCTGTTCCGATGCTGAGTAGAAAGGCAGAAGATTTTACTTGTAGATAAGCAGAAATGAACTAACGAAAGACATAGTAATCTGGCTTTAGCAGTTTTGCAGCCCTTCTAGGACTGGCCCGTCACGGTTAGGCTAAGTGAAATAAAACAGGTACCTAGGAATTTGTTTGTCAACAACGAGCTTTCAATCGAATGATTTCTCTGTACGACCTCTTACCACCCCTGAGGATGTCGAGAGTCTGTGGAACATTTTTTTTTCAGCAGCAACCTGATTATCTCGAAACAAAATGCAACAATTTGGTGACAATAATACTTATCTATGTCATCAATATTTTAATTCTCAGGTAAGCCACTCCACATCATTGTCGGCTGTCGCATCGTCAACCAGTATAAATAACAAAGAAAAGTCATTTACTTTATGTACAGTTTGTATTAGTCTGAATGTACTGTATAGAGACATACCTCTATTTGTGTACACAAATAATTATAAGCTTAACTTCTGCAGCCTATATATTTCTGGTAAATGTTTGCATTTTCTCAAGAAATTATTGGCCTATAATTTAAACCTGGCAGAGTGGTGCACGTCAGAGGATCTTTTATGAAAGCAGTCTGAACTGATTGCTTTGGCTTGCAATCAAAACGTCTGCTACCATGTTTTTGCACTTTCTCAGCAGAAAGTGATTTTGACCTTTTGTGACTTTAGTGCACTTTTAACATATTGAAAACATAAACTACGTCTAGAAAACTGTAATGTTTTGAAGCATTGCCTGACACGGGCGGCTTTTAAATTACGGTTTCTTCAACTGATTTTACAAAACTTTTTTTTTACATATGTTAAAAAAAAACCTTGTGACATTAACATGTTTACAGTAGAATGTTAATAAGCATCAACATTAACCTGTGGACATGTGGTGACTTTCACACAGTTTTTGCGGCCTAGGCTGCCAGTACAAGAAAACGATATTATCTCAGTAAATGGTATTATTTCACACAGCTCATGTAGCCGAAACATGCGATTCTAGCCGTGGGAGAGCAGAAATCCCATTCTCCTTGCAAAGCCGATACTGCATCGTGAAGCACTCGTCTGTGAAGTGTTTCGAGCAGACGACATCGTGCTCACAAGCCATCCACAGCTTTCCCGTCCCATGAATCTTTCTATTAGAGAGTTTGAGATTCAGTGCTCGTACGACGCGTGCGGGAGCGGCAACCTGTAGCGTCACGGGAATTTGCGCCCTACATCATCACATCCACAAAATCCAACCAATCGCTTTTTCACAACGGGTAGGCTTAGAGGCTCGCCGTTCTCGTTGCCGCACACGTCTCCCTACACGTCGTGGATTTCAAACTCTCTAATGATGTTGAGCGCCCACTGCAGGCGAAGCTCTTTAGTTTTCGGGAACTGGTGAAAACTGTAATTAGAGCCTTTGACAGCAAGCTCCCGACAATTGCTAGCAGCAAATTCACGTGGCTTTTTTTTCAGAAGGATATTATTAAAAAGATTGAGTTTTCATCAATCACTGCGCATGCGCGCGAGATTCTCCGAGAGGCCGGGTACCAGACGAACGCTAATTCCGCGCGAAACGGCTTGCATTTTACCATTATACAAGCATATTTAGTGGAAAGTTTGAAATATTTTAATAAAAATGATTACAGGAGAGTGCATACTTTCAATGGCATAACGGTATTTCAGTATTTAAGGTAGTTTGTCAACCATGTCCCTGGACCTTTAGGCTCAGTAAGAATCGCTCACGCTAGAACTCTGCTTTAAACATCAATAAATAAACAACTTTGCAAACTGGTAGGTACTAGTAATATAAAAAAGATATTGCGAAAAGACATAGGTTCAAAGAAGGTCTTTTGATGAGGTGAGAAAAGGAGTGAATGCGTGTTCAGCACGGGCTGCATCAATCGAATGCCAGCCCTAAGAGTCGTTTGTCTTAATGTGACGATTGAAGTGATGTCTAATCTGTGATGATCGATAACTTACTCTGAGTGTCTCGATTTGGAACTCAGCAGAAAGCTTGAAGCTGATAAAAGCTCTCAGACGACGACTAAAAGCTTGAATGACATTACTTTAGTTCTCTTTGATCTTTAATTCTGTGATTCGCGTGGCAGCGCTCTTCGACCGAGCAACGCTAGATGAGCTAATTATTAGCTAAGGTAATTAGGCGAGAAATACCCACCACAGTGAAGCTTTACAGAGAAAAGAAAGCAAACACAGCTTTGAAAACAGATGCTTCTAACACACAAAGCCATCTTTCCTCATCTTGTGTTTCTTGATGTCGCTTGCTAAGAGAGAAGTTATGGCCTCTCAGGTTTTGTAAAGTGTTCGGTGAGCCAGAGGACTGGGACTATCACAAGCTGATATGATAATGTGCATTCTGTTTGAAGAACGATTTATGGTCTGATAGAATACACACATTTTTTGTGGGCGGCAGAACAAAGTAAAAAGAAAGATTGAAACTTGAATAATATGGCAGTAAGAGAGATGGGTCGTTGTAGTTGTAAAAAAACACAAAAAAAGGAAATGAAAAAGTCGTCAGATTCAGATGTATCTAAATGTATGTAGTTGTGTTTAAAGTGTTTAGTTTCATCATCATCATCAATCATCAATCATCAATCATCATCATCATCATCATCATCATTTATTACGCTGAATATATTTTAACTCGTTTCTTAAGAGTCTGATATTAATATGAAATTATGGAATTTGTTCTCTAGATCTATATGAAGCATTGTCGTTCACCTCAACCTGCATTCACTTCTACACACTGCCAGTTGGTGCCCAGCCCGCATTCTTTACCGTTGATCGATCATCCGTTGGTCACTTTACACTTGTTGAGTCTTTCTCAAAAATGTATCTCAACTAGTAACCTTCATTCAAAACGAATTATTATACACTATTCCACAAAATACTTGCAGATAAATGATGATAAAATAATGTCTTCTTTCGGGAAGAAGAACATATTACATCTCGTTTGTGCTGCAGATAAACCAGAAACACTTTTATATTCACCCCGTGATGATGGCGAAGGCCAGAGATCTTGTTAACGTTGACTACCTGTCATGTACATCCGGTAAAAGACCACGCCATTTATGATTACAGTCAGAAGCCAAGACAATGCTTTTCCCACATAACAGTTGTGTGGTATTACACGCTTATTACATTTATTTGGAGGGTATAGAGTAACACCCTTAAAGGCCAACCCGACTGGTCAGCAAAAATCGCTGGAAATAGAGAATAACGTATCACAAAAACACATTCCAGTGGTATTTTATGACGAAAAGGCATGAGAGATTTTATATTAATATTTTCTTTTAAGCACACCTGGATTTGTCGAGAAAACAGGGTGACGAAATGGAAGTATTTCTAAAAATAGCTTCATCTGCTGAATTCGAAGAGAAAAGATGCAATCCTCGGTAAAAGAAAACTGACTGGGACACATTGTGCTGTTTCTGAATGTTCTCTTCGACACTCAGATGGAGTTAGTTTGTACTCACTAAGGAAATCCTAAAGATAATGGCAGCAAACACCAGTGGATTCACTTTGTTCAGAGATGTGTGTATACAGATCTCTGATTTGTTCAAACGTGCCGTGCAAACTTCGTCCCCACACCGCACTCAAGAATTTGCTCAAAACATTTCAAAATCGATTGTTATCCAGTCACTTATACAGTACAAGCAAGTCTTGGACTTTCCGTAAAATGAAGAAATCTTCTTCCTACAGCAATGCTTACTATACAAAAGCACGAGATGTTGAACTACGATCAAGCACCATATAGGCAACATCGACGGTTTCTACACCGTCTGGTCTACAAGTAACAACGTGACACAATCACAAACACATCATCAGTCGTATCTTTATCCACCACAATTCTAAAAACAACCGACAGTGTGAGGGCACCGTTGATGTGCGTGCTCGAAACAGCTACAAACAAAACCAACAGAATTGAGGGTAATAAACGTATAAAGAGCTTAAACGGAAACACGTGCGAATATCAGTAAATATAAGTAAATTTTGCATGCAGCTGAATGAGGGAGAAATAAGTTTTTACATCAATAAACATGTTTCAAACTATCATTATATTTTTAATTGTAAAAAGTCATTCTCAGCAGTCAGTTGTAACTATAAAATAAAAATGCAACGCTTGAAACCATTAAATAAAAACAAATTACAGGAGTTTATCTTAGACAAACACATTTGAAATGTGTTTACATTTTATTAACAATAATACACATGGGAAAATTATCGAATGCGCCTACTTAGTAACAGACATTCAGTAATAATACAACATTGCAAAGTCTGTGATTGTTGCCCATTAAATTTTTATCTGGAGAAGACTGACTTTCCAGTCTGTTGAATGAAATCAGTTTGGAGCATTTAATTATTTTTTTGACTTCATTCGAAGCTTCTAAATAAAGTTCCAATCTGTAGGGCTGTATTCCAAAATCAGCCGTTTCGTTTTTTGAGAAAAAATCGCTTCTTGAACACGACAACCTGAGCGAGGTTTCTTCATTTGACTTGAAGTCATGCACACTCCCTGTTACAAATATTATGGGCGCGTAAGAGAACTCTTCAGTATAGGAGAATAATTTTTTCCTGTTTTCCTAGTGGCAGGTGAGAATGCCGATATTTGAAGGCTTATAGATTTAAAATTAAGCATAATTATGTACTCATATTTTCGGAATTATTATTTTAAAATGAACTTAACCCGATCATAAGGAAAAAAATGTTGCACTCGGTTTGTCCTTTAAGTCCTCAACCCGAGGAGATTACTATGAAGACAAATTTGACTTCCACAATGTATTACTGCAGACATTGCTGTCGTTGATTCTGCCACTTTCTGTCAAATGACTTTCGCTTTTCTTTATGTGTTGTGCTATTTGTCCCCTTTCCTTCCGATTCACTAGAAGTTCTGTGCAGTAGATATCGGCAAGAAGGCAAGCAGGAGTGGCCTGACATATAGTCTATACTTTGAGAGGAATGGCGTCATTAACGGCTACCGCGAATATTCGCGGCCAGTGCGACAGCCTCGATGTTCGTTGTTAATGATGCTTTACTTGCAGAGGTTTTGATTTCTTGCCAAAGAAAAAGATGAGAATTTCTTGCTCCCACGTCTGCTTTTACCTCAGCATTGAATAGTAGTTTTCCCTTCCTCCAGTCTTTTAATGAGAGCTAAGCCCAGTCATTTAAACGAATTGAGAACTGAGTTTTTTTCTAGTGAAACATAATGCCGACTGTGCTTATTTTCAAGGCACCATAAATACAAAACGGTCGATAGGACCCTGTCGCAAGATCTATTCTTTAAATGGTCATACTGTCGCTGAGGAAAGTGTCTGATGATGATGATGATGATGATGATGATGATGATGATGATGATGATGATGATGTGTGTGACAGTGGACTATGCTCACGATAATATGAATTGATACATTTAATGGGAAATCGTGAATGTAGAATTTATTGAACTACAAACAAATATTTCAACCCTAACTACATGTGTAGGCAAAAGCAAATAAGTTTCTGATTTTCCCAGAGAAAATAGAAATACCCCCTAACGCTACTCTACGACGACGAGTGATTCACTAAAAGGCCACTAAGACTGCTCGTGCCAGAAATGTTAAAGTGGTGTGAACTAAGGAGGTGATAGTCAAAACTTCAGAGCAGTTGAGAGAGCGAGCTCTGAAGTTGATGAACATGAGTGGTGGGCATTCAGGAGTCATAACTGCCTCATAACTGTCAGGAATTTTGAGAAAATGAGAAAATCTGTTAAAACTAGCATGCGTGCATAATTTTCCAGCACAGATCAAATACTGAAGAAGTGTCTAATTTCACTTTACAAGGCAAATACTCTGGTAGGGTGTTAATAAATTGTTAAAAGCAAGGTAATGAATTCTTGAAAGCAAGTTCTCTGGTAGATTGTTGATAAATTCTTGCAAGTTAGAGCACAACTGTTTAGGAACTTTTCTTGAACTCATATCAGGCGGAGAACGTCTACTAGGAATCTTCATGCACATAGCTTTGATGTCAGTGCTTGGGGTCTCTTAGTTCCCACCAATCTTGGGAAAGAAGCCTGAGTTACAGTGCGGTGTCAGAGTCTGTTTGTTTATCGCCTGCGGTTAGGTAGAGAAATCATATTACAGAAAGTAGAACCGCGTGATTTATTTGTTAGAACTTCGAGAAGATCATGAAATCTGAAACAGATTTCCTGTTCCGAAGCCTCACGGTGAACACTCGAGACACAGGTGTGGGCTTGTGACATGGCAGTCAGTGGAACAGAAAACATATGTTCCGAATTTTGAATCTTTGGCATTAAAGGCCAACACGAGTGCAACATTTCTTCGTGATCGGGTAAAGTTGACTTTAAAATACTAATTCCCAAAATATGAGTACATAATTATGCTTAATTTTTAAGATGTAAGCCTTCAAACATCGGCATTCTCACCTGCCACTGGGAAAGCAGAAAATTACTCTCCTACACTGGAGAGCTCTTTAACAGAGAATAATAATAATAATAATAAGTGCATTTGTATAGTGCCTTTTTACAGCAACAGCAGGACTCAAAGCGCGTTACAGTAATAAGAGTGCACTTGTATCGCGTGCTTCACTGTCACAAAGACGAGCTCAGTGCACAGCAATGGAAGAGCAAATAACTGTTCAATGACTAAACAAAACACGAAGATGAAGTGATGTAACACAACAATACACACAATGTAAGAAGAATTGGAAGAATGCTGGAAGAAGATCAAGCCAGGTGGAGATCACCTTGAAGAATACGGTGTAGAAAAAAGTCATCTTCAACCAGTCAGCAAATGGAGATCAACCCAGTTAACGACCTCAGACTATGGCTCTCAATATGATCGTTTGTTCAATCGTTTCATCAAGCATCCAAGTAAAGAAATTGAAGTTATTCGTATGTTATTAATATACTAAAGACAATATGCAGTCCTTCGATGTATCAGGGTTAGTGATTTATTATTTATAAAGAGCCAAACGTGAAGGTTAGTGTTTGTGATTTATTATTTATAAAGAGCCTGAGGCAAGGATCACTCACAGCCAGTCACATGAGGACCAGTCAGCCGACAGGCAAGGGTTAATGAAATAAGCAAGTGCGTTCTGAGCGAAGTATTGAAAGCAGAGACAGACGGAGAATGGCTGGTGGGAAAAGGAAGAGAATTTTAAAGCTGTGGTTTGTATACAGACAAAAGTAATAACCATGTGGATGGAGCTCGAGTTACTTACGGCGCCATCGTCTCGGATAAGGCGAGGAGCGAAGAAAGCGAAAAGTGCAGTTGGAAAAGAGGTCATGCAGGTGCCAAACCTGTGATTATCTTATTCCAATGACATGTCATTACATGGTTAATTCTGTTAGAGACAGGAAGCTAGTTAAACTGTTTCAATAATGGAGTAGTTGGCAGGCATTGCGGGAGCGCCATGCTGAATTTTTGAAAGGGGCGGAAGAGCAAGCCCGAGACAATCAGCTAGGAGTAACCCTAGCAGCACAGAATGCCAAAAATATATGGGTCCCCTAGGGTAGAACATGGGTCCCACATACTTTCTATGGGACACATGTGTTTTCGGCATTCTGTGCTGCTAGGGTAAATTAATGCAGTTATCAGCAAAGAATGCAGGAAACAACAAACATATATCGACAAGCAGTCCCTATCAACTCAATAATATTAGTCCCATGGATCAAGTTAGAGCCCATTGTGAAATTACGCTCCATGCTTTCAGTATACCTTTAGTGGACTCCAAAATATGTTGGCATAGTCTTTTGAGCCCGAGCAATGAAGGGTTTTATTATTATTATTTTTTAATTGGTGTTTTACACCGAGCCAGCAACTAAGGCTATAGCACAGCAAGGCAGCCAGCCCTGTAAACAGATGCCACATACAGAGAAAGAACAGCGTGCCCGAGACGAGAACTGAACCCAGGACAGCCAACCTTCACTGTATTGTTGACAGGCGCTAACCGTTGCGCCACCGGACCGCCTGAGCAAAGAAGGGTACCTGTCTTATCATTATTTAAAGACCAACTTGAATGGTTTTCGAAGTTTTCATATATCCGCAGATGCAGGCGATATAAACCTAACCTGTAAATTTTAGCTTCCAAAACCCATCCATTAATTAATTATCCGCTACGATTCGTACTTACGATCAACAGGCGTCGCTGTGTACTACGTCACTCTAGTGCACCATTCACAACACTGGCAGCAGTCAACACCAAACAGAGAGAGAGAGAATGAGCGACAGCTCGGGTTATTCGGAGGCTGAAAGTCTGTATTTCTGTATTTTGAAAAACTGCTACTTTAGCACGAGAAAAGCAGACTTTAACGTCCGAATAATCCCAACTGTCGCTCACTCTCTCTCTCTGTTTGGTGTTGAAGGCTCCCAATGTTGTGAATGGTGCACTAGTGTGACGTAGTACACTGCTAACGATGCTCGTTGATCGCAGATGCGAATCGCGTACTTTGCTAGCGGATAATTAATTAACGGATGGGTTTTGGAGGCTGCAATTTACAGATTATTTTTATATCGCCTGTATCAACCGATATCTGCAAAAAACCGCAAACCATTCAGGTTGGTTTTTAACACAACTGGTCTACAAGCTTAAATTGTAGCTGGCTGTTTCTCTATAGACGACATTAATGAAATGAAAAAAGACTGAGTAGTGAAACAAATAGATGACAGAATGAAAGAAGTTCTCAGATGGGTTAATCATAGTAATTGTGTAGTCAAGTACTTCTAACATATAAACCTGTAGTACAGACACCCAAACTGAGTGTCCAGCTGACAGAGGAAGACGATCAGGCAGCCAGACTATAGCTATTAGCTTGAGTGTCCAGCTTGCAGCCAGACGATGAGATCTGTAACCTTTCAGAGCAATGTCTACTGCCTGCGCTCCCCCTTTCCCCAGTCGAGCCTGCAGAGCAACAAGTAACACTTTTTCGAATTTAATTTCAAAATCATGAAGCCATGGATGGCTTGATCCTACTCCCCACTCCCCCCACCCCCACAAACACACACCTCTTCATGTGCATGCCGATATCCTCACGTGCTTGAAACTTTTAGCACTGGCAAGGGACGGACAGGAATGTTCAGATCACGATCGTAGAGTACATATACATGAAAGACACCATAATGATTGAAATGATTGTTACCCTAACTCGTCCCGTAATCATGGCGCTAACACGCTTGCACGCAAGCCGCTAGAAGATACTGGAGCAGACATCAAGTACACGACGGCAGCTGTAGGCTGATCAAAAACAGGAAAAAAAATTCAGCCAGTCACTTGGTAGAAGCCAAATTTTGCCTGAGACCTGACAGGGGCGAAAAAGAAAATATTGTCTTAGAATATCGTGAAGTGCGCTGAAGTGTATTCAACACGTGTGTGTTGAGTGTTAGGTTTTACGAAAAAACGACGCCGTTTCCAGACCCCCTAGAGTGACCTGAAGAGGTTATATTATATATCAGATGCTTCATACGTTGTGTATCCTCTTGCACACGGCACTCAAGTACGCTGATAGTGGCCTCGTGGCAAACTAGGGCACACACACACTATGTGCACACACCACGCGCACGTTTCCTGCGCCAAGTTCACTTGGAATAACTCCTGTGACATTTTACTGTCGTCTTTTCAAAACTTTTTGCTCACGCCATGCGCAGTAGATTACACAGTATGTATCTGTTGACTTTTTGATATTCTATTTAGTAATTTTTGTCTGTATGTGTCATATATATATATATATCTTACACACACATTATGTACACATTTCGCACGCGAACACTCCTCCCCTTATATTATTTCAAAATCTAGAAACATGTGTAACTCGGAGACATCAGCGTGACTTGACCGGACATAATTTTAACCCATGCAAAATAGCTAAAATATCAATGTCTCCGGTTCATTAAATATCTAGAATATCGCCGTCCCCGGTTCATTAAGTAGCTAACACATCAGTGTCCCAGGATTATTTAATAGCTAAAATTTCCCTGTCCTCGGTTCATTCAATAGCTAAAATATCCTCGTTCCCCGGTTCATAAACGGCACACAGTTCCACACCCCCCGCTCCCCTAGAATCAATGGGAACCCGCTGAGTTCACCTTTGTTACACGTGTTAATTCTGAAAATATACTTTCGTGACACTTTTACTGCCTTATCGTCGATACATCCAGACAGAAACATTCTATAAATACGCCTATATTCTACAAAGCGAGGCTCGTAAAACGGATACAGTACTGAGTACTGTGTATTTAGGGACTTTAAAAAATGTATAATGCGGGAAGGGAAAGATTGATTGGAGGCAAATATGGCCAGTTTATAGTGACAAAATCCTTTGATTCTGAAATAAATAATTTGAGATGTAAAGTAATAAAATGTTCGCGAAGATGCTTACCTCACTTGGCAACAAGTAAGAAAGAGCTGCTGCTAAATGAAGAAATCGGTGGCAGGTCATGAGCAGGCTCTTGATCAGTAAAATGATTTTAGTCTCAGGTGTATTGCAGCTGTAACCATAGTGTGACAAAGCTTTTCTAATTAGGTCCTTTGAAAATTTCATTTGATTAATAAGTTCATTGTTGGCGTCTGTAGAATTTTGTCCTTGATGAGAAAGAGTGACAATGAAGTTGTACGCTCTGGACGTGCTCAAAGGATAGCTGTCTGTCCACGAAGTTCAAGCAACAGTTCACTTCATTTTATTTTCCACACGTTGATGTCAATTCATCTGTTGGTGAAGCTGACCTCACATACCTCGGACAACGTGGTCACGAGCTATTCTATTTCATCTAATTTTTCGTCTATTTCCTCCTCACCCATCATCCACTCTCCTCAGTTTTTACTTAGCAAAAGTTCCCCCCCCCCAAATTATCATAAGCTTAGTTAACTGTAGTAATGATGCTCCACTAATGCAAACCACGGTGCTATAACTGTATTGATGATATCACACTTGTGCAAGGTGAACTTATCGCGAACACAGACCACCAAAGTGCAAAATGAAACTCAAATCAAAGATGTCTTTGTTTCACTTCATTCTCGACAGGTTCAGGATATTTAATGCGTGGTTCAGTTGAAGTATGACATAATAAAAGATGAAGGATATCTATATATATATATATACGAGTCAGAACAGAAAGAAAAATTACCAGGCCTTTTACTTCCAAACCTCCACTTCTTAGATAAAAACAAGAAACGAACCAAAAAAAGTAAATCTCAGCCGTTTCGTTCACACAGGCACATACAAATACACACTCGTGCATGTGTAGAGAAAAATACGCTGGTATAAGCCCCCTAAAATATACAGCAATTTTTTTTGTAACCGCTTTTGTGTGGATGCGTGTTTGTCCAGTTCTGTTTCGTTTTAGCGTATGTGTAATATTCTTCAGTTGGTAAGGTCTCTTGTTTGTAAATCCTCAGTCATTTGGTTGTACTTCACCTGCAGAAATAGCATAAGTCACATCAAATATTCCTGAAAATCGCCTCTCTACATGTCACTGTATCACTTTATATGCACCGCCTGCCTACACGTCACAGCCTGACTTTGTGGACACCGGTCTCTGCTCGGCGCCTCTCTCGAGGTCTCAGCTCGACTTGTTTTTTTTAAGGCCTCTGTACAGGTCGGGCGGTCCAGTGGCACAACGGTTAGCGCCTGTCATCAGTACAGTGAAGGTTGACCGTCTTGGGTTCAGCTCTCGTCTCAGGCAAGCTGTTCTTTCTCTACATGTGGCTGACCGCCCTGCCATGATATAGCCTTATAGTTGCTGGCTCGGCGTAAAACACCAATTCTCTCTCCCCCACCCCCTTACCTCTGTACAGGCCGTGGCTGCTTTTCTATTTCGGAATGGGACTTTTCTCGGAAGCTTTTGCTTGTAGCTAAGCTACATTGCGCCCTCGGCAAAAGATAATTGCTGCGCCCCGTCCTACCCACGACTCTACCCCATTTTCGAAGTGACATTGCAGATTTGGTTTAGTATGCAATAATTTATATCGGACAACAAAGATTATAGCTTTTTGTTTCATGATAGGCTGTCCACTCCTGCGTGTATGCATGGATGTATATCTGTGAACAGCTTGCAGACGAATCCCCCCCCCCTCCACACACACACCTACACACGTTAACTTCTAGAACGAGGCCAAAGCACAAATTCGCTTCCGGTTTAACTACCAGCATCAAGAAAAGGAGCAGACGATGCGAACTCTTGTGTTGACGGACTGGAGGTACCAGAAGTCCAAGCTTTATGGTTTGCTGTGCTTTCAGCTTATTGGGCTGCACGTTGTGGGAAGTTGAGGTCGAGGACTTTTGACAAAAAAACACAAAGAAAGAAAAAGTAAGTAAGTAACAAATTAATTGTACATTTATTACTGACTTTAAGAATTTTATCGCGGTTCCGGATATTAAACTTCTAAATGGTTCGCCGAGACCCGACAGCCGAAAACTTTGAGAGAGGCTTAGAGTTGGTCTCATCAAACGCCCGTGGTGTGTGCTTGCAAGTCAAACTGCGACAATCCTCCCAGGTATTATGTAAGCCTAGACACATTTGAGAAAAGATAGCTATTCTATCATTTTTTCATCATCTGTAAACAAAGACCTAGCAAATATATGCACGTATGATTTACCTGAACGATATTTTTCTCTAATATCATCGTCACTTAAAAAATGCAGACCATCTCTTCCTATAGGCAAATGCATAGTTCGCCTAACTGTAGAATCTGGCTATATAGGTAGAATCGGTCACTCATACCACTCAAAGTACCTTTCTCTCTGAACACTGAACACAATCCTTCTGAACACAGGGAAACCACAAGGAAAGAGTACAGGAAAGAAATACTTGGAAAAGACGAGAGAGGGATAGAGAGAACAATTAGGGGAGAAATAAAGATCGTTCCAATCTTTGACGGCAAGAACTGTCCTTAAAGCAGTTGTTTAAAAATACGGCTTCCTTCATAAATCACATCTGTGAATTTCATTATTTATGAAAGCTATCTGATATCTATCAAGATGGTATATGGCGGCATAATTATCAATAAAACATTTTATGGTTTAAGAAAGTATTTGAAGGATTTGTTTTATCGCAGATTAATAGGAATATGTGTTTGAACACACCACACTGTTGACTGAACGGTGCAACACATTCCCGTCATAAGGAGGGCTGGCTGCATGATTTAATGACTCTACATTTAGAAGTGTGAAATCATTAATGAAATTTATGCAGCTCTCATAGACATGAATCACGAGAAATCACGTAAGAGGTGAAGATCGTTTTCTACCTTCTTTTTTAGGTCGTTGGGAGAGGAAGTGTTAGCCAGGTTTTTTTTTTTTTTTTTTTTTGCGAGTGGATGACTAACTTCTCTCCCTCTCGCTGGCGTCAAGTACCCGTGTCCGACAACTGGGTGGACTGAGAGGTTCCCTGCGTGCCACGGCATCAAGCCGGCGTGCCTCTGGGTTCAGACGCCGGTGCTGTAATCACTGCTCCAGCCAGACCAGTCATGTGCACAGTGTCCTAGTATCACCCGTCGCTTACCAAAAAACCAAAAAACAAACTCGCTAACCATCTCTGCACATCCACCCCACCCCCACAGTGCTTGCACCCTAGGACACTTCCTAGTTGGCGCAAAGATATAACCGGGCCTGCCTACAAGCAGAAGAAAGGTTTCCTGCAAATGTCATACTATGAAATTTATACTTTTACCTCATTCATCATTCATCATTCATCGTTAAAAAAAAACAGCAGGCCATCCTAGCGCCTCCTACGTGATTGCGCCCTAGGCGACTGTCTAATTCGCCTAATGGTAGAACCAGCCTTGCCTGTAGCTTCTTATCAAATTGTGCAGAAGTACCAACAGACTTGACCATAGCCTGCTAGTAAAATATCAATCGAAACGGGTTAGATTTTGCATTTATATTGCTACATTTTTGAGTCGCTCTTCCGAGAATGTGGGCGGTCCGGTGACGCAGTGGTTATCGCCTGTCACCGATACAGTGAAGGCTGGCTGTCCTGGGTTCAGCTCTCGTTGGACACTCTGTTCTTTCTCTGCATGTGGCATCTGTTTACAGGGCTGGATGCCTTGCCGTGATATAGCCTTAGTTACTAATTTGGTGTAAAACAGCAATTCCCCCCAACAACGTGCCATCTTTTTCTCTTTTCCAGTAACTACCTTTGTTTAAGCTGAGTGGTGTTATAGCAAGGATTTGCTCCTTTGGTTTGAAACAATTTCAGGCACATTAAGACAGTTAGCAAGGCAGTCATAATGTCGAAAACAATACCAGAAAACATTAGAGCACAACAAGCACCTTCAGTGTCAAGTGTGAAAAACAAATCAAAACATTTGTTAAGGCTGTTATTGGTTAATAGGGAAAGTTATATCAAAGGCGAGACCAGGGTTTACAGCCGTACAACTCCCCCAACAAATTTGAAAGTAGGACAGTTTCATGTGAGACGGCTTTGAATGTAATACGCCAGCGACAGCCGATGCCGCAGATTTTGTTGACCAGTCCTTGTAATCTTTATCTTCTAGTTATTTTAAGCGTCTTCTTCAGCATTTTGTCGAGAAGTTCTTGCGATTTGCATTGTGTCCTGTTTTAGATGTCTCATCCACGAGGGTGATGAAATATTACCTAGAGATGTAAATAATAATTATCCTGGCTGTGAGAAGGGACTGCCTAGCTTCTTTCTCGGCTCTATTAAAGACCTGTAAAACGGTATTTTTCCTGTCTTAATAAAAACTTTAATGCTGAGTTATAATGACCACACATCCCGCCTAGATCCTACACTTCCTGTGCGCTTACGTGAGTTGCCATGACGACAACGGTTTTATAGAACTCGTATGTCACGATTGAGATGTTAATACTTTTATTTGTCTTTGCATTCGCTTTATTTTTCTTGCTGACGCTAGTGGGTTTTTTTCTCCCTTTTCTTTGTTGCTGACTTTGTAAGATGTGGTATTACAGACTAGGATAAGATACCTTGCCCAGCAAAGAGCGGCGATGAGCCAGACTTTGTGTCTTGAACAGCGAACCTGGTTTATGGGGAAACACCAGCGAGACGGAGGAAAACAGAGGAGCAGGGGGTGTAGGCAAAGGGGTAGACAAGCTTAATCTTTCTCGCAATTTTATTTTTCGAGATAGCCTACACATATGGCAACGACAGACACGAAGGAGTTCTGCGCCTTATTTTTTGGATCAGCTCATGCAGCCGGTAGAGCAGTGCACGTAAGGTTATCTAACAGGTAGCGAACGAATCTGAAATTTTTTCTTCACCCCAGGAAGTCTGAGTTTGTGCTGCGCGCTTGCTCTCAAACACAGCTGTTGATCTTCATCCGTTATGTAGCTAGAAGCAACTGTTGGTCTCCTCCGTTTGTGTTTGTTGTATTAAAACATTTTAATGTGGTGATGGACAACATTCCAGAGAGAGCGAGAGAAAAAGATGGCCCAAATTATACAGCAGAACAGACTGTGGTCCCAATACACCAAACACTGAGCTCGTTTGGAGGTTCGCGGTCTCGTGACGCACAGGACTCCTTCATCGCCACAGCCATAGACAGCAACATGAAGTCATGATGGTGTACAGTCGGACATTTGACTCTCGACACCTCCTTCACCGCCACCGAGAAATGTACACAAGTATCTATATACAGTCTTTCATTGCTTTCGGCAGATGTACGTAGCATTCACCCTGATTATATCATCTTCCACTTCAGCTTCACAGTTCAGCCACATCAAGATATTGTTACCACGAGCAGTTTTACTCAGCAAGTGAGTAATGAAGCATTCTTTTACGTGACAAACAATGAACATATAATAAGGACTGATCTAAAAAAAAAAAAAGAGTTTTGAGCGTAAGAAATTAGCTGTAACAATTTAGTTATTGGTGTCAAGCAGTGCTACATACACTAATTAAAGTACAGGTAATCAAGGATGGACCTAACAGTCGGCAGGCTACAAACCTGCTTTCCGGTCTTTTTTTTTCACTTTCCCGGAGAGAACTGAACAAGCTGTTGTGAAATGTAGGACTTGCTTTAAACGGTCGTAGGCGGTGACTGTGTAGCCGGCAGGGAGGAGAGTTTGCACGCCCAGTGAACACTGACTGGTTCCTTGGCTGATGTTTCCGACTCGACCTTGGTGTTCTGGCGGCGATAAGCGTCACAACCCGTTACCGCCGTGTCGACAGCAAGGGTGAGACCATACTGCCAACAGTGAGTGCGCACCTTTAAACATGGCTGATCTATCTACAGGAACGTTGCTAGCCTCCACACACCTTGGTAAGATACCGCGCGTGTCTGCGACAACACAACAAAAAGAAGACTGTGAACCTTGCCTCCGACCTTCTCTGCCGGTCATTGATTATTTATTGTAAGTGTCCAGGATCTGTAATGTGTGGGCTATAAGAACAACTTTTAACTGACGTAGCTGCCGGCAAGTAAACCACCTGAGACAGATGCACGTGCTGACAAGTATTAAAGAGGAGACAGGCGTGCATTCTGACAAATGAACCAAACTGACATGTAGGCTGCTTGTTTAAACAGCTACCTAACTGATGTCACATAAAGGACTTCAGATGTGGGTGGCAGTTGTCTGTTCGTGAAGCAGTCCTCGGCGGAAGGTAAAGCAGTTTCGACAGTGTTTAGCCATTCATTCAAAATAACACTCGATTCACATCGAGCTTTAGACAGTGTATGGCTTAAAAAAGGTAAAGGTCCTCCCCTAACCTTTTCAGGTCGTTGAGAGGGGGGGGGGTGAGGTGTTAGAGACCTCACTTTTCTCGGGGCAAGCTTTAGGTGAGGGCGGTGCCCATCTCCTCTCCCTCGCTGCCTTACCTTCCCCACCCCTCTAAGGAGTCAGGTACCCATTCCCGCCAGCTGGGTCGACTGGAGAAAGTTCGGACGCTAGCACTCTAACCACTAGGCTATGCGCTTCCCTGTGTTTGGCTAAATAATACTCAGTCCTCTGCGAGCTGTAGCCAAATCACAGTTTATAGGCGTGGGGAGAGAGAGAGAGACATGAGAAGTATAAAGGCATCAAGCTCTAGCCGGGACACATCAATAGAGTAGGTCAGATCTTTGTGAAAACTCCGGGCTACGTTTAACTCACTGGCTGGCGCTGATTTCTTCGATGCTATATACTTTCACTCATGCTGTGTGAATTGTTTTTTGTTGGTTGTTATTGTGGTTTAGGAGCTAGGCAGTGGCAGTGGCATAGAAACCAGGAGGGGTGGGTGGGCAAGCCGCCCCCTCAAAAGAGATACCGTGGAGGCAAAATATTTGGACGTCGTTTCGTTCACCGTCAGCATGGAGTTTGCGCCCCACCCCACTTTACTAAAGCCGAACATCTACCTGCGCCACTGAAGTTTGGTTTACAGCCAATGGAAATTCGACATACTTCTGACGCCTCTGAACATCTGCCGGTGTGACGAAGCCGAAGATGAGGTAATGCACACCACAACACCCTACACCGCAACGCCCTACACCCTGTTTCCAGCTTGATCACACTTGGGGCCTTGTGTCGTGTTTTCACGAAGTGCGCAAAATATTGACTGTCTCTGATATTTGACTTGCAGGAAAGTCCGGAAATAAAAACAATCTCTAGATATACCAACAAAGAAACGGATTTTTACTTCCAAACTGAGACACCCAGCAGGCCTTCACAGTTGACTTCCACGTGGGTCAATCAGCCAACCATAACTTCAACAGCCAGCACTTCACACGGTGAGTTTGGCTCAGAGCACGCGCAGGATGGTGGTTAAATGAGGGAAAGGGCACGTACATGAACACAGATATCTGCAGCCTTTGAACTTGAGACCTGCACCAACCAGTACAATACTCACTGCACTGCAAGGCGTCCTATCAGCTGGAGTCTGCACAAAAGATCTGGCTACATTTACCTCCCAGTAGGCAACATCTATGTTCGTGTCTGTCATCTATCGATCAGCCTCACGGTGATGCTTGGACTTTAGGGCCCACGTTGCGAATGATACAGTGTTTGACAATGTCATAATCTTCATGTAACTGATAGGACTAGCATCCATCACCTCCTTGTGAGTTCCGCCTGTAATTATCACCACCTCACAGACTACAAGCTGGGGTGGGTGTTGCCAGACAGGTGGGGGGGGGACACGACGATTGGGGTGCAGGCGTCCCCGTGATTCGCGCGCTGCCGTCAGCCGGTGCAGACGTTCTCACGGCAGCTGCGCGCTGCACATTGATGACGACGGCAGCATACCCGGCGAGCCACACTATAATAAGGTCTTTGGTGAACCATAGTACGATAACAGGCGAGGCGAGCCGAACTACAATAAGGTCCTGGGGAGCCCCACTACACAAGGGTCTATTCAGTGGGGTCTGCAGAACCACACCCGGGTCTTCGTAACGGGGCGTGACACTTTAAGCTTCACAACCGTTACTTTTCTCGTTTGAGTCAGAAGCTCATGGATTTTGAGACTTCCTAGCAGTTTCACCCAGACTGGGGTAAAACAATTCTTTGTATTCCTAGGTATGTCTAATATGACTGTGGTCTGACTGCTGCAGATGAGCGATGTGGATCTTCTGTTGTTGTCGTGTGCCATGCTGGCTGATTGCAGAGGGGATTATCTGGTGTATAGTATCTGTGGCATCAGCGCTGTAAGAGATGCCAGTAGAGCAGCAGCAAAGGAATACAACTGAAATCACCAGATGAAACAGCAAGAAAGATAACTGAAGTCACCTGATAAAACAGCAACAAATACAACTAAAGTCACCAGATAAAACAGCAACAAAAAAACCTGAAGTCATCAGATGAAACAACTTCCAACAGCAGTTCTCTTTATTGTCAAGTGCAGCAGACAGGACATCTGTCTGGTGCAGCGAGGCACATTTTCTGTGAAGCGTGACGCCTGTTATAAAGGCGGGCCTTGAGAACACACAAGAGATCCACGTCAATATTTCACGCATGACCTGTCCCACAGCGACAGCAGTGTGGTTCTCGTTGAGCAAACAAAGTCAAGTTTCAAGAGCCGGATGTGGGACCATGTAAAAGCAAATAGAATGAGAGTGAGTACCTTTTGTTTCTGAAAAAGACTGTAAAAAATGTCGGAGTGCAGCGATTCTTTACTGGACAAACTGTCTTAGGAATACCTCTCAGGGTACATGACTGGCTGGCTTTTTTTTTCTCTCCATCCTGTCAGGTTTTCATTCTGTCTTCACTTTTTTCTTTTACTTTTGCACACGTCTATGTGTCCATCCACTGCCATGATCACAGACTCAGTGCATTCATTCACTCATTGATTTATTCCTTAATCTGTTGATTCAATGACTTTTTCTTTCTTTCTTTCTTTCTTTCTTTCTTTCTTTCTTTCTTTCTTTCTTTCTTTCTTTCTTTCTTTCTTTCTTTCTTTCTTCCTCGTGGTGATTTCGTGGGTAGGGGGAAGAAGATATGGGAAGTGGGGGTTATGTGGGAGGTAGGGCTGTAGGGGTGTGGGGTTATTTGGGGGAAGGTTGACAAGGATAAAGGGAGATGGGAGTGAACATAGACGGAGTGGTGGTAATAATGGATCATGTTGTCTGCAGTGAAGGTGTACTTAACAGATTTCCAATTTCGCACTTGTTAATTTGACTTGTGTGACAACAAATAATGTGTTATGATTTCTAATTATTATTTATTTATTTTACCTACACCGAGCTCTTAGGTATTCAATTCTCGAAACACGTTTAAATATTGAGAAATATTGTCAATATGAAGCATATTTGTTTAGCATGCTGAAATTGTGTCCAAATAGGAGTTTTCGCCATAATCGACCAACAAAAGAAAAAGATACAAGGTGTTACTTAATGGACTCGCCAGAGTCACGATACATTCTCTGGCAGTTGCTACAAACATGCGTATCAAGCAGCATCATATGCAGCTCATACAAGGATGTCTTGATATCAAACATACTCTTCTCCCAAACAAGCAGCTCTCCCATTTCTCGATCAAAAACCGTTTGCAATTCCTCGTGAGTGTTGTACTGTATCCCTCCCGACCTTGTACCTACTTCTGACTTCCTCTTCCTTATCGGGTTAATCAACTTGACGATAACACTGCAGTTATCTAGTTTAAAGGTTGAGTTAGTATTGTTAAGCAGTAGTGCAGTGACTAAATAGGGTTTTTTCAGTTGTGTGTAACGTCTCAGGTTTTATTCGCAATTTCGATAATTTTTATTACATTTGTACATTACCGCCAAGCATTCAGGCATTTAGATAAACTCAAAGAATCATATTAGGGAATAGTATTATACTGCGAGGCTATTTCTTCTAGAAGGGAAGAAACTTTTGTGGTAGCTAATGCATGAGGGTAATGAAGGTATTTCGTCCATTATTCAGTGCATACACAATACACGCTGGTCGGTGGTTAAAGCGGATGCAGGGGTCAGTTGACTTCAGTTGCTTTTATCGACACTCATGAACGTAAAGAGATTGAAGGGAGGCGGAAGATCACCGATGTGTTATAAAGTGTCGCATTAGCAAATTAAAATAAATCTGGAGAAAAGTTAGTATTATCTGCTTTCCAGATAGTAAAGGCCTAAAAACACGGGATGCTAAAATTGTGGTTATGTTGCAAGCGATATGAAGAGAGAAGATCGTTTTGACAGCAAACTCAACAATATGCGGTTGACATTTCATATCAGTATTTTCGAATCATTGATCCGTGTGAAATCAGCTAGATCTCAATATTACATCGTAGGCATAACAGTGAAAACACACAGGCGTCAGCGCGACGAGGAAAACAACTGCTTACAGTAATTAACTTCTTTGTCGCTTGGACAAAATTAGCCTAAAATATGCGCGTGACAGCATAACAGCTGGCGAAGAGAACCTTATAAGTGTGAACACAGATACACAGTAAGATACACAGTAACATATCTGTTAAGCTGTCACACAATAATATTGCTTTGATATGGGAACGAATCGTTGGAGAAACGGAGAAATGTGTACGATGATGTTTTGCTTTTAAATTTTTAAGAAAGAACGAGGGTAAAAACATTTTCTTAGCATTAAGAGGAGCTTGTACGCATATAATTTAAGTACATAAAATCTGCTGTGCAAAACACACAGAATTAATCCCCGTGGTATTTAACTTGTTATTTGTTAAAAGACCATATCATTATTAAATTAGGCTGATAGTTGTGCTATAGGTAAGTCACTGCGCATCTTTAGTTGCATTGAGTGAAAGTGACTTTATTTTCTCAAAACGCTCTATCCCTTTGTCTAGTTCTCCTTACTTGGAGAAAAAAAAGGTGTTGACAGTAGTGGTCAACAAATGTTTTCTCCGCCAGCGCACAATTAAAGGTGGAAGAGTCAGACACAGCCAGAGCGCGAAGGACTCTTTCAGGTATTAAGCAGACTAAGTCACGCTTCGCTGTCATC
This sequence comes from Marisa cornuarietis, assembly GCA_004794655.1. Lineage (NCBI taxonomy): Eukaryota > Metazoa > Mollusca > Gastropoda > Architaenioglossa > Ampullariidae > Marisa > Marisa cornuarietis. The sequence continues at coordinate 232,878 of SMMW01000019.1, read as the reverse complement.
GGTTCGCGTTGTTTCCTCTACCCACGACCTAAACTTACTACTTCGGCAAAAGCAGGGAGCTGTGAAGGTGAGTAAGAACTTCTCTTTGATTTAAATTGCTCTGTCTCCATGTTAATGAAGCTGAAATCGTGAAGCTCGTAAAGACGCACATGCGCTTGCCCCCCTCCCCCCGTTTCTGGTTTGCACAGGGCACTAAGAAAACTGCTAAATTCTGATTTTGGATGTTGCCATAGGACACCGATCTAAACGAAAGACCCTTTCCACTGGGAATTTTTTGTTTATTTGTTGTTTGTGGGAAAAGAAGCGGTGCGGGTGCAGAAGAAATTCACGTTAAGCACACTCAGCATTTACGTGAGGAATCAAATGGGTTGTCAGATCGAACTCATAGAGTAAGGCAACATCACGTAGATATACTATTCAGTCAGTTAAAGTCAACTCATTTCACTGTACACAAAGTCTTTCGTCTTCGTGGACTACAATATTCGTCCAGCGCAGGTGATGCGGAGAGAGATGTTTGAAAGGCTGACTGTACGGCTGCCTCAGGTAGAGTCGTTGTTTCAGTGAGCATAGTGGCTGGTGACAGAGTGGCTTGGGATGATGATGCATGCGATCACGATGACAACAGAGTTGGCTGCCGCAATGCAGTTGTGTGTCCAGCTTACGAGGCCTCACTGATGATGAGAATGGAGATGGTACCAACCACAGTTTCAATCAAATACACCGATGTATATCACCTTCACTGGGTTCAACATCGTAAGAACGTTGATATGATATGGCATGATATGACAGGTCCCTTTGTCCCCTTCTTTTTTCCCAGTGGGGAACAGTTACAGCTCGGTCTTCTTCTGAGCAGGTGGGGAAGGTCTCTCGCTTTCTTGTCTAAGTTTTTCTGTTTCCTTTGACTTGCACGAAGTTTCTTTGTGTCCGTAACCGTTAATTTCAGCAAATTCTTAGAGGTGGACAGCAAGGGTTCTCGTTCTTCTGTTGAAGTTGGATTGTCAGTTGACTGGTACCTGTGTCATGAGCTTCTGAACATTTTCAAAAGCTTTGTCATGCTTCATATTAGTACACTTTCTATTACAACGAGTGAGCTGTCTAACTGGTTCAAGAATGTCAGACAATGTTGGCGGACATTTCGCCAAATAGTTAACAAAACCACTGAGTCGACGAGCGCCTTCAACGTTCATGGGTTTTGGTTTCCTGAGAACTGCCTCAACTTTTTCAGGGTTTATTATCAGCCGCTTTTTTACCCCCAGAAGACCTAGAAATGAAATCTCTTTTTCAGCAGTTCTGTTTCCTCTTTTCTCATCCTTGACGACAGATCTCGGCATCGTTCTAGGAGAGCACTTATATTTGTATCGTGGTTCTTGGTGGCTCTCTTGATCGTGACTGTCACCGTAGACAATTATGTCACCAGAGACACCAAGCCTACCACAGCCAGATGAAGACGTGTTTGCAATAGTTCACTGCTAATTGAAGTTCCAGCTTTGGCGCCTCCAGCAGTGTCGGACAAAGGGTGTCTGTTGTCAGCTTGCGATACTCTTCACCCACATGGACATGTCATTGAGCATTGCCGAGACCTTATTTAGAAAAGACCTTGGTGGTTTCCAGTTTGGACAGGGTATCGTCTCTTACAGGTAGAGGAAATGTTATTGTTTGAGAGCCTTTTGCCTGACTTCTTAATAGCTACAACCATGCGGCTTCCCCGACTGGTAGGTCCTTCGACAGGAGTGATTGCTCTTTCAGTGATTTTCTAAGTTCTGCTTTGATCTGTAGCTTCATGACTGCTTTTCCTCTTTTTCTCCATCCTTCTTCTTTCTGCTGTTGACTGTGGATTTTTGTCGATGTTTTTATGCCTCTCCCACTTTCTTTTCTTTGTCGAGTAACGGTCTCTACAGCCATATGGACCATCTCCACTTCGCTGTAAATTTGTCTCTTTATATCTCCAGACCACTTATTTACTTGCTCTCTTCTCCAGTGTTATAGGTTGTGGATCCACATTTCAACAGCTTAGTTTGAAGCCCTCTGATCTTCTCTGTACTGTTCTGCGCTGTTACTGTGCTGATACAGTATGTATAACAGTAATGTGTGTCCACTACTACTGTGCTGATACAACATGTTTAACAGTAATGTGTGTGCAAGCCAAGCATAGACTACCAAGTAACTTGCTGTCTTTCTCCGTGGCATGTTTAGACATACATTATCACTTGCATTGGGAGTCTTCAACTGTGCGGACCATAACTGCTCTGCCTGCTGAGATTCCTGTCCTTTATATTGTTGAACACTTAACTAGCTTTCCTTAATGTTCTCCTTTTGATGGAGGGTTGTTGTGGCATGCTTGCATTCTCTTGTTCTGCCTTGTATGGTCTGTTCCTAAGTTTCTGTATAATTGTTGATATTTTTAGTTTTTGTTTGAATACGTGCTGTGAGCATTTTGACTATTATTTAGATGCTATTTGTTTTTATTTGTAAAAAGAGCATCGAACCTACTCTACTGTGGAGAAACACGCTATATAATTCTGCATCATCATCATCATCATCATCATCATCATCATCATCATCATCATCATCATCATCATTGCCGTTGTTAAGTAAGCTACACCAGGGAGACTGCCTTGGTCGTCACCGAAGACTTTAGAGTAGTAAAACAGCCTTGAGTTTCTTATCATTATTTTGATTTTGAAAGACAAGTTGCGCTTTACCTTAGGGTTTGCTTATAGATCCGTTATATATCAGGTTTAGTCTTGCAACCCACACTTCTGCTTGATACTGATCATGTTTATACTCGCTCTAGAATCAACTTGGCATATGATCATTTATCTCTTCAACGGCTGTAATTTCAAGTGAGGTGATGATATCAGCGCCACAGCATGATCATCAGAAAGCCGCATTCCATCGCAAATACATCGTGACCCAACGTGTTCAAAAATAGTGCTTTCTTATAACTCTCAGCTTCACCGTCTAGTCGTGCGACAAAGGAAGTTCTTTAGTTTTTGTTTGAATGTCTTACACTCTAAGAGGAGAAAGTTGTTCATATTAGTTTGAATATTTTGCACTCTTAGCGGACAGCCGAGTGGTTAGAGCGCTGGCGACCAACAGAGACTGCCAGTCATAAGGGCGCCCGGTAATGTAGTTACTGTAGTGGTTTAAACGCTTGCTTGTCACCACTGCAGTGAGAGGCTCTGGGTTCAGATCTCGTCTCGGAACGCTCTGTATGCCACACCTGTTTGCAGGGCCGACCGTAGAGGGGTGGGGCTTCTTCGGTAGTCCGGTTTCCTCTCCTTTTCTTTTCCCTCATTTTCTTTCCGCCAAAGCAACCAACCAATCTTTCAGTCCCACCCGGTACTAGATATCTGCCATCACGCTCTCCCGAGTGACTGCCAGTCCCACTCAGTTTGACATTGGACTCCACCACAACCACCTCGCTGCATGCGGCCGACAGAAAATGCAAACGTTCGCAGAGCGAGGTCGACCAACCCATAAACAAGATCTGCTGCTAAACATAGATGCATATAAATAATGTATGAACCCTTCACAACGAAAGGTTCAAGTGCAGTTAAATTACACAGAGCAAGAAAAGAGGAAGATGTATGTGAAAACCCAAGAACGCAAGAAGACAATACATGAAGAATACTGTTGGGGGGTAATACAGGGAAGAAATTAAAAGAGAAAATGGCGCGTATTTGTAAAAACTGACCCAATGTCAGAAAACGAGGACATATCATTGAAGAAGGTCAAAGAACTCCAAACAGTGGGACGCGCAAATGAACACGAGCGACCCCCCGAACATTTTCAAACTTTACACGTGGAGAAGGGGGACAGATAGGAGATGAGCTCGTTTAGAGCGAAGTGACCTCTTCGTCTTTTGCAACAGTTGATTCAGAGAGGCAGGCGCGAGTTAGCAAGAGAACAATGCAGTCCTGCAACAAGTTCAGCGCCATTAAACGTCATTATCTGGCGTCTCCCTGGGGCTACTTACATTCATCCTGACCCGGCTAACTCTCGGATGGTAAATTGAGCTCCCTCATGACTATAGTGTAATGCGGTGGAGGTTACAACGGAAAGAGTCAAAATAGTTGTCTAATGATTGTCATAGAACATCCTAAGGACTTTTTCGAAAAATGTCATCCTTTACATGCAAAAACAACTACAAATGATAATGTCAACGCACAACACAGAAAACTATGTTCTAATGCTAACAATAATACACATCGTGGTCGTTGTGTTAATGACAGCACAAATTTGCACAAATATCGGAACTCGACGTATCAGCCAACGTCCTTTTGAAGACAATCATGCGAGAAGCCCTCAGAAACATATTTCCATGTCCATCGGTGGGTAGACGATTTGCAGACGACAGTTTTAAGTACTTTCGTTTGCAGCACATTGAGCTCGCATCCACACGAAAAATGCGCTTTTTTTAACAGATGATGACGATTATTATTATTAATAATTATTATTATTATTACATGTATTATTATTATTAGTATTCATAGTGCATTTTCCCTTGAGAGCTCAATGCGTTGTGCACTAATAACTTACAAAGCGACAATTAACCGCACAAGGAAGAAAGAGCAGGCGGAGGACACCGTGGCAAACATACACAAAGTGCGTGACGAGGCAGGAGACTTGAGGAGTGAGGGGAAGAGTTCCTTGAATTCAGAAGTGAAAGGTATTTCAGAAAAATCTGGATGCTGAAACTGGACTAAAAAGTATCGAACACATACGCAAAATATAAGTTATAGCCAAGCAATGTTAATAGGGTCTAAAGTTGAAGATCATTAATTATCATTAACTATTACAATATTTAAAGGTAGTGATTTTGCAAGTTGTCTTTCCTGCTGCTTTTTCTTTAGATGAATAATGGACACAACACGTGAGGAAAAGTAACTGGTCTCGGGGTCATCGTTTCTATGTGCCAGCCTCAGTATCTATTCATTTCGTGAAAGCGGGCTGATGGCGAGAAGACGTGGCTGACTGTAGGGCAAGATGAGAGAAAAATGGATTGTCATCGACAGAAAGCGAGCCTGCTTAGTGTGGAAATGAGGACACCTGTCACGTGTTTGTGTCACTTCCCTGTCCAGAACCCATGTATTAAATGAGTGCGGTACTTGGTTTGTCCCTAAACTAAGACAGGTGTCACGTGGCTGCGGCACTTTATTATCCAGAAACCAGGACACATGTCTAATTCTTTTCAAATTCTCTGTGATAATTTTTCTCCAACCAGAAACAATCTTTGACAGAATTTAAACACAGGAAATAATTCTCAGATTCACGACTCTTGCCAGCCCTGCAGCAACAGTGGGGCAAGGAGTAACGCACCTAGAAATAGGGGTTCAAAGGTCGCTAACAAGGATTAAGTGTAATGTGTCTGCATACACCACCTCCCCACAAACTACAACCATTAATTGTGTCGATATCTTTCATTACTTAATCTGATTATTTGATGGGTCACATTCAATCACGTTACAGGTGCAGATCGAACCTCGTGCCAGTCACGATCAGCACCACGTGTCTGGAATCTGTTTCTCTCTTGCCTCTCTCCTGACAATTATCCCCCCCCTCCCTTACCCAGCACTCATTTCCACCAGTCAAGTGCCGGTTGGCAAATACCGACCAGAAATGCCACGGGCTAGACGGTGGAGCTGCTTAAACCTGCTAATTTAACACTTATATGCTTTTGATCATGTACTCAGTTAATTTCCTAACAGACAACACGAGTGAAAGATCTGAACACAATCATGTACAACGAGTAATTTTCTCGCCCTCTGATCAAAGACGTTTAATTGCTAAGATGCACGTCTGTGTATCGTGAATATTTCATGCCATACAGCACAGTCTGATCTACTCTTTTTATTTTGCCACAAGCGAGGTTTGGTTGCTTACTCTGACTTACTAGTCCCTCTCTGAACTCCAGATGTTTATTTCCACACACACACACACACACACACACACACACACACACACACACACACACACACACATATATATATATATACTGCTTTAATGCAGCAAACCATTGTGATCATAAACCGGAAAGAAATGTGTCATTATTTTCTCGTGATTTCATTTATTAATTGCAGACCGCTTCCTTTCTTTCTTTCTCCTCTCTCACTCGTTCCTCTCTGTATTTCTCTCTTTCTTTCTCTCTCGTGACCTTTCTCGCTCTGCTAGACTCCCTCTAGAACATGCTGTCGACAGCGTGAACGAGTGCTTGTTATGATGTGATGTTCTGCAAGTAATATAATTATCATCATAATTACACCATTTTTCTTTTGGCACAAATACCCAAAGGTCACAATTTGCACAGCCGTTATGTTTATAACGGATGGCTTGGATTAAACTATAGACAGAATCCTCATGTAATGAGCTCTGAGTGTTTACAGATGTTAAAAAGAACGGCTATACCTACACTGAGCTCACGCTATGTTGTTGAGAAGCAGAAACCAACTGCGACGATGTCCACGAACCACTGAAGCACTGGCATTGAAAAATAATTGTTACACAAATAAGCGGCATGTGAGATGTGAAAATACCGGAGGATGTAATTGTAACACAGATCAAAAGAGATACTGTACTCTTACCGACTCGCTTGAAATCGCTTTGTAGCCATCAGGGGCCATAGTGACGACGCCAGGTGAGACGCAGCCCAGGATACAGTGGAGCGAAAAAGGTCAAGTCTCGTTTTCCAAGTTGCCAAGCGGCGTACGGTGAGCCGACCTCGCAAACATTGTTTATCTTATGCTTTAATGCTACTTTAATTTACCGACAGCTGCGCAAGGTTATAAAGGCAGTACATTGCTTTATGTTACTTTACCAACAGTTGCACAAGGATATAAAGATAGAACCCTCAAAAAAGGACATTCTCGTTGTGCTTGGGGACTGAAACGTCGAGGTCAGCCCAGATGCCTACAAGTAATGAGTAAAAACGATGGATAAATATGGCCTTAAAATTTGAAAAATTTTGGAAACCAACGACAGAGGCCTCAAACTTCTAGAGTTTGGTCAGAGCCATCGACTCTTCTTAGCCAACAACTTACAATGCACAAAAATCGAGGATAGCCACTTGGCACTAACCAGATGGATTGGGTCATAACCTTGAGTCTTCAAATCCAGCATCAATAAGCAGGGCTTCTTCTAAGGCTAAATTCTTTGCGGTCCCAGGGACCCCTTATTCATTTCTAAGGGGTCCCAGGCTAACTCTAAGGGGTCCCTTTACAATGTGAGAAAAATCAACAAATCAACGATGATTTTAACCACGCTTGGAAATGTGTTAATGGAACTCTTTCCGGTAAGGGAAAAAACTCAGTGCAAGGGAAATTACTATCACCTTATAGCAGACGACAACAATAGATTGGGCTACGATGTCAGACACTACACTTACCCAATTTTGTATCTGTTCTTCGCCCAAATTTGAAGGGTTTTCCTGGGACCCCATTGACGAAAATTGAAGGGGTCTTCCGAACTTTTAATGCGTACTGTACGCAATTTTTGCGTTAGCAGAAGCCCTGAATAAGGCCTAGATGAGGACATATCCAGGTGCTGACATGCAGCTAACATGATCTTGTCTTAACGAGCCTGAAGTTGAAGCTAAGGACAAGCGCCGTTCAAACATCCCCCGAATTTGCTTTGAAATTGGAGAAGCCACAAGACCCAGATATTACAGGTCTTCAAAGCTACTGTTGGAGGTAAATTGACAGCATTGAAATTGGTATATAAACCTCCTCGCTGGGAAAAAAAATTAAAAGGTGCTACTGTCAACAGCCCAGGAAGTGCTAGGGCGTAGAAAGATGCCCTGTGACACGAACTACATCCGAGATGTCTGTAAACAAAGGAAGGCCTTGAAGAGAGAAATGAAAAACAACTCCAAAGTAGCGTCCAAACACACAGAAGTCAATTATGGCGTTCAGAAAGGGATGAAGGCAGCTAGGGAGAACTGGATAGAGGGGCTATGCCGGACCATAGAGGAGGGAGGGACATAAGGTGACGGTAAAAAGGCCAAACAACTACTAAGGACTCTCACCAAGACCTCGGTCATTGAAGAGAGCAATGGCCACCTTCTCACAGAAATCGCTGCTGTACTCAACCGATAGACGGAATGTTGCTTAGACCTGTCCAACATTCAGATGAAGAAAGACGATAACATCCTTCAAAACAACCAGACTTTAAGCAGTGAACCTGCAGACCTACCAGTTCTACGAAAAGATGTAAAAACTTGAAATGCAGTTTGAAGGGAGGAAAATAGCATGGCGTTGGACACATTCCAAGTGAGCTGCTCAAGCAATGTGGAGAAGAAAAACAACCGAAGGCCCTCACTGCTTTGTGCCAAAGAGTCTGGAAACGCAAAGAATGACCCAAAGAATGGGCACAGTATCTAGTCCCCCTTTCAAAGAAACATCAAACAGTGCTTAAACTACAGAGCCATAAACCACCCAAGCACAGTCCTGCTGAAAGCAATACGGAATCGTATTAGCACCACTGCTGATGAACTGCTAGCTGGCTTCAGACCAAGCAGGAGCACAGTTGAGCAGATCTTAAGCTGTCGTATCCTTATAAGATTATTATCTTCGGCATCACCGGGACCTCCTTCACAACTTCATAGACATTTAAAAGGCTTTTGAGAAAGTCTGGCTTGAGGAATTATGGCACGGCACGTGGTGCAAAAATTCGACATCAAAGAAGGTTTCGTGCTAATCAGCGAAACGGTGTATAACAGTGCAGGTCTACTAGATAATCAAATAGGAGATTACTTTTACGCGACCCAGTCACCTCTGCTGGTCAAGATTTTCTTGAAGAACATTATACGTGAAACCCTCCACGACCATCGCACTTTCATCCTCGTCGGTAAGGAAGGCCAATTTGCAGACGATAAAGATCGTTGTCTGACGGGGAAACGGATAGCCAAGTGTTTAGAGCGCAGGCGTCCGAACTGACAGGCAAATCGGTTTGATACCTGTGTAGCACATCTCACTTCCCCAAGTCCACCCAGCTAGGGGAAATGTGTACCTGACTCCTTAAAGGGTTGGAGAATGTACACATTTGATATGTTTGATATGTACACATTTTCTAATGGCAGTCATGTACATTAATTTTACCTTCAAGAAAATATTATTGTAAGCATTTGCATTAGATATGTGTTGGTCTATCGTTGCAGATATACAGCTAAAGATCCATTCAGCAAAGTCGTGTTCCTTGACTTCGTGCTGGTGAGCAAACTCATCGCGTCAGCTGGGGATCACTTGCAGCCTTACTTTCGAGTCGTTGATGAGTCTGGAAGGTCTTGCATTGACCCTTAGTCCCAGTTGCGTAGCATATAACTTATGTGTTGTTGGTATTGGTGTATCGGAGGCTGGTGTTGCTCAAGGATGCAGAGACAAAGAAACGGAAACACTTGCTGAAGCTCAGCTATTGGCTCCAAACTCAGGATCAATTTGCGTGGACGAAAAACTCAAGGCATACGGTTTTCTTGTACGAAACAGTTTTCAGTCTTTCAACAAGCCTGGGTTCTGAAGTCTTAGGTGTACCCTCAGATTTCAGGATGGCCAGTCGTAATCAGACTTTAAGTGCCCTGCAGCTGGCCATGATGGTGCTTGTATCGGTCACAAGCTGTGCAGCAGGAAGCCGCGTCTTCACGGCGTGTGGCGGCGTGCTGGACGAGCCGCGTGGTATCGTGCAGTCTCCCAACTTCCCAGCACGCATGCCCGCGCCCCTGGCGTGCCACTGGGTCATCCGTGCACCACCCGACAAGAAGATCGTGGTGTACTTCACGCAGTACTTTCTGCGCGGCGCGCTACGCCTCATCGAGTACGACCACTACGTCAGCGAGTACGTGCAGGCCGGTCGCAATCCGCTGGGGGAAATGAACTTCGAGGAGGACATCCGCTACGTGGTGGCCTACCGGCCTTACGTGGTGCTGGAGCTGCGCCTGCAGAACGTCACCAATTTGCACCTGCGCGTGGAGGACTACCTGGAGGACGTGTACGGCTTCAACATCACCTACGAGATTCTCAACCGAACCCAACACGTGCGTGACGTCACGTGTTCGGTGATGAGTTGCTCCTTCCTGGGCCACTGTCTGGCGGCCGCCGACTTCTCACGCTTCCAGTGCGCGTGCTTCCCGGGATTCTACGGCAGGGAGTGTCAGTACGGCCCCTACTGCGACCCCGACAAGGGCATCAACATGTGCGCCAACAGCGGCCGCTGCCGGTCAGTATACAAGGCCACTCGGCCTCAGCTTTTATCACGATAGAACAAGCCCGATTATTTTTATTGAAACACTTATCTCTTAAACAATTTCTTATCTTTATCTTCTTTTCTTTATTTACGGACCATGACATTTTAGAAACAGCGTTGAACGGGTGTTTAAGAATGCATTAGAAATGCAAGGGCGTGACTATTTTTGTGCACCAACTTCTGCCACGTGTGCACACACCATCTTGTAACTTGCTTTTTACTGGTGTCCAATGGAATGCAGTACTTAAAGTAGCTTAACTAATGACTGCTTTTTTCGAGTGCCGGTTCGTTTTTTTTTATAGATCTTTTAATAATTTTGTTTTTTGGTATACATGGTATTTTTATTTATTATTGTTCCGGAGAGCATGTGCGTAATTGCGCGCGCGCTCGTGTGCATGCGTGCGTTCATGTGCGTGTGTGTGTGTGTGTGTGTGTGTGTGTGTGTGTGTGTGTGTGTGTGTGTGTGTGTGTGAACGTGCTAGCTTGACATTTGTGATTAACATAGGTTTGAGTCAGATTTAGGGATTCAGCCTCGGCTTTTATTTAAGAGAGCTGAGCAGGCAAGACGATCGTCAAGGTTTTGTTAAGGTGGCAACTATGTTCATCTGTTCGCACAGATGAACAGGTCAGTCCCACAAGTCAGTCAAAAAAAAAGCCACCCGCGGGCGAGGCTGGAATGAACGTCAATATTTGATAACAACAGGAAATTGATTCTTGCCGTGGGAGATAATAAAGACTGACACCAGGTATAATCGTAAGGTCAATAGGTGACACTCACCAAATATTACTCTTTCACTCTTTGTGTCTGCCGCTCTGCCCTGTATCCTTATCTCCACATCAGGTGATCAGTCTGGAGCTCAGATCTTTAGTCATATCTCCATGTCATGTGATGTCAGAATTTCTTATCTTGTTTCGTATCCCCGTATTTGGTGACAAGCTCTTTAGTTGATGTCGTGTCGTGCATGAATTATCTCTCTAGATTTTACACCTATCGAATACTGTTAACTTGCTGCTTCCGTGATAAAACGTGATGCTTCCTCCGGAACACCTTTAATGGAGTTTGTGCCTGTCACAGAGTCCCAGTCAGAGGAGGTCATCATAAACTCTCTGAAGACATCCTGCAGTCTTGACCGAGCTCATTCAGAATACCTTGACTTGATGATTCCAATTATAACTCACATTATCAGTCACTCCTTGTCGACTGGTGCTGTAGCCTCTTTGTTTAAGCATACTGTTGTCATCCCACTTCTAATGAAGTCAAGTCTCAACCCTGACAGCCTCAAGAACTATCACCTTCTTTCCAATTTCCCTCTTCTGTGGAAAGTACCTGAAAAGGTTGCGCTGATCCAGTTCATAAACCATTTCTCCAGCCAGTCTACTTGAACCATTTCGGTTGCGTGTGATACAGTTGACCTTGACATCATTGTCCAGCATCTTCATGTCTCTGGCACTGGTTTGAGCTAATTTTGCTCCTACCTGGCTGATCGCACCCAGTCTGTGGTAGTTGTAGGCACCCTACCTATGCCTGCTACTTTGAAGTACAAAATGCCTCAAGAGTCTGTTCTTGGGCCCCTTTTATTCACTGTGCACATCAACCACTTGGTTCTACAATTCGCCACTTGGGTCTGCACATGTCTGCTGATTACAGTTACCGGGGCCTCGCTTTCCAGCTCCAGAAGGTCTGCACCACCGCACATCACACAACAGACAGTCTGAAAACCCGGATGTTCATCAACAAATTACAAATGAATAACAAAACTGAGGTCTTTCCAACAGCCTCTGAAAATAAACTGAAATGTGTGCCATCCTTTGCTGCCTTTACATTCCCTGGGGCTAGCAATGCAAACCATCTGCAATCTTGGTGCTCCCTTCGACGCATCATTGTCTCTTGAATATCACATAATGCCGTCTATCTTCCTGGAGCTTTGCAGACTCAGTCACATCCGGGCCTTCTTGTCATTTTCTGTCACCAAGGTTAATGTCTGCTTTTGCGCTGTCCCGGCTGGATTACTGAAACAGTCTATTTATCTATCTTTCTAACCGCCTACTGGACAAACTTCAAAGGGCTCAGAATAATGCCAGCCATATTGTCTTTTGTAGGTGAAAAGCGAAAGACACTATCCCACCCCCACCCCTTCATCCTTCTCCAGCTTCACTGGCTGCCAGTCCGAGCTCGCATTGATTACGAGCCTTGCCATTGTTTGCAATTCTCTTCCACCTGTGTCCACATTCGAAACCTTCAAATCCGGACTCAAAATCAATATCTTAGAGATTTGTTCTGTTCACTCTTCAATTCTTCATCCGTGCACTTGGATTTTTTTTGTTGTTGTTTTGTTTTGTTTTGTTATTTTTGCGTCATCGTTGCATACGTTTGTCGATGCTTGGCTGACTGCTGGTTCATTTGAAGTTTTTCGTGTGCAGCGCATTTAGCTCGTACAAACATGGGGAAATGCGCTTTATAAATTCAATCATCATCATCATCATCATCATCATCATCATCATCATCATCTACAAAATTGACTGCCCAGTCCAGACGCTTTTCCAAATAGGCCGGGTTTGAGTTGTGTCTTAAGGTTCTTCTCTCTCATAGTGAGTCATAAACCCCTTACTGTACAAATCTACGAAATCTTTAATTTTATTATACTTTTGAGTCTGTGGTAGTGAGAGAAGAGCGTAAACAGAGTGGTTATCGAAGCCGACGAGCAAAATCGAAATCATAAACATGAAAAGAGTCCACTCATTCTTCTGAAATTGAGTATGCTCATTCATCTGACGCAGATGTGTGCACACACATTCCTATTACGCCGATGTAAGCAGACATTCTTGAGACGTAACCAAGCACAAAAATCCACCCGTTTTTGTTAAAGAACTTATCAACTCTGTCAGTTTTTGAAACGTTAACGACATCTCCAGACACATAAAAATGTTTTCATTTACGGGGTTTTCTTTCACTTGGGATGAGAAATAATTTACAGACTTCATAAACAGACACATTTTCATTAGGTAAGATACAAATTTTCCAGCGCTCATACAGATGACCTTTAAAAACTGACTATCTTTTTCCTTCTTCAATTCTTCAGCAAAATTTTGCAAGTTACACAGAAGGCCCATTCGTGTAACATGCATCATCGGCGTCGTCGTCGTCATCATTATCATCATTTAATATCCACAAAAAACTAGTTATCGTTACCCCTTACACACACGCGCAGGCACGCAGGCACACTTTTTTGCATTTCTAGTCTACAATTTCACTAGTGTTTTGGTTACGGTTTTTGTTTTTTTGCGCACTTCACAGGACAGTCTCTTCCAAACTCTCATGTGGCAAGCAAGTGTCCTAGTCATCGATCACGTTGTGTCCAAGAAATATTGAATGATGTAGCTGCATTGGTCAATTGATGACAAGAGGCAATGGCTAAACATTGTCCCAGTTTTTGTACAGTGTATAGCTTGTCTACATGTTGCCCGCATGTTCGTGCACAGAGCTCGGCGCTAACATTATGGCGCAGTCAGCCGACACCACAGCAAGCAAGTCAGGGGCTTTCTCGAAGTCACGATCATGAAGACATAGAGCACTCAGTTTACTCCACTAGAGACAAGCTATAAGATCCCAGGCCAAGCACTGAGGAAAATCGAGGCCTGGACGCACAAACTCATAACCGTGGGCAGGAAGACATTGGGTGAAATCACGTGAGAAGAATACTTAAGCTCAAGATGGCTCTAAAAATCAGATCTTCTAAGTACCGGCGAAAATATGGTGAAGCACCTGAGACTTCTCTCCCGCCATAAATAATAAATGTTTTGAGTCTTAGGAGTTTCAGAGGCGAGTAAATATTATTTCAGACTTGTATCAACTCATCAAGTTTTCTTGTGAGGTGGGACGGGGGTAAACTAATAACGGTTATTGCCACGAAAAGCTGCATGGAGTGTCCTGAGACGCTTGAAAAGGTGGGTCGCATGCATACCTTCATGCAGGAATACCTGAACACAAGAGTCTCACACACACTTTCCCTTAGACAAAAAACAGGAGGTAGAGAAAAGTAAAGGCCTGGTGCGTAGTTATCATTTGAAGTTAAGTCTCTGCCTTGGGGCAACAAAGAAAAATAAAGTGCCTTAAAAAATTTTAAAACAAGAATTGTCGTTTACTCTTAAATCTTCATTTCATGGGATTGTTTGGTCTCTTTTGACGCAAAGCATTTTCAAATAGTTTATTTTAACCATTTTCAATCTGTCATTCTACTAAAGGTGCCACAGTGTATGTGTAGTGAATGATTTGGTGTCTGTGAGTTTTTTTTTTAGTTTTCGTTTTTTTTTCTTTCCATCCATCTTGAATGGCTGGTTTAGTTTGATCTTTAGTTGCTCTGGCAAGGTTATAAAAATCTCATTGTTATAAAGCTGATTGTACAAAATCTATTGTGCAAAGGTTTTAATGTTTGGGTTCCCTTAAGGTTCCGTCCGGGAATTTCTTTTGTTTACTACCTCCAACCATTTGGTTGTGGGATTTACTAGCTTGACATAAAATTTTACACTGGTATAATGGCATAAAATATCTCATGGGTATAATAAGTATTAAATGGGCATAATAACATGAAATATTTCATGGGTATAATAGCATGAAATATTACCTGGCAGCATGGATGTCTAGATATAAACGCAAGTAGAATGATGACAAATTAAGATCCTTGCCATCATCTCTGGGAATAAACTCTCTGTCTTCATGTTGCGTACATCTGGTGGGGTAACCCCACTCTAGGACAGAATGGACGCCACGTCTGCAATGACACACCATTCCTTTACTTTAGAGCTTTCACTAATACGAGGTCGTCATCCATCTTATGTTTCCCCTGATCAGCTTTGTCAGACTCAGCAGTTCGATCTACTAAAAAGCTTATGTTGGCATTAGACCACGGCACTCGTTGTCCTAGCTGCTTTGTTCATCAGCTCCTAGAGGCCAAGATTAGCTCTTACCTCCTTGACCTCCCTGACGGTCATGCATGCTTTCTCCTTTAGGTTTGAACGGATTTTGCGTCTCTCGTTTCTCTTTCTTCCCCCCGCACAGACCAACAAAGATGCTCTTTTCCCCTTCCATTACTTAAATAGGTAAGTGCTGAAGGCCAAGTGGGAGCTTTCAAATTCATTTTCTTCATGCCAGACCACTAAACTATATTAACTATGAACTAGATTTATTTAATTTTGTTAGCATTAAAAATCCGCAAGGAATATAAGCAAATCGTGATTTCAGTAATAAGAGAAAATGTATTTGAAAATATTAATTTAAGAAAGATTTATAATCCTCCTCTCAAAGATGAATAAGAAGGCCGAATAAGACCTGATTCTGTCTGTACTGACGTTACATGACTTCACTGTCACTGCTTCAATCGTTAAAAATTGTCTTTTTACACCTATAGACATTGGCGGAACATTTTATTAAAAGAAATTATAAAGGAAAATACCATTATTTCAGCAAAACGAAATCTTGTAAAGAATGGTAATTATTATAGTATCGAGTTCACCGTGAATAAATCTATCAGTCTGTGCTGTCCTTACGAATACTTGAGTGAACACTTATCAGCCAGTAAACTGATACTGGTGACGAACGCTCAAAAACAAGGGTAGCTGATGCTGGCAGTCTATCGGTAATGGATGCTTTGACATTCTAGAAGTAGAGGAGCGGTTTGTGATAACGCCACTGAGAATCAGGTGTCGTGGGTTCCAGTCTCTGCTCCGATATAGCTCTCTCTCTCTCTCTCGCTCTCTGTGTGGATATAAACCTACTTACAAGACAAACCGTCGGTGTTTTGTGGGGTTTTTTTTGTTTGTTTGTTTGTTTGTTTGCGGTTTTGTTCTCTGTGTCGGTATGTGCGTTGATGAAAGATGTATTTGATGCTTACCCTAAAAGGTGTATGTGAGTGCACCTGTGTTGTATTTAAAGTGCTCAAGCATGGATTTGGTGCCGGAAATTTACTATATAAATGCGCTGTATGATGATGATGAGGAGGAGGAGGAAGAGGAGAAGGAGGAGGAGAATTATTATTATTATTATTATTATTATTAGAGAACGCTTTTTCATGTGACATTAGTAAATGTTTGGTGATCTATCGTTAACGAACCCAGTTGGCAAACAATAACGAAATCGTGACAGTCTAACAGTGACGAATGTTTGACAAACCTGCGGCAATAAATCTTTAATAATTTATGGTAAGAAATGTTTTTTCCAGGTACATCTACGGATCCACTGTGAACGTGTGTGAGTGTCCGGATGGCTACACGGGACTCAAATGTGAAGAGAAGAAAGAACATAGCCTAGCCAAAGAAGGTAGGCGACACAAACGCCATGTTAAGTAGCGGTAGGGTTTGTGGACATGGCCACGTTCTGTCTTACTGTCCTCTTCTCTGGCATCGACACCGCCTCGTTCACCTGAAAGAGGGAGAATATTTTTGCCGAAGATTCTATGCTGATAAAAAAAAAACATTTTAGGAATAAAGAGTTTTCTGGTAAAATTTACTAGCATTATTTTTCAAGAAAAATATATCTCTACAATTCCCATAAATTGTATATTATTTATTTCTTACAATTTATTTTACTGTGTATTGGATTGATTTTGACATGTCGTAGATTCATCTCACACTATGTTTGTATCTGTGATTCATTTCACACTGTCTGTAGCTGTCCAGAACCAGAGAGAGAGAGAGTGAGGGGAGGGGCGTCTTTATTCTCAAGAAATGATTTCTTTAAGTTTTGGGGGTTTTCAGTACAGGAGTATTACTTATCATCTAATTCTTTTGTGACTGTAAGAGTCACACTAAGCATCACACTCGTTTGATGCAGTTGATGCTGTGACAGGAAGACTCATCTTCCTCTTTCGACTCACTTGATGCCGTGTCTGAAAAACTATTCCTGTGCATATGTCAGTGTATATTGCGACTGTCTGTAGATCACAGTTTATTATTTAGTAACTGAAAACTTATTTACAAGGTAAATTGTCTTTCTATAATATTAAACTGTCAAAACTTCAAATGATAGAAAAATCATCGTAAACAATAATCTGAGTTAGACCATTGAGCGAATAGTTTGTAGGAGAGTAAAGAAAAAAAAATTACTCTAGAAGCTGCAAAACTATAGTAACTGCCTCTACTGAGGTAACCGAGTCATACATTGTTCTTATTATTTATATTGACGCTGCAAATGGTGACATTACCATATATTTATTCTTATCTTACAGCCCATTAGTTCTCTGGTTACAACTAGCATTTAAGAGAGTGCAGCATGAACAAACTCCAAGCCCGAAATATTTTGTTTATCAACACAGTGCACTGCGGTTAAACTAAAAATAGAAAAATGTCATGTTTGAGATTAGTTTGGTTTCTTTTTTATTGTTTTGGTTTTTGTTTTAATTTGTAGCTTACAAATAATGTCATCTTGACAGTGACCACATTCGAGCAAACATGATTTCGTGCTTACTTCTGGCAGTTCCTGAGAACACGTAATGCACGTGGGTTTTTTTTTTTTAATTATTTAAACAGGACATGTGTAGCACGTGTTTTATTTACTCAGGACGTGTACTGCACAAGTTTTATTGGCACAGAACATGTGCTGCACAAATTGTATTTAAACAAAACATGTGCTGCCCGTGTTTTCATGAGCTGCACGTGTTTCATTCTCAAGGAGCTTGTGCAGCACGTCTTAATTTCCACATAGCATGTACATCATGTGCTTTATTTGCACCACACATGTACATCATGTGTTGTCTTACCGTAGAGTGTGTCGGTGCCAGCTGCAGTGACGGCTGTCAGGACATGGACGGAGGCTCCAGGTGCGCGTGCAAAGACGGCGTAAACCACGTGACGTGTGCAGAGACCGGTCAGTCAGCTGTTCTACCAAGCTCTCCTTCTCTCTCTCACACCCCCACCCCCACACACACAGACGACACTCTACCCCCTTTACACACACACACACACACACATACACACGCACACTACTCCCCCCCCCACACACACACACACCTGTCCGCTTCGCCGTGTGCCAGGGTAACTAATGATATTACTTTATCCTCATTTCCTGACATCGGGCACGGTAGTTGGCAACTGGACACAATTTCTGGTCGGTGTGCATGGCAATAATAGTAACCAGGTGTTTAGGTCAGTTTACTAATATCCCAACACTCATATCACCTAAATGGCTGTGGTGGTCGTGGTGCTGTGACAACACATTTATTCAGACACTTTGTACAATACCAGGACAACAACTCCTCTTGTTTGTTAATGATTATAGAATGTCATTTTCGCTTTCCTTAAAACGATAGTTAGCGAAACCCAGAGGCAAGTAGAGACTCGCGTGGGAGTCAGTTCAGGTGTTAATTAACTAGGTTGGGGGCCATTTTCCTGCGACAGAGATAAAAGACTGGAAGAAATGTAATGCACTGAGGAGTTTATTGTTACCATGTGAGACCTATCCATTCTGGCCCAACAAGTCACACCCCGGAAATAGAGTGAGCGAGGGAAAGAGTATGTTCAAGTATGCGTGTGTGTGTGTGTGGCGGGGGGTGCGCGTGTGTGCGTGCGTGTGTTTATGTGCATGTAATCATGTAGAAACAGCTGTCTTTAAAAGGAAATATTTCCCTGTTGTGTGATTTGATCAACCTCTTGATGTTAGCATTTGTTCACGCAGAACAATGTATTTTACACAAGAAATTTGCTTTGCGCGTGACTTTCAGAACTCTACAGAGTGTCTGTGACTGTGGTAACCGACAAGCAGCTACATGAGTGGAGGCACGGCAGTATCCACAGCATAGTGAGTATCCACAGCATATTGAGTATCCATAGCATATTAAGTATCTAAGGCAGGGGTGGGAAAAGTTTTATTTTTGTGGGCGGTCTAAAAATTCTAAACTGTGCGACGGGCCGGTAAGACACCAAAAACCCATGCCACGTGACTCTACAGCAAACCTAGTGAAAATGGGATGAAAATATGCATACACTGTGTTTTTCATTCAAAGAATTTAATGTGAAAAGTAAGATTGTTTGAATTCGCTCACGAGTCTTTCAAAATCTGGCCGCGTTTCCGATGTGGCAATTCGAAGAACTGCGGCCAAATGCTCGTCTGTCATCCGCGAACGCAGGTCGGAGTTGCTCTGCTTCATGATTCTGGTCAGAAAATCAACATTTCTTACAGCTAAATTTTGAGATCAATTTTCCCCATGAAAGTCTAAGCTTCTCGATGCACCCTTTTACTTTCACAAGCAAATCCTCGCCGGTTGTACTGTCTTTCATTGACTCAATCGAAAGCAGTTCCTGCGTTATATCGAAGTCATCGTTAACGCCATGGATAAAAATAAGCAGCTGTTCAGTATCAGCTACATCTGTACTATCATCCAACACGAGCAAACCCCAGTCAAGTTACAAACACTTATCCATCAGCTGTTCCAGCAAATCGTGTTTCATGTTGTTCTCCTAGTAAGCTAATATTCTCAAAGGCCTTCTTGTTCTCTGGACAAAGGATTTCGACCACATCAAGCATGCACTTCTTGATGAACTTACTGTCCGCGAACGCCCTGTTATATTTTGCAATATTATATGCCACAATAAAACTTGCTTTTGTTTCCGCCTGGACGGTTTTGCTGTTTGGTAAAAATATTTTGTTGCTTCTTCAACTATTCTACCAATTGGTCTGACTTTTTTGCCCTTGCTTCTTCAAATCAATCAAATCAAATCAAACTTTATTGTCTGTCCAAGGTAGTCCAAGACAGAAATTTTTCTTTGCTCACAATCACTACACACATGCAAACATTAAATAATATAAGCATTATATAATCATACAAAACATAGCGGCAGACACACATACCCAAAATGACGTTCAGCACGCATGCACACCTACACCCTCTCAAACATACACATGAGTCTCCTAAAAGGTAATATGGTAAGCCTACAAATCTTTGTGCCCTTTATTTAGTATGGTGGTTGCTGGTGGCACGTAGGACCTCTGGTAAACCTCTAGTTTTTCGCGCCCGTGGCACTTCGGAAAGTTGACTGAAGTACCCTGGATGTCTTGTGCTAAAATGACGTTTCAGATTGTGCTTCTTGAAAACTGCGATGTCTTCTCGGCAAATTAATCACACATGTCGAAACAAAACAAATAGTCATGGTGCGCGTTGCCGCCAGCCCTTTCTTCAAAGGCAGCCGCCGCCGACGCTCTTACGACAACGTCAGACGCGTTGTTACGGGTGTACATTGTCTATTTGACTGACTGTTACGTGCTGCCGGTCTCTAACGACAAGTCGTATTTGATAAATTAAATTTCAATCAAGTGAACCTAGTTTTTTTTAAAAAACTAGCACACTTCACATTTTAGCAGACGGTCCAAAGACCTCCGCGGGGTGTGCTTTGACCCCCGCCTTGATCAGTAGCATAGTGATTATCCACAGCACAGTGAGGTACCACAGCATTGTGAGTAACTAAACACTCCTGGCTGTTTGGTTTCTTGCTTGTGTCTTTTTTATTATTATTTTAGCCAATGGCTCAGCTGCTTGTAGTGGGATGTTTAAAATAGGACAATTTAATAGCGCGCCTAAACTGTGCAGTTGATTGCGGACCATATTTTTGGCTCAGACAGACTTGCTTTTTAGTTTAAATTAATGTTACTTTCCTTTTGAAGGAGTGAGCCACAGGTTGTAAACCTCCCGGCATCTATTAGAGAGCTCAGGTGATCCATCAGATTTAGATGAAACCTACAGTTTAAGAACGCCTTGGCATCCTCAATTTGCAATAGCGAAATGCTTGGTTTGATACTGACATTCTGTACAAAATTAATGATGATAACATTTTTATAAGCAATAATTTTTCATCCTTTACCAAGAGCGAGTATACAAGTTGGGTTCCCACAGCACTAGGAGGTCAGACTGCTATTTTTTAATCAAGGTAACTGATTTGCAGTTTGTAATCTGCAGGTAGACACAGGCGGCGGGGTAAACACCTAGCCCAGGGAAAGTTTCTACATATTTCTTACTTTCTTACCACCAGGGTGGCAAATAGAGGTAAACGAGTTGCAAGGAAAGTATTTTTAGGATTATAACTGTAAGGAAAGTATGTTTAGGATTATAAACTGTAAAGATTAGTCCTGCGTGCTCGCGACACCACACACATATCGGATTCGAATATTATCGTAGATGATCTAGGCAAACAATCATCTACAGGCCGCGAATAATCAATATTAAATGAGCAAGCAGTATAATAGTATCAGGTATATAGCAGTATCAGGTATATAAGAACATTGACAGCACGCCTTGCCACATGCTATTATTATAAATTACCAATATTGTAGATATTAGAGATTAATTTTATTCAGTCACCCCTTGAGATGTGTGAAGAAATTGCCCCTATAATAGCAGTTCACCCAGACATTTCCTCATACAGAGCTTAAATAGATGGACATGGAGCTTGAATACAAGTAACTAGAAGACAGTGTTATTATAAAAAGGAAAACATAATAATAATCATACTATAGGTGAGGATTGTAATGATGTTAATAATACAGTATCAGCCTCACTTAAATTAGTGACATTATTGAAAAACTATCACAAATAATTTTTTTATAAATTGGACAAGTTTTGTTCAGTAGTGCTTTCTTGTGTAGCAGAAGAACCTGTTAAATTTAAGTGCATTAGGATTTTTAAACAAACTTTTAGGAACTGATCCTTTTCTTTCATTATTGTTTTTCGTTCTTATCGTTAATTTTGGACTTTAAGCCGTGACTTGTGTCCCCAGCCTTAAGCCCTGCGGCTTAAACAGAGATGCGGCTTGTTTGCGGATTTTTCCGGATTTTTCAGATTCCGATTAATTTTTCGATGAGCTCCATGTTAAAGTGTTAACTGTTCATATTTTTAAATCAAAGCCACATACAGCTGAAGCGTTCAAATCAGTTGCTGAAGTACACACCCTCATCATGCCGAAAACGAGACGAAATACCTGCGATGCAGCTTTCATATTGTATATATTTGCCGCTTATTTGGGAAAAGTATTAAATTTTTCATAATTTAGTGGGTGTGACTTATAAACAGGTGCGCTCAATGGACCGAAATTTACAGTACAGAGTAGAATATAGTGAAATTTGTCTCCAATATCACATTTAGTCGTTGTGATCTTGTTTCAAAACCAATCAGTCAGAATTGGAAGATTATTATTTAAGGTTCTAAACATAAAATGTTACACTGTCCTTGTAAGATAATGGAGTAATATAAGTTTTACATGAAAAAGAGGCTTTATACATTCTGGAATTCAAGACATATATATCTATGGATATAAGCATTCGAGACAAAAAATATGTTGAGTTTAGATTTTCACTTAAGCCTTCTGATTTCGTTATATTTAATTGTTATGCTTGTGACTGTCAGTTGTTTACATAAAAATGAGCGTACTGTCTGTCTGTCTGTCTGTCTGTCTGTCTGTCTGTCTGTCTGTCTGTCTGTCTGTCTGTCTGTCTGTCTGTCTCGCCTTACTGAGATGATAACCGGAATACAGGGCTAGCACGCTTTGCCGAGCGCATTCCAGTGTTTTGAGAAAGGCATAGCCTTTTGGCTGTTTGCTTTGAGACAAACTGTCATTGCTGGCTATTTGATTCTTTTTCTCCACATGTACACACTGCTCATATGTCCCTCAGATACTTTTGAATATGAACCACGCGTCATAACTGGATATGCGCAATATAACAGATATGCACCATGTGTCATAACAGAATATGCTTATTATAACGGGATATACGTCATACCTAAAACAAAATGCGTATCATACGTAATAACAGAAAGTACATTGTTGCAATGTTCCTGAGTTTTACTACAAATGTGGGTGATAATCAGGGCTTATCTCGTACTACCCACGTCAATATAATCTTGCAGAGGAAAAATATGTACGATAATTATTACACCTCAGTCGCCCTCAAGTTCCTCTTCACAAGTCACCAGCCCCACCCCTGCTCTTCCCCTAACGAAGGACTTAACAACGTGTGATTTTAAAGATTTTACAGATAAAAGATGCACATAGTGTGGAACCTCAATTATCCGGTTTAATGACCGGCGTCCGTCGTCCGATTAATAAAAAATAACGGATAATCGAAAATAATTATAACAATTTGCAAATACTAGAAAAGGTGCTGTACAGTAACATTCTTACTTTTTTGTTTTGCTTATGAAGTTTTCTTGAAAAAAATCAGACAGGAGACGCTGCTTTGTGTTCTTGCAGCGCTTCTATTTTATTGACATGCAGAATTTTCTAAGTGTTAGGATGCCACTAAAATTTGGATCCGCTTCCTGCTCAATAAAGTCTAGCAATGTTTCGCTGCAATTTAGCGCTTCTGCAAGCGAAACTTTCTTTACTGAAGGCTCGTCTTCAACCGAGTCATCGTCGCTTTCTTCCGGCGATCCCTGATAACCGAATGCACGTATAATTGAAGACCAGATAACCGAGTTTCCATTATACATACATACATACATACAATAAAATGACTCATCTAGAGGATGTCCCAGTACTGTCCGTGCTATTTTGTACAATTACAGTGCTGTTAATTCCCGTTAAACTACCATTCGCTCTCACATGCACACGCGCACCAACTTAACTCTCAGTTGTTACACCTGTTCTCGTACTGCTAGTCTCTCTTGTGGATCCACGCTTGTGGTGAGGTGAGGAGCAGAACTACAGCCGACAGTCACGGTACGCCGATAACTTTCTCCTCGAAGTGCCCGTCAGACTTTCTGTCGTCACTTTCCGCGTGATCTGAGGGCGACGACTTCTCTCCCGGCGACACAGATTCGAACACTGTCCATGTCCAGGGACATACACGTGGTTTCTTCGACAACTGCAATGCCACGTACAGCCGCTGAACAAACACCACCTTGATGGGAAGTCTCTCTCGACTCGCGTGCTTTGGAGTGCGGGCGAACCCAGCAGATGTCCTCCTCCTTTTGAGAACAACGACTTCTGTCGTTCTTGGCGTCGAACGACTACTTGTCACAGGTAGTGAAAATCCTAGGTGCATTGTACCTTGATTTCCATGGCGATAGCAGGCAGTCCTGACACTACCTTGTTACTGACTCGCCTCCTTGCATCAAGGTTCCCTAACCCGAGAGTCTTTCCTCTCGAGTCTTGTCCTCTTGGCTAAAGCCTCGGTCTCGAAGTAAAAGTGAAGCGCGTGTTGGAGAAAAGCTGAAGTTGTCTCGACTGCTGACCGTCTGCTCCGTCCCCACTGATGTCGTGCCGAGACGTGTCTTGCAATGTTTTCGTTTTCCTTCTTCACTTCACACATTCGCACAGACACTTAAAACAAGGGATGGCATTGGTCAACCACTCATCATCCAGTCAATAAGTAGCCAGCACGGACGAGAGGGAGGCACAGTCCCTATCGACCCTCTGCTTCACCTACAGGTGGGCAGGCGCCTTAACTTCACCCCATGTCATCCTACTAGGTGTGGTAGACACCTGAGGTGTTACTTTGACATTAACATTTGATTTTATTCATTCACCCTATGAGAGATATATAGAAATTTTAACTATACACAATTAACAGTTCATTGTATAAAGCTGGAATACACGTACTAAGGTAAAAGATAAATAAAAGTAAATACAGGGAAATACAAAACTGTGTTATTTGAAAAAAGGAAAGGATAATAAAGCATAACAAATGAGGACACTTTTGGGCGGAGTTTACGGTAAGTATTTGGTTTCCTGATAGAAATTGGGGTGGGGGTTAAGGTTAGGGGTTGTGAAGCAGTTGGGTTGTGGTTTGGCTATTCATCACTTGCAGCCACGTAATATACACTACAAAAGAGGCATCCTCCGCCATCTTTCTATGTTTCCATAGAAATCTGTAATACTTGCTTTGTCTACACGCTTGTAACACTCGCTTAGCTTCGTCGATCATAGAAAGAAGGTATAGTTGGTGGTTGGAGTGGTGATGACGATGGGGATTTTTTTCAGATACATACTTTTCTGCAGTCAACAGGACTAAGAACGCTCGATCGTCTTGCAGAGGATGTTGTCAAGTAAGTCTCATTAGATGTTACTGAGCGAGAAAACACACACACACACACACACACACACACACACACACACACACACACACACACACACACACAGACCAATACACTGCTTGCACCAAGCAACCTATATCAGTGACCACGAGTCTGATTTGACATCTGTAATATGGTAGAAAGATTTCTTTTGAAGACCGCACTGAATACATATGCTCAGTTTTCGCAGTTTCACATCTCACCCTCTGCATATATTTCACTTTGGCGTTTGGATAGTTCTTAACATTTCGCCGATAAACAAATTCCGTTAGACCAGGGGTGGGCAAAGTTTTCTTTTTGCGGGCTGGTCTCAAAATTTTAAGCCATGCGGCGGGCCGGTAAAATACCAAAAACTCACGCCAGGTGACTGCACAATAAACTTAATGATAATGGAATGGACACCAAATAAGGCGTTCACTCACTGAATTTATTGTGTAAAGTGGAGCTGTTTGAATTTGCTCACAGTAAAACTTTAACACCAGCTTTCCTTTGAAGACAGCATCTCCCGATGCTCTCTAACGATTCCATCAGACATGTTAACCCTGTTATTTGTTATCTTTGTACCTTGTCTGTGTTAGAATGTTACGGACTGCCGATTTCTAACGCCGTTGTGCTTGATAAAACAAATTTCAATCAAATTAACCTAGGCTGAGTTTTATAAAATGAAAACAAGAATACTTCACATTTTGGCAGACTGGCCGGTCTAAAGACGTCCGTGTGCCGTACTTTGCCCACCCCTGTGTTAGACTATTTGATGATGATCACTTCCACAAGACAATTTGCCGAACGGGACCTTATTACATGGGCTCCTAATTAGAGTTGTGTGTTCGTTTACACCTGTCTTGTCTCCAGCTTTACAAGTGAGGAAAGCATACTGCAGTTTCACTTCTACCTGGAAAAAAATGAGGTGAGAATGATTTCCCCAGTTGTGGGCGACCTCGTATACAACCTAACAGGTGTTGCAGCCAACCACACTATCACCGTACACCCAGGTGAGGGCCTGATGTTGTTTTCAGCTGTTCTCACTTTGAGTTCCTCTCGTCTTTCTTCGGTGTGCCCGTCTGGGTCAGTGCACAAAGTGGCACGAGAAAGGGTCAAGGTCAGTTTCTGGTGCCCTATTTTGGTTTTTGCACGTTCATCGTGACCTCGGTGACCTCGTGTCATCAGGTTGCCTGGCACAATGTACTATACTTTTTGCCTCTCATCTTCTGAAAACTTTTTCTGGTGCACTTTGAAAAAATTCTTTAAAATACATTAAGAAAATTCTTCGAGATACATTCAGGAAGTTTTTTTCCACTTTTGACGCATGTAGAAAAATCCCTACTAAATTTACCCACGTAACACACATTCAAGACATTCACCCAGTTACGGTCATTCAAGAAATCCACATTCCATTGTGAACCCTCTTCTCTTTAAGCATACAGTGAAGATGGTGTGGTTGGTTTTTGTCAGAAACACGGCTACTGAGCGTGGAGAGCCACAAC
Source organism: Marisa cornuarietis (assembly GCA_004794655.1). Classification (NCBI taxonomy): domain Eukaryota; kingdom Metazoa; phylum Mollusca; class Gastropoda; order Architaenioglossa; family Ampullariidae; genus Marisa; species Marisa cornuarietis. The sequence goes on along the minus strand of SMMW01000019.1, from coordinate 206,111 downwards.
AAGGTGCCGGCCATGGAAGGCAAGATGATGATCCTGGTGTGCACAGCGAGGGGGTCGCCGGCCCTGTACTTCCGCTGGTACAAGGACGGCCAGCTCTTCAACGCTTCACTGACCAGTCGCAATGCCTGGGAGCTTCGTCTTTTTGACGACATCAACGACAATCAAGTGTCCGTTTTTAACATCGACGGCGTCACAACTTACGACACAGGTAGTTCTCGTCTCTTGCGAGTCTCATCACAACGATGCAATGAGAACTAGCTTTTTATTTTTTTTTTTAATTTAAATATTTGAATGCTACAACATTAAATGTCTCTTACTGTCCTATGCATAAAATTATTGTGCCATATAATTATTTTCACATTGCAGTAGGCTGCGAAGTGAATCACAGTTATGTCTCTCACTAACAAAACAACGTCGTCATCTCTGTTATTACCTCCTTGTATTAAAGCCAAAAAAAGAAAACATCGCTGGAAACAGAGCATAAAGTATCACAAAAACATATTCTGGTGGTATTTTATGATAAAGAGGCATTAGAGATATTATATTAATATTTTTCTCTTATGCACACCTAGATTTGTCGAGAAAACAGGAAGTGACAAAATGAAAGTATTTCTAAAAATAGCATCATCTGCACGAGCTGAAGTCGAAGAGAAAAGATGCAATCCTCGGTAAAACTGACCAGGATACATTGTGCTGTTCCTGGATGTTCTTTTCGAAACTCAGATGAGTTAGTTTGTACTTATGAAAGAAATCCTAAAGATAATGGTTCAAAGGCCATTGGATTCACTTTGTTTAGAGATGTGTATATACAGGTCTCTGCTTTATTCAAACTCCCATGCAAACTTCGTCCCCACCCGCACTCAAGAATTTGTTCAAAACACTTCAAAATCTATTGTTATCTAGCCACTTATACAGTACAAGTAAGTTTTTGACTTTCAGTAAAATCTTATTCCTACAGCAGTGCTTACTATACAAAAGCACGAGATGTTAAAACGAACTACGACTGCTGGTAGATCAAACATCAGATATGTAACATCGACGGTTTTTACACCTGATCTGGTCTACAAGTAACATCGTGTGACAGTCACAAACACATCATTTATCCAGCATAATGCTCAAAACAACTGACAGTGTGAAGGCACCATTGATGTGCGTGTTCGAAACAGCTAAAAAAAATTGAGGGTGATAAACATATTATAAGGAGCTTAAACAGAAACACGTGCAAGTATCAGTAAGTAAATAGTAAATTCTGCATGCAGCTAAATGAGAAAGGAATAAGTTTTTACATCAATTAACATGTTTCAAACTATCATTATATTTGTGACTGTAAAAAAAGTCAATCTCAGCAGTCAGTAGTAACTATAAAATAAAAATGCAATGCTTGAAATTAACCATCAAATAAAAAAATTACAGGAGTTTATCTTAGACAAACACTTTAAACGTGCTTATATTTTATTAAAAATAATACAGATGGGAAAACTTACTCGAATCCGCCCACTTAGTAACAGATAATCAGTAATAATACAACGTAGACTGCAATGATTGTGATTGTCGCCCATTAAGTTTTGATATGGAGAAGATTGACTTACCAATCGTTTGAATGAATTCAGTTTGGACCATTTAATTATTTTTTTGAACTTAATTCGAAGCTTCTAAATAAAGTTCCAATCTGTACGGCTGTATTCCAAAATCAGCCTTTTCATTTTCTGGGCAGCATACACGAAAACATAAGAATTATTATATGTGTATTTACTGTAATATTGTTTTATTAATAATAACATTTCTAGCGCATTTCCCTGCTGGCAGCGAGCTCGATGTGCTTTGACATAAGTAATCAGCGGACATTATGTAGATTACAGTAAAACCTCCTTCTTAAGACCTTAATTATGACCATTTCTTACCTAGGATCCAAGACATTTTCGCTGACGTATTTTGCTATATAAACGTCGTCTCTATTACGACTACCTCGTTAACCCGACTTACGACCGACAGTTTGTGCTCTAATATGAGTTTTTTTGCAGAGGTCGAGTGTTAAGTACATTATAATAGACTGCTTCTGATCCTATGTTCCGATTCTCTGCAGAAATCACGTAAAGTAAATCAAATAATTTTTCAAAGAGACTGCTTGCTCATTGTGTCACCGGTCATTGCGATTTAGCCATATCACTCCAGTCATACCTACCACCCTCCTGAGTCGAATCGATCCTGTAATGACCATATTCATGATTATTGTCCCAACACCGAAAGTCGAAAGGATCCAGGCCTAAAAGACAAATCTATCTCTGATGATAGGAGTAGTGTGGATGATAGGAGCAGCTATTAATTTCAAATATTACCATTGAACCATGCCCTGTTCAAAGAGGTTTAGCTACCATCCTACTACGCGAAAATGGCCGATGCTTGGCAATACACATTCAGAGAACAAATCATACAATATCGCATAAAGCGGTTTTCTCTTAAATCATTGGGTTTAAAAAAAATTCCTTATCATCGTAATTCTTTGGTTTGGAGGTTGGTAATAAGTGTACATGTATATGCAGACGTTCGGCTAAATGGCGATTTTTCTCTCTCTCTCTCTCTCTCTATTGAAAGCCTTTGTCGTCATTATTCTTTATTTTGCAGGTCCTTATGAGATTATGTATATTCAGACGTTTGGTTAATATGAAACACGTGTCACTGTTTGAGCATTCATTTAGTATAGGCCTGTGTTGTTGGACCATGTGGTCTTACGTGGGATGTATGATCAGGGCGGGGTTGATGTAGATGAGGCGGTATGGTTTTTTGGTCAAAATGAATGTGTGTGTGTGTGTGTGTGTGTCAGGAGAGTTTGTCTGTGAGATTGACGACGTTGACAGGAAGGAGGAGAAGAAGCTGCGTGTGCACGTGCTGGCGTTGCCGCAGGTGGAGGTCAAGCCGCTGACCATCAGTCTGGTGACGGGACAGTCGCACAGCTTCCGCTGCTTATCGCCGGACGACAATATGCGTACCTTCTCCTATCAGGTGCGTCAGGCGTCTTGGGAGGGGGGAGGCGTATGCTGTCTCTGGCACACCACTTATCGCCCCTCCTCCTTCTTTCCTCTATTTTTGTAAATAGAAGATTTGATTTTAGCACTTTGCTAACAGGCTATTGTTCGCGACTATCAAGTAAGTGTACTAGTAGTATATAGATATATATTCGCTAGCTCACTGTTTAGTGAAAATCACAATGACCATCAACTATACTTCCCGTCTCCACATGTCTGTAGCATCTTACACTAGATTGCAGACAGCAAACAACAATATGTCCTCCTACTGACTGTAGCATACAGACAACAATCAGCAATGTGTGTGTGTGTGTGTGTGTGTGTGTGTGTGTGTGTGTGTGTCATGGTGTGCAGTGGCTGAGAGATGGCGCCATGTTTGAAGAGACTGTCAATGGCGAAGTAGTTGAGGACTTACTTCCCAGCGGTTCCCGCCTCTTCGTGAGTCGCGCTCGCGTGTCCGCCAACTATACCTGCCAAGTGGTCAACCGAGCTGGCGCCACCAGCAAGTCCGTCGTCCTCTTCGTCATCTCACGTATGTCCTCTGTTGTCGTCTGCTCCCTACCCCCTCCTCCCTTTTCTCACATATGGCGTCTGCTCCCCCTTGTTCTAGTACGTACCTAGTCTGCTCGCTTTGTCTCATGTTATATCGTTTGACCCCGACCCCACCTCCTTTGTATTGTGTATTCACGTCTTCTGCTGCCTTTTGTTTCACGTAGGATGTCTTATCGCTCTGTCGTCGATGTCCTTTGCTCGCTGCTTACTCCCCTGCTTGCTTGTACCTGCATGTACAAACGGCGGGTCTAAATCTTCTCTGTGCACGTTATTCCAGCAAACCAGAGTGATGTTGCTTGTGAGAGCAGCTTTTCTGACGGCGTCAGGTGGAACAGAACGTTTGGTGGCTATTACGATCGTCAGTCCTGTCCTGTGGACCCCACAGATACTGCAGGTAGCAGTGTGTGTGTGTGTGTGTGTGTGTGTGTGTGTGTGTGTGTGTGTGTGTGTGTGTGCATGCGTGGGTGGGTGATTGGGTTAGTGCGTGAGTGTGTGGATGTAAATATCACAAATTTTCCCTTTCCCGTTAATTGCAGAATTCAAGACTGGAGGGCTGGGAGATGGTAAGCGCTGTCTACTATTTTTTTTTTTTTTTTGCTGCGCCAAGACAGACAGACAGACAGACAGACAGACAGACAGACAGACAGACAGACAGACTAATTATTCTCCGAGAAACTGTGTTTGATGAGGACGTGTAGGCCTACATGTGTGCTGGGTGGCTACCTGTGTGTGGCGATGACGTGTACACTGAGAACTGCTGGCTGTCTGGCAGCATACGCGCGGCGGGACTGTGTGTGCCAGGAAGACCGGTGTACCTGGGGCGACCCGAACTACGCACGCTGTCAGTCGGTACACATCATCAACATTTTTCTCCAGGTCAGACACGGCTCAGTTAATGCGCGTGTGTACTTTTCATTTTTTTCTTTAATGTTGGAAACTTGCATTTGTCTTTTTACAATATATATATATATATATTAAGGTTTGTTGCTGCGTATTCCTTTTGTCCATTCTCTAGCCTCTCGCTTCCTCCTGTTAACGTTATGACTAATTTGCTTTCAGCATTTGTCAATATCTGCCCCCATTTTACTTAGCCGTTATAATAATTTCATTATACTTGTTTTGTTACAGTCTCATCACGCCTGTTATGTCACAATTACATCATGTTTATGACATTAACACACACCGGCATGTTGTTAATGATGTGATAAACAATTAATGCGAAGGGCTCACTGCTTTCTAAGAATTTGGGGGAAACGTGAAGAAAAAAGCCTTTCCGTTAACTTGCCCTAAAGGAAGTGCGCTTGAAGTGGCTGCACCACCTGTTAGCAATAACAGCTCACCCCAAAGGGAACGTACATGAAATTGGTGCACCACCTGTTGGCAATAGCAAAGTGCTTCCTGAGTGTAAAGACTTGCCACTAGAAAAATCTATCATCATCATTTGTCTTATTTTCTTGGGAAAGGTAATGGGCCACCTGCCTTTGCTCCATGGTTTCAGTACTGTGGACAGAAATTTAACCTCGACATAGTTAATGAGAAACGCATTTCAGTGGATTCACGCATAGTCTTTAGATAATGAACTTGACAATGTCTTAGTTACGTGCACTGAGAGCTCCTGTATTTGGTATGGTCAGTGCACCTGACTAATAAACATCTGACAAATAAGCCTGCCAAAACATGTGACCTGTACAAACACGTAACCTTTCCAACACCTGTACAAAACGTTTTGACATCAATTAGCAATATGAAGCCACTAATTTGAAGTTTTCCTCACTCACCTTTAACCTGTGTTTTGGTCAACATGCCTGCCAATAGATTTTGTCTTTCTTGCATGGGGCATGTAGTCTTTGGCCAGACTCTGTATGTTCATCACAGCAGTGACAGTGGACAGTAAGAACTGTAAGAACACTACCCAAACTCACTGCGTAGTCCTCTTTATATGATAAAATCCTGGTTCTGCGCAAAGAACAAGAGCTCCTCACCTAAATCAACAGCAAAAAAATCTTCCCAATTTCAGAACTTGATCTCACATACTCTTTTACCCATGAAACACGCAGTGCAGTTTGCTCGAGTCCAAATTAAATCGTAATTGTTTCTGAAGTGTCGCACTCAGACCTTTTTTTTGGGGGGTTCATTTTTGCTGTTATAGATCACTCTCCCTATTTTGGTGTGGGCGTTTTTCTGAGACCTCAGTTAGACTCTCCATTCCATTCTGCGACACTAAATACAGCTGATGTCTAACTGTAGCTCTTAAACATTTTGTGGGTATTTTTTTATTATGCTTACACGTCTCTTTTAGTTGCAGATTTGCCCTCGTCCTTCTCTCTTATATTAAACTTCATAAAACTGGACGACAGCGTACTTGTGAACAGCATACTATCTGTATGTCTTGCAATGTCTACACAATGGGGCAGATTTGCAGGAATATAGGAGCAGTCATTCTACTTCTTCTCTTGCTACTGCTAGTGATGATGATGATGATGATGATTTTCAGCTGGAGCAGATACAGCTGGGCTACCAGCATGGTGGGCTGTCCGACATATACAACTCCATGTATAGTGTGATACAGAAGGCACAGAACCGCACGCTGGCTGGTGACGTGGAATTGTTTGCCAGGAGCCTGCAGACGCTTTTAACCGTTACACTGCAGTTCCCTACCCTTGCCCCAGAAATAACAAGTGACTTCAGTCTCAAGGTGCGCAGACGATAGAGTTTAGACTGAATGTTGAGAAGAATCAGATAATTAGATGTTAGACCCAATGCTGGGAGAATAGCTTTAAGTATAACAATGCAGTTGTAAAACTGCAAGGGCACGGAGAGACAGAAAATTATAGTTCTTGTTTAATTTTACATTGCAAGTATTACAGCATATAAATCCGCTAGATGATGATGGTGATGATGAGGAACTTCCATAGCGCCTTTCCCCGCCTGCCCGTTAACTCAAGGCTCATGAAAAAGAACGGGATGAGAAGCAGAGTAGCACAATAACAAATAAATAGAGTATCACAATAACAAGCGATAAAAACAAAGAAGGGGAGAGAGATGAATGACAACGTGTCAAAATTCTGTAACATTAGAGCACGGATAAGTGTAGCTAGCTCACTACCCTTATATTCTGTCCGTTTTCTGCAGACGGTGGCACACTTCATGGACCTCCTGCTGAAGGAGATGAACGACAAGAACGAGTCGGAGAAAAAGGTACAAGGGACTGACCAAGTGATGTCACTGTTGCCCTCTCGTGACGTCACATTGCCTACCTTGTAACGTACTTTGTAACCTTCGGTGACCACAGTGAACTTAAAGACCTAATCCCATAATGACAATACTTTCCCATCAAAGCATAACTGACGATGATGCTCAGAATGTCATTGTTCTCACACACTGATCCAACAGAAATCATTATTACAAAATAAATCACTGTTCAAGCTAGTTAGTTTTTGCACACGTCCTGAATCATGAAGTGTGAAGATACCAGAACTTATTCTTACTTTCGGATCGAAGCTGGGGCATGTGACGAGATCATTATGGTGGACAGATGAATTAATGGGGGAAGATTTTGTTGCAAAGTCTTGGATTTTGACGCAGAAATAAATATTTGAAAACAGACATTCCGTCGATAAGACTGTGTATAACAAACCAAAATAAACAGTCCTTATCCTGAAACTAGCATAGGACCTGATTGTAGATGTTGCCTGTACTTACCTGTTGCAGGACTTGAGTGTAGGTGCGCGGCTGATCCAGGTGTGCGAGATGATGGCGGAGCTGGCCCAGCGCTCCCCGTCTCTCGTTTCTCTTGACAACGTCACCTTCCCCACACTGGGTAACAACTACCTCACCACCTTCCTTTCCTCGCTACTACTGCTCTAGTTGCTAGTCTCACTTTTGTTAATTAAGGTGTTGCTACTCTTCTTTCTTTCTAGTGTCAGTGTCATTAATAAAAGTTTGACTCATCTCCGTCAGTTGTTAGTGTCACTGTCATTAATAAATATGTTGCTACTCTTCTCCTGCTGCTTCTATCACAGTCATTAATATAGGTGTTGCTAGTGTCACTGTCATTATTAAAGGTCTTTGCCTCTGCCAGCTGCTGACATTGTTGTATTTAATGAAGGTGTCACTACTTTCAGCTAGTCGCAAGTGTTGATGTTGAGTTAGTAACATTTGTGTGTGTGTGTGTGTGTGTGTGTGTGTGTGTGTGTGTGTGTGTGTGTGTGTGTGTGTGTGTGTGTGTGTGTGCGTGTGTGTGTGTGTGTGTGTGTGCATTATTCTTCTATCTGTGTCAACGTGTTTGAGGTACAGTACAATGTTTCGAACATAAACATAATTTACAAAGGGTCTCCTTAAAAGAACATACATAACAGAATAGTAAATTTTGTCTAGACGAATTCTTTCATTTTGCATCAGGCTGACAAAAAAGAGTGCTAGACAGAGGCTGTGTTCCAAAAAGCTTGTGACATTTGTCCTTGCAGAATTGATGGTGAGGAACGTAACCCTGCACCCCGTGAATAGCTCACTGGCGCCTTCTGTACCAGAAGTGAGTCTTGGGACACCTGCTCAGACCCGCAGCCTCCGCCATGTGTCCTCCATCACCATTCACACCGACTGTGAGCTCACCCTCCCCCCCCCCGGTCCTCCCTGACACCTTCCTGCCTTAACGTCCTTAACTTTGTGTATCAGTGTATACTACGAGTATCAGTGTATTCTGTTTGATATACTATATACCCGAAACTAGATGAATACTTTTCTTCCGTGCTCGATATATCATGCACAGAAAGAGGTCAACAACACAGATATTAGATTTTACATAGGTTGGCATTGTGAAGACCTGAGCAACCGAGAGCTAGGACTGTATGTTAATTAGACATATTCGTTTGTAAACGCGATGTCACTGTTCTCTTTTTGTGCACGTGCTGCATGGCTGGTGGGGTTGGCCAGGTTACTTCATTAATGCAATTTTTGTCATGTTACTTAGTAATGGCAGTGTGTTTTGAAAGTGTGTGATGGCACTGTGTGCTTTGTGCTCTCTCGTGCTGCAGACAGAGATGAAGCAGATAATCGAAGTACAGCAAACAAGTGGAGAACAAGGAGGGTATTGCAGGTGACCTTTTCGCAGACCATAATTCCTGTCCTACCGGTTCGCACCCGTTTCAGGTAGCAAAGTAAACATCCTTAATTTATAAAATTATACAATTTTCATACAACTCTTACTTTATAACTATTGATCCTCAAAACTGTTGGGATCATCTTATTATATTCACGCTCAGTTTAGGAATTAATGTTGGTGTCACTTTTTGTCACTTATATTGTGCAACAGATAAATATGACCATTATATCAATAGATAGGCGAAAACAAACTGCTCTTTGCCCTCATATTTCTAGTCTTTAGGATCCGATGTGACAACAATCGACAGACATGTTCGTTAATATGCAGCATTGACCTTGCTTATTAAAGGCCTAGGTAGTAGCGATTTCTTTTGGTACATAGTTATGTTTGTCGGCGTGTATGTCGAGAACGGCAGCATTGACCAAGATTTGGCGAAATAATATCTCGCTAAGAAATGTTACAAAATCGTAACAATTGCACCTCAATAGTCCTTGAAATGGGATACTGACAGGTTTGTTTGTAACCAGATATTTGCAGTTTTGCGCTTTCCCCTAGATAATGCTTGCAAATCACAACCCCACAAAAAAATCATCTGACTGACTTTCGCTGGAATAGGTCTGAAGGAGACTTAGCAACATCCTCTACAGTGAAAATCTATTTTCTTCTCTTCCGTTCAGCATGTGATAAAAGTTTGGTCTGTGTATAGAAAAAAGATGCCTTCATCAGTTCTGTCACATGCAATTCACGTGCTACTGGGGTGGAGATGGGGGTGGGTGATATTTCTCTAGCTTAGTGGTGAATGAATTCGATTCCCCACGTCACACGTTTTGCATTTGTCACATGGTTCGTATCTGTCACGTGCTTTGACTTTATCACACGTTGACAGCCCGCACGCAGAGATGTTCGTGACGCCAGTGACATCTGTGATCCCTGTAGACCTTTTTGAAGAGGATGAAGATCATACAGAGGAAAATGTTAAAGACTTGGTCCAACTGGAATTCGTCCATGCTCATGAGGTATCCTAGCAACCTTCTGTTCCTTCTGTATGGTTGTAAATTTGGCAGGCTGGCAACAACGTTAGACCGGGTGGGTAATACGCTTTATGTGGTCATTCTTCTTTCATTTGTTCTGTCGATCTTTCTAAAAGAAAAATACTCGTAGACACCTGGATGAGTTTAGAGAATGATTTTCAAAGAAAATTCAGATGTTTGACTTCAAACTTCTTTTTCTCTTTTTCTATGTAGAGAGCAGTTTTCAATGACAACATCACGAGGTGTGTTGCGTGGGTACCCGAAAACAGGTAGGTGTAAATGCTTACGGAAAAGGCAGGTTAATGCGGTTGCCCATAGTTAAGTCTTCCTGCTTTAATTAATCTGACCGAACAAAGCAGGGCATTTCGTAATGTGTCATTGGCTGAAGACTACTCACACCCGTGCAGACACGAGAACGAGGCTACTCCACTCACTAAACCTCTCTGTATCGCCAGTTGTACACCGCAGTGTCCTCACACAGTTTGGTTTGACTAATTAATACTGTCGTCACATTTGCTTACAATGAGTAGCTTTAAGGAGGAATTTTGCACTTTTAGGGATCGTCTTGTTGGACACTGGTCGGCAAAAGGTTGTCACGTGATCAACAGGACAGCCAACGCCACTGTTTGCCTGTGCCCGCTACATGGTCATTATGCCGTTACAGTGGTGTCCTTGAGTTTACAGGTTAGACATACCTCCCTCCCTAATAAGTAGTCCCATGATATCAACTTCCATTAACTATTGTCATCGGCTAATTTAAGCAGGCTAGTTTGACGTGTTTTCCACGATGACTGAAAACTGTTAAAAAACAAACGATATAAACATTAATAATTAATTTATAATTAATTTGAAAAAATGCAAAGTTTTTATTCAAGTTACATGAAAAAAATCCATGATATTAACACTAGTATACTGTCAGTCGCACAGTCTACAGTGCTCGTTGGATGAGATAAAATAAAAACACACAAAAATCAGAATTTAAGACATCAATATACAAAACGAATGTTGTAAAGGTGTCTTCAGTGTGATACTCTTGTCTTTGTTCGCACTTTTCTTTCGTTCGCATTAGATTTAGTCATGTACACGTTAATAAACTGGTTCATCAATCAGTTAATTTGTCTATAAAATAGTACATATAAAACTATAAAACAGACAGACATCTCTTCTGACATATCGATGGTGTAGCTCATTAAGTGTTGGAAGAGTTTTTGGCAGTTTTTCTATTTCGATAATATTTAACATTTTTTAAGAACAACGGAACATTGAGAAGGACACTTGACAGACTAGACTGAGATGCGCTAATGTTCTTCCTCTTTAAATTGACACTTGGGGTGTCTAATGTTCGGCCCTGAGACTGACACTGGACTGTATAGACTGACACGTGAACGTTCTGTCTGCTGCGACTGACGCTGGGCTGTGTGGAACGCTGACCGTTGTGTGTCGTGCAGCTGCCTGTGGCGCCGCCAGCGCCGTTGAACAGTGTCCTCATGGTGTCATGTGTCATCTCCCTGTGCGGACTGGCCGCCTGCATTGCTGTCTACATGATTACGTGGAGGCACGTCAAGCATCCTGTCTTCATGTCTTATCTCGTGTCTGTCTTCATGTCTTATCTCTTTTCTATCTTCATGTCACCTCGTGTCTGTCATTATGTCTTATTTCGTGTCTGTCATTGTGTCTTATTTCGTGTCTGACATTATGTCTTATTTCGTGTCTGTCGTCATGTCATCTCGTGTCTGTCTTCATGTCATCTCGTGTCTGTCTTTATGTCAGGGTTACACATTCGTGTCTGTCTTTTTGTTCTATCTCCTGTCTGTCTTTATGTCTTAACTCGCGTCTGTCTTCATGTCTTATCTCGTGTCTGCTGCTCAACCTTCTCTTGGCCTAAAATTGCATCATCACTAATTTATCGTCACTGACCCCTCACTACCCAGCCACAGGTGAGCTGGCTTGTGGTGGGAACGAAGTGCTGTTAGCTAAGTTCCCTTTTTGATCACTTTAAGTTTTTAATCGGAACAGTATTGATCTGACAGTAATTACTGAGTGTTTGCCGACATTCCTGCCTCAGAAGTCTAGATAAGTTTTAATAATAATTTTATATCCAGCGTTGTAACGTCATGGCGCTGCCAGTACGGTGTGTTGCGAGATCTCAAGGCCTACACCTTTCATTGTTTTCATGTGAAATAGCCTCAATGGCCCTCTTTCCCGTGTCTCAGGCACATTGCTGGAACTACCTCCATTATACATCTCAGTCTCGTGATGTCCTTTGCTGGCGTTAATCTCGTCTGCATCTTCTGCCTCTCCGAGACCACACAGCAGGTGAGTCATCGTCTGCACTGGCTCAGAGGTGGAGGACGTTACCTAACACATGAGACGAATATTCTTCTGTCTTTATGTAAGACTCTAGGCAGATTATTACAGGTAATAAGGCATATCACACACCAGATGCGTTACTCTGTGTAACTGTGTAGCGAGAGGCTGGAGGAAGGCACGTGAAGGGGCGGCCTTGACACATGATCGGAGGTGTACAGAATACATGGACATACAAGATACATATGCAAATCTACACATTGAAACCATCAGATTTTTCACTTTTAATTAGGTGGAGTTAAAAAAGCGAGGCTGTCTTTAGCAGTTGGATAGAAATTAGATAGGTCTCTAGGCTGTCCGGTGTAGAGAGGTTTCTATCTTCCTAAACTATTTGATCTGACACTATATGTGGTAAGTTTAATGTACTTGGAACTGAAAGCAAGTTATTTGTAGCTTTATCCAATACTAGTTTTAGTAAGCTATTTGGTTTTAATATTTGTAGCTATTTAGTTTTCGTATTGGTAGCTATTTAGTTTTAGTATTCTCATTGCGAGATTTCCATACAAAGATAAAATGATCCATAGACCTTCTCACCTTGCGGAATTTAGGAGCGCTTTTCTTACATAAAATGCCTATGACAGTCGTTCATAAAAAAGTCCGTGTGACCCGCTCACCTCGTGCACCATGTCCTCCAGATGGTGTGTGTGGTCGGCAAGGTGCTGGTGCAGTTTCTTCACCTGACGTCGTTCTCATTTCTGCTTGCGGAGGCCGTGCACGTCTTCTTTAAGATCCGCGCTGTCCAGGGAGCCGCCATCACCCATAGCACTTGTATCAAGTATTTCCTCATTGGCTGGGGTGAGCAGCGGGACACGTGACAATCGGACTTTTAATGTCAACCGTCTCGTAGATTGTGGCTCTTGTGTTGGTGCCATTCCTGTGGTGTATGTTGATGTACTGTTTTATATGCCTGTCATGATGTATTCCTCTGAATCCAAATGTGTATGCTGAGGTATTGTTCCATGTGACTGTCATGATGTATTGCTCACAGTCACTTATATGTATGATGACCTGATGTATTGTTCTCAGTCCTGTACATGTATGATGACACGATGCATTTCTCTCACTCCTGTGGTGTAGGTCGACATGATGTTTTGGTGTATTTATGTAGTGTATGATGACATGATGTATTGCTCTCAGTCCTGTTTTGTTTGTTGAAAACATATTAATAGAGGTCATCTGTATAGCGTCTTTCCCTCCATACAAGGTAAATCCATTCACTTAACATCTTGGCATAGACAGACAGAGACTTGCACTTCTAATTAGGCAGAAGACCTTGAACTAATCATGGTGTATCTTGTCAGTCCTGTAAGATATGTCAATTTGAGGTTTTGTTGCAAGTCCTTACATGTATGTCAGTGTGAGGTATTGGAGTAAGTCCTTTAATGTATGTGTCGCTTACCATCATCTGTTTTATTATTTATGACAATTGTTATCAGGTGTGAATACTTGTGTCGTCAGTGGTAAATTCTTCTGTTTTCAGTTGTGAATATTTAGGTTGTCAACGAGTGCATTCTTCAGTTGTTAGGTGTGACTCTGTCAAGTGTGAATACTCCTGTTCTTAGGTGTGAATATTTCCATTATCAGGGTTACCCTCCGTGACGACGCTGATGCTCATTCTCATGTCTGAGGTTTACGGTCACGACTTCACCTGCCATACATGGTAATGGCGCTTACATTTTCACAATATATTTTAGGACACTAGACAATGGGAATATCTTCAGAAAGTGTGCTATTGATGCTAGGCAATGAACCTTTAAAGGGCTAGGGAGCTACAAAATATTTACTAAGGATTGGGTAAAGCTCAGTGCAAGATACTCTTCCCTAAATCTTGTTGAATACATCCCTTTCATTCTCGAGATACACGCCTTCAAAAAAAAATCACACACAGAAAGAGTTCAGGAACAGCCAGTGGGAGAGCTGGGATCGTATGCTAATTGGAAGTAGCTATGTACAAACGTAACGCCACCATTTTTATTTCTTTCTGTGCATGGTGATGTTTGTTTCTTGTATCTCAAGAAAGGAATATAAGTATTCACCCAGACAAGGGGAACTTCACTGAGCTTTACCCAATATTTAGAAAAATTTTTGGATCCCACCAACCCTTTAACAAGTATGTTAGGGACACACACCTATAGAACACTTAAAATGTTGTCTATGAGAGCTGTGCTGAGACCTTTACCTTTTTTAAAGCATTCAAAAGACTGCCGTGTTGTGAGATCTTTGAAACATGATTTAGAGACCGCTATGTTGAGTTCTGGGGACACTATTGGTATGAAAGAGTACCTGCTTTCATCATAAGGGTCGCTGTTGCAGGTGCTGGTGGTCCGAAGGTCATTGGCATTTCTACGCATTTTTGGTGCCACTCGTCATCCTCAGTATGGTGAGTTCTAGTCATCATGTCATCCGTGACTGCTAACAGTTACGAAGGGTTCCCAGCAGACATGGATTTGTCTCATGGTTATCTGCGTTTTTTCGACTGTTGTTGATGTGAAGTCAATAAAAGGGAGCACTTCCGGTTGGCGTCTTTCTCGTTTCTGGCATGTCAACGTCTTCATGGGCCAGATGGAAATTCAGTCAGTCAAGGAACTTGAAGATCTGGTGTGAATTAGTTATGACCCTAGTCTAGTGGTGAGATTTTGTTGCTTGTTCTACCCCTGACAGCCCTCCACACACAGTTGGTGTCAGGTGCTAAACAATGTGCCGCTGTTTTACAGGTTCATACTGGGGTCATGGTGTTGTGCTTGGTCTCCACGAGAACCTGGAAAGATGAGACTCGCTTCCAGAACAAGAAAACGTACATGTAAGTAACGTCTCTGGCAATCACATGAGCAGAGTTTGGTAATCATGTGAGAAGAGTCTTTAGTAACCATATGTGAGTAGCCTCTGGTAATAATCTCATTCGAGTCATTAGAATAATTCATTTCTTAACTAATGTCATGTAACCACCGATTCAGCTAGTCCGCCGGTTAGACCACGTTAGACTCAACGGTTGTCAGTGTGAGCGGCTGTGAGCAAGTTCTGCATGAAACTACAAGTCCACTCCTTCAAGTTCTTCCATTATCCACCTTTGCGTTGAGCCCCTCATCTAAGGTATCCTAAAGAACTGCCTTAGAATCTCAGAATGTGGTACCAGGACACATGGCCAGTCCCTAACCAGCTCGCGCCACGGGTCTTTGGTTTTTTGTGCCATGTAGGAGATTAGTCGCTTGGTTTTGAGCACCTGAGTCCACGTCTCGCATCTGTACAATAGGATGCGGACTGAAATATCTGTACAGTCTGTAAGTATCTGTACAGCAGGATAGGGACTGAGAGTTTTATAATTAGAATTAATTTACTCTCTCGCTAAAGTTAAATTCTGGATCAGCGTTTACCAACGGCGTAGACTGAAACCTCTGATCTCTTGTGAACTGTTTTACACTGGTGTTGACTTGTTGTGTTATTGTGTTGATGCAACATCTCTACCAGCATTATGTATGCACGCCAGACATGGACAGCCATGTGTCTCTCTGTCTTTGTCGCCGTTTGGACATTCATTAACAATCGCACTGAGCCTCTTGAGCTTTGCGCACTAGGGTTGAGGTCTGCTGAGGTTTGTGTCTTGTGAATAGTTCAGCAAACAATCTTTAGACTCCGCCTCAACATTACTACCCATCCTAACTGTTATCTTTTTGTTGTCTTGTATTTCTGTCTGTTGTTGTGTCTCTATATAATCGCTTGTTGGTATGATTGGTCTGTGTTTGAATATGTGCTATTTATTATGAATTTGTATTTTGACTTTTTGTGCATTGAATCTACTTTATTATTACTACTACTTGGTAGCAAACGTGATGCCGCCGCTTTGCCAAATCCTGTCCAACCTAGCAATTGTTGTTGTCATTATTGCAACCATAATGCGGATGTCTGCCTTGTAGCTGCCATCTTTGAAAATGGTGGCTGCCATGTACTTAAAGCTATTCCCCTCCTCAAGCTCAGCTGGGACGTTGTAATTGCCAGGTGACTTCCCTCCCTTCAGACTATGTACTATTTCCCGTAGACTGGCTGGTCTGCAGGTTCGCTCAAATCGTTCTTGTCTGGCTGTTTCGGACGACGTTGGTGTCTGTCTACATCAGCAGGTCATTGCAATATTCACTCCATCGGCTTAGTTCACTAGTGCCTTTTATAAGGTGGTCATTGCTGTCTTCGATAACTGAAGTTTTGTGTTGACCTGGTGAACTGGTCGGCCTTGTTTGATGTGATCTTGTGCCATTCCCTCAGCTTTTTTAATTCCTCTATCCAGCTCTCCTTAGCTGCTTCGTATAAATCAGTTTCAGAAGAGGCCGTACTAGACCCCGAACATTCTAAGGCTATAGAAAGATACTAAATCGTTTGTATAATACAAGGGAAGATCTCAAAGTTTGATAAATTTCTCCTTCTAAGTTAGTGTGTGTGGTTATTTTTTTTGTTAGCTTTTAACTGAGGAATTTCCAGAATTTCATCCTCCAGAATGGAGATGGAGACGAGAAATAAAAAGAGAGCCAAGACGACGTTCTGAAAAGAGAATCTTTCCCTGCTTAATTAATTTTGTGGACTGATTATCTACCTTGATTTGACGACGACGACGACGACGACGACGACGACGATGATGATGATGATGATGATGATGATGATGATGATGATGATGATGATGATGATGATGATGATGATGATGATGATGTCTTTGCAGTTTTACGGCAGCGCGAGCTTTCAGCATAGAGACGCAGCTGATAGTATTATGTATAAGTGGGATGCTAAATGAAAGTGCGAGTGTTACAGAAAGTCGTCGCTTCCTCTTCCTGTGTGTCAACTGCACACTCGTGAGTAGCTGTCTGCGTTATCCCCTTGTTCACAGAGAAACTGGGTTGGCGCACAAAGATGGGTGGGTGGGCGCACAAAGATGGGTGGGTGGGAAGATGGGTCTTGTGTCGCGTGCCCTGATGTCTGGGACAGAATGGCCGTCTTCGCATGGTCTGCGCTCAGTATATCATCTGCATAATAAAACAAGCTGTTGACGACATTTCACATATATGTGACATGGCGATCAGGTTTCTCTGGCAGAGAAGAAAATGGACAAGGACTAAATGAGCGTTGTCCAGTTTCGTCACTACCATCAAAACCTGATCGCCATACGCATGTAAATTGTCGTCTACAGCTTGTTTGATTTTGTAGATAATATATTCTTTAAACCTGTTTACGTTTCGTCTCGCTAGATATAGATGACATACAGAGCGGTAATGAACATGCGTAGACCATGCCATACCAGATGAGGGGGCACACGACATGTGCACTTGACTAACTGCTGTGAGTTCGTCTAGTCACCAGCTTCACCATTTCACCATGTAACCCAAATCGCTTATCAGGATCACCAGTGCTACAAACAAAAGTTTCCAGCACACTAGTACCATGATTCTTCCAGTCTTTATCAACATATCACCCACTGCCGCTTGTCTTGTTTTCATTGAAGTCGCTGTTTTCACCAACCCATACTAGCAATGCCTAATTATCAGTACCTCAGACGAACTGTCCCCTACAGAGTTCACATTCATCTCGTCAAAGTCTTAATAGCAGCATTATAATCCCTAGTTTGTTGTCATAACAGAATAAATATAATGTATGCTGTAAAAAAATTGTCGTAAAAATTAGATTTGGGTAAACATGGCTGGTTTTTGCCCCTTGTTCCAGACTGCAACTATAATCATCACCATGGTTTTCATGAGGCGCCGGGTAAGTGAATCAGATAAGTGTCTAGCTGATTATTACTGAGTTTTTTTTCAACTTTCAGCAGCTGAATAAATGTTGTCTCTCTCAATAGGCTACGGTGTTGTCTACACTTGCAGGGCAATTTTCCAACTGTAAACCATTCAGCTCTCTAGATTCATACTGACAAAATATCAGTAAACCACTCCAGTTCCTTATATGCCCACTGACAGAATATTATCAGTAATCCACTCTTACTCTTCGTATCACTGCTGTGTCACGAATTCTTCACTTCGTTTTCGCGTAATTTCAACACACAACAAACGTTCTGTTCTTGTTTTTTTTATAATAAGCACAAAAGACAATTATTATAACAATGAATAACGAATAATTAAAAATGTTCACCAACTCAACACAGGGAAGGCCATCAAGGATGCTAATCACACTCACAGAAATAGTTCCATTCAGATCCAACTTGTACCCACTGTCTTGGAATCTCACTCTTGGCACACAGTATCCCCCTTGTTCTCTCGTCGCTATCGGTTTCACAGAAACAATACAAATACAACTTTATTCATCCACAAGGGCAATTCCAGATAGTGTTCATACTAGCCATAATACAATCATATACTTTAGTCAGACGGCGTTCATACACTGTTCCTCAAGTACACAAAGTAAGATCACTGGTCACTTTAATAAACTGCATGGAATACTACCGTCACACAAATATAAATCTCCTCACTCGATCCTTCACAGCGAGCTTTCACTGAATGAACTTTTTCTTTTTGAGAAGACTGTCACACAACTATACTTCTCTGTACTCGGCTCACAGCGGATTTTCAGTGACTTGACGGAACGTTGTCTTCTTCATTACTTTCTTTAAACGCTCTCCTCCGTTGGACGGCAGAATAAGAAGGTTATTCTTTTGTTATTCCAAATGATTTTTCACCGGTCGTCTGTTGTTGTTAGCGCCACACAGACATGGCCGCTCTCTGACGTCAACATCTGGTGACTATTAATTTGACGTCATTGACACACTTTCACTACAGCTGCTGCTATAAATAGTATTGTTCATACATGTACTTTAATATCATAACAGAATATTTTCAGTAAGCCACTCTAGCTCTGTAAATATCTATTGACAGAATATTATCAGTAAACCACTCTAGCTCTTTACTTTACTTTACTTTCCTTACTGAAAAAATATAATCAGTAAACCACTCTACTTCTTTACGTGTCTACTGACAGAATATTATCAGTAAACCACTTTAGCTCCTTATAACACTGCTGACAAAATATAATCA
Source organism: Marisa cornuarietis (assembly GCA_004794655.1). Classification (NCBI taxonomy): domain Eukaryota; kingdom Metazoa; phylum Mollusca; class Gastropoda; order Architaenioglossa; family Ampullariidae; genus Marisa; species Marisa cornuarietis. The sequence continues at coordinate 187,021 of SMMW01000019.1, read as the reverse complement.
ATAAATTTGCTACGGCTTCACTACTGCAGAACACAGATTCCGCAATAAGTTCTGTGTTATCCTATATTCCTGAAGAACAACACATTCGTAGCTACTTTATCTGTTTCTTTTCTTTATAGCGTCTGCTGTGATACACTTTTATTCTTCTTAACTTACTTGTCAGGCCTCCTCCCTTCTCTTTCCCCTGTGTGTGTGCGTGTGTGTGTTTGTGTGTGTGTGTGTGTGTGTGTTATACTGAAAATACCTCACCACATTAATGAAAATAGCGTGAACAGGCTGTGAAATTATTCTTTTCGCTGACAAGATTTCCTCTTTGGACAGGTGCGGAAAGCGTTGACTCTGGTCTGTTCCAAGAGAACGTCAGAGCACACGAAGGTACGTGGACAATGTTGAATATCAGGCAGGTAGAGTGTCTTTTACACGTGTATACCCCTACACTTTGCAAGAAAATTATATGGATTAGTTACACACAATTTTCACTCACCTGTTTCCCTAATTTTTGGTACTTAAAGAACTTTTTTCTGTTGCAGACGGTAGCGTCAAGTTCTTGCAGAGGTAAAGAACCATGCTTATGATAGATAGATAGATAGATAGATAGATAGATAGATAGATAGATAGATAGATAGATAGATAGATAGATAGATAGATAGATAGATAGATGTGTGATTGACGATGAGATGACGGTCACGTGGCTAGAGATTTCCTGGTCACGTGTACATGAACTCATGGTTGAGTGTGTGATGACGTGGCGGTTTTTGTTTTTTTGTTGTTTTTTTTTTTTGACCAGACGGACGAAATTCAAAAATCTTGTTGCTCTCTGTCAGAATTATGTTTTTCTGCATGAAAATAATTTATTTGAGAGGAATCAAACAAAACATTGATGTTGCAGTTTCCTTAACTCTGGAGCACGAATCGGAGGAGACCAAAGTTGAGAGCATCCAGCAGTTCTACCGAGAAACTGATCGAAACAAATTTACAACAGAGCACAAGCATTACCTTCGCTTTCTTCTCGGGACATCTTCTTCCTCCTCTGACTCCCTTAGTTTGGAGACAGGCTCTGGGGGCGTGTCTGCGGATGCTCAGCTACTCTCCGCAGCCGCACGTTTCCCGCAGGAAGGAACTAGAGGAGGCATTCGGCCTCGGGCCGATAGTGTGAGGCGAACCCCCAGTAGTCGGACAGCCCCTGACAAACTGCTGCCAATGCCGACCCACAGTACGACAGCCCCTGACAGACTGCTGCCAGTGCATGCCCACAGTATGACAGCCCCTGACAAACTGCTGGCAGTGCCGGCCCACAGTACGACAGCCCCTGACAAACTGCTGCCAATGCCGATCCCCAGTACGACAGCCCCTGACAAACTGCTGCCAATGCCGACCCACAGTACGACAGCCCCTGACAAACTGCTGGCAGTGCCGACCCACAGTACGACAGCCCCCGACAGACTGCTGCCAATGCCGGCCCACAGTACGACAGCCCCTGACAGACTGCTGCTAATGCCGACCCACAGTACGACAGCCCCTGACAGACTGCTGCTAATGCCGACCCACAGTACGACAGCCCCTGACAGACTGCTACCAGTGTCACCCCGCAGTCGGATGTCAGCGGGCACCCATTCCTCCTCGCACTGTTTACTACAGACACCACTGTGCAGTGACGACATCGTTGAGCGACAGAGCGTGGAGATCGTTAGCAGTGATAAGTCGCCCTTAGAGTGGAAGGCGATGTTTTGCTGCGACCCTGACCGGAACCCACATCAGGTGCGTGAATGTGACTTTGCTGGACCACCTGAAGGTGTTCTTGATGCGGGCGCCATGATTTCAGGCAACTGGCAAGACCGCAACAGGAGTGGCACCAGCCATGGCCGAGTGAACAGCAGAAGACTTGCAGCTGATGAGGTCACTGGCGAGCGAGATGCCTTGCTGACGACGCAAGACAATCAGAAGGATAACAATCTGTGAAAACCAGGGGCGTTTCCTTGACAGCACATGTTGCCTCGTCTTACCTCGTGGAGCTGACGATGTAGAGGACCTGTTGGTCAGGATGTTTGCGGACTGACTGTGGGCAGTACTGGACTAGGCGACAGTCAGAACTGCCGCTTACGTTGCAGTAAGGCCATCAAAGTGTGACTGTCTAGCAAAGATTAAATGGCGTTTCACTGTCTACCATGGTGAGGTCGACTGTGTAGCAAAATGGTGTTTAGTGTCTAGGTCAGTGGTGTCCAACTGTCTAGCATGGCAATGTCCAATTGTCTAGCCCAGTGATGTCCAACTGTCTAACACAGTGATTCCAACTGTCTAGCACAGTGATGTTCAAACATGTAGCACGGTGCAGTTCAACTGTTTATCACGTTGAGGTACAAGAGCTAAAAACAGAGCCGTCCTGAGTGTTTTCCCGGTGTCGTTTATGTCCAGATATTACAAATACTGACAAGATATGACGACTGAAATATTTCATCCACCCGCCATGTAGGCTTTGGCTGCACTTAAATCCAGACAACCCAGCTGTTTGGGTCATCCGGCTTTACCATATCTATCTGATACCAGCAAACCCTGTTAATCCCCTTATCTGCCCGCTTGGTAGATCACAAAGAATTAAGAAGGATTCAAAGTAAATGACAGGGGTGGTGGTTGAGGTGTGTATATGGAATGAAAAAGGAATATAAACACAATATAAACACAATGGGTCGAAGATGAGGAAGGACACAATCGTGTGTTACTGGAAGGATTTTTAACAGACATCAACGTGGTTGATGGGGTGGGACGCAGTGAAAAAAGGGAGTCATCGCATTTTCTGAGGTAGAGATCATATAGTGATCATGTAAGGTTCGTAGGTCGGTCCGGTGGCGCGACGGTTAGCGCCTGTCACAAATACAGTGAGGATTGGTTGTCCTGGGTTCGGATCTCGTCTTAGACAGGCTGCTCTTTCTCTGCAGGTGGGGTCTGTTTACAAGGCTGGCCGCTTTTCCGTCACATAGCCTTAGTTGCTTGTTTGGCGTGAAACACCAATCACTTCCTCCTCCTCCCAATATAAGGATCGTGTAGTTATAATGTAGGAATCATCTAGTGTTCACACATTTTCTCTTCAGACAAATATAGACGAAGCAAGTTTTATGGAGTTGTTACATAAATGTTGTATAAAACTTTGCCAGACTGGGTCACACGCCCGTCCATATGTTGGGTCTTGGGAAAGCCCTTAATGAAAGCTCTTTTTGGAAAAAGTCATTTTCCTCTACTGTTGCGAAAACAGCAGTTTGACTGGATTTGTATGACAGTCGGACCTCAGTACTGGCGGGGAAGAGGGAGGTAGGAACACACGCAAATGTCAAAAAATCCGCAAATAGCTCAACCTCAAGTCTCCTCAACCCCACACTTTAACTCGTAATACTCTTGTTTACATTTAACTATTTAACACACAAAAATAAAATAATGCACTTTGTATAATAAAAAAACATCGATAATATAGACGTGCGTGGTGTTAATATTCCGAAAAACTAGAACTAACATTCTATGTAATTGTTGATATCACACCCACAAATAAAACCGCGAATGGTAAGTGCAACCTGTAGCTTTTTCAAAAACCGTAAAAATTGCTGATACAGACTGTCAAGACTGAGTGTTGTCTTTTAATACTGCACAAAGTAAGTGATGAGTCCATTATTTCCACGTCCTTGAGAGTGAATATTAACAGTTCATTTCTTTCAAACTCATTGCAGAGTGTTAGTTACAAGCACCCCACCATGCCGAGATCATCTCACCTCAAACTGAGTACATCAGTGTCTGTAGCATAGCCTATCATCCATGACCAGATCAATACACGGTCACAAAGCCAGATCGCTACAGCCCAACAGGACCACATCAATACTCTTGTTTTGTAATATAAACAACCAGCCACAAAGATACCGACTCAACACAACCCACATCATGATCAACACCACATACATCATGACCAACTGAACTCACGGGGATAAGACCACCTCAACACACAAGATCCACCATCCGCAGTAAGACGAGGTCAAGGCATTTGGTGACTAGTGTAGCAGCTGTACAAAGACTAACAACAGACCTTGCTGCTGTAGGAGGTGACTGTATGGACATTTGTAACTACAGCCTGACACCTTTTTGACCAGAAAAATTATTGGGCTCGACCTTTCAATGCTCGTGTCAGTCGAGCCATATATGATTACTTTTACAGCGAAAATAGACAGCTGTGGCCGGAACACTTTTGCCTTTACCGGGGGTGTACTCAGGTTAAAAGTCATGCCGTGTGACGGGGGCTTTACTGTGAACCTGCGCCGTTGTTGTCGTGACACCCTCTCCTGTTGCCTTCACCAGACGTGCAATTAGGGATCGTTTGAACCTGCAATGTCTCATTATCTGTATGTTACGAAAAAATTTCTTAATTTTAAAAAGGATTTTGCGTTTTTGTTTTTGTATTGAACGCTTGCGAGGGTCTGTAATTAGTAGCAGTCGTGTCTCCGAGTGTGCACAGAGATAAAGCAGGCGGTGAGCATGCGAAGACCGGGTGGTGCAAGACATATGTTGTACCCAATATATTTATGCTGTAATTAAACTGTATAGATCAGATGAGAGACAGGTGCCTCAACACGGCCTCTCCATGGCACACCAATAAATTGTTCTGTACTGTGCTGTTATGTACCGTATTGTACAGGCAAATATTGACTTCTGCAGAATATGATCTCACTTAGTTCGTTTCTACGAAAAATTGTTGCTGTCTATTCACTGCTTACATAATATTTTGCACTTTTCTTACTGTGGAATATTTTCCTCCTTTTGCACTTCTGTAGAAGTTTTCTCCCAAGAGGTTTTGTATCCCATCGTTTGCTACTAGCAGTGGCATCATGGGGGATGGAACCAAACAAGTATTGCTGTCTCTGAATACATGTCACAACAGATAGGTGTAGTGCTTCTCTTAAATAAATATGCACACACACACACACACACACACACACACACACACACACATATATATATACACACAATAGTGCTTCTCTTATAGATACATATGCACAACAGTATGTTTATACTTTTATAAACAAACAAAGAAATAGACACTTTCTTTACCTCTCTCTCTCTGAAAACACACACACACACACACACAGACTGCTGCGATTGTGGAGGGAGATACCAAATCAAGGAAGGTGTGGCCAGGACGCCTTCGTCACTCAAGGACCATCGTCGTCAGCCATCGTCCAGACGATTATCTTCCTTCCAGCGACTAACTGTGATACTGTTACTTGTGTGATACATTTCAAAGATAGTCAAAAAGACCTCTCACCACACAGTCCGCACTGCATCACCCAGTGGCGTATGAACAAGGGAGAAAGAGGGGCAATGCGCACAAAACACACACACACAGCATTATGCACACACACACACACAGTGCACCCGCTCGTGCGTTTACCTCACTTTCCCATGACGTGACCTGACAGTGCAGTTTCTTTGAATTGCCATAGTTATCAGGTTTTATCTGTTTGGCCTTTTTAGAGTCTTTCTTGTATTTTATGATTAAAGTATATCGACCTCAGCGTAACTTTTTATACAGTATAACGAATATTGCAAATCAGGACAAGAAACGCTTTGGGTTCGACACCAGTTTTCGATTCCTTCATACGGATCACACTCATTGCCGAGCTCTATGCCCAGAATTTTCACCTACACGTTGTGTAGAGGAACAGGTATAGGGCAAGCCTGCTACACATCCGGTAATCAATGCCAAAACACCTGGACTACTGTATCGATTGCAGCACGTTGACATCAACCGTCAAGATGAGGCTATACCTTGCTAGGTGTCTGTGGTCACAGCTGTGACCCACACTTTCTCTAATCGACTTATTATAGCCAGCAACCGCCACAGCATCCATAAAGGTGCTGACGAGATTCCCGCATGTGAAGCCACTATAGACGAGTTTATTTCATCTATGGAGAGACAGTAGATATGCCTAGACATTTAATTAGATGCAAGAGATAATCACCCTATACATCTAACGACTAGCTGACACACCGTCAAGCGCCGTCACGATAACCACCATGTATATCTAGATTTTTATTAGATACATTTAGACACTAGTCAGATACATACACCGGACAATAAATAAGCCGAAAATAAGTTGGATAATTTCCATACAGACCAAGATACTCTTTAGATACCGGTAGTCTCCATCGCACTTGTGACTAGCCCCTGGATTTTGACAGTTGCCTTTGCGAACTAGAACGCCAGCGGCGTTCTAGTTCGCAAAGGCAACTGTCAAAAAAGAAATCACTGCTAAAATCATATCGACCTCCTTAGCAACAAAGGTATGGCTGAAATAACTGTCTCTTTAACTGAGGCTGTATACTCAAGGTTGTTGTCCTGCCATTGTCCCAGTAACCTGTTGCAGTCACGCAAGACTTCTGCTGTTGTGACATTCGCCGTGCAACAAACCCTCGGCGCGCTAAACAGGTAGGGTGCGAGGGGAGAGACGTGCGCCAGGTATGCTGTACAATATGACTGGCCTGACAGGTGGGCCGAGCGCCGCTTGTGTTTTCCTTCCTACCTTCCTGCCTGCCACCAGTGGGCGCTGTCAGTCAGGCTAGCCTTTTAGGCGGCTTTTCCGTGGCGTTTCAAAGCGCAGTTCAGTGGATTAGTCCCCTTCCAGCCCGTCGTCCGTCCGGAGAGTGCGGGATTTTTTTTTATACGCCTCACCCAGTAACTTTGCAAGTCCTCCCCTTCCCCCTTCCCCCCTCCCACCACCACCACCAACCTTCAACTCTTACCTGGGGAGTGGATCTGTGGTTATGGTCGTTCACCTGAGGAAGCTAGGTGTGTTTCGGAATAATGGAGGAGGGAGGAGGCAAAGCAGGTAAGACCCTTGATCGTGAGCTTGCATAGTGTCGTCTGTTTGTTTAAAGTCATGTGGGGGCGAGTGCTCGCGTCACGTGTTGTACTGAAGTACACTAACTGGTGGCAGCCATTTCTGTCGTCTGCTCGCAGCCTCCACTCACGGCGTTGAGTCGCTCATGATCTGTTCGGCTGATCGATGTGCTTGTGTGTCCGAGTGTCACATGTCAGTAAAGACTGAAAAAAAACCCAGGGCAGTGCCAACCTACAAGACTGTTAGAATGACCTAAAAAAAAAAAGTACTGACGGTGCTACAAACCGCCAGACGTCTGCTTATAATATTTTGGTGACTGCTACAGACTGACACAAAATGACGGACTTCGCGATGTTTTTACGATTCGGCGCATCAGTTGAAACATGGGCAGGTGAGAGACGATAACCACAGGACAGCTGTATCCTAGCAACAAAGCTCAACACACGATGTATGACGTAGGTGACCGTCGGATACGGGAATGAAAGATGAGTTCTCATCACTGCGCCAGTGGTTTGTAGTCATTGCGCCAGACTCGCCCGGCACGAGGATGTGTGGACACAACAAGCAACACCTGTCTGCACAGTCAACAGCGCGTGGCCTTGTGCCACTGTGATTGTCGCACAGGGCGCCATTGCCGCGTTAGCATTTACTGGAAACATCCCCACACCTCGCCCGGAAACTTCCATTACCAAGGAAGCAAAACTCACTATCCTGATAAACCTGATAAACGCCGTATAGCTTGATTTACAGGCAATCCGCATCGGTATTCTTTCATCTGGTATTTTCTGGTTGTAGATGCCACAGAGCTAACTATTTGCAGAAGCATCATACCATTTAGAGTGGCATCCTACCTATTTGTACAGGCCACATAGCTGACCATCTGTAGGGACATCATAGCTGATTATTATAGTCTCCAAAACAAATCGGTTTTATCATCCGCTCTTGAAATAGACTGCGACAGGCTACAACAGTTAGATGTAACCAACAGGCATCAGACAGATCGGAACTGAGGATGTTAGAAACTCATTACAAACTGAAAATCTCTCACGGATTGAATAACTGCGTAACTGTTCATAATTTCACGTCCAGTACTACAGCTGTCCTCTTCACGCACTTTTCTTACGAACATACCCGCTGTATATAGCATTTAACTATCATGCCGCACCTTACTATCATGCCATATTAAAGGTGATGCACTGTACGTAGACCAACACCGTAGAGAGGACAGGCCGTTAGATGGGAGTGTCACGATCTGAACTTTCGCGCGAGATAGCCATTCGCGTCTCAAAGTGCGCATGCGTAGGCAGATCTCAACGGGTCATTTCCGTCATGTGACGGGTCACTTCAGTAAAGACGATGTTTCTCTTTTAGACATATATTATAATTGCATATATGTGAATTGTCATCCCAGAGTGGATTACATCGTTTTATTCAGTACATATTGTCTTACAGTGGATTACATCGTTACAGTCTGGACAGATACTGTCAGAGACTAAGACAAGAGTGAATCCTCGTCTCAAAATACTCATCTCGTTGTATACCTAGCTAGCGATTCCATTTATATTCGCGCGCGTCTCATGCCGGCCGGCATGCGTTATGTTTTATTCATATAGCATATGAGCGAATGGTCGTCTTACAGTGGATTACATCGTTACAGTTTAGACAGATACTGTCAGAGACTAAGACAAGAGTGAATCCTCTTCTCAAACTACTCATCTCGCCGTATATCTAGATAACGATCCCATTTGTATGCACGTGTGTGTCTCTTCCCGGGAAGGTTCAGATCGTGGCAGGGGACCTACTCAGAGGCGCTCAAGATCGGCCTCGTTGGCGCCTTCACCGCTGCCACCTCCCATTATGTCCACCCGACGATTGGTCTGCCAGGCTTGCTTCGAGTCCGATCGCTACCTGTTAATTATTTAAGGGGATGATAATGATGACGAGTGTGATGGGTTGCTTTACTGATTGTACTCTCTCTCTCTCTGATTGAAGAAATATATGAGCAGAATTCTTTATCTTACCCCCCCATAGCACAGTACTGTTTCCGTATGCGCCAGCACTATTGTTTCTACGTTCCCCAGCGCAGTTTCCACATGCCCCAGCATTATTTCTACGTGCCCCAGCATTATTTCTACATGCCCCAGCACTATTTCTACATGCCGCTATTTAGGCTAGTCTTGCCTGTTCGGCAACTGCTGCAGTTGACATGGCGTGGCTCGACATTTGAGCACCAATCCGCCCACCCAGGATATGCCCCTGAGAGACGGGCTTAGAGCTGATTGCGGTGGTCGACAAGGCTGTTGAAATGTTAACATTTTATTGTGACTAAGGGACCCTTGGGGCTAACTTGATTATTACTTCAAACTAATGCAAAATCAGAATCAAGCACCAGTCTTCTCGGACAAACGTTTTTCTTGCCTGCACAATCGTAAATCTTGATCTTAACAACATTGTTCAACCTTAATGCAGGTTGAGTATAGACGGGAAAATCTTGATGGCCAAGAAGATGTGGACGGTAAAGATTTTAAGACCCTACAGTAACTACACCTTTACATACTTAGCAACTCTGCTCTAGTTTACAACCTTAACCCAGCCGAAGATGGTTCCACACAGGTTCGGTGCTCGAAACAGTTGCAGATCAAGGAGTGGACGACGAAGACACCTGTGCGGTCTTAGAATAACCCTGACTACCTGCAACACGATAACGGACGATGAGAGGGTAGAAGGAAAATCTGCGAGAAATTATCTTTTCGACTAAAATTAAATAATACATTTTATTCAGATTTATTCAGACAATCACAGGTTTTCACCACCTTTGTTGCTCTGCGTGAGAGCGGCGTTATGCGACAGTTTGGACATTTCTGGACTTTTGGCTTACAGAAGTTCAGCAACATATTTTGGCTTTAAAAATAATTGTCTGTGTACTTCTAGTAATGTTTTTGTGTAGAACAGTCGCTGTAGAATCTTCCAAGATAATCCCTGGCACAAGGCAAGTGAATGTCACATACACATCTCTTGGCCACTTTATCTGGGTTTGCTTTCCTATAGCTTTACAACAATGACAATGTCGCGGTGACCGGCCAACCTATATCAGGACACCTGGCAGTGTGAGTCTGACTGATGTTTAACTTTTGTTTCAGATGGTCTTAACTGGCCGGCCGTTAGTGACGAACAGAGGGCGCTGTATGAGCTACTGTTCTACAGTCAGGGACCCTTGGACGGCTACTTACTAGGTAATGCCGACTGGCTTGTACAGGCAGTAATAACTGAATTATCCTAACTAGAATTCTTTTTACCTTTTTTTTGTCAGTCTGCATCTGCCTATTCGCTTTTCCTTCTGCCTTCTTCTGTCGCTCTTTTTCAGAACATACTCTGGTGGCTGCTACGCACGTCCTCCAATGGGCATGGGGTATGTTCCTCGTCACACTCACTCTTCACACTTTCCATTATTTCTTTTTCATAGAACGTGGTTTGAGGCGCGCGAAAAAGTCTCAGAAGAAAACTAAAACATACCGTCAAAGTTTCTTTTCTGAATATAAACTTCTAGAGGGCTTTCCCTTCACTAGAGAAACACAAAAATGGTAGCTACGACAGGAAGAAGCCAGTCGTTCACTTTCCATTTGTATTACTTTCGTGTTAGCTTATGTTAGTGTCGTGTTAGCTTGTGTTAGTGTCGTGTTAGCTTATGTTGTGTCGGGGAGGTGCGCGAATGTAAGGGGGGGGGCATCCTTGACATGGGAAGGGGGTGGGCTGATAAATACAAGTGATATCCTTTAGCAAGGAAAAAAACGTAAGCGTGTGAAACAGTTCCTGAAAGATAATTCAAGTAGTTCGGCGACAGCTGCAGCCTGGTGAGTGTTGCGGGACAGAAGAATGTTTAACAGTCCTCGAGTAAAAGAGGAAAGCGCCTTTTGTGTCACAAAGAGGGTCAGCTGTCAGCGAAATATTGGCTGTCAGTGGTGAGCATGTCAGCGAACTGAGCCTGAAGGGTAGTCAGCTGTTCCCTCGTTCTAACAGATGAGTCGCCGGCCAGTAACACAATGTCAAGTAGTCTCCGGCCCCTGTCACAGTGACAAGTAGTCTCCGGCCCCTGTCACAGTGACAAGTAGTCTCCGGCCCCTGTCACAGTGACAAGAAGTCGCTGGCTCCTGTCACAATGACAAGTAGTCACCGGTCCCTGTCACAATGACAAGTAGTCTCCGGCCCCCTGTCACAGTGACAAGTAGTCGCTGGCCCCTGTCACAGTGACAAGAAGTGACGTGCAGTCGCCGCTGCTTGTTTTTTTGTGCACAGCTCACGGTAACCAACAGCCGTCATCTCAGGCTGGCAGGCGACAGGATATTGAGCGATTCATGTGCTGTGAATTATCAGCTTATGACCAGTGATTGTTTCACTTTACAGCCAGTGACAGACTGTCTTCAAACATGACTACGGGTACAACATTTTTTGTAATGATTGCGGGAAGTTCAGTGCAAGATACTACTTCTCAATATCTGGGTGAATACCACCTCCCTTCCCCCTCCTCACCCACATTACACACCTCTGAACAAAACGCGATGAAAATTTCAACCTAATTTTTTTATTTTGAAAGCAATCAAGTTAAATGAGCGTTGTACATTTTTGTCGGCCTTCTGTCCTGGTGTATTATTTCATCCCGATAAGACCATAACAGGAGTTATCCACGTGTCAACCCGGTAACTTTGTTGAAGAAGTTGCGTTGACCTCAGTGTGACCACGGACGTGTATAGGTGGACTGCTGTCTGTTTGCCGAGACCAACGCTGAGCCTCTTGCGATGTCCTTCGCTAGCTGTTAGTCTCGGCGAGCCTTAACAATGAATGTGAATAAACCGGAAGCTTTGTAGTCAAAAGCCTCGTTCTATAACTTAACTGAAAAAAATCGTCTGCAACCAGTCCAGTAATTCAAGTCCGTAGTGTGACGACTTATCCTCAATGACTATCATACGTAATCGTAAGACTAGTGGAGAAAGTCTGGGCGGGCGAAAAAGCTGGTGGTGAGAGCAGGAAGGGTTGTCGATCCTTTACTTTTGTCATGAGACAGGACTTACTACACCCTACATTCGTCATGAGACAGGACTTACTACACACTACATTCGCCATGAGACAGAACCTACTACACACCCTACATTCGTCATGAGACAGGACCTACTACACCCTACATTTGTCATGAGACAGGACTTACTACACCTGACATTTGTCATGAGACAGTGTTGTTCAGTGGTTACATTTGTGAGGTGTACGGAAAATACAAGCAGGGGCGACTTCACTGGCGACTAGTCGACTACTTGTCCCTGTGACTTCCCTTGTTACAGTGGCACGTAAATATATTAGGTTAGGATCGACAACACTTACTGCTTCCGCCTCCAACTTTCTTTTCTGCCCAAACTTCTATCGCTAGTCTTATGATTATGTCCCTTTACAGTGGGATCTTTGTGTGCGCCATCTTCCTGCTCAAACGTGTAAAAAGCATGTTGTTGTTGTAAAATATGGTCATGTGAGTGCATAATACTGTTAATGACTTGAGGAGGCCATTAACTGGAGAACAAATAGCCAGTTCTCAGTCATGGCCATTGCTGTGCTCTGCTTGTTTATGGTGGCAGGGTCGGTGCGACGGAACTATTGGCTTATGTCTTGAGAGAGTGAGGGGTGAGAGAAGAACAAAGGGAATGTAAGAAAGTGCTTATGGTACAAATCAGCGTGGCTGTAGCTGAGGCACGAGTGAACTTTATAGAAGTGTGTCAATATATATGACACTATGGATATAGTATACAATATTTCTAAACGTAACATGTCATATATAGTACACACCACTGCCGTACCTCTACATAGATATAGTATACATTACTGCTGTATATACCTTTACATGGGATACATCAGAGTATACAGCACTGCTGTACTTATATTTGTAATACATCAGATTATTATACATCAGATATAGTATTCATTACTGCTGTATATACCTCTACATGTGATACATCAGATAGAGTATACAACACTGCTGTATCTCTGCATGTAGCACTGTGCCTCCACATGTAACACGTCAGACTGTGAGCAACAGTGTGCCTCTACATGTAACATGTCAGTGCGTCCAATATGTCGGCTGTAGGCGGGTAGTGCGGTCATGTACAGCAAACATCATCTTGGTCAGCAGTATGTTAACAATCTACCGCAGTCTACAGTATTGCCTTTTATTTAGCTATTGCAGTCTGCAGTAGTGGTGTTCTCTAGCTACTGTCCCAGTAACAGTGCCTTTCTGAAGCTGTTATCCAATAACAATGCCGGTTTAGTAGGTGTTTATCTGCCTTTTAAATGTCTTCAGCTCGTTTTTATTCCGGCTTGTGAATCAGGTTTCCCGCTGATAAAATATGCGGTTACGATGTCTCGGTGTCGGGTGAACCAGTCAGCTCGCTCATGATATGAGAATTTACCTGCTCATTTGTGTGTTGGTTTTTGTTGGTTCGTTCTTTCTAAAGGCCAGAGTTACACATCCATCATGTTGGTAACGTGTCGTACAGTGTTGTCCCAGTGCCCCTCTATATGGAAACTCACTACGGGAACTGTCTTAGTGTCCTTGTCTGTGATGAGCCTCAGTATACGTAGAGACTGAGGCAATCCTAGAACTGTGAGTCTTAGTAACAGGGCCTTTCTATAGCTAGTGTCAGTGACGGGGCGTTTCTATAACTACTGTCTCAGTAACAGGGTCTTTCTATAGTTACTGTCAGTGACGGGGTCTTTCTGTTGCTACTGTCAGTGAGAGGGCATTTCTATAGCTACTATCTCAGTAACAGGGCCTTTCTATTGCTACTGTCAGTGACAGGGCCTTTCTATAGCTACTATCTCAGTAACAGGGTCTTTCTATAGCTACTGTTTCAGCAACATGGCCCTTCTGTAGCTGCTTTCGCAGTAATAGTGATGGTAGCGCTGTGCATTATGGGTGTGAATCGGGTGCACGTCCTTGTATCAATAAATAAAAGGATGCCCCACCGAAGTTGTACTCGGCTTTTATATTGGGGTGGCTGTCTTGAAGTCACCAGGATGGATATGTTTGGTGTACTTCTGATGACAACCCTTTAATCTGACGCTGCTCGCTGCTGACAGACGTTGCTGAAGACAGGTTCCACTGTTTTGTAAAAGGATGGAGGGGGGGGGGATTGTGCATGTGCGAAATTCTTGAGCTGTCGGAGTGTTCGGTAACGCCATGTTGCTGACTGACTCGCCAAGTCCTGCCGTTCTTCCGAATACAGCAGCTGAGTGTGAAATAAATGAGAGGCAGCCTGTAGTCTTACAGCTCATTCAACAACCACCCCGCTCACCAGTCTCAGGCTACATTTCGCGCGGGAGTGGGGTTCTCCTTGTACAACTCTTTATTAAGTCGCTAGACATATATTAAAGAATTTAGGATGTATACATATATTTTCGTATGAAAGGTGTAATTTGTAGGCTTGTAGCTGTTTATGTTTCCTTGTAAATTGTGGCATACTTGCTGAAACTGTCAAGCTTTTTTGAATGTTGATGAAGCGCTGACAAACTAGAATGTACTTGCATAGTTTGTTCTTATTATTTATTTTTTTATTTGCAGGAGAAAACGTGAGGGATCTGTTTCTCAAGTCCGGGTTGTCGCTACGAGTGTTGAGTCAGATATGGTGAGTCGCCATTGTCATGCGTGGATGAAAGGCGTGCCTCACCACCCAAGACTATGCTCTGTATTTCTTTTCAACACAATAGAAAGAGCCACACAGTAGTCGTTTTTGTAGAACTTATATATCAGTACAATGTAGAGACTGTACATTACAGATCATTTGAAATAAAGTGACTACATGGAAGGAATTTTAGCTGAGTAACGCATTTAACTGCCTTCTTGTTACGACTGTCCGAAACGTGGGCAGTCAGTCTAGTCGTGTATCAGTGACTAATGTGGGCAGTCAGTCTTGTGTGTCAGTGACTGATGTGGGCAGTCAGTCTAGTGTGTCAGTGACTGATGTGGGCAGTCAGTCTTGTGTGTCAGTGACTGATGTGGGCAGTCATTCTTGTATGTCAGTGAGTCATGTGGGCAGTCAGTCTTTTGTGTCAGTGACTGATGTGGGCCGTCATTCTTGTGTATCAGTGACTGATGTGGGCAGTCAGTCTTGTGTGTCAGTGTCTGATGTGGACAGTCAGTCTTGTGTGTCAGTGTCTGATGTGGACAGTCAGTCTTGTGTGTCAGTGTCTGATGTGGGCAGTCAGTCTTGTGTGTCAGTGTCTGATGTGGGCAGTCAGTCTTGTGTGTCAGTGACTAATGTGGGCAGTCAGTCTTGTGTGGCAGTGTCTGATGTGGACAGTCAGTCTTTTGTGTCAGTGACTGATGTGGGCCATCATTCTTGTTTGTCAGTGACTGATGTGGGCAGTCAGTCTAGTGTGTCAGTGTCTGATGTGGGCAGTCAATCTAGTATGTCACGCCAGAGCCTCATATAGGCAGTCAGTCAAGTGCGTTAGTACTTGGGTTGAGCAGTCTAGAACGCCAGTGCTTTGTGTAAGCTGTCAGATTATCTTTAGTTTTGGGTCTTGACGGTGCATGGCCGGGTTGTTGATCCTAGTGAAGGAGTTGGCTGCTAGTGGTGCTGTCCGTGTCTATCCGCCACTCTTGGGGGAGAAGCAATGCCCCCCCCCACCCCACGTCCCGTCCCGTCTCGCTTGACGTGGAAAGCCTTCGTGCAGACAAGATGATCCGAACGTGCAGGACAGTCAGCAAACGGCAGTCGGCGGCATTTGATCGGTTGGCGGCTGTGTTCTGGCCTCATAAAAGAACGGCAGGAGTCGGCTTGGGTAGCAGTCCACCTGACTTTTTGCTGTCGGGACAATGGCCACCAGGTTAGCGGGCCTCTGGCCCAGCGGTCTGCAAATACTTGATACCGTTGGCGTAAGGGTGCTTTTTCACCACAAATCATTTCCTGTGTGCTTGTGTGAGTTTGTGTGTCTCCTGTCACTCTTTGTATAGTTTGACGGGTTTGCGAGCGCCTGAACTAAGAGGTGATCATAGAAGCAAGTCCTTAAGGCAGCGGGACCAAAATTCATGTACGACTTTTACATAGGCATGTCGAGGATAACACCAAGACTGTATCAGCATTGACGTTACCTGTAGTTGCATACATTGACAAAACGATATTACATCACCACATCAGTCGAGTTCAGCTGACACCACACGTGACAATAGTGCATTACGTGATGACGTATCTCGCCAGCTGACACGTAACAAGACTGTATTTTCACGTAGGTCTAGTCAGCTGACTCATTACAGGAGAACTGTAGGAGACGACAGACGTAGATGTTTGTCCTCGTGCCGACGATGAAGATTAAGAACATGCACGCACCGCCGACCGAGGTTAGTCGATCTTCTCCAGCGGGCAGCGACGGGGGCAACTACATCACATAAACTCAAACATTGATCAGGGCAGACGCTTTGTCAGCGTGTCAGACCCCCAGCCACTTATAGAAATATTCACAAAGTGTATTTGTCACCCATAGAGCACTGACCTGGGCGAGTCTAGGCACCTACGGACCCGTTGTTCGATAGGTCTAGAGGTATAAACGACTAAAGGGTAGTTGTGACGGGCCTTGCCAGCTGCCACGTTTATTCATGTATTTCCCTCACCGACAGGTACCAGTCAAGGAATGGACGAATAAGGCATTCAAGGGTACACTGACAACGCACCTTTTTCGGAAACAGTAACTTATCTTATGGTTATCCTTAGCATATTATAATTATTATTATTTAGAATGGAGACAAATACTTCATTGACAAACGATTTGTATGAGACATACTGCGTAGATTCCGTAGAAGCACAAAAATGTTTTCCCCAGCTGCACAGCTAGTGACCATGACCATTTCTTGGCCTCCGTTCCAACCTCGCCACTCGCCACTCGCCTTCATTCGACTTAAACGAGGGGGCACATCGCCAGTCCTTCACAGCAGTATCATTTGTAATGAAGGGGCACATTGCCATTGAGTGCTGTATCGCAGTATCGATATCCTGGACAAGAATGCCTGAGCTATTTTGTATTAAATGTCTTCTCTTTGACGGGGAACATTTCTGAGTCATGTACATGTAAGAACAAAGATATGCACATATACACTCACCCCCCTAACTCTCTCCCCCAACGCACCCAAAACACATACACACACACACTGGAACCAGCTCCTTCAGTAGTTTTACAAAGCAGAACATATTGTCCTGTACCGACATTGTCAAACACAGAAGTGATATGTATATATGCAATGTACTGACATGATGTTTAATACTAAATATGATATCATGTGCTTAAGGAATATTTACTAAGGTGATATCACATACTGATATCTCACGCTGACTTAAAACGCCAGTCTCGTGTTGCACAGGAATCTTGCGGACGTCAGCAAAGACAACGTGCTGAACGTGCACGAGTTCGTGCTGGCCATGCACGTGACGCGTGGTCTGCTGAAGGGCCTCCAGCTGCCCCCTACCCTCCCCCGAAAGTTGACCCCACCCAACACAGAGCCAGTGCTGCTGCCGCCTGTAACGGCCCAGGAGAAGGAGGGGTACACGCGGCTGTTTCAAGCTCTTGACTCCAACGGACAAGGCTCCATTAGCAGTGAGTATTCTAGTCATCAGCAGTGGGTATTCTGATCATTAGTAATGTCTTATCATCATTAGCATGTTCGTATTAATCTAATCATTACCCGTTGATGTTTTGATCATGAGTGGTGAATACTCTGACTCTCCAATATATTGATGTTGAAATCTCTGTGTGAGCAGAACTGAAGTCCTGCGAATTTTCTGTCTGACGTTTAGAACAGCAACACAAACCTTTTTTTGCTTTTGATCTTTTGATGCCTCTTGAGAGGGCATAAAGAGTCTGTTGTTGCAGTTGTGGCGTTTTATCTGCGTGCTGCAGGTGAGACTGTAAGAGCTGTTTTTGAGCCCGCGAGACAGTCACCCGAGGTGCTGGCCCGGGTGTGGGACCTGGCGGATGTCAGTCGGGATGGGCGACTGGACGAGCAGGAGTTCTGCTTGGCCTGCCACCTACTCCGCCTCACCACCGCCGGTTAGTGAGGAAAACACGTCCTCTGCTACGTCTGATGCCATCAGCCTACTGGCAATTAGACAGCTGTGTGTATGTGTGAGTGAGTGAGTGAGAGAGAGAGAGAGAGAGTGAGAGAGAGAGAAGGTGGGTTAAGCTTAAGCTTTGTTTGCTCTATACAGTGTTTCTATGATGCCTTTAGCTGACTATATAAGTTTTATATGTAACTTCATTCATTCGTTTGGATGTAATACAAAAACGCTAAGTCTCAGGCGAGTAATAACTGATGAGTGTCGTGCTTCACACTAAGATGTTTTATGCTGCAGGAAAGAGCCTGGCAGGACCCGTGGATGTGTTTGTGTTACTGCCCGATCGAGTTGCTCCCCAATCCTTACAGTCAAGGAAAAGACGGTAAGTAACTAGGCTGCTGTCTTTCTCCTGCTCCATCAACTACTCATCTTCCCCCACCCCCACCATCTATTGACCTCCTCTTACTGCTCCTTCCACTTCTACAATGACCATGACACCAGAGGTTTTCAGACTCCACCCCCTTGGCAAATTTTCTTTGGGTGATTTGGACCTCTTTCACGTAATTCATGCAAGTTTCTATGTGATGAGACGCTGAATGACTTTGCAACCTCCTGAAGGTGCTGTCCATGATCACTCAAATAAAGGTGGATATTTGCCTCAGAAGACATGACAGAGCGCTCAAGCTCCACGATGTCTGGGGTTGCGGAGGTGCAACAGTTGTCACCAGTACAGTGAAGGCTGGCTCCCCTGGGTTCAGCTCTCGTATCATGCACGCTGTTCTTTCTCTGCATGTGGCATTTGTTTACAGGGCTGGCTGCCTTGCCATGATGTATAGCCTTAGTTGGTGGCTCGGTGTATAACACCAATACCCCTTCCCCCCACAACACCGTCGGAAGCAAGTTGCGTCCCCTGGAGCCGGCTGCAACCCCTTGTGCTAAAAGTGATTTTGCAGTGAGGCTCCTTAGGATTACACTTGCACTGTGAGGTTAAAAACCTGAACAAACAAGCGTTAAAAATAGCTTTTAGGGTCAGCTTGCAGTTGCCTACCTCTACCCTTGGTATGGAGAGAACTAATGTATCACGGCGTGCACGGGAGTTATAAATAATCTGTCACTCTTACGTCTCTCCTGCAATGTAAAAACTCAAAGATTTTATACATGTCGAGTACTGAGGAGTATTACATTTGATTCATACAGTCAACTATTATTTACTAATACATTTGCGAGAAGGTCTTGTGCTGGGCTAAGTCTTGCGGCTCGTGTGTTGGTACATTTAGTCGCCATCATTTCCTGCATCAGTACCGGTGGCATCATGGGTGACCACAGCTTGTTGATATAAATTGCCCAGAAAATACCGAATCTCGAAAGATCAAACGCAGATTTGGACATTTTTGTGTTGTTATTAAATGCACGGGAAAACAGTGAGGGAATAAGTGTTTGCACGTTCCCAAGACGTTGAGAAGACAAGGGATCATCTTCGTTGGTGACTGGTGTGTGTAGAGCAGACCGCTGCTCCTACCCACTAATCTGTCATGTGCGAATGTCACATTTCTCCTGAATGTTACCCAGTAATGTATACTCCAAAGAAACGAGGGTTTTGAGGTACCGCAAAAGCGTCTTCTTCCAGCGTCCGAGCCCGCTTTACACAAACATGCTTTTCCTCATCAACACAGAGTAGCTGCACTAACACCTGAAGTTATCTTGCTATGCTTCATGCCCCAGTATTATAGCTGTGACCGGCGACACAATATGTTGTTAGTAACATGCACATAATAAATAAAAAAAACATCTGCAACAGCGTTCCCGAAAATATGTCTTTGCTTTTCCATTACTTTTACTGACGCCAACAATCGTATGAGCAACTCTGCGCATTATATTATAAACATGCAAATCGGTCCCAATGGTAAGTTTTCACACTTGGGGCTTTTGTGACAGTGTGTCAGTAAACGGACAAGCATAGATTGTAACGGTCACCTACAGCTTGCAAAATGTGATGCTTACCATGTGGTATTGTGAAGTCGTACTTCGTCGTCTGCTACCTGAGCATTTTGTGTTTGGGGTTTGTAACCTTCATCATCCTCAGGTTCAAACATGTACGGTTTAAAACCTTCAAGGCTAGGGAATAGCATTTCACACTCGTCTTTGTTACGAGAACATGATAAATGAAGATCGTCTAATGAACCCGATGAAATGCTCCACCTTCAACTAACCGACGCTAAAGTTAACCATCTTTGGTTCGGGAGCCAACCGTCAAACACTAGCCGACGGTGAAGCTATCGGCGGATTCATCGGCAAGAAAGCATGCCAGGTTACTGTGCCGACAGCTCATTGTAGATGCTGAACAGGTCCTCGTCGCTGTGCGTACGTTAACGGGTCATAGGGACAATCGAGGGGGGAAAAATGGCGATGGCTAATGAGGCGAAGAGATGCGCGAGGTCAATTTTTATCACCCCAAGGTGTTAGCCATGCTGCAATACATAAACACTTATGTCAAGAATATTTCTTGACGCTGTCGGCTGGGTCACAAACATAATAAACATCCTGAGAAATGCCTGTGGCATAGAATTTCAAACTCAAGCACACTTGTAACACTGGGGGTAGTGCACCGATGCGGATGGAATGCACAATTTGATCTTGAATGGCATCTGTGAGGCGGAGGATGTGCCGTCGGCTAAATCTAAATTTGCACATAAGTTAAGTATTATCAAAATTATCAGTGGGATTCATCCTCTCTCGAAAAAAAACCTCTAACTCTCTGCACTCAAAGCACGCCTCCGTCTTGCTCTAAACAAAATGATCGCCACTTTCTTTAACCTTCAGGTTTCGGTTAACGACGCTTAGTCACGTGACCGCTATCGGTTAAGACTAAACCAAGGTCTTTGAATACGAACCCTGCATCCCTGGCCCGTTATATGCGTGGACGAGACCGGCCGTGACGTCACACATCATCCGCACGCGGGAGCGAGATTTTGCAGGACTTGCTGATTGCAGGTGCAAATCGCTGACTTTGAAATTAAAAAAACAAATAAACGGCTGTGTTTCAGGCGCTGAATTTTTCAGAATATATTTAAAATATATTTACTACCAGAATCAGTTCAAAAGTCGGACCACTCAGGTAGGTCTTGTAAGACAGCGGAAGGAAAATGCTCAATTGTGACATTTTGTTTTACTTCTACGGCTTCAGTTGATCCACTGACTAACAGTCCTTTCTTCCAGGACCCCATTTTCATTTCAAAACAGTTTCTTGTTTGTGCACGTCGACTGCGAGATGGAACATGTGTAATGTGGCTAAACTTCCTGATGACTCGAGGCAACAAAACTGTCTACAGCTTGTGTGGACCTGCGGAGGTTTATCCTCAGCATTCTGGACCTGGTCTTTCTAATGATTTCTCCGATAGCAAACAATTGCCATCTAAACTCTAAATCTTCGCGGGTGAAATGTACCGCCAGGCCGCTCACACAAATCTAGTTTTACATTTTCTTCTGCCTCCAAGATTTCTTTTTTGCCCCATAATTTATGCATTTATTTTAATTTCATATTTGTTGGATAACGGGGTACTGTATTTGTTCAGTTATTAATCAGATAGCACTACAATTATTATTATTCCCGTTTCTATGCGTTCTTCCCTCCCCCTCCCCCCGCCCCGTCGTCTTGGTTCGTTTCTTTAATTTCTCCCTATCATGATTATTGTTGTTATAATTAGTATCATTTGTAAAGCGCCATGAGCTTGCTCATATGTCTGGGATATGGCGCTATAAAAATAATATTTATTATTATTACAAACATTGGTCGTATATTAATTGCTATTACTGTGTTTTGTAGAACAGTCGTTACTAAAGTGTTGTGTCAGTGTACAGACAGTGTCTGCTGGCTTGCCATACAGCCTGAGGGAAGTGTCATGAGATGTGCTTGTACATCATTCGTTCTCGACATCAAGCATTTGAGAGCTTGTGTTTACAACAGGGATTCTATTGACGATAAATCTTGCATAAATCTTGGCCACACAAAATTAGCGGTCTGCAAAGTTCACTTTCTAACTTTTATGGCCACCTTAAATTAAGGAACTAAAGCAAAGCTATACGAATCGGCCGCGGTATATTATTGAGTATACAACTCATATATGACTGAGTATACAAATGTCAGTGGACGCTAAAACAAGCCATCGCCTTCGGCATACATGGGGGTGGCCCCTCCAGGCCCACAGAGGGAGAGAGAAGAGCTTGTTTGCAATCCCGCTGTCAACACTGTAGATTACCCTGCTACACACATGCTTTATGTTTGCTTGAGTTTCTTATTTTCGACTTGACCCCAGTTGCCGCCTCCCCTCCCGTATGCCGCGTCCCTATTTGTTTTGCAAACAGAAAACCACCGATCGCGCCGCCATATATTTTTTTGAAGAGAGAAACGCTAATCGCGCCGCCGTCCTATTGGTGCCACAGCGGGCGGAG
This sequence comes from Marisa cornuarietis, assembly GCA_004794655.1. Classification (NCBI taxonomy): domain Eukaryota; kingdom Metazoa; phylum Mollusca; class Gastropoda; order Architaenioglossa; family Ampullariidae; genus Marisa; species Marisa cornuarietis. The sequence goes on along the minus strand of SMMW01000019.1, from coordinate 164,619 downwards.
GGTGTGCACCTCCCTTGCCACTTCCTGCCGGCGCCATTCAGCTAATTATCTGAGAGAGCCTTGCAGATCGATTCCAGATCAATACAACCATTGGATACATTGGATACAGCCGTGTTATTAAACTCGTGGATGTGACCCGCCGCTTATTGCTGTCAGCGCCCGTTGAGTGCTTTCTCAACAACGCTTGAATGAATGTTCGTGTCTGGCAAAGAGGCCGGCTTTACAATCAGACCTGCACAACAAGCCCATACAATTATGTTATTAAGTCTGAACATGAGATATGGTATATGATACTACAGTATGCTACGATGTTTTATAAGACCATGAATGTGTATTGACCGGCGTTCGGCATGGATGTAGAATATTATGCAGACATTGGCACTGTTCTGAAAGGGCAATTTTTTTAATTAGCCAAAGTTTTACCGAATCTGCTGACAAAAAAAGAGCTGAGCTCAGCAAAATCGATTCCAGAGTTCCACGTGCGCGGCCAGAAACGATTTGTCACCAGCTTCCCGCAGAAACTTGAGCTGGTCAAGCCTAATGTGCTTGGAACGAGAGAACTTTCCCCATCCAGCGTCACACTCATCTTGGCTGAAAGAATCTAAGTGAAGACAGGTCTGGTTAGAAAGTCCTTTAGGCTCAAACAATAAATATTAGACATGTTGTATGTTCGGACAATCCTGGAAATAGAATTCAGTGGAAAAGAGAAGACTGCAGAAAGACGTTGTGCGCGCGCGCGCGCGTGTGTGTGCGTGTGTGTATGTGACCATTGATTTGGATGAAGGCGCTGTTCACGAGACTGTCATCTGATATCGTGTTGCAGGGTACAGAAGTACGAGGAGAACAAGCAGAAGCTAATGTCTTTAAAGGTAAGAGTTGACTGGCCCTTTGATGTTCTCACACTGGACAATGGACACATGTCTCTATCACAAGGGCAAAACCTGTATCGTAGAGGTTTTTTTGGACGGATTCTCGATAAATTTACCACCAGCACTTGACGAAACATTTTGTAGTAGAATGTACTGTCCTGTTACTGAATACTTCATTGTGTTCCCGAATAACTGAATGTTTTGTGTTACTGTTAAATACACATATTTGTAGCTTAATATACACTGTCAGCTCAGTCTGGGTTTAGCAGGAACACCATCTATGAAAGCTGGTTTTACGCAAAGATTAATTACTTTTTCTCTTCAATCTTTCTGTTCCTCCTTCCACTTGTTTCTCGTTCTTTTTGTCCCTTTATTCCTTCTTTGTTTTTCACCTTCAGTCAATATCTACCTCCACTCACCTGTAACTTCTTCATCAAGAGTGTAGTCAAGGGAACCCTGGTAATGCACGGTCTGCTCGACATGCACAGTCCACGTGAGGTACAGGTGTGGCACGCGCACGACAACAAACATCGTGTGGTGTCGGATGGTAACGGGTGGCAACGGGTATATGTGTCCACACTAACCACACTAACACGCCTTCTGGCCAGGGAGCACTTTTGGTCAGTTGTCAAGCTGAAGGTAGTGGCCGACGACTGACAGGTTCTCCGATCGGGTGGCGAGGTGTTCAATACACCCTGTGGGTGCCGGGTGAGACGAGTGCTGGTGTCGTTTGTCACCCTGGAAACCATCTGCAAGCCTGGCGGGTTGCGAACCCTTTAAGTCTGCGTAAGCCGGTTGCACATGTTTACCTTTTGCCGCCCACTTCTGCTCCATTTCATGGTTAGCTGTGCATTCTTGTAGATAACCTCTACCATTTTATTGCTTCCACCGTTCTGACAGCTCGATTCTTGCCTTGTGCCGAAACATGGCATCGTTTATGTGGGGGAAAGACTGTATGAACTAACTACACACTTGAAAGGCCGCCATTCATGTAGGAACCCTCCCTACATGTTGGCACTTTGCTAGACTCAGTCAATATATGAACAGAAACAAGTAAACGTGCGGCTTTCACCAAAGTGTTAATAAGAGGTGTTTAAAGAACCACAGTGACAAGTCCAGGACACGCAGCCAACCTGTAGTCAACTTTGACCTTCACACCTCATCAGACTTGCTCTTTCGACAGAAGACGTGTTAGCGAGTACAGATACCCTTTACCACCCGACACCTGACTAAATTCTCAGTTTGCAAACTAAAATTACAGAGAATATTCTTGGTTTAAAATTTCTTCAGCCTTTAATGACTTAAAGGATCTCCACAATTATTCTGTTCTCAGGAAAAGCGGAAACAGCAAGTCTTGCAAGAAAACCAGCGACTGCAGCTTCAGCAGGAGAAACTTCAACTTCTCACTGAACTGGTTTGTTTATTCTACAGCTACTCACTGATGTGGTTTGTTTATTTTTGCTGAATATAGTATCAGACGTTTGAGAGAGAAGTCGTTAGTAGTGTGTCATGTAGACTGCACGTGTGTGTGTGTGTGTGTGTGTGTGTGTGTGTGTGTGTGTGTGTGTGTGTGTGTGTGTGTGTGTGTGCTGTGATGCTGCTACTTCTCACTGAAGTATGACTTTGGCCGACATGTCATTTAACCAAGGGGTACTGTCGTCATGCCTCGTTGAAAAGATGTGTAAAGAGTTTTACATATTTACAACACAATTCATTGATATTTAGAACATCCATTTGCACATGTTAATTCGGCGAGGTTTTTGCCTGGCTTTGTCATCCTGATAACAACAGAAGATTTGGAAGTTTGTTAGTTTACTGAACCTATATATTAGTGCCCCTTATTGTATCTGTACTGTGAGGTTGCTGCGTGCCCATTCGGATTTTAGCAGAGACAGGTGACACTAAGAGTCCTTATACAGATCACTGCACTGTTCATTGCACAGTACACTTGTAGTACACCCTGTTTATTACTTGCAGTATAGCTTTTCACTACTTGAAGAATGTCTAGTTAATTACTTATAGTACACCCTGTGTGCAGTATGGCATGCCCTTGTCATTAGTTGTAGTAACCCTGTTCATTATTTGTAGAATGCCCTGGTCATTACTTGTAGTACACCCTGGTCATTACTTGTAGTAACCCTGTTCATTACTTGTAGTATTCACTGTTCATTACTTGCAGTATACGCTGCAGAAGAAATCGGGAGAGTTATCAGTAGAAGAAGATGTTTTCAAAACAAATCTGGCCCGAGAAAAAAAAGAAATCGAAAATCTAGAAGATCTCGTCTTCAGGTAACTATTGGACTCCAGATCTCGCTTGTACTGTGACTTGTCTTTGCTGTTCACAATACACACATCAGTATGGCTGGTTGCTGTAGGGGATGTATGTACTGTGTCTAGATGAGTGTGATCAGTTCAGGTAATGTGTCTAAATGCATGAAGTGTGCATCAACATCAGTCTGACTGAGCAACTTGCTTCAGGCTGAAGAAGGAGCACGAGAGAGTGCGGCAAGACACTGTGAAAATCATTCTGGCCGAGCAGAAACTCAGCACCGACATCGCAGCCATCAAGAAAGATACGGATGAACTAAACAGGGTAAGACAAGTACCTCCCTGTTCTGAAATAACATTTACGGTTGTTATTCTTATACATACAAGTTCTGCTACAGTTACAAGAGTCTCAGCTGTGATAGATGATTGTAAGCCAAACATTATATTCCAGCTGTAGGGATGTGCTTTGAAGCTTCATAAAAGTTCATTCTGTGGCTGGATGAATGAGTTCCATAAATATTCATGGAGGAGGTAATGCGGGCAGTCCTGTGTACATGTGTATTGCAATGTCTGCTCTTATTTCTCACAGTCTTGCTTTGTGTGGTTTTGAGGGCAGAGAAACAATTGAACACAAAGAGGGCTTTGAAGGCAGAGCAACAATTTAACACCTAAACCTTGAATGTACCGTATTTCGCTGGCTTTGCTGGTTGTCAAAACAATCGTCAGTAAATACCTTTATACAAGGAAAATATTTTGAGAGGGTGTAATGTTAGTTCCTGATTTAGGTAGTGTTCGGAAAAGTCAGACCTAGAAAGGTTTGGTCACGCACTTGTCAAATGAAGGGTAAACACAATATTCAGTGAAGTCGTGGGCTTCTTTTTGTCGATTTCCCCAGAGACTGAGTGCCTGCCTGACTCAGGCTACCAAAGACCCGGATCCCTTTCATCAACTCTTCGAGCAGCGAAAAGGTGACATGTCTTTTTGGTTGTTGCTTAATCTGCTAAGAGTGAATGCTAGAATATATTGTGGAGTGCATAGTGGAGTATATAGTAGTTCTCAAAGTAATGAAGTATTTCACGAAACCTTATAGTCGCTGTGTAGATGCTTTTGTCGTATTAGTTTACAAAGTGACACAGATAATAACAGCATCTATCACTAGAATGTTGTGATTGCCAATTTCAAAATAATAAGAATCAGACAAGACCGTTAATACTTGCAATGCAATATTCATTTCTTCAAACCGCCTCACGTGTTTTTCAGAAAAGCGGCAGGGGTCAACTATCAAGGACCTGGACAAGATAGAGGTGTACCTTCCCTTCGCTTTCAACCCCTTTGATGTAGCCAGCAGCGCGCAATCACTGTCACAAGGCAAGAACCTATTTCTAGCTTCATCTTCCGGAAGTGACAATCACCAGCAATGGTCCTCACAGATCTTCAATGATCTGAAAGGTTTTGGTGAAGAGCTTCTTCTCTTGTGGACCAGTTCTTCCCACAGCACCAGCAAGAAGGAAGAAGACGAGGCTGAGGATCTTACCTTTCAGGAGGCGCCAGGTGTGTGTGGGGATCAGGGCATGGGTAGCGAGCATGGTTGTAGCGCTTGGACTTATAAACAGTTTTAAACATTGTGGACGGGATACTGGAGTATTGTTGACAGCTCCACTTAATAATGCAGTAAAGTAACATTGGGGGGCAACTGCATTGCTGCAGTAAAATGCTGAGAAATATAATTGCCAGTGCATTAACATCTCAGGTCAGTGAGCTGGCTGCGTAATTTTTTGAGGGGTCTTGCAGTCACCAATAATGCAACTTCATTAATTAGCTAAGCGTCGGTGATATGACACGGGAGATAACACATTCTGACTACCTGTACTGTGGTGACCGCCCGTTCGTGGCTGTGGTGTAAGGGATGCGTTAAACACCTGCATAATATTTTAATCTGCAGCATTAGCTAGAGATCCTACATCCGACAACGCACTGTGATATTCGATTTCCTTTTAATCAAGCGTCATAATAATAATAATAATAATATGTTTGTGTTTTCTTTTTAAAGACTACGAAATCCCTGTATTCTGATCATATATCTGCACAACCAGGATAGAAAAATAAGAGAACAGCCTAAATGTGATCACAGACGCTGAGAGTAACAGTGAACGTACAGGGAATGTGAACACTGAACGTGAACAGAGTAAATTGTTGACATCCTCAGTGATGAGTGTTGTCGATCTGGTCAGTGGCCAGTGTGGTCGGTGTTGTCGTGTAGTCTGTGATGTCATTGAGGTAGATCCCCACGTTAACCCCCTTGTCATCAGTGCCACCCCGATCTGTGCCGGTGAATGATCAATCTGACTGACGATTTCGTCATTACTGACAATGATTATTGTGATCCAGTCATTACTGATGACGATCATGATGATTTGTGATTCAGTCATTATTACATTATGTGCTCATTATTGATAACTGGTAAAATAAACAGTGACGCGTAAAGGAAAAATTGATATTAATTTGTGTGAAGAGTAGCAGGTCAAGGTGTCACGGCGATGACCGTTGATGTCTGTTGCAGTGAGTATGGCAGATGAGCAGTGGCTGGGTCTGAGATGGTCAGAAGGTGAGGGCAGACAGAAGGATGGCGGTGCGGTGACAGATGTCGAGCGTCTGCAGGAGAAACTGCTTGCTCTCAAGGCTGAGCTACAGAAACTCAATCAGTCTGGCTCTCGCCTGGTCTTCGTGAGTACCATCTTGTAATTATATGCCGTGCTCATCAACAACGTGCTTCATTAGTACGACACGTGCTTTGTTCCCTTTTTGTTTGTTTGTTTTTATTTGTTTATTATCTGTGGTATTTTCGAAAGCTTTCTTGCAGACTTTCAAATTGCATTACAAAACCACAGCAGCCTAAAGACCGTTTGTCGACAAATTCCACTTCCTCCGAGTCCTTGGAGGAAATTTTGAGTTAGGGAAGACAGTAACGTCATCACAGATAGAGAAGTGCGGCGAGCACACACATACACACGCACACACGCACACACAGGTATACAAGGCAAACGGGCAGATAACAGTTTTGGTGGAGGTGGAGGTCTTCCATCAGTCAACTGTAGACGGTACACCAAAGCTATTGTCGTATTGTTTTATTATATATTGTTGTATTGTTATACGACTTGTGATACAGTATGAACACATCATACAAGATATAGAGCAGCGTGTCATCTACACTACGTGTGGTAATTCTGTAGCCATCTTCCTGACTGTCTTTAGAAAGAAACACAGCTCCAGCTGCTAATAAAAAATAAAATTTGCTTTGAGGGTATAAGAAACGGAGGTAATTTTCCTCTGATGGTATCATTTTTTTCCAAACACACAGACACCCAAATGGTCCTCTAAATTTCATGATCTTTCTGTACTTCTGAATCTCCATGCTGTTTGTAAGGAATGCTCTGGACGACGAATTTATTTATTTATTGTTTATTTTGAAGTGTGGAAACTAGGCCACAAAACTCTACATTAACGATACTTGAAAAATATGCCTCTTCTCCATATCCTTGCTGGCACAAAACCTGCCTCCTGTCTTTACACAAAATCTCTGTACCTTGACACATTTCTCCTATACTTGTCTTGACACATCTTCCCTATAATTGTTTTGACACATACACATCTAAAGTCCATGTAACCCTCTTGACGAAGTCCCGATAAGACTAACAGCCTGAAGTGTTCAGTACATTTCCGTGTAGCTGCCCTGGCCCCGCCTATTGTGATCTCTGTGTCTCTTGTGTCACGATGCAAGCCTGGCAGTCAGCCCACGAGAGACTTGGCCAGCAGGCAGCTCGGTGATGAAAGCTGTAAGAAATCCCCACCTGTTCCCCAAGTTACAACAAACAGCAAATTCCCACCAGTTTCCCATGTTTCTAACAACAAATCCCATCCTGTTCCCCAAGTTTCTAACAGCAAATTCCAATCAGTTTCCCAAGTTTCTAACAATCTCCCACGTGTTCCCATGTTTCTTACAACAAATTCCCACCTTTCCCCGAATTTCTAACAAATTCCCACCTGTTCCCCGAGTTTCGTTGCCATTTATACAGAAATGGAAGAGTAGTACGAGGGCGCCCAAGGCTGTAAACGTGTAGAGGGAGTAGGATAAAGGTGTTGAGGGGAGGGCCCGGCCATAAGCCCCTATAACCTTATGCTATCAGCAAAGGATTTGAGGAAGGGGGAAGAGGGGTGGGGAGGAATGATAAGACGATATGTCTACCTAACTTCGAGAGGTGCAAAATACCGGAGGAATGTAAGAGTATGCTTCTGGTCACGTGACGCTCGTTCACGGATGTCCTTTAGCAGGGTCTAACCTGTGTTGGCGAGACAAATATGCGCAGCTAACAAACAGCATTGTGCTGGCTCGAACTGGTCTGCATTTTGTTTTCTGCGAAAGCTTTAGAGCAGGGTTAAAGGGTTAGTAGGGTACAACATATTTTTCTAATGGCTGGGTAAAGACGTGTGAGATACTATTTCTCCAAATCTGGGCGAATACACCTCATCCGTAGTCGCTATCACCACGCATAGAGAGCAACAACAGTGACCTCACGAGAGTACTTGGATGCGTTTTCGTTGTCAAGGCTACAGCCAATGGGAGAGCTGGAATCATAGCCTCGTCGTGGCGTCACGATTTTGACACCTTTGCACGTCGGATGGTTTTTTCCTACTTTTAGAAGCAGAAAATTCATTGACGTGGCGATTGTTCCACAAATGACAAGGCTGATAGCTTTTATGCAGACCGCATGTGTGTGTTGATTGTATTAACCTTCTTCTCGGCATGAGTGGCTACAATAATGGGGCATGCAACGAGATCTCTGTTTTAGTGACACACTGTTCTTAACATCCTATGTCCATCTTATGGACCCTGTCACGCGAGCGCGAAGGCGAGGTATTGACTTGTGTATAGGGAATGTAGGGTGGTTGTGACTGCTGCTTGCTCAGTATTAGCTCCTTGTGCATTACACTCACACAGGCCTGGCCTAGTTTTACGAAGTATCTCGAAAGCCCTTGACGTGATCATTGTCCTCCATTTTCTGAACATCCTGAATGTGGAGATCTCTGTCAGGGCTCTGATATATTACTATTTATATTGCTAGCGAAGCTTGCAGCTAAAGAACGGTGTACACTACTGTTTCGTGTTACAATTGAATGTTTTACAGCACGCAGAGAGGCAGGGGGGAGACAGGGGAGGGGCAGGGACTGTGGGTGACAGTGTACCTACACTCACAAACGGACGATAAAATCTGACCCCGGTACGTAGCAATAACTTTCAAAGCCTGCTCCCTTCTCTCTCTCTCTCTTACACACACACACACACAAACGCTCGCACACGTTCTCTCTCTCTCTAACACATTCTTGTTGGCAATCTCGCTGTCACCATAGTGTCCAGCTGATGAAAATGTGACTAACAATCGTGCAGACATCTCAGAACTACATCAAACCTGTGGTTGAAAACAGAAAACAGCGTTGAGGTCATCTGTCGAAGTATTTCACCACACACCTCGCAAGACGTGTGAATGTACAAATGCCTGTCAGCGCCGTCGAGTGTCGACAGACAGGTGCTGGTGAAAACCAAATGACAAACAGGTGCTGGTGGAAACCGGATGACAATGCAAGTAGACAAACGGGTCAGCCGCGTGCACCACAACCGACTGACAGGGTAGGTCAAAAACAGATGACAAATAGATGACAAAAAGACTGCCGGAATCTATGGTAGACAAAGATGCTGAGTGTGCAAACTGACAAACTAAAGGTGCAACTACACAATGAGTGCAAATACATAACTAAAACTGGGGAGGGAGGTGCAGGAGGAATCTGCGAGGTGTCTCTGCTGTTTAGCTGGTGACATTCGGGTCTCATCCCCCTTTCGTATCCGCTTATGTGGGTTGGGCGGCGTCAGCGTCGCCTGACGAGCTGCAGTCAACATGACGACAGGACGGAATGGTGAGAAGAACATCACGTGACGTGCAGTCAGGGTCAAGTCGTGAAGGTCATCTCCTAACAGCTCAGCGACGTAGAGGCCGTGCATTTCAAACGTGTGGTATTTATGCTGGCGGGCAGGGAGGACCGGAGGAGGTTGTGAAGTGGGGCAAGCTAGGAACTGACGCTGAGGGATGTGCCCTCTCAGTGTTTATTGTGGCAACTCGGAATGCCCTTAACGGCCATTTCTCTACCTTCCTGACATTCTCTTTTCTAGGCAGCCCGCAAAATAGTCATTTACTTTCATTTACACTGAGAAAAACCTTTAAATACTTTATTATCGGCAAGTCTGAGCTTTGTGGTTGAATCTTTTACTACGTCTTGCTGACGTCCTTTTTACTGCATCTCAAAATACAAACCTGCCTGATATCAGTCACACTTTGGCACCCGTGCCGCAGCTGTCCGGTGTCCCACGTTGTCCCGGTTTGGCGGGAGAGTGCTTCCACCTAGAGGCGATTTCGCACTATGAGGAGGGATGAGGAAACGAATAAATTGTCACATAGAAATACTATCCCGAGACGAGAGCTAAGCCTGGACCTTTTGACGAGAATGTTTTAACGAGACGGACCACCTCCTCCGATCCCTACCCCTACTCCGCCGCTTTGATGTTCTCAGTTTTGCGGGCGGGGAACGTGCAACACTGTACCCCTCCTCTTCATACCCTCTCTATCAACGGGACTAAGGGGGAGGGGCACGTTTCTCATGTAGGCCTGACCGTCTGTTGATGTAGCTCTGAGCTTGTATGAAGACAGCATAACACGTCTACAGATGCTTGTATGCACGTGCTTCTGCAGATAACACAAGTGCCTCTCCTGCGCTGCTGTTCACCCGGGGCGATGAGCACTGTAGCCAGCACCGTGAGAGAGGGTAATGTTGAGATCCGTGAAATCATACAACAGTGAACTCGCACGACCACGAGCAGACCATCGCACGCGCCCGCCAACACCGCAAAGCATTGTGGGTTGAGTGAGCAGCAGCTGCAGCATCAAGGATCAGCCGCTGGCAGTCATACCTTTGTCTGTTTGGTCCTACCTGGCCACACCACGCGCCTGCCCGTGGGCCTCAGCAGAGGACACGACAAGACGAGTGACAGATGCAGCACGGGTCGCTGCCTATACAGAGAGCAAAAGATACCCGAAGGACTTCAGCGTTTGTTCCTGTTGCCTCCCTTAACATTATCGAGTTGCTTATCGCCTTTATGAGCGCACGTAACAGCAGAGCGGTTCAGTTCATCGCGACGCTGACGCTGAGGGCGACGTTGAGGTGGCCCAGTGGGAGCCTTCCATGTCCCCAAGACGGTGAGGGTCGTGTGTTCAGATCTCGTCTCAGCCCCACGTATTGTCTCTGGATGTGACATCTGTTTATAGGGCTGACAGGCTTGTCGTGATACACCCTTTAGTTGCTGACGCCGTAAACAGCCAACAACCAAGTGCTTATAATAATCTGTGTGCAGCACCTTTGCCTCACGAGTCAGCTGTCTAAGCAGCCTTCGTCTGTGCATTTGTGTCCCTTCGTTTGACCAGAGGCCGCCTGTATATAGATATATAGCTCGGAGACCGCCTCACCACATACATACACAGCTCGGAGGCCGCCTCACAGTATCCACACACACACACATATAGCTCTTTGAAAGGACTCAACACGAGTTCAAGCTGTTGCTGAACCCACGGACCAGGGGATCTGCGTTGTCATAGACACCGCCAGGCCAGGCGGGAACACTCAGGGTCCCCCCCCCCATCTGTCCAGTCACGTTTTGGTCATTTACGAGCCCCTTTGTCAACGAGTGGCAGTGGGCGCCACTAAAAGAACGTGCTAGCGGAGAATACACTTACTGTTCACTGTGACTGAGTAGGCGGCGGTGATGCAACATGCAAGTGGAGAATGCACTCACTTATTAAAACGACCGACGACAGTTCTTTCTGGTCCTGACAGAATCTTGGATGAGAGCAGTGGAAACATGTCTGGCTCTGTGGACGATGAGGTGAGTCACTGTGTGCTATGGTTTAGATAAAGAGGTGTAGTGTCCTCCAGTCAGTATGTGTGTCCCTTAGTCGCTGCTTGAGACTTGAGAGAAGGATATTTCAGTTTATTAGAATTTGGATTAAATGACAAATGTTTGTTTCTGGGGATATATGTTTACATACCCGACGTTTCGCTGGACTACATAAAATGCGAGAGGTATAAATGCATTTTTGCGTTGTGCTGAAATAAAAGTAAAGATGAAATAGCTATGGTAACATACCTAGATAAAGGTGCTTTACCGCTAGGTAACGGTCAGGCTTAGCGGCAAACTTCAGCAGTCTTTTGGTATTCGTGATGCTGCTTTGACCTGTTTTCGATCCTGTCTCATGGACCGAACCCAGACCGTGTGTGTGAATGGTGTTTACTCCGATGCTTCTGTCCTAATGTTATGTCACGCCTTGCCATGTCACATGTGAGTTATGCTGATGGTACACAGCTTTATCAGTCAGCTCCACTTACTGAACCCTCTGGACTACTGACACGGACAGGAATGCATAACTGATATAATGTACTGGTTGCTCCAGAACTGAATGACGATAAGACTGAACTACTACTTACTTGTCCAAAGAATTTTTTGAGTCATCCTTCTCTCCCTCATTCTCTGCCTATAAACAACTGAACTATTCCTTTCTCTACCTCTGTCCGCAGCTTGGGTGTCATTCTCGATCAGAGTTTGACATTTCATCGGCATATTTCTCATGTCTGCAGAATCGCCTGCCCTGAACTTTGTACATCAGTACCATTCTTCACTATCTCACCACTGATGTAACTAAAACTCTTAATCTGTGTCTTTGTGCTGTCGAGGATGGACAATTATAATTCTCTTTTAGCTGGAATTCCCAAGTATCTTCTTGACAGACTTCAAAGGATCCAGAATAACTCTGCTCGCCTCCTCTGCAGACCATCTAGATATGAACTTATATCATTCGCTTTCTTCACTGGTTGCCAGTCGTGGACCGTATAGCCTACAAACTTTACACCCTGACTTACTCAGCCGTTCCTGGCATGGTCCTCGGGAACTCTCCGAACTCACTCCCATGTATACACGCGCAAGACTTCTTCGCTCTTCTTCTGACACCAGGCTTTCAGTGAGTCCCACTAAAACAAAGACAGAGGTCTTTCTCATACAATGCCCCATCAGCGTAGAACAGATTACCCATCAGCCTTCATCACTCTGATTCTTTAACAACTTTGTTGCGGCCCTATGCTCCTCGAGGAGTAGCAAGGAATGATGATGATGATGAAGTCCAAACAAGACAAATCTTTTCAGAAGGACGATATACTGTGACCCTGTCCTGATTATGAACGTGCATAACGTGTCTGTAATTTACTTTGTGTATGAGTGACTGTATGTTGTAGAAATGAGCGAGTCTGTTATATGGGAATATGGTACATGGTTGTTGACGATTTAGTCTATGTGTGATTTATGTAAAGCGCTCTGAGCAAATCTTTGGATAGGCGCTACACAGATCCTCGTTATTATTATTATTTGTCAATATAGAACAGCGTTGTGATTGTGCCAACAGGTAAAGCTTAGATATAGTTAGATCCCAGTAGGTAGAGCCCAGGTTTAGTTATGCCTGTAGATAAAGTCCAGTTTTAGTTAGATACCAGCAGATAAACTCCAGGTTTAGCGACCTTATGAGTATATCAGTGTGTCAGGGTCAGGATGTTGTGACTGTATCAATAGATAACTCAGGGTTAGAGGCTTAGGTTTGCCATAAGGTAACACGCATAGTTAGAGGAGTTACATTTTGCCATTATAACTCCGGTTCATCGACGTGTCTTGCCTCTTGATTCTCTCTATTTTGTAACCAGAAATCCCATTGAGGCTTTGGATTTTCGTCTACAGAAATGTGAACAAAAACTAACAATGTAGGTAGATAATATGTGCATGGCTCCCTGAAATCTTTATTTGAAGATGATCACAGGATTTAAACTGACTCGATGACACAGAAAAATGATTTACTAATCTTGATACTATGAGGCTGACATGTGATGACCCAGGTTGTTGCACCGGAATAAGTCACTGGTCATCTCTGGGGAAAATATCCGTCTCGTCAAAAAGTGTCTAGTAGTATGGCTATCTGTCCCACCTTATCATACAGCATGAAGAAGCAGTGTCTAGTGCTGTAGACAGCTGTCCCACCTCATCACAGTATAAGGAAGCAGTGTCTAGTGCTGTAGCCAGCTGTCCCACCTCATCACACAATATGAGGAAGCAGTGTCTAGTGCTGTAGCCAGCTGTCCCACCTCATCACACAATATGAGGAAGCAGTGTCTAGTGCTGCAGCCAGCTGTCCCACCTCATCACAGTATGAGGAAGCAGTGTCTAGTACTGTAGCCAGCTGTCCCACCTCATCACAATATGAGGAAGCAGTGCCTAGTGCTGCAGCCAGCTGTCCCACCTCATCACAGTATGAGGAAGCAGTGTCTAGTACTGTAGCCAGCTGTCCCACCTCATCACAATATGAGGAAGCAGTGCCTAGTGCTGCAGCCAGCTGTCCCACCTCATCACAGTATGAGGAAGCAGTGTCTAGTACTGTAGCCAGCTGTCCCACCTCATCACAATATGAGGAAGCAGTGTCTAGGCTGTCCCACCTCATCACAATATGAGGAAGCAGTGTCTAGTGCTGTAGCCAGCTGTCCTACCTCATCACAGTATGAGGAAGCAGTGTCTAGTACTGTAGCCAGCTGACCAACCTCATCGCATAGTATCTGGAAGCGGTGTCTAGTACTGTAGCCAGCTGTCCCATCTCGTCGCATAGTTTAAAAAAGTAGTGCACGCATAATATTCCCCAGTTTGCGCCGAATGCCCTGCTCAGTCAGGTAGAAAGTATTCAATTTCTTCCTTATCTGTGTTTGTGGCGGGCCTGAAGGTAAATGAGACGTGAAGACAGCACATGACGAGTCACTAGGTTCACCCTTGTCAGCAGCGTGGGGTCAGACCGCAAGGCTCACTGACACATTGTCACGCACCCAGTAAGCAGCAGTGTTCTTAGTCCAATCTAACTCCAGTAGATATTTTATGTGCGTGTGAGTTGATAGCAGTGGCAGTTGGTGTCTATGTCGGGTGTACCACAGCCTCTGGGTTAAATTGTACGCGCTTATCAGTTGTTCTTCGTTGCAATAGTCGTGGTGTTGACAATAGATATTGCGGACGGTGGTAGTCTGCGGCGTGTCTGCCCACTCAAAAACATTATTGTGAGAAACCTAGGTCGAGAAATTGTTAAATATCGTTTCTTAACATTCAGTGCACATACATTGTTCTACAAAAAGTATAAAAAAAAGAGAAATCCAGGAATAGTAACTGATCTCGTAACAGATGCTACTGGGTTGTCTGTGCTTCCTCGGCTCTGTTGCGGCGACCGTAAAGCTGTACTCGATGCTCTTAATGTCACAAGACAATATGTACAGAAAATTATACACTTTAGAAATGATTTTTTGTTTTCTTTTACTTTTGAGCATTGCATGGTTGATTGACTAACACACTGACCTATAGCCTGAGATTGGCACACAGGTGATAGTGAACAAACACCTATGGCTTGTGATCATGTCACTACCAACAACAAACACCTGGCTTGTAATCAAGTCAGGATGTTTTCTCTCCCATACCTGACCAACACTTTATCGTCTTTATTAGTTATGGATCTTCTCTATTTTGAGCCGTTCGGTACTATACCTGTCGATGGCACGACTGATGGGGTAATCGAAAACACAAAACATATACCTGGACATAACTTAGAAAGAGCTGCCTGTCACACAGTAATCACACACAATAATTACAATGAAGACATGCTTGCATTACAGTGTAAACCACTCCGGCTGCAGGATTTTCCCACGCATTTTTACTGTACTTTTATCTTATCTTTAATACTTATTCATCAGACACTTCTTGTAAACAAATCAGCGGACCGTAGATGCGATACAAATTAGGTATCATGCCCCGCCAAAGCAGTTGATCGATTTTGTGATCGAAGTGCTTATACTTCTGATTATTGCAGCACTGTCCTGTAAACCTATCACCTACCCTTATCTATTCTGCTGATTGAAAGCCAGCCGTGTTTACGAGTCAGGGCTGTAATAATCAGGAGTATAATACAGGTGTACAAACACTTCGCCTTAAGTTTCTACACCCGTTATTGATATTCCCGCACCAGGACTGGGCCCTGGCAGTAATAAACTTGTGTAGCCGCCACCTCCACTGCGCATGTCCTTGAGTAGCAGGCAGTGTCGGGGTGGCAGACAACAGCGCGTTGTGCTTCCTCCTCACACCTGTCCCATCTCCTCCCGTCACGGTGAGGGCGGCGCCTGAGGGGCTGCAGGGGCACTTCACAAAACATCAAAATCACTGTCGGCGCTTCGCCATCAACAGGTCGTCAGGCTGACAGACCCGCTATGTCGGCTGCAAACTGCCGTTGATAGAACTCTCGACTAAAGTAAGTGCAGACTGCCTGTAACAATCACAAGTGACATAGAAAACACGGGATGTAGCAGCCACAAGTGAACGAGACCACCAAGTGAGTAAGAGTTCCATATCGAGCATTGAGAAGGCAGATGTCGTCTGCGATTTAGAGGATTTGGTAGACAGATACGAGTTACTGACTCGATTAGAGGGGTGTGTGGTGTAAACGAGTAGGTAGACAAAAGTTGTATACGAAATGCATAGACAAATGTTGTGTATGATGTACACGTGTTAGTGGAAACGAGTCCATTAAGGACCATCAAGAAGCAGGTGGGTTCAATATTTCTAGACTGGTCAATGTCATGACAAACGTTACGTTGCAACAGAACTAAAGAAAAAAAACATACAACATTTTACCTTCAACTTCGACATCTAAAATCGGGTGTAAAACAGCCACCAACGGCCGTGGCATTTTTATGCTGTCATTCCTAGGGTACCTCAGCCCTTGTCAGTGTATAAACTAGTGACCGGCGTGGCTGTATATTTACTAGTGACTACGAGTTTCCCTACTGAAGGTGAAAGATAGACATAGGGGGAGGGGAATGGCGGTGCTGTTGCTTATGTTCATATTGATGGTTATGCTTGTGGTGGTGACCGTGCTGTCCTTATCTTTCAGTAGGAGAGTTCAGCGTACCTCTCAGCCTCTGGGGGTACTGAAGGTGACACGTGTCAGCAAGTCGTAGCTCAGTGGCGTTTATCCTGCGCGAGATAGACAAACTCATATGAAATATAGACAAATTGATCGAGAGAGCCGTGTCAGAGCAATGTGTGAAGGTATTACCTATGCTGATCACTCAAGCGGCTAACAACTGAGTACATTCGATCATACGTGATTAGCACGGCACGCAGCCTGCTACACCCTGCCCCCACCACTCGCTGCCCCTGGTTAAAACATCAACTTGGTACACAGTCTCCACCTACCCACCCACCCTCACTACTGCACTTGTAAACGTCTGCCAAGCTTATCAGGCCATCCGTTAGCGCCAACGATCAAGGGCGGCGTCAAAGTGCCGACCCTCCATGTGCTACATACATAATAAGAGCCGCAAAATCTGACGAAAGTCTGCTTCGATTTTGCTTAACGGGGTGGTCTTCGTTATGACAGCAAAGCCCACCGTCTGGGGTGTGCTGATTGTTTGAAGCTGTCGTTGGTTGGAGGAGGGTGGAAGGAAGGGAGTGGTGCCTGTAAGTAACTATAGCAACTGGAGGTCGTTATGACGTCAGCAGGGTGCGATCCTGTCCACGGTACAGAGACCTACTGAAACATCCTGAACACCTACACCACTGCTATCACAAATAACACCATAACACCTACACCACTGCTATAAAAATTACACCAGAAAACCTTCACCACGGCTATCAAAGTAACACAAAAATAACACCAGAAAAAAAGCCTCAGCACTCATTTTCTGGTAGTCTGTTGTGGTAATATGTGTGCACTCAATTCATTCAAAATAGCTTTGTCTTTCCAAGTCAAGATTCCAGTTAGTTTTTTAATGTACACAGGATGGAAGGATGTTTCTGTGCACGGGATGGACTGTTTTTAAACAAAGCACATAATGTCAGTGTATCCATAATTTCGAAGTATCCGATGAACATAATGGCAGAGTATCCAGTGAACGCACTCCAGATAGTGGAAGCTCCGCTTTTAACCTTCTAGTGACCATATTGGTTTTAACCTGTTCAGACATTATCAAAAATTAAAAATACTTTAACAGCTATTTGGGTAGCACATGTGTCTAACGCTGCTACATCCAACGTTCAACTGGTAAATTGATGAATAGAGTTGAACAAAGATATTTCACCCATTGCGGATTTAATGTGTGTACACAGAGAAACCCTGAAGACTACTGTAAACTGTATACCTGTATTTTGGGTACACAAAAACCCTGACGACTACTGTAAATTCTATGCCTGTAATGTGTGTACACAATACAACCATGAAGACTACTTAAACTGAATGTCTGTAACGTGTGTTCACAGAGAAACCCTGAAGACTACTGTGCTGGGCGGAGCGCTAGGGAGGAGGACGAGAGAGCAGAGCGCGTGCGACTGCAGCACCGGTCAGTGTTGGACAGACGGTCCGGCCAGACAGACAACCTCCGAGATCGACACAGCTACACACCTCGCAACGACGGTGTCTCTCAGGTAACGGCTTTTCTGTCAGTACTTCAATGGTAGGTCCTGTCTATCTGTCTGGCTGGCTGGCTGGCTGGCTGATACGTGTCAGAGAGATGGTGAGGGAGACAGAATATTAGATATTTGTGTGAAACAGAGAACATTAAAGTATTTGTATGTTAAGGTATTTGTTTAAAGCCCTGTGTAATGAGTCATTACGAGTATCTGTCCAGAGAGACTGATTTTGGTGACGTTTCCAAATTGTTAACTACATTTTCCTGTTCATCTCCAAGGCTGTGCGAGAATACCGCCAGAAGCGCCAGTCGTCCCAGAATCTGGAATCTGCAGACACGAGTTCTCTGCCCTCACTAGGCGACACCACATCGCACCTAGAGGCTCCAAGAAGACCTCCACGCTCCAGAAAGTTGGCGCAAAACCCTAACAGCCTGGAACAAGCGCACCATAGTGGAAACTCTGTCCCACCATCCTCCAAAAAGACAAGGGCTCCTCCTTCTCCTGCCTCAGAGGCCGAAATTCCGAATGCTCTCCCCTGCGAAGCAGAAACCGTAAAGAGTGTGCAGCAGGTGTCCTTCCACAGCAACGACCAGGAACTGACACTCGCTGACCACTCGACTTGTGACACTACTGACAATCTTTCCGTCGAGGAGAAGGTGACAAATCTTGATGGCACCATTACAGCAGTTTCCAGAACACTCAATAAAAGTGTAAGCGCAGCAGACTGTGACATAACTGCTAGAAATCCTGATGTTTTGACAGCGACAAAAGTGTCTGAAGTTCGGACCCAGCCAAAGTGTGACAAGATGCCTCCTGGAATCGTGAGAGGAGAGGTTCTGTCTGAACAAGAAAACCCTCCCAAGAGCGGTGCCAAACAAGGTGAGACGCATGCCACAGTTCAAGAATCCGCACGCTTTTCTGTCACACAGTCCGAGACCCTTCCAGTCACAACGTCTGTGGAAGCAGCAGGGGTGGGTGTGGAGGGCAGCGACGGAGGGCAAAGAGGGCAGCAGCTGCGCGCGGCACTTGACCTTGACCCCCGCTGCCCCAGTGACGCCTCCTCAGCCTACGACTCGGATGCAGAAAGTATGCCCCCGCCCTTGCCGATATCTCCCCCTCCGTTGGCCGCAGCGAACCCAGCGCCGCCCACGACGTGTGATGGCAACCTGGTGTTAGGGGAGAGTGTAGGACAGCAGTGGTCACCACCAGCAACCACCAACGACCTTATGGACCAGCAGGTACTCGTGCACTTGCACATAATCATTTGCCTCGCAGGATCAGGGCTCGTATTTATGAGACATATTTATCCGGCCTGTTACCCTACCCCAGATAGCGGCTAAAACCTCGATTTCATTAACTCAGGGTAGACCTACCCAAATAATTTATTGAAGGGCTTTTCCTCTTACCTCCATGCCTCCCCCCCGCAACCATCGATGGGGAAATTTAAAAATAACGTTAATTATTTAGTCACTTTAGAATGCTTAATAATAGTTTCCGAACCTAAAAATTAAAAAACCTGTTAGCGGCAGTTACTTCGTCAGTTTGTAGTTTGTGACCTGAGGCCTTTCTTGTGTTGGGGTTTGTGCAGGTAATATGTGTTACTCAGATCCAGACAAGTGTTTTCGCACTGGATGCCTCCGCGGTTAATGCACCGGGTCAGACACAGGGCGCAGACATCAACGACCCCAGTTGTTTTGATGAATCCTTGGATTTCGGAGACACCAATACAAGGAGTTTGCACCTGTACACTGTGGCCAACAACACAGAAGACACGGTTTTACATGGTACGTGGATAATACTACACCTGTCCAGAACCTGATTTCAACATATCAGTTTTTTTTCTCCATTGATCAATCAAAAAATATTTGAGAGGTTATAAAAATATGTGCATAATATGTTAAGAGGTGAAAATGAAATTTTTAGTTTATTATGAACGTATATCATTCACCCGCCAGTTTGTATGAGGATTGTCAGAAGCTGACGAGTGTTTGTCCCGAATCTACCTACTGTCTGTCCGACCCGACAGCCACTAACTGTTGTTTGCGTGCCGGTGTTGCAGCTGACAGTGGTGTGCAGCTGATGTCCGGTGTTCTCCCATCACCTGACTATTCTGAGGTTCCTGGGCACCTGGTGTCCTGTGAGCAGGACACCAGGTCATCGCAAGACAAGGGAGATGACTCCAGCGTTGTCATAAAGCTGGACTGTAGCGCAGGCAGAGACTCGGCCCTTGGGGACTCCCTGTCCACAAACGGCGAGCGTCCTGGCAGTCTGCAGCTGAATGCAGCATCGTCTGGCTCCTCCACGGACCGCACGTCCCTTTTCTCACCCTCCCTGTCGCCTGTCTCTCCCCAGGACATGTCCCCCAGAGGGCGTGACATTGTGGAGAAGGCGCGCCACTTTGCCGACATGGTCCACAAGCCCAGAATTGCAGCCAAGCGCGACCATGTGCAGGACGATTTGGACCAGGGCACGCTGCACGACCTGGAGCTGCAGCGCCGCGCGGCAATCTCGCAGTCAACGGTTCGCCGCGGAGACGCCAAGAACGTGCTGTCACCAAAGTCAACAGGTGAGGCCAGCCTGAGTCCTCTTCTCTTGTAAACATGTTGTTGACACGTTCGTCTAGATCTCCCAGCAACAGATTAACATTTGGTGTCTTACCTCCTACCCCCCCCCTCTCTCCTTTCGTGAGACTGTCACAGCTCATTAGCACCCAGACCTAACCGGTTGTTTCAGGTTTTTCACAACACACAAAAATTCTTGTAATGACGAGGAATTAAGTCCCATTGTAAACTAAATGGATTGGTCTTGTTATTTAAAAAAAAATTTGCAGGGATCTCCTTTTCTCTGGATTCCTATATTTTGCTCTGGAACAACCTTATATGGATTTTTTTTTTACCCCTGTAAGATGTTATCTGTGGGTTCGAATTTGAGGATGCGTTAATCAAGTCAAAAGATTATCGCCAACTGTAACGTTAGTGACCTCCCTTGGAACAGTTCGCAGGGAAAGTGACGTCACTGTGGTGTACTGTAGGAGAGAGGAAGGGGTGTTATGAAATAAGTATAGACCTTGAAATTAATTTTTGCTTGTAGTCCAGGGGTCTGCAAGCCTGTCTGTCGCTACTAAACAAGCTTACTGTGAAATCTCTTCTTGGTTTCTGCAACCAGCTCGCTTCAGCTATTTCACTGATTATGACAGACAAGAACGTTTTCACAAAATCTGTCACCATAAAATGTCAAAGCAACAACAGTCTGTAATAGCAATATAGAAACAGTCTGTTATTACAGACAGCAATATAACGAAAGTCTGTAATGGTCATATAATAGTTGTGCTGCGTACGTGTGCAGTGCTCCTCCAGCCAGTCGACCACGTTGTGTGTGTGTGTGTGTGTGTGAGAGAGAGAGAGAATCAGAATCACTTTATTGTCTGGGCCATCGACAGACATATGCTATTTTCGGGACTCGTCTCTCTGGTCCAATGCTTTGAAGACTAATCCAGCGAGAGGGTTATAAATATTAGTTGTAGTGTCTGACATTATAAGCTGGAATCAGAATACAGAAGGTCTCATAATATTTTACGGGGAGGTAGCTTTCTCGCAAATCCAAATACATAGGACAGAAAAATAGAAAGTGTATTTCTAGATGTGTATGTGAGAGAGAGAGAGAGAGAGAGAGAGAGAGAGAGAGAGAGAGAGAGCTGACAGAAAAATAGTCAGGGCAGGAGTCTGCAAAGAAACTAAAACGCAGCACAGGCAATTTGTGCTGAATACGAGAACGGATGGGTAGCCAGTGTAGAACACGAAGGAGAGAACGACATGGTCCCACTTCCTAACTCTAACCACCAGCCATGCAGTGGAGTTCTGTACTCTCTGGAGTTTATGAAGAAGTTATGCGGGGCAGCCTGCAAGCACGGAATTGCAACAATCAAGCCGAGATAGAAGAAGCTCACAAACAAAATTATACTTAATTATACATTAATTAGTGAAGATATCTAAGTTGTCGCTGACGTCACGAGTTCGGGGGGATAATTGTGTCGATCCGTTAATGAACTTTTACATCCACGGGCCTAGGGCGGGGATCGGTAGGCTTAGTGCTTCCGAGGCAATGAGTCCGGGCAATGCCCTCACGACACGGGGATTTCACAGCACAGAACGTGTTCACAAGGTAGATAACAGCACAGAACGTGTTCACAAGATAGATAACAGTACAGAACGGGTTCAAAACATAGATCACTGGAGAGGTCCCCTCAGCCTAGTTCTCACCAGCACAATCTCATTGATACCAAACAGTTCAAGATCCTTTCGTTGAGACAGCATCGAATTCGTCCTTTTACGACGTTATAATCTCCTCTAGTTGGTCTCTTAGCAGTTCATTTCCCTCGGTTAATTCGTCGATGCATGTCTTATTTATATATGAATACGAATCAATGCCATGTTGGGAGTTCGGTGATGTGTTGCATCAAGGACTGGTAGGAGGTTTCTGCTTGCTGCGAGATCTGGTGAGTAGTGATGTCTGCTGCATAACAAAGTGGACTGGAACTGCTCCAGAAGGGGGAGAGAAGTAAAGAGAATATCACATACAAATCAAATTCGCAGTTTTTAGTATGGGGTGGTATAATTAAGTAGAGTTAACTGTTTTGGGGTTTTTGTTCATTTCCAACGGGAGCGCTCAGAAATATGTGTGTCTGCGCCTGTGAACTTTACTTAAAAATGAATGAAACCATTTGTACCATAGCTCAGCTAGTGTTGGACTTAAAGACCTACCCTGTTGGTGACACATATCACGCTCAAAAGATTCATACCACTTATTAATGCCTCGAACATTAAATCCCAAGGAGAGACACAAATCTCAAGAAATTAAATAAAAACAATTTTTTTCGGTTACATCACTACCAGTGGCATCATGGCTGACAACAGCATGGCTAATACCACTTGCCCAGAAAATACTGAATCTCGGAAGTCTAAACGCAGATATGGAAACTATTGTGTCGTTATTGAATAACAGAAAAAGATGGGGACGGAATAAGTGTTCTTACCTTCCCAAAGGAGTCATCGTTGAGAATACAATGTATTAGCTTCGTTGGTGTGTGTAGAGCAGACTTCACTGCGCCTACCCACTAATCTGTTGTAGGCGAACGTCACGTTCCTTCTGACTGTTGCCCAGTAACGTATACATTGAAGAAGTAAGAGGCTCTGAAGCACCGCAACAGCGTCTTCTTCCATGGGTCCCTGCCTGCTATACAGACTTTTCCTCCTCCAACAACACAGAGTAGCTGCACGATATCTCGATAAATGTACTTCAAATTCAACTTTTCAGGCCACAGTATTATAGCTGTGACCGACGACACAGTGTTATTAGTAACTTGCTCACAATAAATAATAAGTAAGGAATTTCTGCAACAGCCTTCCCAAAAATATATCTTTTCTTTTTTTATTTTGTGCGAGCGAAAATCGTTTTTTGTTTGTTTGTTTTGGTGCTGTTGTTGTCGCCAACAACCGTATGAGCCTATAACAATATAAACATGCAAATCAGTCCCGATGGAAAATTTTCACACTTGAGGATTTTGTGACAGTGTGTAAGTAAATGAACAAACATAAATTGAAACGGTCGTCTTCGCTACTAGAGCACGATGGATGAAGATCTTCTAATGAACCCGATGTAATGTTCCGCCATCTGGCCGTTATATGCTTGACAAGACACAGTGACGTCACACGTTATTCACGCATGGGACTGGGAGCGCGATTTTGCAGGACTTGCTGATTGCAGGTGCAAATCACCAGCTTCGAAATTCAGGCACTGAAATTTACAGCGTATACTTATATTATCCCCACCTACTAGAATCAGTTTATAACTCGGACTTTAAGGGTACTGGTATGACTGTCTGCCAATATATGGAGTATATGGCAGTGCAGGCAGTCGAGCAATTTCTTAGCTTATCAGTGCCTCTCCTCCCCTCCCTCCGTTGTGCGACAGCACGTTATAGGGAGGGTCATTTTTTTTTTTTTTTGTCACGCTGCCGGCCAGTGGAAGAGGGGGGCTCCCGAAATGGGGCGGCGAGTGCTACCCGTAGATATCATACTATAAACAACATGGGGGACAGCGTCTCCAAGCAGGACATGTGCAACCGCATGTACGCCAACAAAAGAGGTGACAACACCACCAATCGTGATCACAACCGGAGACGCCAGCACTCTCCCTCCCCTTATCCCACGCAGCCGTGTTTTGTCAAACCGAGGGCATTGTGCCCTGCCCCAGGCATAGGCGCTGTAACGTCACAAGTGCATGCGCCGTTTGACAGGAGGCGCAAATCTTGAGCGCCCCGGTACCACTGCACCCCTCTGTTCACCTGAAGCGGACGAGAACGGTTGACAGCGTCACCTGTGTACCTGCGCCAGCCATTGATCGCCCGGCCCTCGCTCCGCTCCCCGCTCCACACCGCGCCGCCCATCTCTTGTTTATCCTCCGCCAAAGCCGCCGAACTCGGTGGGGGGAAGCGGCTGTCGTCGCAGTTTTCTGTTGTCAGGCCCCGGAGTAGTGTTTGCGATCAGAGAGGAACTGACCACGACTGACCACCCCTTAACCGGCTCCGCCCGCCCCCCGCCCCCCCCCCTGTGGCAAGATGCTGACCGGTTCAGGGATCTTCGACAAATGGAGAAAAATCTACCAAACAGGTAGGGAGAGTAGTACATTCAGCTTCGTTGTTTAAGCATCTTTGTAACAGCCCTCGTGGAGGGTGCTTTTGATGGGACCGTGTATTAGACTGGACACTGCCATTATCACCATCGCCACCCTTATAAAGTCTCTTTGTTGTCTTTCATGCCATTGCTATTATTAAATGTTACCGTTTCATTTGAGGTCAATCAGTTAGTGGTCTGAACTGATATTTTTCTTTGTGACTGTCGCTGGCGACAGAATTTCTACATCATCTGTCAATCGTTAACAGTTTGGCACCGACATGAACATTCTTCTTCGTTATTATAGCTATAGCATGGCAATAATTGCTGACCAGTGCAGCAGTGGGTTTTTATATGCACTTTGTTTTTTAGGTTTATTTTGTTCTGTCAGCATCAGTTTATTTTTCTCTTCCAACGAAAGGGAAAAAAACCCTAGCTTTACCGTGAAACAAAGGATCTGCGTGAAGACACCAAGATGTCGATACTGGGTGTAGTCTGTGTTCGGTGTGTATTGTATTGTCTACAGAAGATCAATTGGCGTCACTGTCACGTGATTATACATGTTAGCACGTGACTCTCCGTGACGGTGACAGTCGTGGGGCCAGGAGGTAGGAGGACTTGATTACTCGTTGTTTTGTTAGAAACTGTCGGGTTTGGGGCTCCATTCACTGATCAGGAAGAAACAAAGGTGGTGTTGAAGGTTGATCAACATGACCTCTTGATCGCTAGGAGTGGTGCGGCCGCGTGCAGCGCTGTAACGATGTGGATTCTGCTGCAGCTAATGCTGTGCAACTGTAAAATCTGTTGTGAGAGCAGACAAGCCTGAGTGTGTGCCAACGGGCGGCTTCACAAACACGTCAGTCGGTCGTGCAGGAGTCACCACACAGGTAGAGTGAATCACCGCTTACCCCTCCCCCAGAGGGAGGAAATTAAGGCGGCCATAAGAACTACAGCACCCCCGGTCAGACGTGGAGGTGGTGTGTGTGTGTGTTTGAGGGGGAGGGGGAGTGGTCACGAGGAATGGAGAGGAATGTCGTTACAGGTGAGTTATTATTTCGTCCTCGATCACGAGTACCTTACCCGCCCCGCCCCCTGCTGAGCCTCGCAACAACAGTGACACGTGGTGCGTAACACTGGGGAGGGGTTAATAGGCGAAAGTGCTTGAGCTTGCAAGTGGGGGCCTCTTGGCTCCTGTATTACAGAATGGAGACGGGTGGGGGCTGGCCGGGGTTTGCATCCCTCAAACAGGATGTTGGGGCATGAAAACAAGAGGTACAAAGCTGAAAACAGCTGAGAGATGAAACAATCAGCCGTTGAATGTTTGTACGAGCGGATGGACAAGCAATCGACAGACAAAGCTCTTGTGAAAGACAAGCGTGTAGAGGCGCTGAGAATGTGCGTGGAGCGTATGGACTGCCATGTGGACAGAGTCAGATGTTGCAAAACATGACGGGCATACGACAAGTCTAGCCAATCTCTCTCTCTCTCTCTTACTCGCACACATTATCACACACTCTCGCTCTCTCTCTCACACACACATAGGGATATAATTATATATATATATATATATATAATGTCCTGTCATAAACAGTTATACTGGGAGGATAACGTTGCAGGTAGGCGTGGTAAAACCGGTAAAATATGTGGCTCGTATGTTCTCGAACACTTTTGAAATGCTAATGTTAAATAGTGCTAGAAGTAGACTCAAGGTTACACCCTGTTTTTAAGCAAGTGTTGCGAGAGAAATGAAGTCGTTGTCAAGTTCTGAAGTTTACAGTCTGCTATATACCAACTAAATGTGAGATGAGGCCGTTAAAGCAGAGTCTTATATTTACAGCCTTTAGTAATACACACCGTATACATCCATCATAGCCTTTGAATATTATTTTAATATTTTATTATGACAAGTTTTCTTTTACGTGATTGATGGTCAAGTAAAAACAAAAATTCCCACACTTAGATCTTGGGCAATTTGTGTCCGCTGAAGTAGGCAGGTCTCTGCATAGAGTACACGCTATTTCTGTATAGACGGATGACATAAATCTCTGTTTAGTGAAAGTTAATGGCTGAAACTGGTCTCTAAAGGCTCTCGGAATGACCATACAACCCAGCTGTATGCCGAATTTGAAGTGCGCATTTCCTTCAACGTCCATATACGCGGAGATGAAACTCTGTAAACATTCATGCTAAACACTGGGATGGCCAAGGTACAAACATCATCCCAACAACAGAAGATCTGAGTCAAATCCAACGTCGCTGTCGCCGCCCGAGATGGGTGTCACGTAGTATCAGGGCGGACAGGTGACGACTCCCGTACTCCAACTTGTCGGCCGCTGCACTGATGACGTCAGACCCAGGTGCGCATCTGACCGTACATGGCGGCGGCACCCAACGAGATGGTAGCGGGTGGTCCTTGCTTGCTTGTTCGGGGTTGCGGTCCAGCTCGTGTTCAACCGTTTGCATTCTTTGCTGGTCGGTGAGGGCAGAGAGTGCAAGCCACAACATTTCTCTTCGTCATCGAGGATGGAGGAGCCGTCATCTTTCTCGTCGCTGGCCACGCTGGTGTTGTCCATACCTGTTGCCCAAAGTCAAGGTCAGTTTTCAAATAGTGGCTGTGGGACGGTACTGATCCCTTCGTTTATCCTACTTTTCCTGTTTTTTATTGTGCAGTCGGGATATTTTAAAACAGCAGCACCTAGATGTATGGTGTACGACCATTAGTAGTCTCATATTCCTTATTCGTTTCGGGAAAGAAGCTAGATCGTGATAGTCGTCGATCTTGTCAGTCCTTGTACTGTGATGTCTGATTCCTGGTTTGTGAAGATCGGCGAACGCTATGTGCAGGGGGCGCAAACATATTAATGCACAACGTGTCGTTTGGAATCTTTCATCTGCTTTGAAGATGTTACAGCTGACTGGCTGTATATGTTACAGAAAGGGAAAATAAATCATAAAAATTATCAGATTTCATGTAAGAGATTCTGCGATATGTGGGATCAACCTAAAATTCATGCTTTTACTTTTCACGTGCTACTGGAAATCACTTGTTTACGAAGTTGGATCGAGGACATCAGACCTATATTGAGAACTAAACACGAGATATATAGTCCTACCTTAGACCTTAGTTTAAGGGATCACCAGGATCCCGCATGTCCAATTCAGCCACTTACAAGGTCGTTGACACACTATCACAAAATAACAGAAGGGTAGAGCAGTTGATGGCTCCACGCTTATGCGAGGTGTAATTTCAGGTCCACGTAAACATGTAACCCAACAGATTTATCAACTCTAGATAAAAGGCGAGAGAGTAGGATCGGGGAATGTTGGACAATCGCTAGCCAAAGGGCATATCAACGCCGGCTCCTGCACGACATACCCAGGGGTGTGCAAGTCTGCTCACGCACACGGTGCTGGGTGTCTTCGTTAGAGGCTGTCTGTTCTCAGCGGAATTTCGAGACAAGAGTGAAAATCCTCGTATTGTCGCTGGTCACTGGTCCGCTCTGCCCAGTAGTTACGGCCGAGGGATGACGAGAAAGGACACGGACTGGTGCGGGGACTGCTTGGCAGTCGGTCATAATCCCGACAGTAAGTGTTCGCGTCTCAGAACGAGGGATAGGAGGCCTCACGATCAACGAAGAAGATCAACGGTCCGTGCACCATCAACTCTTTTACGAAGATCGGGAGGGCCCGCCACGTGACATGAGACAACGGTGGAGTTGTTTATTTGGGGAGTCGGTTGGGAGGACACAGCAGTTTAGTGTATTTGTGTATAAGCACGCCTGCGCGGGTGGCGGAGAATTCGAGAGTACATGTGGCCCGAGGCAGCTCTGCCCATTCCGCGTGCCTGTTCCTCGAGGTTCAAGACACACGCCGATTAAGGTCCATCAGACTCAAAGATCGAGAAATCAGCCTCCGATGGCATCAGTTATTTGCTTCTATCAGGCGCATGCACATTTACAACACCTTCTTACACAAGTTTGTTTATGCATTGACCCCTAATATGACTTCTGGCACCTTGGCAGCAACAGTGGGCCCCCGCCTATCTTGGCAAGCGTTATTAACTGGTCCGTATTTGGTTCATTACTTTAAAATTGACTTCACATGCGCCTGAAGTGACGTTTGTACAAAATACGAAGTTTCTACACACCTGTACATACAAAACGGAGAGGTGTCAGTATGCAGTGGTCGTATATGTCTTTTGACTGACATTCGCAGGCTCTTATTTGACGACACAGGTGCAGCGGGTATTAACGCCTGACATCACAGTTGTGACTGATACTGACCGAGGACGTCACTGGTGTGACTGATACTGACCCTGGGCGTCACTGATGTTGCTGCTAACTGACCCAGGACGTCACTGGTGTTGCTGCTAACTGACCCAGGACGTCACTGGTGCTGCTGCTAACTGACTCAGGACGTCACTGGTGGGGGTGATACTACTTCAGCAGCATGACTGGTACTGACGTTTGACGTCACAGCTGCGACTGCTACTGACGCCTGACGTCACACGTTTGCTGTTCACACCTGCCTCCTTGTTAATGTTGATCGTAGTGGTGTTGTGAAAAGGTGCTATATATAAACAATTTGTTTAACCTTTTTATACTTTTATCATGCACAAAAGCCTGATATTGGTTCATTATTGTAATCTAGCTGACGGTAAAGACGCGCCACCTGTATTGATATTGCAGTCCATCAAGGGCCAATAATTAATATGAAGCACACAGAGGATTAAACTATCAAAGGGACACAACAAACCTCTTTTAGAGTTAGTGAAGTAAATCCCGTTGGAAGTTGGAGCTCGCAAAGTGAGGAGTGACGAGTATACAAAGGAAAGAAAAACCGGTAATACAACCATTAGAAGGAGGAAAGTATTCTTTTACAGGATATGGGCAGCAAAGCAAAGAATGTGAATTACCTTCCCTGATATTCTTTCCTGAGTGGCAGTTGTAACTACAACTCACTCTCTAGTGACACGTTGCTGTCACTGGGAAAGAGGCAAACCATGCCAGGGTTTTACATCTCGGCCGTCACGTCTCATTGCTGTGCCATTTTCTGAACATATTCACTTCAGTGGTTATGTCGACTGTCACAATCTATACTCTGTGGTCTCAACCCATTTTCGGGGTACCACGGTGTATATACCTCAGTGATATACATCCGTGTAGGTGCTAGTTTCACTACTACCCATGTACAGGTCCAGACACTTGACTAATTCCGTCTGCTGGCCAGTGCTGGGTTCGAGTTCTTCACCTTACTCCTCGTATCAGTTCTGACAGTAGTAATCAACTACTTTCTCTATTTTAACACCAAAAGCTGGAAGATCCCTGTTTGTGATTGTGTGTGTGTGTGTGTGTAGATATATGTGTACCACTTTCAGCCTGTGTCAGCACGTTATCATAAGCCTCGTTCACATTCTTACCTGTGGTGATCGTCTGAGTGCGTGTGTCCTCGGTGTGTCAGGCTGCCGCAGGTGACAGCATATCAGTGCTGAGACCTGTCAGCAGTCTGAGCTCACTGCCTGCGGGCCAGGAAGCTGCCTGTCGCTCTTTTAACCCCTTGTTAACCAGCTCGCTGGGCGTGGCTTGCACCAGGCAACGGGCGGCTGTGGGGGGGGGGGCTCAGATATGGAGAGTTGAGGGGGTTGAGGGGGTTGAGGTGGGCACTCGTCGTCAGGCAGGACGAGATAAAGCGATTTTCGTGCGCGCAGAGCTTGTTGCTCATCGACCTGTCGGTGCGGACGCTCGCCCATTGATTGGGACCGTGGGTTGGCGCGACATATATTTGCTGCATCCCGCGCACCTGCCAGTGCGCCGTGTGTTGGGCGACAGGGCAGCGTGAGAGCGTGCGACTCGGTGTGCAGTGTGGCAAGACATCGGTTTGTGGTAAGTCTCAGCAGACTCAATAATCTCTCTTCGCACCTTGTGGGTATAGTGAGGGTGATCACTCAAGCCAGTCGTAGATCTGAACCTTCCCCTTCACTTCTTAGCCCTGACCCTGGGACAGTGGGTCTGCACATCTTGGTTCTATTTCGTTCTTCTTTCAGCCCGTGGTAGTAGTCGACACCAAGCATTTTGCAACAAGCAGGTCTGTGCAGGACGTTTGCTGATGATACATGCGAGAGTGGGTGGGCGTCGTCTTGGTCAGACGATCCCAGGCCACCGGCGAGCGATACGAGTTGTGTAGTAGGTTTGAGGGTGGTCAAGACAGACGTGGGCGTAGCCTTGGGAGATGTTGACCTACAGAACGTCAGATTGGTCGCACTGGCACTCACGGGAGTATAGGCTCATCGCACAGAAAATCACGGCTATTATTACTGGATTGCCACTAACTTCCATACACTGCTATATAGTGTCACTAACTTAGATACAATGCTATAGATTGCCATCAACTTAGACACAGCATCATACATCGCCATTATCTTAGGTACACCACCATAAATTGCCACTTGCTTTAACGAAGTCACTCTGAATCTCCGTTTATTTTATAGCGACATCACAAAATTTCAAACAGCTCTAAAAACATCGTTTGATTTTCACTAACTGTAGTGATACAACATTTTTTTACATGATGTAATGTCATTACTGAACTGATGGCACGTAAAAGAAGCTGTGGGCGTGGCCCCGTGGACATGGACAACCTACAGACATGTCAGATTAATTGTTGACTCGGGTATTTATATGATTGCAGACTAATCGTATAGTAAAGCGTTGTTAATAACACACCCACTTTCTACTAGCTTTGTTATCTTGCACTAGTTGTGATAACACCTTTGCCATTACCGGTAATGACGTAACTGTGCTGCCACTAACGCACTGATGACATCATCACACACACATATATCTGTAAAAGTTGTTTCCTAAAAAGGAGCTCGGCGGCTAACAAGCACTTCAACACAGTCAAGGCTGTCTACGCGGCTACTTGAAATCCCGTGTCGTGCAGTGGGATATTGCTACCAGCCCTTCACCAGGCCATCGCGTGCCACTTGATCATACAGGCAAGTGGGGCGACTTGTTCACAGGAAAGACAGGTGGGCACCTAGGTGGGAGGGAGGGTTGTTAAATTCCCAGGTGAGGCAGAAATGGCGGGGTGACATCACTGACATGTAGGTACTTGAACAGCGCGATCCGGGCTGGCAGACTGCTGGACACGCAATACGTGACATTAATCTTTAGTGCCGAAACCTTTAGTACGAGAAACATAGTAAACAGTTCTTACAATTCAACAACTAAGTGCCAGTTTCTGAAAGCCTGTTCAAAAATATCGGTTTAGGTGTGATGGAGATTTTCATGGATTCTAATCTTCTGCTGTAATTCCTTTTACAGTATAATGGCACGCTGTGTTCTAGCTGTTAGGAGCGTAAATGTTCATTTTGTGGGTTAATGGGAAGCAGTAAACAATTCAGCAATTTGTTCAATTAATGTCATTATTATGAAGTGTTACTTGCAAATATATGGTGTACGTTTAAGTCACAGGAACAGCTGTGAATGGAGCGTCAAAGGTCTCTTCACGGGTTAATGAGACTACCAGGCAGTGTTAACTTGTGGATCCCGGCACGAATAAGACTTGCAGCATTTGACATTAATCACGCGTGCCACGGTGCATTGAAAGGCAAACATTTAGTGCTCATTCATTTTTTCCTCATCGCCTACTGGTTAAGGTTTATAAACGAGAAAACGTGAAGTGGCCTCCAGCTTGGGACTGTGAGTAGCTTGCGGTGAAAGCTAGTGATCTGGGAGAGTGAGTGGCTTTCTGGGAAACCTAGGTGTGTGCCAGCACCACCCCGCTCATCGGCACTGCCTGCCCTCTTACACGACTATAGTTAGGAAGTGGCGGGGGGTGGGGGTGGAAGAGGAGAGCATTTGTACTTGGAGGTCTGCAGCCAGTGTCACCACACGTCCCTGTGTCGCTCTGACCTGACACTGCTCCTCACCCAGGTCTGCTGTTTACCTGATTTGCACCTCGTCTTGCCTCCCCTTTTCACATTGTCGATCGATATGTCAGTCATCTGACACACTGACCCCTCTCTCCCTCGCTCTTTCTCTTGAAAAAGCCGCGTACCTTTAATGAATTCGTTCATTAATTAGTAATAGGGATTGGAGCAGACATACATAGTAGTCCACTATAATGAGACTATAGCCCACTCTGCATCAGTCCATCCTGGCTTATAGATGGTAGGGTCGATTGTCGCCAGGTGGTGACAGTTTGGTGCCAGTAGCAAGCACTGTATGTGTCCCACTTCACGCTGACAGTTCAGGTCGGGGTGTTGGCAGAAGTGCCGGAGATACCGTCACTGGGCCTCGGCTCGCCTACCGTTGGTTACCTGCCCTCCCACACCCACCTCCTGAGATGTTTACGTGTGACGGTTGCTGTTGTAGTTTCACTCCTGACACCTCGCTCAGTCACCAGGCTGGTCAACGTGCGGCCCGGAAAGAGGGGTTGACTGGAAGGTGTGAGAGGGGAGGGCGGTGTCAATAATCAATCATTCAAAGAGGCTTGGCGGCTCGGCAGCCCGATTAGTCAGGAGGCGGCCTCTTTAGGCTGGACAGGTGTGCGGGAGCTGGTGTGGCCCGGGTGTCGGCTTAGACACGCGAGTTGTTCTACCAGGTGTGCATTCTCGTCCTGTGAAGCCAGTGGTGGAGGTTACAACGTTCACCGTCTCCTTGGCCGACACAACGCCAATTGTTTGTAGGGTGATAACAAAACTCCAGTCCGCACCGGAGTCGCCGCCTTTCTGTCGCCCGTCACTATTGACAAGGGAGGAAACAATTACACCTATCATGGATATAGGTGAGTTCTGACTATAGGCGAACCATAGCAGTGCCACAAGTGGAGCTTTGCCTTTGGTCTTGTTTTCCATGGTGGTTGGTGTTTTTTTCATGCGTTGTGTTTTAACCGCCGTGCTGCAGGCAAGACATTATCTTTGCCTTATTTCAATGTTGACTCTTTGATGTATGCCCAAGTCCACACGCTAAAGATCAGGTCAGTGGGGTTGACCTTAAGAGGTCGATCGGGTCAGCAGTCTTGACATTATGTTTATTCCACAACAGGCTTCTGACTTTCATGCTGTTGTAGTGCTTTACCAGTGATGATGCATCTGTCTCATCGCTAATGATTTTAAATGGCTCATGAGTATGAAAAGAACCAGACATGCCAGTTGCCCTGCTGCATCTGCAGTCTGATGTACAACATAAAACTGTATAAAACAGGTTTAAAACATGTCTTGTTATCTAGCAAGGAAGAAGCTTTATGAATACATTACATTTATAGCTGTGAAATATGAAGACACAACATACAGACACAGCCACCATAGCTTGCTAACTTTTTTGAGAAATGAGAGCTGTGGGGAAGAGGATAGAAAGACAAAAACCAGCATTGCCAGTTTTGCTTTTTATGTTGACAAAAAGAACTCATTTTTATTCTTAGGGCTAATCCAGTGTTTCTAATGAGAGTTTAAACATGTACGTGTTAAAAATGTTTATAAAGGTAGATATATGCATTTGAAAATCTACATACAGCCATGCATATAAAATTATTTTTATAACACACACACACACACACACACACACACACACACAAGCTATGACCATGGTATCAGTGAGTTCAGATGTTCGTTATTTTATCCTACTTACACTGTGTAGGCATTCTGTGTCCCAAGATTAGGGGTGGGCAAGGTTTTCTTTGGGCCGGTCTCAAAATTCTAAGCTATAGGGCAGGCTGGTAAAATACCAAAAACCCATGCGAAGTGACTACACAACAAACCTAGTGATAATGGAATGAACAAGAAATGAGTACAAAATGGAGTTCACTAACTGAATTTATTGTGTAAAGTGAAGCTGTTTGAATTCGCTCACATTAAAACTTTAAAACCAGCCTTTCCTTTGAAGGCAGCTTCCCTCCTCCCCCCCCCCACTCCCGATGTCTCTAACGACTCCATCAGACATGTCAGTTGTGTTATTTTTCATCTTTGTACTTTGTCTGTGTTAGAATGTTACGAACTGCCAATTTCTAATGCTGTTGTACATAATAAATTAAATTTCAATCAAATTAACAGGCTGAATAAAACAATAAAAACAAGTGCACCACATATTGGCATATGAGCTGATCCAAAGATGGCCGTACTTTGCCCACCCCTGCTGAAGACCATTTTCAACTGAATACAGCATCAGCTTGTGTAGTCAACATGTAGTTAGTATACAGTACAGTAATCTGTACTGAAATGGTTTCATTCTTATCTGACTGACCATGCACATGTTTGCAGCTGCAGATCTGAAACTCCACACTGAATCCCCAAGATGTTTTGCCACCACATTGCAGGCAACAGCTGAAGGATAGATATGCTCAAGTAAACAAAAGACCTTAGACGGGCAATAATAACCAAAACATGTAAACCAGTGATCACAGGAAGATGATTTTACTCTCCTCATGTGTGTGCGTGCACCTTTGTGTATGTGTATGTGCCCATTATTTTTATATTGCTTAGTGCACAAATCTCACTGATTCTCTCTAAAAAAATATTAACATTTTGACAGATAACTGTATAGGGCATGAAATCAGTGCACTTTACAAAGCCTTTTTTTCTGAAGCTTTGCACCATGAGCCATACATCCGTGCTATTCAGTTTATCTCTATCTTGGTGGTCTTTTTTGTTGCCTTTTGAACAAGCCTCTGTGAGCTCAAACAATGTTGCTCACCCGGTTTTCTGTCAGGATAAGACTGAATGCTGCATCACTTGTCGCAATCCTAAACTGGTCTGGCTGCTATTTTGTTTATAACACCAGCTACAAGACTGCTACACCAGTTAAGATACCTTCATTGTAGTTGGCCTTATTTTCCCATTTTACTGAAAATATCTTTCAGATACTTAAAAACAGTCTGCTCTGTCTCTGTCCGCAGGTTTAGATTCAGATTTTGTTTTAAATTTATTCCTTGATTTTTTTTCTGTTATTTTCATTTTCATTTCGGTTGTCATTTGCATTTGCTGTCATCATCATCACTGGAAACCCCCTTCTAGAAACTCCTATGATAGTTAATGAATGAATCACACAGGCATCACTGCCAGATAGAAGAATAATAAACAAGTATAAGGCTACTTCCAGACTAATAAACAAGTATGATATGAGACCACTTCCCAACTAATAAACAAGTGTGATACGAGGCTACTTCCAGACTGATAAACAAGTACAAGGCTACTTCCAGACTAATAAACAAGTGTGATATATATTGCTACTTCCAGACTAATAAACTGATGCTCAGGCTTAGCTCTCAAGCCTTTGCTTTCAGAGGTGTGGAACATGATTTTCTGCAAGGTATTTTAACATAACTGTTACACAACTTTCGCATACTTAACATCTTTTGGCCAAACACCAACACCATCACCAATGAAGAACTCCACCAAAGAACTGAAACCGAGTCCATCACCACGCAGGTTCAACGAAGGCGTTGGCGATGGATTGGACATGTGCTCCGCCAGCAGACAGCAGACCTCTCCAGAATCGCCCTACGATGGACTCCAGACAGCCAAAGAAAACGAGGCCGCCCAAAGGAAACCTGGAGAAGAACAGTGAAAAGGGAGATGAAAGGAAAGGGCTGGACATGGGGTCGCCTGGATCGGGTTTCAGCTGATCGACATCAGTGGAGGGCTCTGGTTGAGGCCTTATGTGCAAATAGCACGAAGAGGATTGATTGATTGTTACACAACTTTATGGATATGCAGATTCTTAATGTATTCTTGCATACTATATATAAATATAACAAAATAGCATGTCCCTAATTGGATACTATCTTAATGCACTACACACAAATGACTACAAATAAACTATCGGTCAACCATGCAATAAACATAAACATCAGCAAACAAATAGCATCATGGCAGGGGGTGGGGGGGCTGCATAGATGACTGAAGAAGAGCAAGCAGAACTACTCTTAATGATGCAAGATATTTCTTAAAGAGATGGGATTTGAAGTCTTCAAATGTAAACATTTTTGGAACAGAAAGGAGAAGGGAATAAACAATGGGGCTTGAGAAAGACAAGGAGTATGTCTTGTGTTGCCCTCCTTTCTGTGCCACGCATCAGACAGGAGAAATTCCACAGAGGGTTCTCTTCCTTCCCAGGCCCTGCTGTTTGGAGTTCTTTTAATTTCAAACCAGGCAAGTTGGCTGGTTTGGTGGGAAAGTGCTTCCACCTAGATGTGATTTCATACTGGGAGGGGAGAAGGAGGAGTTAAGAAACCAGAGTGCTTGGAGAAGACCCCCCCCCAAACCAACAGCCAGCCTTTCAATCAGGTATCACATACAAAGAGTTTCCTGAGGCAAGATCTGAACAAAGGCATCTCACTGCAGTGGTGACAAGTGAGTGTTTTAACTACACAACTGGGCACCACATTCAAAGTGAGTCTACGTTCAAAGCCTTTAAATCCCGCATCAAAACCATCGCTTGAAAAATATCTTGCATAATCAAGAGTTCTGTTGTGCTCACTCCTCAGATCTTCATCCATGCACTTGGTTCATGTTTTTTGTGTGTGAGGTCATCTGTGTGCTGATGCATTTGTTATGTGGACTGTCTAACCAACAGTCCCATTGAGCTATTCACATAAGGAAATGTACCTTACAACTTCAATTATTGATATTTAGCAGAATCAATTAAAGTTCTAAGGTTTTGCGAACATCAACAATTGTTTGGCGACACTAGTGTGTGAATAATTTTTAAAGGTTCATCAGTTATCATCAGTACAGTGTCAGCTTATCTTACCAGTCCCCCAACCTCTCTACACACTTTATGACAGAAAAGAAATCCCCTTAAGGTCCCCTAGTTATGGACCATAAATCCATTTTATATCACTACCTTCACCTCAGGCCCAATGATTGTGTCTGACTGGTGGTGGTAAGATAAGTTGAGACTGAACTTACCTCTTAATTAGAAGATGGCAGGCAAGCTGTAGCACAGTTTTCACTCCATATTTTATATCGTTAGCTTATTTTTTATTGGTCTCTTGACCTGTAGTATATTTCATACTTGATAAGTACATTTATATTTTTATATGTATATTTAGTTGCCATCTATTTTATATGTATATTTAGTCACCTGTTGTTTTGAACTTCAGGTTTATTTCTTGTGGGTTTCTCTTTATGTTTACTGTTTTTCCCATAGATTTTACCTTAGTGACTAATTTGGTTTCTGGTAGTATTATCATTGTATCTGCTCCATCTTGCTTGTCTGCATTGAGCTTTTAATTTATTGGCACTACACAAGTACAGCAAGCATTCAGCATTTATACATGATCATCATCCCAGAATTACAGAAACAATTAGGCAAAATACAAGTGAGTAAAGCTGAAGTAGCAACTCGTATCAACAAAATATATGTTGGCTTTTAAAAGGCATTGACCTCTTTGTATATTTGACAGACTGTTGTGTAAGATCAGTGCCTGTGTAAAAATGTGTGTCATGAAGTGGTCTTGATTTTATGTTCAGATTGTGTGGAACCTTCAATTTGTACAACTATGCATATCTAATGAAGTGGTCTTGTTCTTATGTCCAGATTCCGTTGAACCTTCAACACCTGCACAGCTTGACTCCCAGGAAGCGCCTTCACCTGAGTATCCTAGCAGTCCTGCCGCTAGGTGGACTACCACTTCAGGAAAAGTTCATGTTTACAGTGAAAACGTCATCCAGGAGCCAGAATCCACAGAGGCAGTAGACCGTGAATCCATTGCAAACTTGGCAACCACCCGCCGCCAGTGGGAAAACATTTTTAATATTGATCCCCATGAGCAGAGCACCTCAAGAGTCAAGAAACATCCTCCAAAGTGGGAAGTACGCTTGCCCTACACAGAGAAGGTACACGGAAGTGGTGACACTTTGACACACATTCAGTCACCTGCCGATTCAACTTCTATAATGGAGGATGCTGTATCAGCAGAGAGTGCCATTGAGAAGGAAATCCGCCTCGCTTTAGAACGAGAGGAAACAGTGAGACGTGAGCATGAAGAACTGGTGAGGCAACTGGCTAAACGTCAGCAAACAGCAGCAACTTCTAGTTCCATGGAGTCCAGCTCAGACAGTGACCTGCACGCCAGCTTTAATGAGATGACAGAGGCCGACCGAGGCTCACGAGTCTGGATTAGGGAGAATGCAGTTCAACATGAAGATGCTGAACAAGAAGAGGCTATGCAGCGAGCGAGCATACCATTCTATTCTCAGGTAAACAAACATTTTCTCAGGTAATAGATTGACATAAACAGGTGGCATTATTTATTAAGTTGATGCTAATCTATTGCTTATTACTTGCCTGGAAACTTTGCTTTGTTGTGTAAATTAGGGCAAAACTGGGAACAGGAGCTTAAATAATAATAGAAATTATACAGCTCATTTTCCAATGTGGAGGTGAACTCAGTGCTCTTGCTTAAAGGAATATAAATGAACCAAATGTTAACATACCACAAAGCCATTATATGCTCACACCACAGTTCAACCCACTATATTTTGAGTACAACACAGAAAACTTCTTTGAAGTAGGGTTCACACCCAGCAACAGTAGTGTTGGTGCACTTTTGAAGTAAGAAGCTGGATGATGGTCAAACTGGCAAATGGTCAAATCTGTGCTTCAGTCTAAATAAATACCCTAGCTGTGATAAGTCTTATGTTACCTAGATGTTTACAAACACATTTGAGTGCATTCAGTGCTACAAACTATACCATTATTACTTACATGGAACTTTCTATACAGCCAACTGGAGATTTACACATATCACACAAATTTGAAAAAATGCATTTTACAACTAAAAAAAGACAGAAAAAATAAATGTTTTTAATTAATGAGTTTACAAAATAAAAAAGAGACCTGCAGAAATGTTGCACTTACAAAAATGCTAGTGGTGAACTTTTATTGACTAATGTGCTTCAGTTCCTGTTGCCAACAAGTAGTAGGGTTCACACCATCTACATAACTGAAGCTAAGTTCTGGTGAGAACATCAGACCTAAGGTCAAATTGACAGAAAATGTGCTCTCAAAAGAAGTGGTTGTCTGCTTGTAATTTTGTCTGTCAGTCTTCCTTTGTCCTCTTAAAAGTCTTAAGTTTTATTGTTTTATTTACCCTGTGTTTCAAAACATCACACAAACATTTAGCTAAAGATGCAAGTGGTTCAAGTGAATCAGATGACTCCAGTCGTTCAGACAATTTAAAGTACTTGCTTAATATGAGAATGGTAAAGTGACAGCAGGGATGCAGGATAAACGTGGTATGATAGTGTTGGAAATATCAAATCAAATGTGAAAATATGACCCTTGTAACTTATAAGAAGACTTTTCAGTTTAGGCTAATTCTTAAATTAAGCGTGATTTGTGAATTGTCGAATGCTTCCATGGGGTACAAGTCACCTGCACATAACTCATGAATCATGCTATCAGCGCCTTTGCACAGACAGTGTGAGGTGATATACTGTTGACTGCCCTATTTTCTCTCTTGTATGTTCTATTCTCTGCGTCCTAGTTTATGACAAAGTGGGATGATGAGAAAATTTGGTGAGCTGTGTAGTTGGTTATATCCCATTCAGTGCAGATTAATTATTTTTGTATGGTTACTTTTGCTTTAAAGTGTTACATAAACTGAACACATCGTGACTGCTGGTTTATTACTCTGTTGTATAAAAATGGGCTTTTCAACACACAGAAGAGCATTAGCACTTGAAGTGTATGCATAAGTGCATTCTCTATTGTGTGATGAACCATGTATGCACATTTTGTTTGGATGCAGATATACTCTGCTGTAATATGGGATGGTCAAATTTCATTTGAAAGTTTGTATGGGTTCTACTGCCTTTAGCTGTCACTTGAAAATGCATTTCTTCTGGCTGATCCATACCCTGATTGAATGCTATTTTGTTTGGTCTAACATATGACAAATTTATTAGATTGACTTTGTCATAGGGTACTTGAAATTAAAACTGAAATCTAATCCTGCATTCAGCTAAACAATGTGCAACATGAGTTTTTGTTTAGCTAATTATAAGTCTCCTGATCTACTTGCAATATTCAACATTCAGTAGAAATTGGGTTGAGGATAGGATGAGAATCTGTGTTGTATTGTCTTGAATTACTACCCCTTTTTAATTGCATCCTCAGTGCCACCTATTTAGATTACTCTCCATGGTTTCCTTGCCAAAATACGTTAATGTTCAGGTTACTGGGAATCACATTTCTTAATTTCATGATATTTGGCTGAAGGTCTTTTTCATGTCTTGTAAAGTTAGTAACGCACAGTTGTTCCCTGTGAAGAGTAACCAGATGATGTGAATATAAATGAGTTGCCTGTCTACTCTGCTTTTAAACTAATGTTTACTTAAGACTTTATATTAGAAATGTGCACTCTCATAACCATGATAAGTAAGGTAAAGAGTACTAAATGTAATTGTTATGTACAAAAATTATTGCCATGTAATGTCATATGAAATAAACTGTAAAAAGAAAAAAGTAAGGTAAAAAGTATTATCATTTGTTCTGTTGCAGAAGCACAACAGTGCTGAGAACTCTACAGAAAGCATCATAGAGCGTGAGATACGTCTGCAGAGAGAAAGGGAAGTTGAGCTAGCAAAGCAGAGAGGGCTTTCTTCTGTCCATGTTGAAGTGGTTCCAGTGGAATTACCTCCAGCCTCTCTGATAGAGTGTAAACCTCAGACATCAACGGAAAAAGATGAGACTGATGGCAGAGCTGCAGACATCTCAGCTGATGGCGAGAGTGTCATTGCTCGTGAACTACGGGAATTACGTGAGCGTGAGGAGGAAATTCGACGGTTGAGAGATAATATGATGAGGTTAAAGGTAACTGCAGCATCAGCACCATCAGTTAACAAGTCTTCAAGTCAGTCAGCATCTGTAATTTCTTTCCCTGCAAACAAGCAACAGCAAAAGATCGCATCAGCTAAACAGCATCATCCAACGAATACAGACTCCAGTCATTTGCAAAGTGAAGCTGTGCCATCAGAGCCATTGCAAAGTCCACCACAGCAGAATCCACATCCCAATCAAGAGACCCCTATTGAGCGTGAGATCCGTCTCGCAAGAGAGAGGGAAAATGAACTGCGACGAGCAAAAGGTTTGCCTGAACTGAAGCCTGAGCCGAGGCGTCTGCCAAGTATTGATGACAGTGACAGACACAGAGACTTCAGCTCCACACACAACCACAATGTTCCAGAGCCAGACAACAGCATCAAACGTTTTGCTTCTAATCGTCTGCAGCAGGAGATCTTAACTCAGCGCAATCGAGAGATGGCATTGAAGGAGGAGGGCAAGATTATCACTACATCAGAGGAGCACATTCAACCATTGCGGTACAGTGAAGTTACAGGCCAGGATAGGGTAGATGGTACAGTGAAGCGTAATTTCAAGACACCTGGTCAGAAGGGCAATACACATTCAACAGACAGTGTGCCAAATGAGGCAAATGTGAATGCGGCACCATCACATTCAGGTAAACTAGTACCAGGGAAGAAAAGTCATCTGTCAGGGGGAGCATCTTTTTCCTACCACGAGTTCAAGCAAACAGCCGAGTCCAAGATTGAGCGGGAACTCAGAGAAATGAGAGAGCGAGAGGAGGAGCTAAGGTGAGCCTCGAAAAATATTATTTTTTTAAAAATTTCCAAAATATAAAACTTTTTTCATTTATTGCTTATAAGGTGTTTGAAAGAAGTCTTGAGTTAACACTCACTCTTCACACATGCTTAGCACATTTTGAAAACAAGAAATTGGATGATTTGATACTAGGAAGTCACCAAAAATGAAAGGTCAAAAAACGTTCAGAGAACACCCAAATAAATAAATGTTAACAGGTGTAACTGAGGGAAATTTGACTTTCCTCACAGAAGCAGTGGTAACGATTGCAGTTGTTCCTTTTAAACAAAATCAGATCATTATACGTATATTGGAAGCAAATATACATTAGTTTCGACAATTTTAAGCCATCACATGTTCAAGCCGGCCCTTGGGGATGAAAGAGTAAATATGATGCAAAGCCAAAATTTTTTAATACATTGATATTTTCCTTTTTTTTAACCAGTACGCTAAAGGTGTCTAAATTTTTAAAGTGTTTCAGTTCATGTTTCATGTTTCTGTGTTTAGGCAACAGCGGACAGCGACCTTCACCTCACCTAGTTGACTTTCCTGTGTTGTTTGTGAATGTTGTGCACTTCAGACCAGAAGGCTGTTGTAAGATATTGCTAGAAAGAAGATTGATGTGAAGTAAAGTCACAGACAGTGGAATTGCAACCAGTGTTTCCTGATTAAGTACAAAATGACAAAAGAAGAGTGCATAAATTAGAATTAAAAATGATGCTTTATTGCTTAATGATATCTGAATTTTGCCTTTTTACTTGTAAGAAGTTTATCAAAAGTGAACACAAACTGTTTTACTGAATATGGTGCTTGCAGCCTCAACTATGTTTCCAAAGCTATTATTATTGTTAAAAAGTAGTCTTGGAGTAGTCCCAAATGCTACTCTACCAGGATAGTCATTTATACATATCAAAGACCTCAAAGTACACAGGGCTTAGCAAATGTAGACTAAATTTAGCATATAGTTTTATAATTCTGCAGCAGGATGATCTTGGAATGTAGCTGAGAAGCAGACTCAATCAGATGAACTGCATTTGTATGAATGTTGGTGCTTATTACTATCGCAACTGATTGGTCTGGTTTGCTTAACTTGCAAAGTGTTGGAAAGTTGTTTTTCCTGATGTTGAATTTAGAAATCTAGAAAATTTTTCATTGGGCTAGTGTTGCACTTAACATAGTGTTCCAGAACACATCCTGAAGTTTATCATAAAAGCTTAATAATAATCAGTGCCTGGGACATAAATACAAGAGGGTGAAGATTTGATGGGCTCTGAATGGGAAAGAAGACCCATGCAACTAAGCCCATGAACATGTACAGTCTTGCCATACTACATAAGTACACATCTGCTGGAAAGTCTTGAGAAGTTTTTATGATCATTCTTCTTCTTTGTCCAAAAAAAAAAAAAAAAAATCCTGAAGGATTTAGCAAGCTGTGGTGAATATTCCATCAGAAGTTTCATTCTTTTGTTATATTAATGCTCTCCACAGAAAAATGAAAATAGAACTAATACTTTCAGGACATTTGCAACAGAAATAATGAATGAATTGTGAATAGAGCAATATTTATGTACATCATTATTAGCCTGCAGCTAATTTTAGTAGTGATTTTTTTTAAACCTGCCAGGTTAATGTTTCTATGTATATGTTATATGGAAGGAGCCATATGTTAATTATTCCAAAGTTAAAACAAATTATATATATATATGACATTTAACTATTTAAATTACATGGATGCTCTTTATGGATAGCATTTTTGTTTTGGAGATTTTCTGGAGCAAACAAATTTATACATATTGGATATTTTACTTCTCTTTATTTGGTGATGTAGACATTCCCTTCAGAAATCCCTACATCACAGAAACAAATTAGAGAATGCTTTTAAAACAAGATTTATTAGATGATTTGTGCCTTATCTGAATGCATAGAAACATTGCCTTAACAAAGCATTTGTATGTGTAGAGAAGACAAGTTTCCAAAAGGTGTTTTTAGATGTTTGTGAGGTGATAGTTGAATACAGTGAGTGGGTTTATATGATTGAGCAGCTCATAATTTAATTTGTACAGGCGTTTTGGTGATAAAGAAGCTGTAGAAAGAAAAAGCCTCAGAGTCGAACAATTTGTCCTGGAACTCTGTCACAAATAGTTATTAAACCCAACAATACAAAAGGTCCAGGAGGGCTGGCATAACCCTCTGTGGCAAAAAAAAAAAAAGTTTTCTTGCCATTCACTGACCTCACCCATTTCATTATCTTCTGTATAAACTGATAACTTGTGTGATTTAACATTCTGAGCTCTAAGCTTCTTGTACCTGTGTATGCATCCTGCCTTAGCACACAGAAAGTTACATTTATAACTAATTAGTTGAAATAAT
The DNA here is from genome assembly GCA_004794655.1 of Marisa cornuarietis. Taxonomy (NCBI): domain Eukaryota; kingdom Metazoa; phylum Mollusca; class Gastropoda; order Architaenioglossa; family Ampullariidae; genus Marisa; species Marisa cornuarietis. Next base: position 120,212 of record SMMW01000019.1, on the reverse strand, counting down.
CAGACTGATTGATAAAGTGAGAAGCAAAGAGAACACGAAAACCCAAAACATGTCTATGCAATATATATATATATATACATACTTAAATATCAAATATATATTTTTAAGAAACTGCTGTGCAAACAAAGCTTCTTTCCCCGCCAATAATCCATAACTGTGGACCCAATACTGGAAAACATTCTAAATACAATTATGTGTTTATAGTGCAATTATATATACCAGTACCTTGTATCTTGTAACCTGGAAGTACTTTAAGTATGTATTCCAAGAGTCTTTATATATTTTCTCCCTTTACCTTCCCTCCCCCAGCGTGGCAGTAAAATTTGCCTCATGCACACCATCCTCTTCAAATATCTCCTGCACTTTTTCACTTAACATGGCATGCAGTGTGTGTGCATCTGTACACACATAAATGCATATGTTTGACAAGTTTATTTCAGAAATAAAATTTGTACATGCTGTATATTTGCGGTCTGTTATAATATTGCTAGTCATAATAAACACTTTTCAGCATTAAGCTTCAGTAACTTACCAAAAGTGACACAAACATGGACAATATACTAATAAAAATTTGATAAATCTTAAACTGTTCATGAATTTTGAGGCTGGACAAAGACCGGAGACAAAATACAGAAAAATGAAGCTGTGACATGCATACCACAAATAACCCACACATGCTGCATAATCACAGACATTGCATGTACCTTGAAAGCACAAGTGTCACCAATAAAAGCTGTTGATTCAGTCAAGATATGGCTGCCATGCATGCAATTCACCAGCAGACAGCGGAGAATACTTCCTACCTGACCAGTATAGCCTCACCTCTTTTTACCTTTTTTTTTTTTTTTTTTTTTTTTTATTAACAAGCACGTATCAAAAGTCATGTTTAATTAAAGCTGTCTTAAAGTGATTCCAATGACCATCAAGATACTTTGACAACCTGAGGAATTACAAGGCCACCTGAATCTGGCAGACAGCATTATATTATGTCATTCAGTAGTGGAGTACTCTTTTAAAAAAAAGTACTAACACAATAAATGTTCACACATCTCTAAGCACTTCCATGAAAATGAAGATCATCTTGTAATTATTGTCATAACCAATATCATTCTAAGATAAACAGTAATTTTCCAGTCATATCACTGCACCTACACATGCACAAGAACTTCACAGGAGATCTGATAGTGTCTGCACACGTAGAAAATAATTACACTAAATGCTACATATACCAGCTGCTGTCAGTAAAGGTGTACTACTCATAATCACTGTGACACTGACAGCAGACAGTATCAGTAGCAGTTACTGTCGGCTGTCACTGCTGAAACATTTATTAGTTCAATCACACTAATCAGTGTAAGCTGTAGCATCTCCAACATCAGATGCATTGTATCCTTTCACAAAACAGTTGTCCAAAGGTGGAAACAACAAGCACTGACAAAGTCTTCAATTAGACCATACATCTGGCGCAGCAACAGACTGGGGCTGTCTTCTCGCTCTTCTGACTCAACACAAGGTTCTCTTGTCACTGAGCAAAATGCCTGAATCATAGAATCACATACTCTTCCAATCAATGGCTTCTGCACTGAGGACTAGAAAAGCTTAAAGAAGTCTGATGAAAAATACTTGTTTTACAGAACTTATTCTTCTTTTGGTGGAATAAATTTATGAATCCACGAATACTGCATTGTTAATGACGAAAAGACCATGAGACTACCTATGTTTTTTCAACATTTGCTGAACTACTTAAAATTGATCTGTATTAAAACTTTCAAAAATAATTTTGAACTTTTGTTTATAACTGCCCATTTCATGTTTTAAAATTTTTACTGATTCTCTTTATGGTTTTTACTTTACTTTGTAGCATTTATATTTATTTTTCCTATTTTTTTCCTCTCACTATGTGGTTAAGAGACATTTTAACAAGTGGTGTGAAAGACAAAGGACAAAGCACACATTTTACCACTCCCACCATCTCCTAACACACACACGCACATAAATTTACAATTGTGTTACATCTAAACTGTAATTGTTGATATTTTCTGTTAACGTTAAAACAGCATACAATATGAGTATCTAATATATAGTTGTTCCCTTTCTTGGTTGTTTACACTCTACAGTTGAATCCTTCAAATCTGCACTGAAAACGCACCTCTTCCTTAAGCATTACTCCTAACACAGTCCACACAATGCTCATCCTTCTTACCTTCCCCCCTTCTGCTCTTGCTACTTTTCTCCCTATCTTTCTCTGCAGAATCACTATATTTTCTGTTCCTGTTACTTGGTGCCTTTTTGTGTTTTCTATCTTTGTTTTCTGTTTGTCGTCAGTACTGACCTTTATTCTTCCATCCCTCATGTTCTATCCGTTCAGTCCATGTCTCTTCCTCGTTTTAAGTGCTATGAGCATGCTCTCTATGAGTGTGAATATGCACTATAAATATCTTCATTTATTATTATTAATAGTAGTACAACTGCATGTTAATAATTGTACACAGTACGCTGTTTAGTGTGATTCGGGCCACTTTTCTTTGAATAGCCTTATCTACACTTATTTGCAAGGTATTGACTGGTATGAGAAGATTGTTCATCTCTTTGGTTTTTGGTATCTTTATTATGTTTCTCTTTTTTTCTGCATTTTTTTTTACTTGATCTTTGCTATCTATATATGGGCAAGATGAAAAGCATATCACTTAATGTTTAACATAAGATTGAGAACTCATATGGGTTTATAGGAAAATGAATGTTTCAAACTATGAGTAACTCCAACATTGTATCAATGACTTACATGACATACAAATTCTTCCTCAAATGTAATTTGACCTGGAATTCCGTTTAGCTCAAACATTGAAGAAAGTGGTTTTTGTCTGTATAGCAAGAACAGAGCACTATTCACACCTGTGTAGAAACCAGTGACTTAAGATATACGTGAATTTAGAGATTTGGTTGATGGTTTTCTCCAGGTACTTCAGTTTCTTTCACCCTGGGTGTTTGTGAGAGAGTAATGATTTGACTGATGGTAAATGTGTAAGATGCAGTTGATACCTAGTGAATAGTGTGTACTCATGCAACTTTGTGTAAGTGAGCATGCTTTTCTCGGTGGGGTAAGGTGCTCGATAAATAAATATTTATTATTATTAAGTAAATTTCAAAATACAGCACCATTACCAAGAACATACTACACACTTTGTATTTAGTAGATAAAAAAAGACAATGTACATCAAGAACTTACTGTGCACCCTGTATTTCTGTCAATGGACAAAAGAATGCACATGTCTAACCAGTTCTTGTTAAGAATCACCTGCAACACATCAGATCACATCCATTATCATAATTATCACTCATAGCTGTGGGCACATGCAATTCATGTTGCCTAACATTAATGTGCAAAAGGATAATCAACAGCACAACTTCATAACTTAAAAACTTAATGAACCTAATGCCTACCATGTGTTGCAAGTGACCATCTGGGCTGGTAAAGCAGCGGTAGTTAGCAGGGAATCGAGAAATGAGGACCGGAAGCAGGCTGGCATACCAAGTGGTTGGCATGTTAGCAAACAGCATCAGCCGGCTGTCAACCTCAGGCAAGGCTTGCAGACAGACCAAGTCTAGCAACTCCCCAAACTCCACGTATGACAATGGTGTTAGAGCCTGCACACACTAAATAATGCATTCAATAGATATGATAACTTGTACAGACAAAATGAGAGAAAGGTGCACAAACATTAGGGGTTTTTTTACAAAAGGAATTGTAATTGTAACGATTTGGTTAATACATTTGAAATTATGATAATGTTTCATAGATTATATGATTCTTCAAAATAAGGTCTAGATTGACAGTGTCTTCATAAGTGCAGACCTTTCAAACTAGGAAAAGGAAACGCTTACCAAAACATAAAATGACATATGGACGGTAAATCTGTCACAATGCATAAACAAATGAATATACTTTGTTCTCAAATAATAGCAGAACTACATAGGGTTACTTTGGATCAGTGGTGCTGATTCAGTGACTAAAATTCACCAAAATACATAAATGCAAAGTATAAATTGCATGAAAATCTTCTCACTGCACAGAGCGTAAAAAACCTGCTAAAAAAAAGTGACCACTACTAACAACTCATTTGATATCTAGAACCAATGATTATGTGTTTGATTCTGAATCATCAAGTGTATGTATGTTGAGACATGCTTTCCATATTTCACAACAGAATTCTTGAGAGATAAAAAGCTGTTAAACCTGAATCATGTTCCTATAAATCTGCCTGCTTTATTTACTGTTATGTAGTTTTACAATTCACACACAGCCTGCTGAACACTGGGCAGATATGCTCGAAAGCTTTTTATTGAGAGATGTAAATGTGCTGTTTTAACAACTGATCTTTAAAAATGTCAGTGTCATGTTAGCATCTTTACATTTGGTCTCTGGTGTTCTGATTTGTATTATTTTCTTTAACACTTGGAATTTATTTATAGAAGTTATATGTAATAATTAAAAAGACAAGAACAGTAGCAGTGACTTTTTAGTACAAATGTTTGTTGCCTCTTTAAAAAATACTGGCCTCGTATGCAGGAAGCCTTGACTGGACTATCGTCACGACAGCATGTAAAACTTCAGATGCAGCCCCCCCCACCACCCCTCATAACTGGCTATTGTATGACATGGCGCTGCAACGGGGGCCCTTGCATCTGAATTTGCATAAAGTGTGGCACCCCGCGGACATCATGCATGCCCATAGATTGGGCAAGCAGCGATTCCACACAGACGGAAATCGAATCGACAGCACTTCAGGCTACAAACCTCGCCCTATGCTTGTGAAATTCTCAAGGTGGGCTGATAAAATGGACATCTTCACTAAAGGGCGTGACAAACTCAGAGCAAAAGGTATCTGAGTAGCTGCAGGATCTCACCGATCGTCAGTACTGTATTTTGAAAGAGTACAGGGAAAAGGGGCTGTAAGCTTATTTTAAAAGTGGTCAGCTAGTCATCACAGGGACCTTGCAAAAAACTGCTTATAGCTCCTCCCAACACATTGGAAAAAAAGACCAGATGCCACTTAAATGGCGACAGGAATGAAGACATCAAGAACAACAGCAGCATATGGTGCATTGTCAGGAGGGGCTTGGAAACCAGTGCCCGAACAACTAAAGTCCAGAACGTTCGCTTCAGACTTGCGTCTGTCGTCAAATGAGGACCTGTTTTTACAGAACCGCTTCAGTCCCCTTTGCCAAGTGTTTTGTGAGACAGAACAGAAGGCTGTGGAGAAGCTGAGCAATGACAACAGTATGAACAGAGCAAAGGACGACGACAATAAATGTCCTGCACCAGTGAAATCATGTGGCAAGTCAGTTCCTGATGCTGCCAATGCTGCTGCTGAATCGAGCGAAGCTCTCCACTGTGTAGACAATTCAACACTAGTGATTGACCGTGTATCAGCTAGTGGCACTCCAACTACAAGCAGTGACCCAGCTATGATACAGCCCCTTACAGCTGAGACGACCCCTGACACAGTTTCCTGCGTGATATTCCCGGATGACGTCATGGAAACTCCCCCTGTTACTACAGACATTCAACCTTGCCCGATACCAGATGAGCTGTCTTCAGGGAACGCAGTTCCAGTGCATGTCGCCCACAGTAGCCAGACCAGCCGGGTTAACTACACGCAGCAAGGCAGTGAATTGACAGATCCCACAACTATGACGACCATAGCACCGCAACGAAGCAGCACCACTACTATTACAGTAAGAACCGCTCCCTCTTCTCCAGTAACTGATGTTCTGCAGAGCCACAAGCTTGGCAAAGTGAGCTGTGACTTGTGGCATGACCCTGAGACGACAAGATTAAAATGCTCAGTTTTGTTGACGAATCTCACAAGACTGCCTAGTCACAAGTTGATCCAGGATATCAGGGCCCCAGGGCCGTTCTTATGGGCAAGTGGACGAGGCATCTGCCTAGGGCCCAGCGCTGTAAGGGGCCCCGCGCTTTTGAGTAATATGGTAACTATAGGCTCCAAATTAATGACGTATTGGATGCTCCATATCTCCCCTTGGGCCTTTGGTGTACCCGGTGCTCGCGGTTGTGAAGGGGTTCCCAGCCTTGGTCAGTGGATTTTTCTCCTTCTTTTTCCTTTTCTTTGGCTTTAGGGGAAAGGTCTGAGGAAAGAACACCCAAGCATTACACATCAGATGTTGAGTTTCAAGTCTGTAAAATATACATATATGTCCAGGCCTAAGGTAGGCGGGCCGTCGGGGTAGCGGGCCTGGGGTCGGAAATGTAGTCATCCGTAACACATTCTTGCTGGACGCGCTTGGAGTCAGAAGGCTGCTGGACACCGAGGATTTATCGCGTATGAACGTTCGTGCAAACAAGTCGGAACTGACAGTGAAGAGGTAGGTAGGTTACTGAGGTGTGGCCACTCTGTGAATTGAGATGATGGGGGCCCGCCCCTGGATCTGCAGCCTACATGCAAGAGGTCAAGAGTGCTTTATTTCGTATAACGACACTGAAACTTTCTTCTCCCATTTCTCCATCACCAAACAAATAACTAAATAACTATATTAGTCTAGAGAGTATCCTTGACATTATATTAGCCTATAATACTATTGCAGCCAGCAAAATAGAACACATTACTGCAAAACATTTTTAAACTGCTGTCCCGCAAATAGGCTCATAAATTTATCACGGTGGTGTCGCGGGAAGATTGGAACTGGAGGAGGATGAAAAAGAGGAGGTTAGCATAAGAAAGATAAGTTAAGATTGAACAAGAAAAGGTGTCGGCGTGGTGGGTGGATTGGGGGTAGGAGGTAGGGAGGATAGTTAATGCCACTGGACTCCGAAAAACTGTAACTAAAGAAAGTGACACCTTAAGAGGGACAATCGGACAACCATCGGCCGGCAGGTCATTATCTTTCCTTTCAGTCTCCGACCTTCTTTCGCTTTTCCCCAAACATGAGATTTGTGTAATGTATATTTGTTTCACGATGAGGAAGTGAGGAGGAGGGAAAGTTTATAGATGTGTTAACAAATGTTAACTTAGTTTGTCTAGTTTTTTTTAATTAAACTGCTTCTTTTCTTGACACCCACAATCTAGGCACATGCAGACTATGTTGGTCCTGTTTTGGTTTAGAGGCCAGTGACTGTGATGACAGCAACTTCCACCCTTGGTCCGTAATGCATTGTTCCTGCTCACCTGACAAGAGAAGAAGGGGAAGGGGGTGATAGTCCACTGGATGGGATTTCATAGGAAATAAATGGTCGGGGTTTGGAGGTGTAGATTCATGAGACATTTAGACGAGTCAGCAGTCAAGTTTGACAACTTTGTGTTTGGACACTTAATTTTCCCCTCCCTTGCGCTCGGAGTCCTTGGACCAAAGAAAGCTTGGACAGTTGGACTTTAGAGATAGCTATATACACTAAGTTTAACATCTTTTCACACCGCGCTCTCCTGCCTGTCACATGCTGTATTGTATACCTGAAAAGCCGAGATACGTTGCACTTTCTTTGTTTGGTATGTACAGAATTTTTAAAATTTATGTTTCTATGATTTTATGTTTATTGGTAAATACCGTTTGACAAAGTAGGACCATCAGTGTCGATGAGAGTGACTAGCAAACGTCTCCAATTGACTGACAATAATGAAGTTTGTGAGAAAAGCTCATAAATATAGCATTGCAAAGTCCTTAGTCAGCAGGTGAAAAGACTTAAAATATTGGTGCATAACTTTGTTTATATTACAATTCAGCCAAATATGCTATACACTTATATGTTTAAGTCATTGTCACACAACCCTCTCCTTTCGATCTACTTAAATATTTAAGTTAATAACCGTTACTGCTGGCTTGGGTTTTTAAAACATTTGCGATTGTGGCACCGCACATGCCCTTTGCTTCGGGCCCCAGGGCTAAGAACGGGCCTGCAGGGCCCTCCCCCCTCCCGACTGAGGTAAGGATGGTTGGTTGTTTGCCCCGTGTCCATCAAGACCACAACTGCGCCCTTGGGTTTCTGATGTCCACAAAGTCTTGTCGGAAAAGGGAAGAACTCCATAGTTAAACTCAACCATGTGGTGTATATGACATACGAAAACTTATGTTGGATTATTAATTTAAAAGAAAATTTTTTTCTAAATCTCACGAGTATCAAATCTATGGAAAATAGACCAAAGCAGTACATTTTGAGGCATTGGTTCGGTTTGTTTGTTTGTTTGTGTTTAACGCCGTGTCAGCAACTAAGGCTATATCACGGCGAGAAAAGGTATTCTTATTTAAAATGTTTTGGGACCAAAAACTCTCAAGTGATATAAATATGACATCGCAAAAATTAAGAAGCCACACAAAAAGCAGTAAACACATTTGAGAGGCGGGAACATGTAAAAGGAGGGTTGTGGCCCAAAAAAGCCACCAACATTCCAAAGACCAAAAACTATCAGGGCATAAAAAGCTTAAATCTTATGATAAAGCCCTATCCGCCTTAAAAAGGTAAAAATAGCTGCCGATGGGACGGACCTAAACAAAGAAAACAAAGCATTGGTTCGGAAGGGATAAAACTCAGTCTTTGTTACTGAAGAAAATGCGCTTTGAGCCTTCCTTTAATGGAGGGGAAAAGCACTATACAAATCAACTTCATCATCATCATCATCATCATGCACTATGATGACAATAGTCCAATCAAGGCTTCCTGCAACTGCAAACGCAAACGATGCCTGGTATCTTCAGCTGCCAGCACATCTGCATCACCACGGAGCCGGTGCTAGGCCCCGCGCCTGATGGGGGCCCCGCGCTAGCAAGTTCACCATCGGGATGAGACAGTCCGTAATTTTCTTAAAATTCTAAAAAAAAAAAGAGTAAAATATCTTGCATCCTATAATATGGCGTTGCGGGGCACAAGAGAGAGGCTTGGAGACCCCCAAAATGGTCCTTTTCTGGGCTTAATGGAGATGCTAGCAAAGTATGATCCCACAATGAAAGAACACAGTCATAGAATCAAAAACGAAGAAATATTTGACTGCTACTTGCTTTTACATGCCCTGTGGGTGCCACAACCTTAACCTTCTTTTGGGGGACATGGCGATTGCGATCCTTAAGCCTTGATGTTCTTCAATGTGTTGCAGAGAATTTACTGTGTCTTTGCAAGTTGCCATGACAGGTGGAAGATATTAAAAGAAAATGTCCCGTTTCTTACACCAAAAGCATTGTCAGAAACAAAATGGGAATGTCCCATGGAAAGCGTGAAAGCCGTACCCTATCAAACAACGTTGCTACTCGTTTCTGGGACGGACAATGATCCAAAAGTGGCAAGTGAAGCTGGTTGCCTTGCAAACTACGAGCTGGGGAATTTTGAATTTCTGGTTGCCGTCGTTGTGTGGTACGACATCCTGTTTGCCGTCAACACCATCAGAAAAACCTTGCAGTCGTCAAATATGCAACTTGATGTGGCCATTAAACACGTTCAGTCTCTTATAAATTTCTTCATCAAGTATAGAGACAATGGATTTGCGTCAGCAATAATCACCGCAACAGAAACAGCATCAACAATGAACATTGAACCTGTATTTAAAGAGAGCCACCTTAGGCGAAGGAAGAGGCAATTTGAATATGAAGTCATGGATGAACCACAAGAGACACCTGAAGAATCTTTTAGGGTTGAGTATTTCTTGTGGATCGTCGATCAAGCATTGAGATTTCTGAAGAAACGTTTTTAGCAACTAGAGCACTATGCCGAATATTAGGCTTCCTTTACAATGTTTCACAACAACGCACAATCACAATGAATGAATTGATGAAACATTGCAAGGATTTGGATTTGGCATTGAGAAACGGCGATTTCCGGGATTTGCTTCCAAAGGCCCCGCAATTCTATTTGCCCAAGGCCCCGCACCCCCTTAGCGCCGCCTCTGATCAGAAGCTTATCTTGGTTGTTTACCAATTTAGAAACCCTCTTTCTCTGTTATACCTGTCGTGCTACACACATATATATATATATATATCTCCACACTGCACAAATCTAAAGAAGAGTAAAAATTCACATAATTTATATAATGGCAAACATGTTAATTATAAACTCACTAGGTCTACAGCCTCTTCTGTTATCTTGCCCTTCTTTCTAACATCCTCCCGCAGTACCGCAGTTGTCATGCGGTGCCACAAATAGTCACGACGACACTTGACTTTGGACAACTCCACCATCTCTTGTACTTTGTCTCTGTACATGCCATCAAAAGTTGTCAACAACTGCTGGTCAAGGCAAGCATATCAAGGTTAAATCATGCCAATAATGATAAACTCTAGCATGTTCACTAGCATTTGGGGTGAAAAGGGGAAAGTTTCTTGACTCAAGCTATTCACTCAATTTGACAAAATAGCACTAGATCACACCTATGCCATTTACTCTTCACTTCAAGGGTGAGCAAGGAGGCAGTCAGTGACACAGCATGAGTGAAGACCATGCCTGTCCAGTACAGCAGCTAGTCTCAGGCTGTACAGGTACACTAGATCATTTGAGCCATCACTGTCATAATTAAATTGCAGACATCAGTTCTGAAAGAGGCAAAAATCAATGCATGCTATGCTTCAAGAGGTGACAACATGTTCCTTAAAGACTCTCTAATGAACCATGACAATGGCACAAAAAAATTCCTACCTTCCAGCCTGGACCTGAGTATTCAACAATGTATACAAGTATGTTTGATGTATGTTACTGTAGCCCAGGTAATTGATATGCTCCTGTCGCACTCCAAGGTGTTGCTTTACAGCCACTGCAGCACCAATGTCACTGCCACCTGACACACTAATGACACCACTGCACCCTGTAGAGAATCCACATACACTTCTAAAGCTAACATTTGAAGCTCATCAAGATACTGGTTTGTTATTTAGAAAAAGTTAATAAACATTCCCACCTTTTATAATCAAACAGCAAATATAACTTACACAATGTACATGTGTATCTGGTGGCACATCTCATCCTATAATCTTAAGTATTTGATTGGTGCTACAAATCGATTAATTATGCTGTTCCCAGACTAATGTTCTGCCTGACAACCAGTAACACCAGCCTCCAATAATAAATTATGACTGCTAATTTGTGGATAATAACCTTTAAAGTAATGATAAAATTACTAACCAAGCAACATGTTTCTCACTGAAACTACAGATTGTCCTACACATTACACAAATTCCCATCCTCCAAGTATGTTAGCTCATATTACATTGTGTGTAAAATATTAATCTTATCCGCAAGAGCATGGCAGGTGTCCAATGAGCATCAACTACCTCCAGAAGCAAGGTGCCCTTGGCTCCCTTGTCTGAAGTCTCCAAACTTCTTTTCCAGTGTCCGTTTTGGGTGGCAGTCACGCTGCCGAGTTAGTACTACATAAAACTTTATTCTGAGCATCATGTGGTCCATCTCCTGACTTGGCAAACTGTGCTTAGTGTCATGGGTGATGATGAGTGCCATGTTGTATGCATCTCTTTCTTCTTCAACGTTCACTCCTTCATCCATATGGGTGGGCTGGAGAATGCATGTTTGGACAAGGGCAAACTCATCCCCCTTGATATAGCAGTAGTCCTGTGCAAGTGCAAGAGAACAATGACACAGTTCATTGAATAAAAAAGACTTAACCACATCTTCATATAATCTATAACATTTGCAAGTTTTTATAATTTTCTGCAGGTAATGAAATATGGGTGGTGCCAAGCCACTAGCATTTATCATGTAAGAGCCACACACTGAAGCTGGCTGATGACCAGAAGAAATACAAGCTTCAGCCTTTAATCCACAGCTTTTGGGCTATGTTCTCACTGGATTAACTCTTGTCAAATATGTATGGTCCAAAATCCATGTGTGCTTGATAGATGATCTCTAAACTAAAAGTAGTTCATTGTAAAGACAAGGCAATCTCCATAGAAACCAGTGAATGTTACTGAAATGGGAGATATTGAATAACATGTTATATCAGTTTAGAGAGGGAACAATCATAATTAAGGAATATCAGCACAGAGAAAGATGCTATTTGTGACATTTCTGTGATATAAATTTTTTAACTAAAAGCTGAAACTGACTGGCTCCACAGCAGGTTCTGAAGGCGTCATGCGCAGTGCTGTCATGGAAAACTGACGAATCTGGTTTTGCATGTAGCTGAAAAGCTGAGGTCCTGGACATGGTAACTCCTGGATCTGCATTGTCTCTGTAAATATGCACCACCACACACATGCATATATGCACACATGCATGCACACACACACACACACAGTGGTTTCGTTTAACTACCATTAAAATATAGTTTTCTTGGGATTACTTAGACTTGATTTTAATGAAAATCTGTTCTCTCAGAGTCTAAACTATTACCCACCTTGAGCCAAACAGTTCCGGGAGAAAGTGGGTGGTACTGGATAAATCTGTAGAAAATCTGCCAGGAAATTACTGAGGTGGAAACCAGGATGGAAAATACTGGAGTTAACACGAAGAAAATGATGGACACATCGCAAATGGAAATCATGGGCAAAGGAGTGGACATGGATTAAGTCTCTGTACTTCTCACATTCATCAACAAAGAGCAGCTTCATCTGTAAAAACACAACGAATATCCAAAATGAACATCAGTACAAAATACAAAATTTTTCCAAAATCAACATCTGTACAAAGCAGGTGTCAGAAATGAACAATCTGATGCACCAACAGCACTTTCCTAGGGCCTTGTCAATGAGATGCTTACAATACAATACATCTTTATTGTCTATGTCTGGTCACAACAGAGATAGAAATTTTCCTTTGTTGCTGGGAGCTCCCACAATTAACTGGAGAAAAGGATACATAATAAACTGAAAAAAAAAATTACGATCACACCTCATACACTCATACAGTTACACTTACAGATGTATAAACAAAACAACAACAGATGCTGAATGCCAAGACTACTATGTTTTTCTTCTAATAAAAAAATGACATTTTACTAAATTTAAGATTGTGTAGACATGTTTCACATATGGGTTTCAATACCTCTCTATTACTATTCCTTGATTGACTATTCAGTAAAAAGTGACTTCTATCCACTAAAATCTGAGACAAAAGAACACGAACCTGCTGGTTAGGGTTGATGCCAAGTGTGTGCAGGCAGTCAAAGACAAACATCTTTAGGAAGAAGTACTGGCCATGCAGACTGAGTTCCATCAGGATGATCCCAGCGGTCAATGTCTTCTGTAGATTCACTGTCAAATGTTTCTGTAAGCGTTCACCATCATTTCCTGAATTCTGCATTGTTGTGAGGCCAGACCTAAACAAGACCCTTAGTAATGTTACCTACAATACTGAGGTGTTGTGAGGTCAGATCTAAACAAGACCAGTGGCAAAGCTACAAGTAAATCTACAATGTTGTGAAGATATATTAGTTATTAGAAAAAAAGTTGCTGACTAAGCTTGTTTCTTGACATATGTGCTGTGTTTTAATTTCTTTGCTGGCTCCTGTCCTGACTATTTCTCTGAACTTCTCATCCCTTACTCTCCGGCCAGACAACTACGCTCTTCGTCTGACGACCGTATCCTAACTGTTCCTGTCACCAGAACAACAACATATGGTCACAGGACTTTTGGCTACTGTGCTGCAAAACAATGGAACTCTCTTCCTTTCCATATCCGCCACCTTCCTACAACTGAATCTTTCAAATCTGCACTGAAAACGCACCTCTTCCTTGAGCATTTCTCCTAACACAGTCCACACAATGCTCGTCCTTCTTAACCCCGCCCCCTTCCCTCTTGCTACTTTACCCATCTTTCTCGCAGAATCACTATATTTTTCTGTTCCTGTTACTTGATGCCTTTTAATGTTTTCTGTTTCGTCAGTACTGTCGTTTTCTTTCGTCCCCTTTGTTCTGTGTCTACTTAGTCCACGTCTCTTCCTCGTTTTAAGCGCTAAGAGCATGCTCTCTATGAGTGTGAATATGCGCTATAAAAATCTTCACTATTATTATTATTATGTCACACAAATTGAGCAAACTTGTCCTTGAATGACACATCTGCCTCTCCTGCTGCCATTATTAAGTCATGAGAATGATCTTGTCAGCCATGACCTGCTGCATGCCTATTTCACAACAGGATTGCCAGAGTTAGCGGTCACACATATCTTGTGGGATGTACTACATGCTCTGAAATATTTGCATACTGGAGGTGTCATACATAGGGACGTGTCTCACTGGCCTCCACAACTCTCTCTCCACAATCGTTGGGGACTAGCGCCTATGAACAGACCATGACTACCCCCAACATGCTGTTGATTGCCTCCTGTGGTTCAATCCAGAAATTCTTGAACAGAATCTGGCTTTTATGGTGACTGTAAAACTAACCTGATGATCTTACTACAAGAATTCGGCTATGTGATTCAGTGATTCTAAAACTAATCACATGCAACTGTAAGCCCATCCATGTCAGTGGTGGGTGGCCTAATATGAAAATAGTAGTGGTGTTTTCAATGTGTAAGTTATCAAGGTCAGACTGAAAAATAGGAATGCACTTTTCCTCGTATGTCCTTGATTCCAGAATTGACAACTGTATGCCGCTAGCATTTATCATGTATGTGTGGTGTTCTTTGTGTAAAGCACTTTGAGTTCACCTTAATGGTGGAGAAAGGTGCTATAGAAATCATTATTATTATTATTAAAGTTGAAGGCAACAGGGACAATTTATTCAGTTTCTGTGGACATAAGAGTCCTTGTTAGAGAGAAAAAAAGTAACCAAAATAGAATTAGCAATGTTCCAAAATAGAATTAGCAATGTTCCATTCTCCATTCGTACACCACCACTATGATAATAACTGACAAAAGGTGAAAGCAGATCAATATAAAAAGTTATAAAAGGTATGTACTTTATGACCCATCTTCAGTGCCTGCAACCATTAATGTGCACTTCAACAACATTGCTTATGTTACACAAAACTCTATAACCTTCAAGAGATCCTCCATGTTTGTATTGACATCAACTGAGGAAGTTAAAAAAAAAAAAACCCATTCACCCTCTCTTGGGCAGTCCTGGTTGCAGATTAAGGCGCACAAAGCCAAACTCTGTGGTCAAGTAGTTGCAGTACTGCATCAGGAAGGTGTGGCACAGTTCCTGGTGCCAGGGATCATCAGGTGTTGAACCTGTGCTTTTATGGGGTTGTACTTCTACTTGAGACAATGATTGTGCTTCCAAACCCTTTTTCCCACGTCCAGCATCTTGGCTAAGGGATCTCTTTCTGCGACCACTGGATGCCAATGTTCCTGAACTGTGGCGAGAGCGCTGAAAAAACAAAAACTGCAAATCAAGAATCAGCAAATGGCCTGAAAGCTGAGCTTACATGTTTGGATGGCAGGATCTATGACCACAGAGAATCTGAAGCATGTTTTCAACAAGCATTCCAACAACAGCCTCAGATTTTATTAATCATGTTATGCCACAGACAGCTGCTGTTAGCAGCTTAAATAAAGTCAAGCTTAACTTCTATTATAAACAATGCAAATACAGTTTCTTAGCTTGCAGAAAGTCAAGTTTCCCTTCCTTTGAAACAAATGAAACAATATAGCACATCAAATATAACAATATGACAAGAGTCTAAGGGATTCAACCACTTGTCCAGTCACCTCCAAGCTCTTGATGCAGTAAATTTGTGTCTTACACTGATATGTGGGATGAATCAACAAAGCAGTAAAAAAAAGAAATAGTGGCTCTATGAACAACCATATAAAAAGACAATAGAAGTTAAAAGCTACCAGATATCAAATGTCACAGCTACACACAAGCACAAAAATTTTTTATAAGCGCTGAAATATAAATCAGTATTTTCCAAAGACATAAAATTGATGTTTGACTTGTTATAGATTTTCTTTGTTTAAGCTCCTTGATGTTCAGTTTCAGTGTTATTCAGATTTTTATTTTAAAATAGTTCTTTCTGGACTGCGCTCAGGCTTAAAGCTGAATCTGGGATCAAATCAAGGTACTCTCAGGATTAACCATTTTTTAAATAAAATTTTTAGCCCAAGTAGGCTTGGGATTAATGTAGGTTTATTTGTGGAGTTTGTGCGCATAAGCTATTGCTCACAAGATTCGTCCAGATAGCCCATATTTTAAGGGGAAAAAAAGAAATATGAAAGGCAAGGAGTCTTCTTTCTTCTAAATATGGTGTTAGTAAAAAAACAATCATTGATCACTTTCTCACTTTTTGCTTGCCATTATATTATGGCTGATTTAAGACATCTGTACTCCACCAGTTCTATTTATTGTAATCAACACAGAATAATAATAATAATAACAACAGTTGATTTAAAACCTGCATGTCCCTCACAATAAAAGCTCCAAATGCTGTGCAGTAATAAAGAACAGCAAGGATTGGAAGAAAAAGTGATGAGCTAAAAAAGAAATTTAAAATGCATGCAGGATGGAAGGTAGGGGATGCTGGGACCCACAAATGTCCACACCGCCAAAACTTATCAAGCTTTATAGAGGGGAGAGAATACAGATCAACATGTGCAGAGTAACCAAACCTACTCAGCTGGTAGGCTTGAAAGGTTGCAACAGTTTACCTAACACAGACAAGTACAAGCTAGGTTGCAACAGTTTACCTAACATAGACAACAAGTTGTAACAGGCTGTAGTTTTAAAACATTTACATGTTAATCATGGTTAACAAGTTCAACACTGATAACCTGCCTAGTTCTCAAAGAAGTGTAACATAAATTTTACTAACAAAGAACAATTGTTGAGGTCATTAGAATTTAAGTTGAAATTTTTAAAGGGAGGGATGATAACAGCATTTCTTTTTAGAAGACTGGTCAACAAAGACTTTTCTAGTAGTAACTGGAATCAAACCAGCTCAGATGTAAGAGGTACACATTGTTACGAATTAAATAGTGTAGCGGTGTGCGCGAGGTGTAAACCGGCGCCGCCATTGCTTTGTTGTGGTATTTGACCCCGGCTGACCTGTCCAGCAGCGGCCAGCGCGGCGAGGACAAAGCATATCTAGACTGTTCTAGTGTGTGCCTGAGCGAGTGAGACTGATGCAAGACTTAGTATCTGGATTGTTCGGTGTGGGAGCGCGCATGCGTGACGGGCAGGTGCTGGATAATTCTAGAGAACTGTGTACATGTATATATAAGCGGTGTGAGTGAGCGTCAAAAAAAAGGAGGAGAAAGAAGAGAAGAAGACGAGGTTGCAGCAGACAGAAAGGTTGAAGCGAGCGACAGCAGTAGAGAGACTGTGTTGCCGTTAGAGTGTTGGTTGTCGTGGTCAGGCGAGCGTGACGTGTGTAGCTAGCGTACGTGTCGCTGAGAGGTCAGAGGTTGTGGAGAGCTGTTGTAACTGTGTTGGACTGTGTGTCACCGGTTGCCAGCGTGTAATGCCAGAGAGGAGACATTTGCTGTAAATAAAGTGTTTTGCTAAGCGGCTTGGCTGTGAGGGCTGTTTCTTGAGAGAGATTGGCACCGCGGATCGTGGACCCATAACGAGCCATTTGACGACGGCATAGGCATCTGGGTCCTATGTTACGCCGTTAATTCAAATACGGAGACAACACCACCATTTCCATCCGTAACACACATAAAATCAGGACAGCAGGATTTTGTTGCAATTTAATGATTATGTCTCAAATCTGAGGTGTGTGGTTCTGTCAAAGGCACAAATTCAAGGAACACTGAACCTTCAAAGACAGAAAACTTCAGATTAACTGAAGTTAGAGTAAGGTCTTGACTAGATATGGGGGATGTAACTAAAATGGTGAATACATAGCCATTCCTCTATAAGGAGTATTCATGATGTCTGCAAACACTAAATGTGGTTGATGGATCTGAGACTACGAAAAAAGCAAAAAGTAGAACTGTAGTTGGATTTTGGAACTTTTGAAGTGAAAAAGTTCTGCCACACTTGGGAAGAAACTGAAGAGAGTTTTTCAGAGAGTGGATCGTTGAACTACCTAGCAGCAAGTTGTCTGAACAAAGAGGCCCACAAAGCACACACTACCGTACTGCTGGTTTTCTTGCATACATTAAAGAGGATGCACAAAAATTTTTGAAGGATTTTGTTTCTGGGAAGATGAAGATTAAAACAATATTGATACTGTCCTACAGAAGTTTACGAATTTCTGCACTACTACACCCAATGATGTACATGAATCTCACTGCTTACCTATGAAAAATCAGGAGAAAGAGGAAAGGGTAGGTTGCAGCATTAAGGATGTTAGATAAGACACGCAACTTCAAAGGCTATGAAAGAATGATCCAAGACAGAGAATTAAAAACAACATGGTGAGAAAGAAACTACTCAAAGAAAAGATCGACTAACACTAACACTACACATCAAGGTTTCTAACTGTTGTGAGAAGTTCATAGATTTTCTAGTCTAGCTACAAGATTCCCTGTGGAAAATGACCACAAGCAGAAAGCTCTGTTGAAGACAAAACATTTGGATGAGTTGACTCCAAGAATACAGTGCTTCCAAATGAAACTCATGTGATTTCTTATGACACCATCCACAGAGCAGGAGATAATCTGATGGCAGCTGATACTTTGTCAAAAGCCCCTGAGAATGATCCAGCAGAACAGGACAAGTATATGGAGAAAGAGACAAACAATTTTGTCAGCCATATTCTTTAGTCACTTTCCATGAGTATTAGGAGACTATAGGAACTCTAACAGAAACAACTGAAAGACAACTTTTCCAGCAGATCAGAAACCTCTGCAACATGGATTTTTGATGAGTAGCAGCCCAATTTGAAAAGAAGTGGGAAAAGTATTGGTCTATTTGTAAAGAGATAACAGTCCAGGAAGGAATATCGCTACTGATACCTGAATCACAACAAAAAGAATTGCTGCAGCATACATAAGTGACATCAAGGTATTGTCAAATGCAGAGCCTTAGTGATGCAGAGCCTTAGTGAGACAGAGCATACAGTGGCCAGAAAGTTCCAGATTGAAAAGCTTGTTGAAATTTTTCTTGTGAGAAAGAATGACTTTGTTATCCTAAGCCCCTGAAACCAACTTGTGCCCCAGATTATTCAAGGCAAATAGTTAATGGAACTTGTTTGAGTTGAAAGGACAGCAGTGTCTACTGGTAGTGGACAATTTTTCACACTGTACTGAGGTAGCCCATTTGATCAAAACAATGTCAGCTGATGTTATTGATCACTGCAAAGCGATCTTTGTAAGGCATACCCAAAATTGTTCTCACAGACAATGGGCCTCAGTTTCCTTCATGAGAATTTCTAAAAGGTAAAGGTAAAGGTCATCCCATAACCAATTCAGGTCGTTGGGGAGTGAGGTGTTAGAGACCCCACTTTTCTTGGGGCCAGCTTTTACATGAGGATGGTGCCAATCTCCTCTCCCTCGCTACCTTCCCCAACCCTCTATGGAGTCAGTTACCCATTCCCGTCAGCTGGGTCAACTGGGGGGAAGTATGCTGCGCTTATCGGGATTGAACAAGCGCGCTCTCGGTTCGGACGCCAGCGCTCTAACCACTCAGCCATCCGCTTCCCTCATTTCTAAAGCTTTCTAAATTTCTAAAGCTTTCTAAATTTCTAAAGCTTTCTAAATTTCTAAAGCTTTGGATTCAATTACCTCACCAGTAGCTCCCTACATCCATCAAGGAAATGGAGAAAGTGAATGGGCAGTGCTGAGTTTAAAGAATTTATTCAAAACATCACCAGATCTGTTTGCTGTACTTTTGAACCATAGAGCAATGCCTCTACACTAAGGTTCTCCAGCAGAATGGATGATGGGAAGGAAGTTGAGAATGAAAATCCAAGATCAGCCAATAAAGCATGTTCCAGATGAGATCTCTGAATCAGTTTAAGAAGACAGACAAATAGCCGAAAGACCTGCAGAAGAAAAAATCTGATGTAAGACACAAAGCCAAGCACATGAAATTTCTAGCCAAGAAAAATCTAGTAGGGGTTCAGACCCCAAAAGCAGAAGTTGTGAAAATACTGAAAGCGCCCTCAACAAAATTTTACATAGTACAGATGAAGACATGAAAGCAAAGACAGAACTGAAATCATCTTTGTTGCAGAAACAAGCAGCCATGCAGTCCAGGTGGAAGCCTGAGAAAAATCTTACACATCCCAAAACAGATGAGAGAACTAGCCTTGAATGAGATGCAGCATGATGATGATCATAATGCTGGTGCATTTCATACTTCAAAGTTGTCAGAATGCAAAGGAAGTGATGTTACAGATGGCAGCAATGATTCCCAGCCAAGCACTATCCACACCAGATATGACTGCCAAGTAAAACTGCCAGACAGGTTGACATATTGAAAACTATTGGGGTTTTTAAAAAAGTTTTAAAGTTGTTTCATATATACTTGGAATTTAAATATTGTATGTTAAAGCACATTAGGGGGATGTAGAGAAAAGTCCTTTGGCTAGATACAAGAGGGTCCAGCTAAAATGGTGAATACATAACTTTATCTATGACAAGTGTTCTTCATGTCTGTAAACTCTACACTGACGACTGGTCAAGGCTTACCCTAACAGTGTCCCATTTGTTGAAAAATATGCACAAAATGAATCTGGTAGCTGCAGAAGTTTTTCTCCTTACCAACTGTTTGACTAGCAAAAAGTCTCTATAAAACATATCTCAACTGTTTAGTGATGTATTCAATCTTTGCCTCCATGACAAGATACCTTGTTTTTATTCTTTTTTCTTTTTTTTTTTTTAACAATTTACAGAGATGCCTCTGTGGGTAGTTTGCTGAAGCATGTTCATCAAGATGGGGAAACAAGACAGAGTGATGAAGTTTATTTCCTTTGTTGAGAGGTGATCAATAAAGACACAAGATTGTTATGTCCTGACTCAAGTGGTTTATTGTCAATTTGCAGAGCTTAACACTTGTGATTGTATTATCAAAATAGTTTCACACTTTCTAAGGGGGTCATCAAAAAAAGAAAATGTATTTGTTCAATAAAGGTTTAAATTGGGCAAGTCATGTTTCATGGATTCTACCAATCACACATGTGTATTCATGTGACTGTGTTGGGAGAGGGAGGGGAGCAGATGTGTGTGGGTGTCAGTGTTTTGTGTATGTGTGTGGGTGAAATGTGAAATGGATGTAACTGTGTGAAGTATGGATGTATGTGGGGTGTGGATGTAGGGTGTGGGAGGGTTAATAGGTGGTGAGATGTGGAGGAAAAAAAAACTTAAGTCCTTTACAGCATTCTAAAGCTTTCTCTGCAAACATATAATCGTTGTTTCAAGTGAAGCTTTGCAAGAGACACCCTAGCAAAAACATGCAGGCACCAGCCAAAAGTGGCTCTGAGCTGTAACAACAGCACAGTAATATGCCAATGATATGTCAAGCCCTTCAAACTCACTTTCACCAGGGGACTGGATCCTGGCCACACCAGGCACAGAGAAAGCTGCAGAAAGAGAGGGGACTTAACACTATTTACAAGTCATTTCATCATATCCTCTTGTTATCATTTATGTCATGACGAACAATTAGAAAGCTGCACTCTCATGCAACCTCAGAAAGTCACACTGCTTGGAAATCTGTTTTCAAGATGGCATGTAATTATTTAACATGTTTCCTAATTATAAAAAGTCTTCATGATTCTGGAGATTCATCACTGTATTATTCAATAGCAAAGTAAGACAAGCGTGATACTTTCTATCTGTTATGTTATAAAAACAACCATTTCTTGTTTATTGCAGTAGAAGTTTGATGTTTTCCATATTTGCTGATTCTGAGGCAACTATCAAAAGGTTATACAGCTGCGGTTCTCAACCTGTGGGACACGACATGCTGACAAGGGGGCCGCGAAGGTGGTAATTTTCTCATATCTCATATAGGTACTAGTGGGTAAGGGGGGGGGGGTGCGCGGACATACCTTTTTCCTCTGGGGGGGGCGTCACAAGTAAAAGGTTGAGAAATGCTGTTATACAGGTTACACCTAGTTTACTGACAATGCAACCACTTGGATGTATTAAGAATAAGGTGAAAACAGAAGCAGCAGTTACATTTTAAAGTTTAAAATTGCTTATGAGAGAGCTGAAAACACTCAACATTCAACCACAAGAGGCAACTATTAGCTATTTGTAATGTATATATCTTTATGTCTCTTTCACAAACAGAAGGTAAATTTTTACCTGTGATCTGTTATACCGACTACACACATGCCTACACTACAGTTGTCAGAATTAAGTCAGGCATGTACTATCCTGAAACAACTATGAGCCTACACTCACCGACTTTGTAGGCTCTTTCTCTGGTGATGGTGGAGGAGGTGGAGGAACCACGAGAGGGATGTCTGCTGTGGCAGCATTTTGCTCTAGTACATACTGACGCCATTGCTGGCAGAAGAGGAGAGGTGTGGCACAGTAGTGAAAGAGGCGAGAGGATTTCTTTAGTATGGCCAGGTAGTCCTCCTTTTGACACACAGCAAGAGAGCCAGGATATGAGCAAATCTTCTCATTCTTGTCACTGTGTTCACAAGCCCTTTCAAAAATCACACAGATCTAAACTTCTAACCTTCTAACACAATAAAAGCTGATTTAACCTGATCCCAGACTTACTGATTTGGATCTCACATTTCCCTGGTCTTCCCAAGTACTAATACTGATTGCGTGTTACCCATTTAAACTGTAAACTAGAAAAGTCGCTTGTAATCTATAAAACTCTTGCTTTTGCCTAACAATGGTTTGAATGTTGACTGTTTTAACTTCAATTTGTCTTGATATCCTGAATAAATGTTACATTAAAATCAAAGCTTAGAAGGTGAAGATGAAGAAATAGTTTAGGTCACACCCAGCGGATGACAAAGCCCTATATTCTATTTCTACAGACTTTACTTTTCCTGATAAATCAGGAACACATTATTGCTAGAAAGCTGTTGCGTGGAGGAGTTGGGGGGATGATTCCAGCTGCAGGTCCAAGCAGGTCTTCAACCAGCAACACTCACAGTTAATCCAATTAACCACCAGGTTATGAACTCTCCCCAGCCAAGAGTCTTACTCCATTTCATATTCAAGGACAGAAGTTCACGTGGGTAAGATGGCTGTTGAATAAATAAATGACTTACAGTTACAGGGGTATTGGGGGAAGTCTTCTGCCACCACAGTCCATATAGCTGACGAAGCTTCATCAGACGTTCAGCATCTACAAGTAAACGATATTAATCAATTCAAATTAACTGGAGATAATCTATCAGAGGTTAACAAATAACACAACACATATAATGCCAAGACATTTTTACCCTTTCGAAATCTGCTGCGAATTTCAAGAACTTGCATTCCATGGGAAGACACTGGGTCCTGCAGGCTGCCATATGCTGAACGTTGCAAAGGTCGAACAGGCTGCAGGTTGCTGTATGTCTGATCAAATGGACGAGTCTGGTTCAGAACATGAGAAAAACTTCGAGACTGTGCAGACAAGCTGCTGTGACGGCGCTGCACATCACGTGGAGGTGCTGTGTGGCGCACAAGGCTCTCCAGATCATTACTTGTCTGTGTATATGGATTCTGCTCCTGAAAGCAAAGAAGTAAGTGTGCTTGTAAGTTTACCTGTACAAAAAGATCATGAAAGAGACCCCAACAATCTGTTAAGTATCCATCATACTATTAAGAGGAATAAAAATTCAACAGAAGGAGCACAAAAAAATTCACTGATCCTTAGTTTTGTTTGATCTGATCCATTGCTAATCCACAAATGTAACAAAGATAACAAAAAAAACAGTGAACATACAATGTTAAATTTCTTGTTCCCTTATTAAAAACCCTTCCATGCAGGGAAGCTGAAAAGACAAGAAAGATTAAAACTAAAACAAGTAGTCCCAAAGTGATAGCCACTACCACAAGCACAAAGTGTAATATGTTGCTGGATGCCTTCTTCTTTTGGCTCAATAGTCAGTCTGTCAGTCATCCCTTGACCGGAACCTGTCGCTGGGGTGAGGGGTGAGGGGTAGCATATGGATATTTAAGGTATCATGAACACTCAGGTCAAGCCACTTACCACTGTGTGTGACAACTCGTCAAACATGTTATGGTGGAATAACCCCATTTTCTGGCTTATAATGGAAGCTAAGATGTGAGCCCGTGCATTGTGCCACTGCACTAGGCGTCGTACAGTCTTTTCAAGAACAGCTCCTTGGTCTCCAGCCCAATTATACATGTAAACAGTCAACTGAAAAAGTATTATAAAAGGTCACTTAATATATGCATGCGTTTCAGGAACAAAAATTCCATACTGTTGATTCTGAAATAAACTGACAGTTAAATGATGGGTCATACAAAACTAACAACATTCCAAATATTATAAAATATTTTTTTAAAATGCTTCTTTTTGTCAATGGTTGTGCAAAATTGCTGCACCTTTTTATCATAAGCTGTGATGAACAGCAAGTGTTGTCGAGGAATAAAGAATTTCATCCCTCCCTTGATCTTTTCTTTACTTCCCTCCTGCCAGAATGATGCAAACTTCTGGCTTCCGTGAAGTGCTGTGAACCAGACAATGATTATATCCTACTACAGTACATTTTGTTTACACTATATGCTAAACACCAAACACATAAAAAAAGCCAACAGACAAGGCAAACATTTTGTCAAAAATCTTATCCAAACATGAAAAAGCTTGTCTCTTTTACTGAAAATGAGTGATTATTATTTTTTCTCAACAAGAAGTATTACATATTGTGCTCTCAAATGATTTAAGTATTAGAAATGTGTACCCCACATCTGCAGATTAATTGTGACAACACGTACATCTTTTTGATTATTCTGACACTTTTACTTTTTGTCATCAGGTTTACCAAAGTGAAAGATTAATAAAAGAAATGCACAGAGTCACAAAACAAATACTTTATTGTTATGGGTAGGATAATAACTGAATTTGTAGAGAACATTTGCAATGTGGAAGTGAGCTTAGAAAACTACGAACAAACCAGCAGTTAACCATACAATAAAGAATCACAAGTAGACCACAGAAGGCTTTTGTAGTTTGGTCATTACTGCAAATTAACTTTGGAGTAGAGGGCTGCAAGTGTGAGCAACTCAAGCCTGTGAATGAACAAGTCTCATGCGCACCCATCATAAAATGTCAAAGGTTTTGGAAGGAGAGAAATGGGATCTGTCTCACACATGCTGTGAACTTTAGATGGTAAACCCCTTAAGGTTCACTATGATCACCAAACTATTGGATCTTTACCTTTACCTTTACCATACCATATTTAAAATGTTCATTTTCTGGTTAAAAAAAAACATTGTTCACTCACACTTTGTAGTTGTGTTAAACAAAGCTGGAGATGGTTCTTTAAGGTCCCCAAATTCATGCTCCACAGTGGCGCACCACTGAGCATAGTCGCGGCCCACAGCTATCAATTTGACATGACCAAGCTCTGACCGATCTATCACACACTCCACTTGATTCTCCAAAGTCTAAGCAAACACACAGAAAAAACTAATTATTACAAATAAATATTATTCACATATTCATAAAATTATTTTGAAATGTCTGGGTAAGTTTATGAAACAAAACTAATTCTCACATTCTAAAGAGTGATGAGGTAGGTATACAATGTGACCTTTATTTATAATGGTTAGTATACAATATCAAAAGATCAGCAATGGGATAATTAACTGTCAGTTTGGAAAAGTGATACATAGGAAAAGTAACATCAAGAAAGAGATGTCAAGGGGCAAGTGAGAGACATTCAGCTAAAAAAATACAGGTCAAAGAGTGAAAAACAAGGTCAACAATAAGATGCACAAATGCAGTAAGTATACAAATGGTCCTGGAAAAACATGAAAAAAATATTTTAAAAAATGTACAAATGCAATGTCTATGAAAAAAAGGCATAAAGAAGGTAACAAGAACTAAGCATGTCCGACATAAGAGCATGTAATAAAACTGACCATCTGTTGTGGCCGGCAGGGTGAATAGTGAATGCTCATAGGTGCCTGATGAGGATCTGAGTAGTGCAAAACCTTGAAAAGACGCAAGGTAACACTGTTGGAGATGGTAGGCACCGAGGACAACAGCTCATGAAAGATGTACTCCACAGAAAACTCAGCCTGAAGATTCAGCTCTACTTTGCTGACAGATGGCAATCCTGCAAATACAAAAAAATCAATGAATTATCAATAAGTACAAAAAAATACACTCATCCACATGCATGCTCATACACATACATGCATGTAAATGAATAAAAACATATATTCCAATTTATAGGTATTATATATTTTTTAATGTATATCAAGTATATGAGAGTAACTGGCTGGAGGTGGCTGCACTCAGTTGTATTTTTCTCTTATCTAATGTCGTCTTCATGTTGGACTTGTTGTTGGTGTGTGTTTTAGACGTGCCTACCATTGTGCCTTTGAAATGTGATGCCCCTTTGATCTGTGTCAGTGGCTTTGATTCCATTTCGATGTGGAGACTTCATAGTCTACATAGTTCATTTGACTATGGCTTCAGTTCCATTAGACAGCCATCATCATTCCAATGCAACTTGGGTTGTCTGTTGAATGTGGTGCTTATAGCTGCATTATCGATCTGCCTTCCTGCTTGTCTGCAATGTGGACTGAAGAAGGCGGCTTATACTGTATGTACATGCTACCCTTTGGCATGGAGTACAGTCTGCTACAACCTACGTGATTCTGTTATGTCGCTAGCTTATTTTGACTTCAGACCACCTACTGTGAAGCATCTTGAGCTTGTCCATACATGCCAACTTTCACTTCACTTTACTGGAAATGTGGTGTGGATATGAGCATTTACAGCCTCACAGTTTTCAACTGGACTGTGTAAGCTGGGAGCAATTAGGGGCTTTCATCATCCTGTCTGGCATTCTATAAACATAACATTTGCATGTTGCATGTGTCTGTGTATGTGTTATTATTCTGTGTGTTTATATTTTTTTAAGTGCCTTGACCTAGCCTTTGATGGTGGGATAAAGTGCTACATAAATTTATTATTATTGTTATATTCATATATATATTATATCTGATGATATAATTTACTTAAAGAAGCTGCTGTTCCCTTCTTGCACAGCACCTTGATGGAGTACAGGACAGTTTTACATAGAAATTATGTTTAGCTCTCAACTCGGTCCAAATGTTGGCTGCTAGCCTAACACATCACCTTCTTCTGTTCAGTTCCTTGACTTGGTCAATGACTAGGGGAACAGGGTTCTCTACTGTGACTTTTGCTGTGAAGATTTTTTAAATGTTCATCACCCAGCTATTGTCAGCCTCTCTGAAGGGTGCCTCAATGAAAACTTACCACAGATGGTAGAAACTTCATTGCACACTGCCACTGCTATTGGAGACAACAGTAGCAGAGTGAGGTCACCTTGTAGTCAATGTGGGCACAGTCAGGCAATTAGTGCAGCTCACAGAGGAGTGTTGTGACATATGGGATTTGTGCTTATGCAAGACAATGAATAAACCATGGTTTCAGGCTCTTTGAAGCTTGTCAAGCAGGCTGTTCAGAAGCTTAACAAACAAGGAGATGGAGCAGTCCAGCTGGGA
Organism: Marisa cornuarietis; assembly: GCA_004794655.1. Taxonomy (NCBI): domain Eukaryota; kingdom Metazoa; phylum Mollusca; class Gastropoda; order Architaenioglossa; family Ampullariidae; genus Marisa; species Marisa cornuarietis. Next base: position 92,744 of record SMMW01000019.1, on the reverse strand, counting down.
TAGCACAAAAGCAGACATGAGTATTTTGGTGGAAGAAACTGTTAATAAAGGTCTCTCCCACAGCGAGTTCTGCGAAGCTCTAGAAAAATTGACACACTGCTTTAATGTGGTTTTCTAGTGAGAGAGGTGCATCAATGGTCACACCGAGATTTCTCACCACCTAGGAGACAGGGACACTCACATCAAAGAATGTAAGAGTGGTGGTAGGTGGTGCAGCTTTAAGATTACAGTTAGAGTGGGTTAGAAGAATCAGTTTTTTCATCATTCAGCTATAATTGTTTTTGCTTCTATCCACTCCTTCACTGAGTTCACAGCATTCTCTGTGGTGGTAACAAGCTGCTGTAGCTCAGAAACTGGGCCAGACACAAGTAGCTGTGTATCATCAGCTTTCCTGTGGTATTGGGTTCCAAGATGACAAATAAGAGGGCCCTGTGGCTGGACACGACTGACCTAGAAATGAAACCTCGTGGAACCCCATACTTCACATCAGAAAGTGTGTATGACATCTTTGATCATCAAAGTCTAGAACTGGAACCATTTCAAGACAGTGCTGAATAGGCCAAAAGTCATATGAATTCACTGGAGAAGGATGCTGTGGTCAAGGGTCTCAAAGGCAGCTGCCAGATCAAGCACTGACAGTGATCCCAACCACAGGCTGACAGCAAATCACTGACTATACATAGCACTATTGTCTCAGTGGAATGGTGCTTATGGTAAGCAGACTGAAATGGCTTAGTAGCTTATGGATTGCCAAGTGTTGGTGAAGTTAGCGAAGAACAGCTTTTTCCAGTATTTTGGAAAGGGAGGGGAGATTTAAGACAAGGCAATAATTTTGAGGTTCTTAGGGTCAGGATCAGACTATGTATGCAGCAGTATGACAACCATGTTTGAAAGAAGAAGGCTATCATGCCAGTTTACAAAGAATGATTAATGATGAATGTGATGATCAGAATCAGCAGAGACAGTCATGTAAGAAATGAGTGAGAACTGAGTTAAGGGAGCAAGATTTCTTTGGAAACTGTATAATGATGTCTCTGATCTTGAACTGGGAGACAGGCTCATAACTTGAGGAACACTGTTCCACCTTCCAATCTTTTTCACCAGAATCAGATGCTTCATTACCTCCCTGGGATTCAAGATGATATTTCTGTGGACCGAAAAGTCTGTCTCCACTGATGTTCAGTGTGGCACTGTTTTTTCCTTCGCATTCATCAGTTCTGTAGTAAGCAATAGTGCAGAGGAACGGTTGGTGATATGACAATCAACCAGTCTGTCAAAAAATATGTCTGTCAAATATGGCGCTCAGCAGCAGGCAGCTAACGAGTGTGAAGATTGTGACTCAGAAACTTTAGATCCGAGATATTAGCCCTAAAGGATGAAGATCCACAACTCTTGATGTGATGACACTTTTTGGGGGTCCTGGGGCCAGTTGCACAACATGTTTCTAAACCTTAAAACTGTTCTAAAGAAGCAAAATCTCTTCTTAGCCATTTTGATGTATTGCACAAAAACATACAAAATTGTACTGACAGGACGAAAGTCAGTCTTAAACAACTTTATTTTACTTAAAGCAGTTTTAGTTTTAAAAATTCTAAAATTGTGGTGTGCACTTTAAACTAATTATCTAAATAGAGTTAAGGCCTAAAAGTGTTTAAAATTAGAAATGTGTTGTGCAACTGGCCCCTGGTTTTTAACAGTAGAGGCCAAATGATTCTGGGAAATGATCTGGCAGTAACCTGTCACAGACAGTTATGGATGGAGCATATCTTCTTGCACAATCAACCAGTTGATCATAAAATTCCTGTTGGGCTGGTAAGTCATCTGAACTAAATATGAATAATACTTGTGCAGTAGTGATTTTAGGCATTTCACATAGCAATCATAATGAAAATTGATGTCTTCAGGAAGATAACACTGCTACACTGAAGGCAACATAACCTGAGGTTAAACATGCCATCACCAAAAGCAATATAACTTGATATTAAACATGTCATTCAATGCTATTAAACAATAAACATGCTATGTTTGTTTATCTTACCTTGCTTATGACAAAACTGCATCCAAGGCTCCATAAGTGAGGAAAAGACACGATGAAGGGTGCCCTTCTCTCCTCGCTCATACTGCACCACAAGTTCCTGCAGCTCTCTTTTATCCTGTTGTACCCCTGAGGCTGAAGAACTGGAGTGTAGGGAAGCTTCTAAAGCTGGAGTACTTATAGCCTGAACCTGAGACCAGTCAAAAGACTGCAAGAAACAAGAAATTAGTAAATATAATGCTCTACAAAGTCAAATGCAAAAACAAACCCCAAAATTTAAAGAATTTAACACAACCATGGTCACAGATTAAACCTGTGTTGCCATTGACATTTGCATGGATATACACAAGTTTTATTTCATTTTCAAAATCCCACATCCCCACAACTTCAAGAGACAGGTTTTGAGTAGTGGTTGGGGTCAAGGCATGAAGGTTATGAGCATGGATTCACAAGATGGATTAAATCTCTGACCATCTGACTAGCTCTAGACGAATTTTTCTGAAACCAGTAAGAAACTACTCATACATATACTGAGATGTAAAGGACAAGTCATCTTACCTGAGAAGATTCCAAAGAGGGAGAAACAAGACGTATGCGAGGTGAAAAGTTCTCACGCAGTGTCTGGAAGGGAGAGGCCGAGTGTGGCACAGGACGGATGCTGAGACTGTTGGCAGAGTCTGACAGCTTGCGACCTAGTGGCTGCTGTTTTCTTTCTGCATCTTCTGCACAAATATTTTAATCAGCAGTTTCTCATGGTAACTTTATTTTAAGAAAAATTCTAAATAAATCAGTTTACAAATCACTGGATATTTTAATCAGCAGTTTCTCATTGTAACTTTATTTTAAGAAAAATTCTAAATAAATCAGTTTACAAATCACTGGGTATTTTGGATTATACTTTTTCTTCTCAAATATAGGCCTTAACAGATTTACCAGCAAGGATGATTATCACAAACCTTCCTACTGATGCAAAACTCACTTTTCTGAAATACTGGAGATGAAGGAAGAGATGCCACAGGAAGTGTCCTCTGGTCCTGCAGACCAGACGGTAAGCTACAGGTAGAAGCAGTCAGTAGGAAGAATTCCATCACCAAATCACACAAAGCGTGGCACACACTGGTTGTCAGACGGTCACGTAGCTGTCTCAGATCTAATGACCCTCGTTGCCATATGCGGAACTGTATCAGAGCTGTTGGTCCTAGAAATAAAAGTATAGAAAAAAATGTATACTCTTTACAATATATTAAGATCAATTTCATCTTCCCATAATATTACTTTTAAATATGAAATGTGCATGTCATATTAACAAAAATAATCATCCAATAAAATATGTAATAATTTAATAAGAAAGTTTTAAACTTTGCTGCTGACATTAACTGATGTCCTTGAGTCTGACCTGGGCCCCAGCTAGTAGCAGTGGCAGTGTGCAATGAAGTTTCTACCATCTGTGGCAAGTTTTCAGCATTTTGATGACCAAGTGTTGACAAAGAAGATGGCCGGGGACATCCAAGGAGTTTCACGGGATTTCCACAGCCATCTACAAGACTGCAGATGACGCATGCTATGCCTGAGATAGATAGAACCAACGTACAAGTGCACAATAAAGAGCCACTCTCTGACCGTGAAATGTTAAGCTGCAAGAAATGCTCATATTTTCTGGGACAGTTCCAGAAAAGTCTCTACAAAATGTTCTATATGATATATAATACTTGGAAAATAGTTTAAAAAAAGAACTGAGCAACAAACATGATGTGCGCATTCTCATTGTGACATAATGTGATAAAACCCCTTATAGAAGTGTATTTGATCTGTGCCCAAATCACCAAAAGGTATTATCCAGACTATTCAAAATTATCTTCTGCATTTTGTCAGTCATGAAGACTATAATACACCAAAATACAAACCTTTGCGGCCACCTGACTGAGGACTTATGTACAGATACACCTGATCAGAAGGTATACTACTCCGCTTCCCTTGTACAATGTCCTACAATCAACAACGGATATTATTTATAAAACCCTGACTCCTTTGTAATATTTTGGGTACAAAAACTACTTACTTATCAAAATTGAACTGGTAAAAATCAAATCGGGTGTGAAAGTTGGTAAAATGTTGCCATTATTACTTTTAGGAAGACTGTTTTTATTTTATGGAAATCTTATCTTCATTTGTATGTAAATCAATAAATGTATAAATTATACTAAGTTCTTGTGGAACATATTCCTTATGTAAATTTTGAGTAATCTGTATATGTGACTAAAGGAAGGTACCTGGAAATGGCAGTCTGGTGATTCCTCCAAGTAGTTTGGTGGGTGAAGAAACTGAAGAAGATTCTGTTTCAAATAACAGATGAGTGCTGACAGATACTGCATGGCATGACTGGGGATGGTCAGCTGAAATGTTTCTGTTGCATCCTGGTCCATATTCTGAATGAACTGTTCCCATACACATACACATAAGCATGCATTAGCAGAAAATGCAGCCACACATGCAAATTGGAGTGCATGAACACACACACATACACCCACTCTCTTTCACACACACACACACACACACACCATATATCAAATGCATATTGCAGAAACGAATTTCACTGAATGTTTCTTTATGCCTAAAAAACTGACAACCAGTTTTTCTCTCCTCTGCTGACTTGTGTCACAGACCTGAACATCCTCAGGACGAAGCTTGCACTGTGGGTTGCGAGACAACATTAGAGAGATAACATCCACCACAGTGTCATCCAGCCGGTTCTGCAATAGCTTCATAAGATCTTCCTGGATTTCTTTTCCTAAATGATTAATACAAAGCAATCCACTCAAAAAACTGTACATCCAAACTGACTCCAGAAGCAATAACATGTTTAATAATAATAATAATGAACATTTATATAGCAGATTTCCCATAGTCACATATAACAGACACGCTCACTTCTACAACAGAAATGCCCACTGATAAAATAAATACACACACATTAGACATGCTCATGGTCTCAGTAAAGTCACTGTTCTGAAAAGATGCTTCTTAAGTTTAGACTTGAAGGTGGTAAGAGAATCAGAGCGACAAAGGCTGACAGATAATCTGTTCCAAGTTGATGGGGGCTTGGTAGGAGAAAGACCTCTGTCCATTCGCTGTTGTCTTAGTTTACACAAGAGAGAGAAAAAGATTTTAAAGAAAACAAAAGGTATGAGACACATGTAAAGGAACCACTTAAATAAATGAAAAGATGCCGTCCACACACAAACATTTTTGAATGAACCATGACAGAACTCTATAAAACCGATTTCTTTAGCACGTCAAGTAATTGCTTCCCAATATTCCATGTCTACAACGAATTTGATTTTGTTTTTCACTTTAACTGATCAACTGTATAAAGGATAACACAGCTACATTCAAAAGCTGAATCAGTTCTCTACAACATTACCTGCTGAAGCATTTTGAAAAGGGGCAAGAGTTAATTCTTGCTGAGACAAGATGAAATGAAGCTATTTATAAAAGAGGAGGCATATGGCTGATGCTCTAAACGGTAAGCATGAAGTAGCATTTTAAAGTGGCTGGGAAGCAGATTAAGAACAACCAACAAGGAGAAAATTACAAATATCCAAATTAGAAAAAATGCACAATTTTGTGTGCAATCTGCACTAAAATACTATAAAAGTGAACCAATCTTTTTCAACTCATAATAACAGACCTGATAAATTTTAGTAATATATAGTTTTATTAATGTTTCTTTTAAAATACATCATGAAACCCAAATTCCATGCACAAGCAGAAGGCACAATTTTAGTAACACATGACTGCAATCTTTCTCAACTGAACCCATGAAAGAAATGTCTCCATTTTGTAATCATTTAACATTAGTAGTGAGTTTGAAATGATGAATGTATGTTGGTTCACACTATAGCTGCTAGCATGGAGTGTCATTAGCAAACAACCAATTAAGGACTGCATGCTGCTTGATAAAAGTGGACAGTGGTGAAGTAAGAACAGAAGAACAGAAATGGTCCCAGGACTGATCCTTGCAGAATGCCAAAATCATTTATAAAGAGTGACAAAGAAAATGAATGGTTACAAACTGAGTATGATCCTAAAGGTAAGAACACTGACTGCCCAAAACTAAGCAAAAGGGATAAATATCATGATCAATGGTGTCACAAGCAGAGGGATGGTCAAGAAGACCAACAGAAACCTTATCTTTATCTAGTGCAGTAAGAATGTTCTTGACTACATTAAGAAGGACAGTTTTAGTGCTGCATTCAGCTCTACAAGCAGACTGGGATGGATTGCACAAGTTATTTGACTATTTGACTACAGACAAGTGAAGAAAAGATAAGAATGAAAATACAATTTTGTTGCATTAAAATCTCTCACTGGCTTAAGACAGCATATTGTATACCTGGCTCCTCAATTCCATGTGCTGTCAATTCCACCATGTCCTCCATACGTGATGACAATCGGCTGTAGCCTGACATGACAGATACTGTGTCCCCTTCTGACCTGGTCTGTATAAAAGATAAGAAATATTTTGCATTCTCTCTCCCCCACTTCCCTTATAAGCCCCCATTCACTGACTCTGAAATCTATTTTCATTTAGAAAGAAGCTTCAGTGGATTGGTTTATTACTATTGTGCCTTCTATGACAGTGGCCATTTTATAAAATATACAGTAAGTTAGAAAGGAATGTGTATCTCATGTGTGACGGTAAAGGTAAAGTTTCTATAGCCTAGTTGCCAGAAGGGGAAACGGAATGTAAGTGGTCCACCATGTCACATAGCCTGGTGGAGTCTAACCTTCCACCACTTTCACCTTCAACAATCTACTGTACGCATAAGTGAAGTTTTCTACCACAGTAACACTACTTTTTTTCAGCTGCCATAAATATGCTTTTAAATTCTATAGCTACCCTCTGAATAAAATGCATTTAGGATTTTTTAACAGGGCTAAGAACATGAATAAACAGTATACAGCAGTATAAGACAACAGAAATGTTTAAATATTGCCAAAGTCCAATGCAAATAAGATAATAAACATATACCAATTTTTCTTGAACACTGCAATTAAAAAGAGTAAGATGCTTACATCACTATCAAGTTTTGAATCAGGTTTCAAGGTGTGCACTGAGAAATCTGGAAAATTGTGAAAAAACTCTAATTAAATCAATGCTAGAATGACACAATGTCACATATGACAAATGTAAAAAGTCTCAAAAGTCAACAGGCAAAATGAGCTTGACAATGTTAAATGATGCTTCTGAATGATTATAAGTGAGTTTTGTTTTTAAATTTAAATGTTCTGCTTATGTCAAGTAAAAGTTACAAAGTTGACTGTACTGTCAATATCAATGTTTTTATCTCAAAGTTCCCTTTAAATATAAAAACAATCTTTACACTGAATCTCTAGGTTTAACATCACAGCTCTTACAGAGTTTTCTCACAATGTTCAATGCTAGTCATAAAACTTAGTACAGCCACTCCCTTTTGAAGGGAAACATCAGTGAGTTCACACCTGATAAGGAGGCTTCGAGATCTACTTGAATGTCCGGAGGCTCATTCATATTTGATAGTGAAATTTCCTTTAGCCTGGCAGTGGAAAAAGTATGGACTGTTATGCAAAAATGAAATGATGGACACAGACAATCAACATATACTAATATAGCTGAGACTGTCAGTTTATTTGAACTGATATTCCAGTAACATATTTAATTAAGAAAAGATTGATCAACAAATTCATATGCTCATTAAAATGTCCATATATAAGTGAAGCAGCAGGTTGTATAATCTTATGCATGTGCCTTATTAAAAAGATAAAATAAATCAGAAGATAAAATAAAACAGAAGATTTTCAAGCTGCATTTATGTGTACTCTGCTGTGCATGTCACTCTGGTATGAAAGGAACATTCAGTTGAAGCTTCGTTGTCATTATGATGATGCAAAATAATTATCTTTCACTGTGATACCTTCAGAAAAGGTTGTTCTACTTTAAACGACTTGAGAAAGTGATAGAAAGTGATAGAGACAGAGAGATGAGAGCAATAGTAGCTATAAAGCATTTATCAGAACTCTAGGTAACATACACACAAGGCCCCCTTCCCATTACACGTGTGCATGCACTGACACCCTCTCGTGCTCTCACTCACTCATATCCCTTGCTGTAACATTTAAATTTATTCATGCTTATAAATATATAGATACACACACACACACACACAAAGCACAGGTATGTGCATGTATACACATGTATTCATGTTTAAATGCACAGGTATACTTAAAAATACATAAACATATCAATACACACCAAATACATGCACACACATGCATGCACATTTCCTTTGAAACATCTTCCAAAAATGGTCACCTTAGGTAGAAGACATTTCTTGAACTGGCCTCCTGGATCACAAACATGTTGTTGCGATTGTTTACAGAAAACTTGTTTAGCACGTTATGAAGTGCCAGTAGTCCACGTGAAGCCCCTTGTTTCTGAGTGCCTGCCTTCAATCGAGGATGCAAGACAAACAGCTTGCGCCACATGCAGTCACAAGCAAAATAGCCAGGCTCAAATATCAGAGCTGCCTCAAGGTACCCATGATCTTTGCCTTCCTCACTTTCATCTTCATCATCTGCTTCAGATGCTAAAAAGTAAGAAAAATGTAAAAAAATTACAACATATACAATATTAACCTGAAGTACATTCAGTGCCATGTCAAGAGAGCTGAAGAAATATGGATCAAATTATGCAAAGACTGACCATCAGGTATGGAGCGGCCAGAGATGGTTCGAGGATCTGTCCAGCGCATATCTTCAACTGCTGCTGGCACCAAGAGTGAGTTACACATGCGTGTCTCATATAGGTCATTCAACAGCAGTTGCTGAAAAGTTCAAAAGCTTGGACAATACTCTTTTATGAGAAAATTAGTCTTTCTTACACATGCTATATTTCTTATATTTTTTTATACTTTCTGTATTTCTTATACTTCTTGTATTTCTTATCTGTTCCAAATCTTGGAGGAAGAAATCACACTTCATAATGTAGTATAATTATCATAAGACTACAAACACATGAAAATTGATTCATTACTCATTGAAGGAGTCAACTGTACACACCAGTCTAAAAGGAATACATTTAACCCAAAAAAACTTAATTACCATACATTGCAAAATTACAAATCTGAATGATTAAGAGTGGTCATGAAGCTTATTTTAGTAATAGCTACCTTGTTGACTTTCTGGCATATGTCTTCTACTGACTTAGAAATTCGTCTAAGTAGTGACTTTTGTATCTTTGAATCCAGTTCTTCCTTTGAATGTGCCCTGTCAATAAAAAATATGCAATAACTCAAGAAATAATATTAACAAAAAATCAAAGTAAAATATGTCCAATGCACTAACTATATGCTGCTCTCACAGAGAATGTAAGTTTCAACACTACTTAAAAATTCTGGAAATGAAGTCACATTAGTGCAGATAAGATAAAATAATAAGGACAGCATTTATTTACCCCCTTTACATGATAAATGCACTCATTCAGCCAGGTACTACATATATAAAACAGATAATAAATATAATAATGACAGCATTAATAAGGCACTCACTCTACATGATAGATGTGTTCATTCAACCATGTACACAATTTATAAAACACTATAAGCATTCTGCCTTCCAGCTCTGCTTTGGTTTTTTGTGCTTTACACTGTTGTTTGTATATTTGTTTTTACATGTAACAACAAAAGAGAGCCAAATTTTTTAAATTTTGTGAAAACAAGACAACTAGTAAGAGTGACAGGATGATACGAATTTGGATCAAAGGGATCCTTTCCAGTTTTGGGATAGGCACCATGACTGACTCTCTTCATGAGGGAGGGAGGGTTGGTCGATTGGTTATTTGAGTTTTGAGCTGTGCAAACAACTATGGCTTTTACACTACATTGAAAGAGTGAAAAACAAAATTCCCTAGGTGATACAATAACAACAACACTAACAAAAGCCAGAACCTTAAACTAGAACCTTGTAGAGGGCCAGCGGGCCAGGGCTACTTGTTAGTTTTGGCGGGCTTGTGTTCTTAAGCACTAGTTTTGGCGAGACTCTGCCTTTCCTTTTTGTTGCTCGATGTGGACCTGCTAGAGCCACGGTTCTCAAACTGTTGGGCGCGCCCCCCAAGGGGGGCCCGACAAGCTGACAAGGGGCGCGCGAAGGCGGTCATTTTCTTATATCTCATATTGGTATTAGTGGCTAAAGGGGGTGCGCGGACGTACCTTTTTTCGTCTGTGGGGGCGTCACAAGTAAAAGGTTGAGAAACGCTGTGCTAGAGCATTGCAAGAAAAAAGCTGCTCGGCGATGATTGGCTATGGATATATATGGCGCTATGCGGCGGCCATACAGGAGCATCACGGAAAGTTAGCCCTGCAAGGGGTATATAAAGGCAGAGCTGAGACGAGAAAGGCAGAGAACACACATGCGACTGATAAAAGAAGGAAGGGAAGAGACAGCCCTGACTTTTAGCGCCTCTGACGACAGGATGCAGCCGCGGCTATTTTAATGTACAAGCCCATGGAATAAAGGGTTGCAGACCTGCTGACTGTTCGTGCCTTTGTTGGAGTGTGTGTTGGAAGTTTGTTGCTGAGACACACAAATTAACACACCACTCGGTTACAACCTAAAAATTCCAAAACCATAAATCTGATGGTAAAGCCCTTTATCTTTAAAAATGAAAAACATTTCTGTGGTGGGATGGACCTAAACAAGAAAAACAAAGAGCCAGTCGTAAAAAAAATTGCTGGCAGATGCTCTGGATGCCAGGACAAGTGATTAAAACATTTAAAACAGTAAAGTGTCCCTGACACCAGGAACAAACTAATGAAGATTTGACTTGCAAAAGGTGGGAATAGGTGCGTTCCATCCTAAGTTTGCTAAGTATTACCTCCTCCCACCACACTAAATGGCCTGGAGGTGGGTGGTCAGAAAGACAGGAAAGGGAATTTATTTTGGCTCAGAGTGTTCCCCTGGTGCTGCTGCAGGTACTGAATATAGGCTGCAAAGTCGAATGACACCAGTGACTGCAATTGACCAGGAGACTAGCAAGCAGCCTTGGCGGCCTGGTCCACTCGAACATTGCCTTGGATGCTAGAATGGCCAGAAGCCCAAATGAAGACAATGTCATTGTTGCTATGAAGAAGAGCTGCAAGAAACCATGAGAGGGTGGTCAAAACAAGAAAGAAGAGCTCTGAATGGCTGCCTCTTTCTTCGACTTTAGGCAGTCTTTAGAAGATGGGATATGAGAACTGTCATAGTTTGCACAGTGGGTACTTGAAGACCATTCACCTGCAGCATGGCCAGTCCTGACACAGCAAAAGTAACAGGCCTGGGACTTGCAGAAAGTGAGAAAAAGAGTGTTGGTGGGCACAGACTTACCACCTCTCTTGAGGTGGACGTTTGGGATGCCAGTGCTGACATAATGTCGAGCTCTGACATCCCAGCGAGGTCAGGATAATAAACGACGTTCTAGAAGTGATGAGAGATCTGTGTGATTACTATAATGCAGGGGTCGGGAAGCTTTTTTCTTCCAAGGGATATTCTGAGCCCCCACCATCCACCTTTTCATAATTAGGTTCCTAATAAATATGTTCTCTTCTTATGATATTTTTCCTGTTTCTTTATGCATGTCTTTCTAGCTTCTCTTAGACAATTGCACCAAATCCCCGCAACACTGTTGCCAAGTAACATCTCTGTGCTACAGATAGTATACAAAAATCTAAAATTCCCCACACATTTACAGTTAATGAGGAAACATTGCTGGAGCAACAGGTGGATGGTGGTGCTGGCATTGGTTCTTGCAGGCCTGCAAAACTATTGGACTTGTGCAAAGAAGGATCAATGCCACTCTTATTGTTCACTGACTTGTTTCTTGCTGTTGCTGACTGCAAATCACTATCAGCAAAGTAAGTCCTGTAAATACACAGAACATTCTTCTAGGTTTTGCCTATATGCTGCTCATATGCTTGCAATAGCTCACACTCAAAATGACCATAATTTTCTTCTTTTTAACAACCTGTTCCTCCTCACAATCATATTTTATAACCCCAATTTTGCATTTACACATCTTCAAATATTTCACGTACATAAAAAAAAAATCAGCAACAATCACCAACTAACCCTCAAAAGAAAAAAAACTATACCTATTGTTTATCAACAGATGTAATAATATGATGACTGACCATATTAACAATGCTTCTATCTACAAGGATAGCTGTGCCCAGGTACTCTCAATAAACTGACACACACACACTCTCTCACTTCATCCTATCCTGTTGTTCATGGCCTTGGCCCAGTCTGTCACAGCTTGTGTTGCCATATCAGCCTCGCAAGTCAGTTCATGCCCATGCTAGTTTTCTCTCTATTCCACATATCAGACTGGACATGTTCTGCTGTCGCTTTTTCTCCTCCGGCCCCAGTATTTGGAATGACCTGCCTCCGACTCTCTGCACAGCGGAGTTGGTACATACCTCTGGACTTAAAAGATCTCTCTTTCAGAAACACCAACTATAACTCGTCCTTCCTGTTGTCCTTTCTCCCCTACACTCCTATCTCTGCATATGTTCATATTCTAACTGGTGCATGCTTGTGCATGCTTGTGCTTGTTTGTATTGGATTGTGACGTCTATATCACTTGGCCTCTTTCCCCACTGCCCCTAGTCTCTTGTGAAGTAATAAAGTGACTATTATATTGCGCTTTACCCCACCATCACAGACTATAGCTCAAAACGCTTTTTTAGTGCTGAAAAACATATGAACACACAAAATAATAATAATAATGGTCTCAAAACAGAGGTCATTGTGTGCTCATGTAGAAAGGAAGCTGAATGCCATCAGCACAGATGCAGTCACTACAGCTCAGTACCACTACTAAAATATCAATTTCCACCCTTCTCTTCTTTTCTGGCAGTCTTTTAACTTACATCTGTGATTTGTAATTGTACTAGCATCAGGGATAATAGTAGGGGTGGTGGTAGTGGCAGGAACAACATACATAATTGTCCATTTCTGGCGCACATATGACTGTCACAAAAGTCACATCAACACAGTAGCAGTGAAGAAAATAAATGAATCAGGAAGCAGGACTGTAAATAGATCAGAGGATCACATCTATGCTTGTTGGTTCACCTAGATCAAGAATCTAAAGCGTCAGGGAAAAATATTGCGATGAAAATGGTCTGTAGAGCATAATGCATTTAACATGTGCAGGGAACTGAAGAATTAAAATAGTAAACAAAAAACCGGAGTGGAGATGGTGCAGATATGGCATTTAAGCCCGTTAGACGATGAAGAAGACAACAATAGGGCATAGACACAGGATAACAGTCCAGAACAGTGGCAAGCAAAAACAGCCAAAGCACAGATCAACCGTATTCAGCCGACACCAAACGGCGAAAAGAACATGAAGAGCTAGTCTCCTCAAGACGGTAAGGCAAAGGGACATCACATTTGTTTGAAAAGACTATGGGGAATTGACCAGTAAGGGAAAAAAAGGAATAGTAGAAGAGAAAGGGCTGAGCATGCTCAGTCACCCAACCAGAGAGAGTCTGGATGTCAACCTGGCCTGAAAAGCTAGGCCCACCGGGGCAACTGTAGCAGCTTCATCTTGTATGTATCTGGACTGAAACTGGTGTGCAGCACCTCTGAGACTGTGAAAGATTGCTGCAAGGTTGCTGTGTGATCACATTAAAAGCAGCAGGCAACAACACAATTACCACAATAACATTCTAAGGCTGCCCTTAACATAATTTTCTAGCATAAAAAAACTCACTTTTGCCAATACTATGTTGTAAAGATGAGGGATTCTTAATGATGCTGGTAATTTACTCTTTTTCAGCAACATTTTACATCAATAAATCACGTCAACTGAATTATTTTAATATGTACTTTAAGCCAGATGACTATTTCATTTGTAACCTATTCAGAAATTCATCCATACCTGGTTTGGAAAAATAGCTCTACTCGGTTGTTGTGGATTTGCAAAATCAGCCAAAAAGATGGCAACTTTGGAAAACTGACACCGGCATCACTTACAGAAACTGTATCATCTACATCAGCATCACTCACATCACCTTCAAATCCAGCTGAAATAGATATTTAAGCAGTCACATAATTTCAAGGTCTCTAAAGTGTTTTAAATGTCTCTCTTTTTAACATACAAGATGGCATAATCATAGGGTTTTATAACCACTCTAAATGCCCTTTGGCACAGAGAAATCCCCTTTTTTAGGTTGTTGTGCACCTAGCTGAAACTAAGCAAGTGTCTTTTATTTAAAACTCTTCTGATCTATGAGACCAGGCTACTTGCAACTTTGGTTCTCTTTTTTCAGGATATATGTATATACTGTCATCACTAACACACCACATGACTTTGCACTTTGTTTAGAATTAATTTTATAACTTCCACTTTCATCAACATTATATTTATACATATTACTTCTATTGCTTTATTTTCAAATTAGAATAATTTACTTCCTTGAGCTTGATCTCAACCTGATACACATTTCTTCAAATTCTGTCCAGTATGGTACTTATTTAATAATAATTTTCAATAAGCAGTGACATATTTTGGTGAATGTGGAAGGAAGCAATATGGTGACAATTCAGTGAATGTGGAAGATAGGAAGCAATATTGTGACAATACCCTAAATTCACTGTCACTAGAAAAGGATGCTACGTTACCATCACTTGTGCCACTGCCATGAGATGAGGCAACAGAGGGTGTCTGTGGGATAGTAGAGGCAAGACTTTGAGGAGTCCCCTGTCCTGAAGGTGCAGAAAAATGACGACTTCTTGCACCAGACATGCTAGCTAAGGGTGATGATCCTATTTTTGATCCTGCAAGAATTTCATGAGACAGCTCTCTAACCAACTTAGAAATCAGTCATTTTTATCTTTATATTATTTTTAGATTATTTTGTCTGTATGATGTACAATGATTCTAAAATGATACATCTACAATATATATATATATATATATGCAGAGATACATATAATAATAATAATAATAGTGAAGATTTTTATAGCGCATATTCACACTCATAGAGAGCATGCTCTTAGCGCTTAATAATTATTATAATATGGAAATATAATATACATAATTATTTGTGTTATTTTCTCACAAAAGCCAACTAGCAAAACAATAACCTGACTGGGTGTCAGAACAGGTGGATGGTGGCGCTGGCATTGGTTCTTGCAGGCCTGCAAAACTATTGGACTTGTGCAAAGAAGGATCAATGCCACTCTTATTGTTCACTGACTTGTTTCTTGCTGTTGCTGACTGCAAATCACTATCAGCAAAGTAAGTCCTGTAAATACACAGAACATTCTTCTAGGTTTTGCCTATATGCTGCTCACATGCTTGCAATAGCTCACACTCAAAATGACCATAATTTTCTTCTTTTTAACAACCTGTTCCTCCTCACAATCATATTTTATAACCCCAATTTTGCATTTACACATCTTCAAATATTTCACATATATAAAAAAAAATCAGCAACAATCACCAACTAACCCTCAAAAGAAAAAAAACTACCTATTGTTTATCAACAGATGTAATAATATGATGACTGACCATATTAACAATGCTTCTATCTACAAGGAACTACTAGTCTTTTGGCTAGTGCACTCTTGAGAGCAACGGAACTAATCTGAGTCTTGTTTCAGGACAGTTAACAAAAAATTCTCTACTCACTCAGCAGTGATCAATATTTGATATTTTTAGGGAAGGTTAAAGGCACTGAAAGAGAAGGCTGGGCTTGCTATACATTTGCTTTACCCAGGACATACTAAAACCGCTGATGGTTCAAGAGGAAAATTTGGCCAAGGTGAAACCAATGACTGGGGAATAGAATACTTAGAGTTTGCAGAGCTACAGAGCCACACATTCACCTTAGCCAATACCCTCCACCCACAAATGGAATTGAAGATAGCAACTCAGCACTCTCCACACTATGTCCTGCTGTCAAGGCCCTTCAAAGTCAATGTCTTCAAGGCCATATCCCAGCAATGACACAGGCAGTGACCATAATCTTTTGACTTGAAAAAGCTGTAAGACTTCAATAATGCAGAAATTTTCAATGCCCAATTTTCAGATAAATTCCCCTGCCTAAACATGGTGGACTGTGATTTAGATGCTCTTACTGGAAATATCAAGGAGGTGCCACTTGCAAGAGCTAAAGAGGCAGCAGAGAAAGTGGAAGCAACATGAGTTACAAATGAACCATATCTCTGTGACCAAAAGAGGGCCTTACAGAAAGTGAGGAAAAGCAACCTTAAAGTAGTTACCACGTAAAAATAGTGAACAGCAGCATCAGGATGACAGCTAAGTAGAAATGGATCAAGAAGTAATACTATAACACTGATATGGAAATGAGACAGAAGAAAGGCTTAACAAATACCAAAGACAGGTAAATAAAAAACTTCAGTCATCAAATACAGCAATGGGGAGGAAACATCAAAGGGCCTTGCTGATGTCCTAAAGAATCTGGGGTTACAAAGATGTCAGGGGCAAGTGATAAGGTACATTTTTTATTTTAGCGAAATTTGTGTACCTGAGTTAACATCTTAGGTCAGGGACAGGTCTGGTCGCATGTGTGAAGCAAGTATGTGTGGAAGAGCTAGCATTATGTTTCTTTCTTAAAAGTACAGAATGTTTTAGAAGGGTAGATGGCCTTAAATGTTTCAACCACCTGGCAAGTTTTTACCTTCTAGTTATGCCACTAAAGTCACCAAAAGTGAAAATGGTACCTTCCCAGAAACTTAAGGTGAATATAACCTTTTGTGTTTGGTAAATATTTGTAAATAACTTTTTTATTGTAAAACTATTTTTCTGGAACTTATTATTTTCAAAAAAGAAATATTAATGTCTAATTATTTGTAACTCTGTTACATAAGAACAGTCTAGTTTGAATTGAGACTGAGATAAAGATGAACCAAAGCAACAGAGTTCTTCATGCAACCAGCCCAGAAAAAGGAGAACCAACCCCAAGATTGGACAACCAGCTCAAAGAAAAGACAACTAGCATAGAGGCTGGACAAACAGCCCAGATACAGAACAATCAGTTCAGAGACAGGACAACCAGCTCACAAACAGGACAACCAGTCTGAGAGTCAGTGTATACATCATGTTGTAATGAGGATGTTGCAATGAAGCAGACCACAAACAGAAAGAGCTATTTTTAGAATATACTGGCCTTTTTCTTTTTGCTAAGACCCTTACTGAAGTCTTACTGAAGTTTTGCAACTAATTTGTTCATTTTTCTCTTTCACCTAGTTCTTCTACAAGAAAACAAATTAAATCAAAAACATCTTCATGCTTATAGACATCTTTTATCTGTATAAAATGCTTTATGTTAGTGTGCATCTTTCAAATCCTTAATTTCATGCAACAATTTAAAGCAAAAGAATATTTTCAAGTAACTCAAAACTGTAGTCAGCTTTTGAAAAAAAACTCAATGACTTTATTATCCTTTTTCAAATTAGCTGAAACCACTTTGGTCCATTTCAATGACGACAGTGAGAAAATACAAGTGATCCTTACACTACACTGTGATTCCTCTCCTTGAAGAACTTTGCATCAGAAGAGCTCCTGGGGCGGTTATCATCACTACTGCCATTCCCTGCTCTGTCACTGTCACCAGCTCCACACATAGCCCTGCCTGTGGCTGACTCTGTTTGTGCACTAGGTAAGATGCTTGGCAGACTGTAGCTGCGTTCTTCCATGGTGGGAAAGAGCTTTCTTCCATCAGAATTCAGGTTAGCCTCATCTTCTCCACAGCCAGCATTTCCCAGACTGAGTTCTACCAAAGCTGTTTTAAGAGCTTGTGCATGGCGAATGCTATCAGCATGAGCACGGTCAATAGCCAGATAGTAATAGCCCTTCAGCTTGTTGAGGCGATAGCCTGGAATTGACATCCTCTCAAACTCCTGAAAACATCGAGTAGTTTTTAAAAAGATCCCTCAAAAAACAATTGACATGAGCAATAAAAATAAAATCTTCTATGCCAACTTCAGGAATAAGCCAATTATACAACCATAAAAAAAATTATTAGATACTTCTGTTCTACAACCAAATGAGTTTATTCCTAGTTAACAGTGGGCTTATGCATCCTAGGCCTTATTTTCCTGTCCATTTTCGTTTTATTCATTGGCTAATAGACCCTCGCTTTGATTAAAACTCATTAGTTCCAACAGACAGGTAAAGGCCTTTCAGATTCTTTAGTCACTGATAAGACCAATATCACTAACCAACTAGTTCATTTAACATTATGGAGTAATTAGCCAATGCCATTCTAATATGAAGATATGTTCCATTTCGCTGCAATGACTGCTTTTTTCACTGGCAAGATGATGAAGGAGCAGCTGAACAAAAGAGGGAAATGCAGGAATGCACTTCTGTTTAGTGGCTAACCCAATCACAACACTGGGATAAAAGCCTACCCACCTATCTAATAATAATAATAAATGAAGATTTTTTTAAAGAGCATATTCACACTCATAGAGAGCATGCTCTTAGCTCTTAAAACGGGGAAGAGACATGGACTAAATGGATAGAACACGAGGGAAGGAAGAATAAACGACAGTACTGACGACAAACAGAAAACAAAGATAGAAAACACAAAAGGCACCAAGTAACAGGAACAGAGAATATCGTGATTCTGCTGAGAAAGATGGGGGAAAAGTAGCAAGAGCGGAAGGGGGGAGGTAAAAAGGATGAGCATTGTGTGGACTGTTGTTAGGAGTAATGCTCAAGGAAGAGGTGCAGTTTCAGTGCAGATTTGAAGGATTCAGTTGTAGGAAGGTGGTGGATATGGAAAGAAAGAGAGTTCCATTGTTTTGCTGCCACAGATTGAATAAAAGGATTATAAGGCCACAGACAGAATGACAAGCCATGAGACAGACAGGAAATTCAAGAACTTGATGAGGTTGTACTTGATGTCAATATTGTAAACCAAACAAATAAAGACTGAGAACTTCTTTTTACAAAAACTAATCCAGCAGTCATTCAATATGAGGTCCACAAAATGGCAGCAAGGAACCATCAATGTCCACAATCTAATAAAGTAAATCCCTCTACTTGAAGAGCAGATGCAGAGTTGTAATTCCAATGCTCATGTCCCTAATTAAAAATTATTAAAAAAATGTAAATACATACATGTGCATGAGTGTCTGTCTGTTTGTGACTGTGTGCATAAGGTATGCCTACTGCCTACTCTTTCAAAAACAAGGAGTATAATATTAGAACTTTAGCAAAGGTTAACAAATCTTTCATGTGTATTTTACCTCCACAAACAGCTGCATGCTTCTTTGAGTGCCATACACAAAGAGTAAGCTGATTTCCTGGTGAACTATGGATGATCTTTCTCGGCTGAAGGGGGATGAGACATGCCGCATCACAAACTCTAAGGCATCTGCATTTAGTGGGTGTAGATGTCTCAGTGCTGATGCCACTTCATCATGAAAAAGCCACTCCACCTGAAGGGAACACCAAGTGAATCAGTATGACATTTATTGAAAGATATCTTGAGTCTATTAAAATTTTTATCGTGTATGTTTTTCTGCTTCACTGGTTTAAACAAAATCAGAATTAACAGAACTTATTAAGAATAAAACAACTTCAAGTCTCTGCACTCAATACTACTACATTTGTTCTGTTCATTCTGTATATGAAACCACTTTCATTGTGCATGCAGTCTCATAAGAGTTCTCATCAATCATATGCTGATGACACACAACTGTATTGTTCCAATCCACCAGACCTCATTAGTCTGCCCATTCACATCAAGGTGTGAAAAACCAATTTCACCTTTGCGTCATCCATCAGGAATCTGTGATTCATTCTCGCTGCAGACATGACTCTTGATAAACAAGTTACAGCCTATTGTGAGCTACATAAGATCAGAACCATCCGTCACATTCTCTCTACATGTGCTACCGACACTCTTGCCTGCACGTTTGTTCTTTCTCGGCTTAATTACTGCAACTCCATGCTTGTCAGCTGCCCTGAATACCTTCTTTACAAACTCGTCAAAGTGCAGAACTCCGCCATATGTCTGGTGCTTAGAGCTAGGGAACGGGACCATGTCACTTCTCTCATTCGTTTTCTGAACTGACTACCCATCAGTTCTTGCATTCAGTACAAACTGTCCATGCTAAGTTTTAATTTCTTTGCTGGCTCTTGCCCTATTTTTCTGAACTTCACTTTCCTTATGTCTCAGCTAGACAACTCCACTCCTCGTCTGACGACACCTGGTAGGGACAATGTTCCAGCTAAACTCACTGAGCAAAAGTGAAGAATAAAAGAAAACAAATGATTAAAGTACTCAAATCTATCAAAAGATCTGGAAAATAAAAGAATGGGCCAAGGAAAGAGCACCACTTTACCTCCAATTTGAATTTCATGACAGCTTCTTGCTGGACTCGGGGTAAATGGTTCATGGAGTCTCCTGTGTACTCACTGCACAAGAAAATGAATAGTTAGTTAAGCTGAACAAAAATTACAGGCACCTATCCATGGAAAGTTGATAATATACAAAAATAATGTGAATGTACTAGTACAGTACAGAATAATAAAATAAACATAACCTATACAATGCAAAGCTTATATATGTATATTTGTAAGCATTTTTTGCAGTTGTCAAACCATACCAGAGTCTTCATCTAATAATTTAAATGTGCAATGAAAACAGCACTGCACAAAGAGACTGTTTATTCAATTTACCAACCCACAATCAGAAGCTGAAGCGCTATGTAGATCTTCAATATCCGACTCTGAAGACTTTGATGAACGATTGTGACTCTGGTTAGAATGTGAGTCCATATGAAAAGATTTTCCTGGACTTGTATGCTCATTGTCAACAGGCAAGGTCAGGCAGTTAATGTCTAGAGTCATTTTGATCTCTCCCAAGTCTACTGCCAACAAAGGTTCTTCAAAGCAGCTCAGTATCTCTCCTGAAATGACAAAGTAACTGCTCACTTCAACAGGAAAAGACGACAAATAAAGTTGACACATAATGTGTGTGTCTATATATATGCGCATGTTTGTGGGTGCATGCATATGACTTTTTTCATATTAGTCATTTTCTGCTGTGAAGATAATTATATTCTGTTCATGAGTGGTGAATAATAATTCTTTATTTAGTTTTTGGAAGGCCATCAGGCCCATTTCACTATCAGATACTGCTGGTTACACGTATATCATTGGGTGGCTGTATATATGTATCATTTCTTTTGTATCAAGGGTCTACAGCATAATAAAACAAGATCATGTATAAGGGGTGTGTGAGAGAGAGAGAGAGAGAGAAAGAGAGAGTTAATTTTTTTTTACAGGATGATAATTAAACGAATTTTTTTCAAAACCTTCTAACTGAATACATTAGATAACATTTTTTGGTTATTCTGTGTTTGATTTTCTTTATCAATTGGCTATAAAAAGGGAGGTAAGAATCCCAACTGGTCTGATCAATACTTCAAATGCTGTATTTAAATTAGTTTCTATGGAGTGTATAACACCAGAGATAAATTTAGCACTACTTGATTGAATACAGTTGATTGATTACTTACCCAAACATTGAGGCAAAGAAGTGACACTAATATTGTGATGTTGTGTTCGACGCTTCAAGGTGCAAGTGAAGTGAACAAACAAAGGCAACAGGCTTTTTTCATCTAGGCCACTGGTCATGTTCAATTCATCATCAGATATGGAATCATCAAGGTTTGACCCTGCTGATAAGTTACATTTTGTTGCCTTCCTCTCATCATCATAGAACTCTGCCATAATGATGTCTCCATCATCTTCATCCATGCCAGCTTTTGTACTAAACTCTAAATACAACAACAAAGTGATTATCTTCAGCACCATTATCTTTATCTGTACATAATAGGCAAAACAATCCTGCACTGTACTAGATATCAGAAGCAATCCTGTCACCCGTTCTAGAAATAGTAAAAACAATCAAGTCCTCTATACTAGATATAGCAGAAATGCAGCCCTACCACATTATCTTACCACCATGCATCCAACATTTTATTTTTTAGCAAGATGCATAACTGGCAATTGTTATAAACCTGCTGGGCTTTTTTAAAATCATTTGGATGAAAAGGAAGCAGAAAAGATGGGCAGACGGCAAGTTATTTGCATTGGTGAAATACATGGGTGCAAGCAAAAAGAAGAGGCAGTGATTTTGCTGCTGTTCTGTGTCCTTGACCAGGATAGGGGAACCTGACAGTTTTCCTAGGTACTGTGTTGTGAGGTCCTGACCAGACTTGTTAGGAGTGTAAATTATTCACATGAAAACCTGTTGAGGTGAGACCGTCAGTTTTGTTTATTTTAATCTTTCTGGGTGTGTGTTTCGAAACAAATGTAAATTATTCATTGGGGAACATTTGATTCATAGTAAATTTCTATGATTATTAAATTTTAAAGACTATTTTTCTGTCCAGTTTTTCTTTTCTTTTATGTGTGCTCTTCACATGGGTCTTGCTAGACTTTGAGAGAGGAAGCAACATCAAGAGCCAAAGGAATTTTAACATAAAATTATTAACCTAACCTGCTTCAGTTGCACCTCGATCTAAGTTCCCATCAGATGTGTCACCTTTGTACTTGATGTTTCCACTGAAATCCTCACCCTGTCACCACACAATTTGTTTCAGAAAATGGTAATAAGAAAACATACATGTATAAATTTATATGTGTTTTCCATGTGTGCGCATGCATGGATGAGAACACACAAAGCCATATAAGAATGACTTACACATGTACACGTACACATAAACATACATGACAATAAAATGACCATTTCTGAAATAATACACCACCTCAGTAATATTACTTGAAGACATGATACAGTTATCACATATTGCACTTTGTGGTGACAGTATTTGAAATATAACAATCTTAATTCTTCGTAAAATATAAAATCTATTGCTTTGTTAAACCTGCTGTGCCAGGGTGCTGACATCTTGACATAACCACTTTGTTTTGTTGATTCTCTGAAATTTCTCAAAAGAAGGAAACCCAAAGGCATGCAAACTGAAAACAACAGCCCGGAAATGCCATCCATTCAACAGCGACAGGAGTCAATTATGAGCTAGAGCTTTTTTCTTTTCTTTTTTTTCTCGATCGCAAGCTAGAGCTATGATATCTTGAATTTAAGTGGCTAGCATATGAAGGGTTTCTTTTCCAAACTCCTAGAAAAAATAAAATATACATGACATGCTTTTAATATTTTGTCACAAATCCATAAACATTCTGTCATGCACGAAGTAGATTTTGTGATGCTTTCAACATAAGCTGTTCATGCACATAGTTGTCAGTCCATACAAGCAGACCAAACAAAATGTGCAGAACTTGCACCTATAGAAGCCTACTATCTTATTTTGGGAGTTAGCAGCTCAACTGTGACTGTTGAAAAGCCATTTGGCTGCATTTTTTTTTTTTTTTTGGTGCTCTTAATCACTTTTGAAAAAGAACACTTTTTAAGAACTCAGTTCACCAAGGAAGAAACTAGCAGTTGAATTTTTTTTAGGTGTGTATGAAATATGGTATTGCTATTCCCTGAAAAAAAATTGAGAAGCTTGGTTTGCTTAAAAATAAATGCAAAATATGAAAAAATGGTATTCAAATGGGAAAACACAAAGTCACAGAAACCTTACACAAAACTATTACATTATATAAATGTACTCTAAGTTCTAAAGCATGGAAAAGTTCAAAAGGAATTATTGATAAGCTGTGTAGTCGTATTAGATTTTTTGCAGCAGTTGCCAAAAAACTTAATCTCACTTACCATAGAATTATGTTGTGATAAATCAGGACTGTAAAAGTAGTAGTCAGGGAGAGAAGGAACTGGCTGGAACCAGCAGTGCACAATCTCCAGGAATTTATCTTGCACAAGCTGGTGCAATCCTGGAGTATATTCACAAGTAGTATCAGCAAAGACTGAGGGCAACAGTGGCACCATCCCATAAGGAAGCTGCAGTATTTCTGGCACCACCATGTCTCCATCATTACTGAAATCAGCACTAAGGTTATAAAAAATGCCTTAAAATGATCCAGCTTAAAACTGTATGCCTAATTCTAAGTTTATTTACAATATTTCTTCCACTGTCCATTAAAAGCTTTTCAATATGTACAATATATTTACTTTTTTTTTTTTGTTTCCTCCCCTACATCATCATTCCTATCAACCATGACGGCCAATCACAAGTCTTGAGCTCAAGGTCAAGCCACTACACACAGCATATAAACCTGGCCTGTCTTCCAAAGCACTTCAAGAACAAATTTGACGAACATGCAAATAAGGACGTCAGTTCACAGCCTGTCAAATGTGAGGGTTATGCTTGAAAGTATTCTCAATAAACAGGCAAACTCTCCACTTGTGATAGGTCAAGCACACATATTTTCCTCATATTTGTTGTTTTCTGCATTTGGAGATATTCACTAAACTATGAAGACAGAAAGTACTGGCACGGTAGCTAATTGTTGGCCAGAGAGTCTGCATATTGCAGACTGCATGTCTATGCAATCCTGTAGTGATTTTTTTCATTAGTATTACTTCTATTATAGAAACCCAAGGCAGAAAGCTGAAATTCAAACCTTTCAATGTCTACAATCTCCATGAAACGAACAGAGTGTCGACTGGGGCCCAAATCACCATCCTGTGTAGCAGCCATTTTACGACGAACTTGAGAAGTCAGATGCTGCATATGGCTGCAGGAAGCAAGCAAAAAGGTTGTCATGTCTATCTCCAGTGTTTCTTCACAAATGCTGCTAATGGCTGCCTCAATGTCACTTTTGTCAACAAAGAAATGATGATGAAGACTCTGGTATAGACCTGCAGCACAAAAAAGAGCAAATTTAAAAGCCTTAAGTACAAATAAATGACATTATCTGAAGCACCTGTGCAAGTAATCACCAGGAAATTTGTAGCCAAATAAAAAACATTGGATGAACCTAGATATCTAGATATGTGCTAAAATATCAGTTTCAATTATAAAAATATTTTTGGTTGAATACAGGAAAAATATATCCATAAACTAACATTCCAAAACTTAAAATACCAAAGAAAATTTCTATGTACAAATGCTTTTACCAGTAACGAAACAATTGAAGAAAGCTTCCGATATGTGCTGAACATGCCGTTTGTATTCATTGGCACTCTCATAACTACTGTCATTTGAGCGCCTGTCGGACATGCGGCCATTGCTGCGAGAAAAGTCTCCATCCTCTTTTTCACTGATAACATTTTCTCGACTATCAAACGACTGACTGTCATTCATGAAAGTGGGTAGGTGATGCTTGTCCCCTGTTTCTGACACGAAGCTCAAATCTTCGAAGATGTCTGGTTGCAATGTGAATGTCCAGCGGTTGACTAAAGATTCGATCACATTGTTGTAAAGGCAGTCATACACGTAGATGGGAATCAACAGAGGTCCTTTAACCTGTGGCTGGACAACAGACGAACTTGTTTTTACCTGTGGAAATACAGAAATAACAGATGTAACATGATTTACTCTTTGAAACTAAAAGCAATTTTTAAGAAAAGATTTTGAAAAAAATCTCAAAACAAACTTAATAAAAACAGTTAAAAATGGTTTATTCATCTGAAGACAGTTTCTACAACTTTCTTTAAGCTTTTAAGTAACAACAGTGCATGAAAGTATTTTAATAAACGTAGCGAAAATGGCATGCCTTTGCTAGTCTGTTTAACTAAGACTGGACAGTACATTCTGGCGAATGGAAGCTCTTGTGAAGTCTTTTTGTGAAAACTGCTATTACATTCCAAGCCCATTCACTGAAGTGGATGGACCTATTACAGTGTGCTGAAGAATCTATGTCTAGACAGGGTAAATTTTTGTATTTACTTTGTATCTGTTTTCGTATTCAGATCGCTGTATGTTCACCCAACACAGTAAGCATCTTTTGTCGAAATTGCATGTATTTTTGTGTAACTTACATATATAGAGAAATTTAAATATCACAGGATTGTATTTGGGGATCAAGGATTGTACCTTGAGATCCCATTCGACTGTCACTCTCCAAGCTGGTGAGGTGGGTGGGAAATTGGTGTTTTACTAGGGCTTTATCATGACAAAGCAGACAGCTCTGTAAACAGATTCCACAATCAGAGAAAGAACAGCATGGCTGAGATGGGAGCTGAACACAGGACAGCCAACCTTCACTGTATTGATGACAAGAACTAACCATTGTGCCAGCAGACCGTTTCTCCAAGCTAGGGCTCTGGAACCTACGGCCTACTGTGTGCTACGCAAAAGTTGGCAATGTTGTGTCCATGATCTGGATATACTTTATGGTCAAGCTGGGGCACTCGATCAGGAAGGAGACCTGAGTGTCTTCTACTTTCTCAAGATGCAAGGTAGCACGAGGTGACTACCACCCTGCAGATTATGTGTTGGCACTCCATCCACATACTTGTGAGGAGTCATGAAGATTCTATGTGCAGATTGGAATGTTTGTGTAACATCTGCTCCAACATAGAATCTCTCCCTTACCCAGTGGACCCAGTTAATTTTGATACATTGATCAGCCAGTGTTAGTATACTCCCATGTTGTTTTCCCAACTAACTGAAAGAAAAGAACACCAAGAAATTCACAAATTTAGCTTTGGGCTACACACACAGTTTGCAAGAAGCTTACTGGCAGATCTTTATGTGCAAAAATACATGCTGTCTGCATGCAGGATAGAGTGTGTCATAAGTTGGATTTAGTGTTTCACTGTATACAATATGAGAAACAAATCTGACACAAGAATTGCATATGATGTTTGTAAAATATTCATAATTCTTCACCAATTTTCCTGTAGGTCTATACAGATCTGATCAGAAAATTTGTGACTATGTACATCTGCTGTTGAAATTCTGTTAAAAGTAAACAATATTCTTAAACAATATTTCTTTCTCTGACGCAATAATTATATGCTTATATGATCGGCCCACAAAACCAAAATGGGAAAGTGATGCATACTGAAAGTGAAGATGGACTACTCAAGCCTAACTTCAGGTTGCTTCCAATTTCTATTTACCCATTTCTTAATGTCCTCTTCTCTACAGTGTGGAATGGTTCGTTCAGGGGACTGAGCAGGTGAGGCCTTTGTAACTGTAATGATTGCAGGAGGAGCTTTGTCTCCTGCAGATGTAGCTACAGACAGTACTGCCTCTCCTCCTGACATGTCAGCTGTTGTGAGGGAGTAGGTGTCATCACATGCTGTAGGCACTGTGGATGGTATTATAATCTTGTTTGACTCCAGGTCAGCAGTATTTGACTGACAGATGTCTATCTCATCTTGTTTGACATTGGCTCTTCTGCTGCCCCAGTCTTCTGCCTCACCACTCTGTAGAACAACATTACATCTGGTCTGAGTGCTTTTTTCCCCAAGGTCATTACTTTCTTCAACAACACTGAGAAACATTAAAGACCTACACAATTGCTCTGAGTAATAAACAGATACTGGTAGGTAGAGATAATATAAAAAATATTATTTAAATTTCACCAGTTTATTATCTAATTTCATTGGAAATTTTCACCTGGAATCAGCAAGTCCGGTGGTGTCCATGCCGTGTCTCAGTAAGCATATAATTAAAGGTATTAAGCCTTACACATTTGAACATAAGGACTGTGAAGGTTCAAAACCCCAAATACAATATGCTAAGGCAGCAGACAAGGAAGAACAACTTCCCATACCACATGGTAAACATTGTTAATGTTATTCAAATTTTGCAAGCTGCAAGTGACCATTACATTGCATTACAATGCATTTATGCGGCTAAAGCATCATATCTTCAGGGCCAAATAATTAACTGCACCTCCTCCAAAAAGCTCTTTGCCATCTGCTCTCAAATGACTGGATCTAAGACAGCAACACCACTGCCTACTGCCTACCCTGCTTCACTGCTGCCGCAAGTTTTTAGTGATTATTTCACCAGCAAGATATCGGACATTCGATCATCTTTGGACTCTGTGTCGGTGCTTGACAGCATCTCCTGTGATGCCCTCCCAGGATGCTCCATGACCAAGTTCCTACCAGTCTCTGAGACCGATGTGAAAGCGGTTATTCTAAAAGCTAAACCAACAACTTGCGAGTTAGATCCGATGCCCACAAGCCTTCTGCTCGAGTGCCTCGATACTCTACTTCCTGCCATCACGAATATTGTAAATGTCAGCCTGTCATCAGCTGTTTTCCCATCTCTGTTCAAGAATGCGGTGGTGAGGCCACTTCTAAAGAAATCCACGCTTGACGTCAATGTCCTGAACAACTACCGTCCAGTTTCCAACTTGTCTTTTCTCTCTAAGATCATAGAGAAAATAGTTTTGACACAGCTCTGGGCATACTTACAAGAGTACCATCTTATCCCACAAGCTCAGTCAGCGTATAGACCTTTCCACAGCACCGAGACCACTCTTATTAAAGTAACAACAGACATATTATCTGCTCTTGACAGTGGTGATGTCTCTCCATTAACCCTACTGGACCTGTCTGCTGCATTTGACACTATAGACCACTCTCTGCTTCTTCACAGACTCCACACCCTCTACGGGATTTCTGGACCTGCGCTCTCATGGTTCAACTCCTATCTCACTGATAGGACCCAGACTGTGTCAGTTGATGGTCAGACATCTCGCGCTGCTTCACTTTTCTGTGGTATTCCCCAAGGCTCAGTACTTGGCCCAGTTCTGTTCATCCTGTATACTAAGCCCTTTTCATCATGCATCCAGTCTCACCAGGTTTCTCATCAATCCTATGCTGATGACACGCAGCTTTACTGTTCCACTCCGCCGGCTGAGTCTCACTCTGCTATTAGCTCTATAGAAGCTTGTATCAGCGATGTCAAGGGCTGGATGGTAAAAACAAGCTTAAACTAAATGATGATAAAACGGAAGCCCTCTTGTGCCATAGAAGAAGACATCAACCTTCACTCGTCAGTCTGCCCAATCACATCAAGGTGGGCGACAGCAACATCACCTTCACGTCATCTGTTAGGAATCTGGGATTTATTGTCACTGATGACATGACACTCGATAGACATGTAGCAGCTGTCTGTCGGTCTGCCTATTATGAGCTCCGTAAGATCAGTGCTATCCGTCACTTTCTCTCTACACGCGCTACCAACACTCTTGTCTGTGCGTTTGTTCTTTCTCGACTTGACTACTGCAACTCCTTGCTGGCAGGCTGCCCTGACTACCTCATTCAGAGACTCCAGAGAGTACAGAACTCTGCTGCGCGTCTGGTGCTTAGAGCAAAGAAACGGGACCATGTCACTCCTCTCCTTCGTTTTCTACACTGGCTACCCATCCGTTCTCGCATTCAGTACAAACTGTCTGTGCTGTGTTTTAATTTCTTTGCTGGCTCCTGTCCTGACTATTTCTCTGAACTTCTCATCCCTTACTCTCCGTCCAGACAACTACGCTCTTCGTCTGACGACCGTATCCTAACTGTTCCTGTCACCAGAACAACAACATATGGTCACAGGACTTTTGGCTACTGTGCTGCAAAACAATGGAACTCTCTTCCTTTCCATATCCGCCACCTTCCTACAACTGAATCTTTCAAATCTGCACTGAAAACGCACCTCTTCCTTGAGCATTTCTCCTAACACAGTCCACACAATGCTCGTCCTTCTTAAACCCCGCCCCCTTCCCTCTTGCTACTTTACCCATCTTTCTCGCTGAATCACTATATTTTTCTGTTCCTGTTACTTGATGCCTTTTGTTTTCTGTTTCGTCAGTACTGTCGTTTTCTTTCGTCCCTTTGTTCTGTGTCTACTTAGTCCACGTCTCTTCCTCGTTTTAAGCGCTAAGAGCATGCTCTCTATGAGTGTGAATATGCGCTATAAAAATCTTCACTATTATTATTATTATTATTATTATTACAATTTATGTTTTTCTGTTTACTTATGTCCAGTCACAAAAGCCTCAAGTGTGAAAATTTAGGACTGATTTGCACATTTATATGGGCATAGTTGCTCAAACGGTTGATGATGTAAATAGCAGTAAGAAAAAGACTTTCGTGTACTTAAATTTTAAAAAAAGGAAGAGCAGAGATCTGAAGTAGATTTATCACAATAACTTCAGGTGTGCATTTAATAACAATACAATAGATTCCATATCTGCGCTTGTGCTTTCAAGATTCAGTATTTTCTGGGCAACTTGAGTCAGCTATGCTGTGGTCAGCCAATATTCCACTAATACTAATGTCAAACATGGCTTTGGGCCCAAATGGAGATTTGAATTAAAGAATGTGAAAGGAGTCTTTTGAGCCTTTGTGTCACCAATCGGGTAGGTCTTTAAGTCAAATAATAATTTTAAGTGGAATCTTAAATAGGCCCCTTTTGAAAAAAGGTAATAAAATGGAATAAAATTTTAATTATTTAATTTCAATTATTAATTTAATTAATAAAATTAAGCCCAACAATCTTCTATCCCTAGAAACCTAATACGTTATTTGAATTTTTTTAATTAAAAACTATTATATACTTCCAAATGTTTCATGACATGAATGCATTTTTAAGATGTTTTACCCATCCTGAAGCACTTTCCACAACATCTGCAGTTACTGTAGCTCCATTATTGTTTCCTGTGTTACAGCCATTTTCACCAAGTTCCTCCTCTGGACACTTTTGAGAATTTAGCAACAGCAAATCATCATAGCTAGCTGGCAGGAAAGTCACAATCATCTGTGTACTGCTTGTAGCTTTCACAAAGCATCGCCACATTGCTTGGTTTTGCTGTAAAGATCCAATGCCAGCTAAACCTGAGCTACTGTGAGGTGATGGTATGGCGCCAGTCGGGTTCTGAAGCTGTGGCCGTGCGCCAGGTGGGGAGTTATTTAGGACATTATTTTCTTTAGCAGTGGTGACTGATTTCACTCTGTCTCCAGTAATATCTGGACCACCTGCATCTGTTGTATCACCACCATCTGTCTCCTGAAAAGAGCAAATATGACCCAGCTAGTAACTTATGTTCAGATAATTAGTCATACATTTATAGGAGATGATTTTTAAAATATACATTTCCTAAAAACTGTGAAAAAGCTATTGATTCTTTCATTGAATGCAGCTGCATACAAAGAGCTCAAATATTTAGTTTTTCAAACAAGGAAAAGCCATCAAAATTTTTCAGGCAGCATTTGTCTGCATATCTTTTATAAGCATGCATGTGTGTCTGTGCGTGCATGATTACAATAATTTATTTAGCTTTTGCAGGCTGTGTGAGTGGTCACAATGGGAAATCTGCTGCATTCAACAAGAGCTACACATATTCCTTGCAACATTTAAAACTAATTTACAGTTTTATGCTTACTCTTTCCATTTTCTCATACTATTTCACTCCTCAAATCTCAGATCTATAAACAAAAGTACAGGATTTATCTGTTTCTAATGAGACATTTTATAAAATCTAGAAAGGGTAATAAAAATAAAATAAATAATAAATAATCTGGATAAACCATGTGATGCAGCATTGTAAAAATTTGCTTTGACAGTTTGGTAAAATCAAGGTGACAGGATTGCATACATTCACCCATACAAGGACTGACCTGCCTGTCATCATGAATTTGCTGCTGCTTTTGATCAATTTGATCATCAGCAAAACCTGAATATTTAAAAGGAAATGGGTGGAGACTTATGTCTCTTTCCCTCTTGAGTAGCAAGTCTACAAACTTTGTACATTCATCTGCTGACACAGAGACCTCTTGATCATGGATTCCCTTGAATTTTTCATACAGCAATGAGAAAAGCAATTCATTGGATCCTTTTGGGTCCACATTAGAATCCTGTTCTGCTGATTTCCCTAAGCATTAAACAAGAACAGCAATGCATTCACAAAGCAACTAAAATCATAAAATTACCAACTTCATTAGCTACCCAACACGCATCAAAAAGCATGAACAGTGACCCCTCCCTCAAAAGCAGCAATATTTACCCCATCAATTTAAAACATGACATCAAACAGCAACAAAGACAGAGTAACATCCATCTAAAATAGAAAATCATTAAAATATATCAAATAAATAAATGTTGTCTCTCATTAATGCTGAGAAAAAAATTTCCACAACTAGAATGAATAAGGCTGGAAGAATAACAGAAAATGTAAATGTACCTAGCAGTAGAAACTGACCATGAGCTATGCTGTATGTAGAAAAAATTAGTTCAGCCTGCTGGCAACGAGGCAAAAGAGTCAAAAGGTCAAACGGAAAGGGGATAAAACTGACGGTAGACCCTCGAAGCTTTCCATCTTCTTCTGCTTGGCTGTGACGCCACTTTGATGTAGGTGGGCTAATACAGGTAAGTTAAAATCAGCATGTTTACATTTGTAACCAACTAACAGAATTTATATACCTTAGAGATTTAAATTAAACTTAAAAGTGTTTTTATATGTAGCCTACTGATAGAATTTACAGACACTGCTGATGTTCTGTGGTGAAGATATTCTAATTAGTAATGTCTCTCTAGACAGAGTTTCGTAAACATAAAATGGATATAAAGTTTTAGCTTCAAATGAATGTATTTCACAATGTTCACATAGCATGACCAATCACACTTTGGAATCATTCATCTAAGCTTGCTGCAAACAGGACAATCTGCTGCCTAGTCGTGACTTGAGAAGAAAGTAAAATATGACAATTTTCACAAAATCTGATATTCGGTGTGTGATGCACTTTTATTGTTCACCTGGCTTGGCCTGACTTAATGATGTCAGGAACAATGTTTGGCACATTGCTGTCCCTTTGACATAGGTAGGTTAGGTAGCTGAAGGTGGTCAGACTGGAGATACATTCATAGTCCACAGGAAAAAACTGCACAGATAATATGCAGAATTATTGAACTACTTTTTAATTACTTTTTCAAGATCATATTTATGATATACACATTTATTACTTCCACAAAAGAGGATATATATATATTAAACAAACACATAAAGTGATAACATTGTTATATGTATCAAATAAATTTTCAAGAAGCTTATCTTCTCTGATTCAACTATCCAAAATTTCCACTGGACGACCACAAAACTATTCAGTTAACTAATCAAGACCAAAAAAAAAAAAAAATACATATGATCATTGGAATCATCATATAGTCAATGGAATACATGTAAAATATTCCATATTTTCTACTGGAACTACTTCTAAATGTTGATTCTCATTTCATATTTTATATTATAGACTTGAAATTATCACAAAAATAAGAACAATGTTTAAATAATCAGTATCTATTGGAATTTATGTTTCCCAGTGTCGATTTTTGGTCATACATATTTTTATGATCATGAATAACTAGTACCTTGCATTTTTTTAGGACGTGACTATCGTTAAATTCTCAATTCTAGCCTGACACACTTTTATATTGATATAACCAGGTTACAACTTGTGACAAATTTCATTCTGTATAATCTTTTTGTTTATCTATTACATTTCTTTCAATTTATCAACACCCTTCAAAAGAAGTGGGGCATATTTAAAAGAACATGCAAAATTTAACACTGTTTAGCTTCTTGCCTGAAGCTCATGTTTCTTAAGCATATTCACCAAAGCCAATGACATATTGCAAATCTTTTCCTTCCAAAAAGGTTTCTTTTAGTTTCTGACTAAAAGATACTAGTTAAGCGAGTGGCATGTTCATAACTGCATGCAGGGAAACAGAAAAGTGATAACCCTGACATTAACAAATGTATGCGAATAAGGAAAACATCACAGAAACAATACTAAAAGTGTATTTTAAATGACAGATGTGTACAACAGTTCTTCTGAACCCCAGTGGGTTGTACATCTTGTATGTCTTCTCTTATAATTGGCTTAAGTAAGAATTTATCTTGCCTGTTATTTCAAGTGTGTGTTTTAGAATTTTTTCTTCTTTTTTTTATAAAATAAATGTTTTCACACAGTTCAATCTGTATCTAAAAAGTAGATATGTATCACAAACATGCCAACAGCAATTTCTGCTACTGCTATTTGTTTCTGGAAGCAGCACTGGAAGGAAAGTCTGTAAGAAAATCTGAATAAAAATATTCAAACCTGTCTCTATCTTGATGGGTCAGCATTCATAGTGCATGCATTCATATTTCTTGCATTCAAAACGGAAAGACACGTGGAAAGATATTAGGGGAGATAGCACAGCAATAAGACTATTTATAACCCCCAAAATTATTACAATATTCTGTTAATTTTTCTTACAACCCTTCATACCATAAGGAATTTAATAAATTTTCATGATAATGGCCTCAATGGCTTTACTACATATACTTTGAGCAGTCAAACAGTAAAACTGATATTGTTATCACTGAAGTTTGACACCATCAACCATCGCCTGCTGCTCCAGAGACTGTCGTCGGAGGCTGGTACCGAGGGCTTTGCGCTGCAGTGGATTGACTCCTATCTTGCTGATAGATCTCAGAGAGTGATTGTTGGCTATGCAAGCTCTGAGGCAGTTCCTCTGGTGTGTGGCGTACCACAGGGATCTGTTCTGGGTCCTTTACCATTTTCGGTACACACTTCACAGCTTGGACGGGTAATTGAACGTTTTCAGATGGGACATCAGTTCTTTGCTGATGACACACAGATACTCAACAGTTTTCTCCCTGACCCAGCAGTGGCTATATAGGATTGCACTTCAACGACCTGTTTCTTGTTGTGTTGCGGTGAAGGCCTGGATGACCAGGAATCGTCTTAAGCTCAACGACGACAAGACAGAAGCGTTACTGTGCAGCCCCAAGACCAGATGGGAGCAGATTGGTATTAGTGATGTGCAGGTCGGTGACGCCTCCATAGCCTTTGCTGACTGTGTATGGGACCTAGGGCTCTTTACTGATGCAGAGCTCTCCATGTGCAACCATGTTAGCTCTGTTGTGGCAAAATCCTACTACTTTTTGAGGACTTTATGTAGATTACAGCCCATGCTGACTCAGGCTGCTGCCAACTCACTTGCTGTGGCTACCATCATATCAAGATTGGACTACTGCAATAGTGCATTGTGGGGTATACCTGCTATGCAGACCGACTCCAAAGAGTTCAAAACACAGCCGCCAGGATTGTCACCCGTTCAAAGTCATCCACTGAGCACATCACCCCTATCCTACAGAACCTTCACTGGCTCCCAGTGAACAAGTGTATTGATCACAAAGTGCTTTCGATTGCACAGTCCTGCATGTTCAAAACTGCTCCTGACTATTTACAAGAGGTAGTTCCTCCTTACCAGCCATCAAGTGGTCTGCGCTCTGGCTCCCAGTCACGCTTCTGTCTCCCTGCAGTGGAAGACACAAACAAGAAGCGCACTGGAGCCAGGGCCTTCAAAAACATGGCACCTAAGCTGTGGAATGCTCTGCCATCGTCGCTCTCCACCATCACCTCAGCAACCATGTTTCGGAAAAGACTGAAGACTCATTTGTTTACTTAAGACAAACTTAAACAACCTAGCACCATTTCTGTTTTTATTATTTTTTACTTTCCTGTTGTTTTATTTTTTTTCTTCTCTTCTGTTTTTGCTGCGCAATGAGCATTCTTTTGAATGGATACCTGCGCAATATAAATTGACATCATCATCATCATCATCATCATCAAGTGATGATGGCTGAAGTGTACATGCCAAGTCTAAATAAATTGTAGATGGAGGTAAGAAACAATGAGAATAGAAAAAAAGAAAGAAGAGAAATGGAAAACAAATTATTTGGTTATGCTTATGATAAAATAGATGACTAAATTTTTGACAGTAACATACATTTACACCTAGATTTTGCAGTTGTTGGATTAAACTAATAAAGCTACAAGTAAGTTAAAGTCAAAGAAAGAGGAAGAAAAGCAAAATGTTATTCAAAAACCATTTATTAACAGCTCAAAAGATTAATCAACACCATCTGTAGCTTATTCTCTTTAATGCATATACAAAATACAAGTTTGATCACACATTTTCAGGCTCAAAATATACATTCAAAATTCCACCAAAGTGTCAAGAATGCAGGATAGACATTTCTATTGGTATAACCATCAATCATCAAGTAAGTTGCAAAAGACAATCTCCCTACTAGATCAAGGCTATTTTGCAATAGCTTTTCCACAAATTGCTACTACAGTCTTCTATAGTTAACTTTTAGAGGGTTCTTCAAAATCTTTCTGCTTGATATTTTTTTAATCTGTTCAGGTAAAACAAACGAACAAAAATGACAGACACTTTTGTGGAAGTATTCCATGACCAAGAAGTTGTCTACTTTTCTGGGTTGTCAGACCAACTATGTGAACCTATTAGAAGTCATTGTATCTACTATCCAGATAAACATGAGAAAGATTACTGGAGGCCTTAATTTACACTGATTCTGAAGGGGAGGTTGTCGACAAAAACATTTTGCCTCATGGTCATTAACATAGCTAATATGACATGCTATGAACATGCCACTACAAGTAATAAACTATCTCTAAATCCACTGCATGTCATTAGAACATGGGCTTTTTCACCACATTTAAGCCTATTCCTCCTCAAGGTGTTTAACAGGCAAGAGTGCCTAAGCTAAGCTAGATCAAAAGGGGGTGGATACAGCATAACCTTGATAAAATGATAGTCACCTATCTTGAATCTCCTACATCTCAATGAAGATCAGAAGATAATTTATAATTGTAAATGACTACAATAATGTAAGATGACAGATCATACCTGTGAACATCATACATACTTCAATACACATCAGCTCTTGTGATCACCTCTCACCATACCTTTACTCCCTTTCTTGCCTGCACACACTTGCACACATGAATGCAACAATAAAATATACTTTACCAAGAAATCTTTAATATCATCATGAAATAAATCTACGAAAATATAGATGTATAGAAATAAACTAAAAACACTGCACTCTAGACCAAATGTCATGGGAAGACTGGACAGCAGCACTTCATCTGCCACATTAGTTTGTTCGAGAGAATTGATCATTTTCCTGCAACGCTTTGTAGATTATTGAGAACAAATATCTGTTTAAGCGCACATGTTTAACATATATCAAAGCTTGAAAATCATCTTTTCTAATCTGCAGATGAATTTTTTTTGTTGTATCTACATCACTTCTTTCACATCCCTCTCACCTTCTCTCTTTTCCACCCACCACTACCATACACACACACACATGCACACACACACACACTTGTTTATCCACTAAATTCACTCTGGTTAATGCATAATATTTGCATAAACAACAAGAAGGTTTTATTAAAATTATGAACTGGTGCAGCTATAGAAAATGATGTACACACATGCATACCCACATTCTTTTACATTCACTCATTCATGCACACTTGTAATGCTTAGAAAGCTCTCAACTTAAAAAATTGTACCATAATGTTGGTCATTGCTTGAGAGATGAATGCAGTGTGGAAACAAGGAGTTAGGCAACCGGTCCAAGGATGTCACACTGCACACCACGTGACCATGGCTGCTGGTTTCAGGTATAGCCTGCAGTTGGAGGAGTTGAATCTCACCTGCTTCTGAGGCTCATGATGAGATAAAACTCTCTCCACTACATAACACACCTGATCACAATGATGTATATATGGCTGCTCTTTAGCTGGATCACATCAGTAACAACATGTAGCCTTCTGTAAACTACTCACCATGAACTGTGGGCCACATCTAGCTAAAAGTCCTAGATATCTAAATCAAAAGTGACAGCTTTAAAAAAAATCCTTATCCAAAGATTTATCCTATAAATCAGCAGGACCAGAGTGAGAAACAGTCTTTTCCTGGCAGGCACCACTAACGATAAAGCACTGAAACTGTTACAGACTGTTGATAGTGATAACTACTTCTCCATTTACTTAAAGGGTTTCCAAAACCAGGTTAATAGCAATAGCTGTTTTCTTCATGTAATCTCAAACCAGGCTGACCACAAAACAAGTCAACAACACCTTTGAAATTGAATCTTGTAAGGCAGAAAGCATATGTAAAGACATTTTTCAATTAGAAAAACTGGCCAACAGAAGCCCTTATGCTCAAAGAAATGGCTAGCATAAGGGCAGCAGTTTATGTCAATGCACAACCCCCCCCCCCCCACATTTTGTATTATACTGTCCAAGAGAACACTGCAACCATACTAATGACACATCATCACTTACAGGACGCTATGAGCAGAATAGTGCCAACAAAGAAATAAGTGATCCCTGTTATCCCCAAAACACTGCAAGCAAGACTACTTATTGTTTTTCACTCCTTCCCTGAACAGAAACAACACTACCAACATTTGAAAACAGAATAAATTTTATAAAATCAAAAGAATTAAACATAACTGTGTAGTTTGCATACCATCGTAAGCCAGATAGATGAAACATGCAGCAAAAGCATGAACCAACTGTGCATTCTGGGAAGACAAGCAACATGTCTGCTAGTAGAACAGAAATACAGAAATCCAGGCTTTCCCCTGTGAATGCGTGGCAGCATGATCTGCACCTGATATGTCCTCTGTACACACAATAGTCTTTAAGAGGCACAGAAGGACAAGCTGATAAGCTCAAGCAGAGACACAACAGATGCTCCCTCTGACAAACTTGCCCTCTGCCCCATATGTTCCCATAATCTGTGCTCCACTTTATCAACAGGTCCCCTGACAAAACTTATCCACCAGTAAGGAACAAGTGGGTTAGGATACAAGAGGTACAGCAATACTTGAAATGCCTTCAAATTCCTCACTAAAATTACACTTCACGAGTCAAACATCTGAAATATCCAAAATATATACTAAAGTATACAAATAACATGCATAAAATAATAAATATCTATAATTGCTGAAATATAACGTACACACTGATACAAGGGAGAAGGGGACTTATCAGTTGTGTTTGATAAGTTTATCACTGCACTATGGGGACTTCACCCAACTGACAGCACACCTCTTTATGTTCTCGCAAGTCTAGTAAGGGCCTCAAGGCAAATCACAAACACCTAGACCTCTCTACACAACACAGGTATGAGACTACACCTCCTCTACCCTCACCTCTCTTGATTAACTTGGTCTAAACACTTCACATAGCTGATGTACCATAGCATATGCATACACATGACCAAAGATGAGTGAGTGATTTGACTTCATGGCACATTTACCCTATGAATAAAATAATTCTTTATATCATTTAAGCAAATGGCCATTTAAAAATACAAAGAAAAGAAAATGTCATCTAGCATAGACAAAAGGATGAAGGCTTACATATTTCTTCCATTTGTGTAAACAAGTATTTAACTTCAGATTAATAGTTAGTAACCTCAGCACCCGGGATATATCATGTAAACTCAGTAGTATGCCTTAGTCAGTTTGCTACTGCATACATTGAATCAAACCACTAATCAACTGATACTCTAGAAAAAAACCTTCACATAGGGCATGTGAACCTACCTGATACACCAACTAAGTAACATGCTTTTTTCACCAAGCAACAAAATCACCGCTTGGGTACATATTGTGGGATATTTAAAAAGTATACGTCTTTAGATATCATGCATAAAGTAAATCTCCTATCAGTACAGGTAAAAAGCACCAACAAAGCCACTTAAAACTATCCTTATTGTCAGGACTTGCCCTGAAGATCATATTATTTACATACTATTTTCATGATGAGACTTGTCCCACAAAGAAGGCATTCTCTCACTCTTCTACCACTAAACCTAGACAAATGCATCTAACATGAAGCCACATCTAAAGTGCTTTACGAAGATGCCAGCATTTAGGCACAAAACACCTTTAATACAAATAAAATAACTTCTGTTGAAATAAATGAAAAAGATTGAAGAGATACAATTTTAAGAACATAACCTTCATGCAAAAAATAAAATTCAATATTAAATGCCTCTCTACACACAATAAACTCTTCAAAGCCCAAGAAACAAGCTGACCTAGGGTAATGTGAAGCCGGTTATTCAGAAAAGAACTCTGAGATGCCAAACCGAAACAACACTGAGGCACACTACAATAGCTCACCACACCATTATGCAGACATGAACAGCAAGATTACTACTTTTCGAAGAGGCTACAGATTCATTCAGTGAATTCTGGCTTATACACTAATGCTGATCTACCAAAATAAAAAATATAAGACTCCAAATGAGAACACCATATGATAATGGAAAGATAATTTCAAGTACAAAGTTTTGGCACATACAAGAGAAACCTATTGGAACAAATGTAAAATGTGGGAAGCCTTTATTGCCTGCTCAATGCTGGAGCACAAAGTCATTGATGTGAGGCTTCCAGAGGCCTATGAGTGGTAACAAACATGATTTATTAAACAAAAGGAAGTAAAGGAAGGGAGCTGGGTTCTGCCACTTCCCTGCCCCTCTGGCCACTAGGTATGAGAACTATAGGGTATACAGACTTATGTATGAGAATCTGTTTTCTACCCCTCTGGCCACTATAGGGTATGTAGCCATGCCACTATAGGGTATGCAGCCATGCCACTATGAGCTGGAAGAGAATCTGGTGCCACCCCAAGTGCAAATAGAAACAAATGTATAAATGAATTAAATAAAAACATTGATTTCATCAGGTACAAGTGTACACACTTATTTTCATACAAAGCTAAACAACTGCAGTATAAAGATAAACCATTTTCTAAATACCTATATCTCTCTTGTCTATCACTGAAACCTAACACGTATGAAGGAATTATGAGGCACGGACACCAGTGAAAGCTTTGAGGTCTTCTTTATCTGCTTTATTCTTCTCTTGCTAACACCTTTAATCTTGGTTACACAGCTCAAGTTATGCAAAAATCAATAGACAAAAAATAGTCATTTTTTAATTATCTGAGGGCTGCATGTGACAATAGTCAATGTATTTGTGACAACATTAATATGATTTAATAGATATATATTGTAGAAATTTAACTCTTATTTACATTTGCTTGATCTGTAACTAATTAAACACAATTAAAAAAGATAACAGGATTTTCCTTGCGATTAGATACTATTTGGAGAATAATTACAAGTCAATCATTCTAAGGGTAAAAGGTCCACATTTAAGAAACTGTTCCCCTCATGTTTCAGGTTTCGCAATATGCTCTGTTTTTGAAGAGTGTTTTTGCTCTCAACAAAATGGGTGCCAATGTCACAAGAATGCTTGGAAATTACAGCAAGAAATTTGCCCCATGTTTAATAGAAATTTACCAAAGGTACTAGAGGATGTGGGACTCTACTATGCCTAAATGCTAAATGAAAATTTAAATTAAGTTTGTGCCATCTTCATATCCTTGCTGCCAAATATGGGAATTGAATGAAAGTGTAACATTGTTTCCAAAGACAAGTTTTTATATGCAGCATTACACACAGAAAAGCAGTTTTCAAAACTGTTTCTCTTGTGCTTGAGAAAACGCTGGTTTCACACACATATTTGCAAAACTGCTATTCTGTTCTTCATTTGACAAAGGCTTAAACAAAAAGAAAACCCACTGATAGACCAAAGTACATATATACTGATAACACAAAATCAATTGTCTCCAAAACTGCATAACATATTGCTCAGCTGCTAAAGTCCTCCTCTTGTGAAAGTTTATGAAAGAAATTAAAAAAAAGTTGACCTGTACTGCCAAAACATTTCACCATGCATTCATGAGATATGGTCTGTATACTTCTTTTTCATGTCCCACTGTATCCTTTATCAAACAACTATATGAATGTACATGACAGAAAAGATCTGGAATAGCTTTGAGTAAAAACCAACCGGATCTGACAGAAATTAAATCAACCTCCTAAAAATAGCCATATCTTGAGAATTAATGATTGAATGGAAGTTAAATGAATAAAATCTTCTATACACCAATTCTAGACAAAAGATTAGTACTGCTAAACACAAAATATTATTCAGCACAATGAATTTGACTGACGTGCATCTGAAATCTTCCTGAAATTAAGACGACAATTCAGCATGCATCCGCCTTTGCAATAAACTGGTTCTGTGTGAACATAACCACCATCTATTTCTTTTCAGGGCCCTGCTAAACCGTTAGTAGAGATCTTGACAAGCACAGAAGAAGAAAGGAGCACAAACACAAACAACCTATTCAAACATAATAGAAACCAGAATCACAAATGCAGGACAAGATTCTGTCAGTAACAGTTTGCGGCCATGCCATGCCACTATGAGCTGGAAGAGTTAGATCTGGCATGGAAGACAGCATTCCTGCCAAAGACCCAATCTTCCAACTCACAGAGAGCTGGCTGCATCTCTTTGTCCACCTACTATTTATCAAAACCTGTTCTTGATGAATAAATTGCTGGTGTCTTTCCTGAGCTCACGCTGTACACAGTTCAAATAAATTATCCATTTCATTTTTGTACTTAAAATTCTTCAGACTAAGCTTTAGCTTTTAAAAAAAATAATTTATTTTTCTGCTTGGCAAAAAAAAAAAAAAGAAAAGTTAAGCGCAACAAAAGCAAAAAATAAAACTTTTCCCTCATCTTACAGCAGTAGTCAAGAGTTGTTATTCTAATTAAGTATAGTTTCTTCTGTCACAGCTATGCGTCTGTTCTTACGATTAAGTCTTGAGCACTGTGCCTTTTTAAATTAAAAAAAGTCTCTAGTCACAAAGTGTTGGTTACAACAGACTATTCTTGTTAATCGATCTGTTACCTCTCATCGGCTTGCTCCTGCTGAAGCACCTTGGCGGCGCAGCACCCTAGATGTACCTGAGCCTGTGGAAGGTGTGTTCTAGTTACTAGGTGTTACATTTCTACCTGCAGCCACCGCCCCCATGTCGGCGTCACGCAGCGTTGCGGCGTGTCAACTACCTGCCGGCCTGCGCGCTGCCCCCACAAACTGCTCACAAGCTTTAGCCAAGGCTACAGAGGTGGACTAGTTTATGAAGCTTTCTACTTTGTCACTTTGCACTTTGACTCTTCTCAAGCCGCTCTTCAACGATTGTCAGTCGAAAAAGGGGTGAGATGGTCACGCCCACAATCAAACACGTGGGTGACCAGGTCACAAACTGTTCTGACAGAACCTGTGTCTAGTAGGTTTATGGGGAGTGACAATGACATACAACAGTCACAAGTACATTTACAATGCAAGTCAGACCTACTGTTCAGTCAATCAACTGAACAGTTCACAGTATGGCTTCTAAAATTTCATTGTTGCATCCCACACTGAACGTTAACTGAAAACCTGTCTCCCCCAACCTATGCTAATAATGGGACGAGTTGAAAGATAACTGATGTCCTATTTCAGCCTATCGTAAAGAAATAAAATGTCAAAAGGTAAAGTGAAGGATCAATGGGTTCGAGCCTGAATAGACCTTATCACCCACCCACCCTGCTGTCGCAAGCGCAGTCGCCACTATCAGCACACCACCACCCCAACCGATTTCGTCTGCCTCCGTGTCTGAACATGTTTTTTCCGACATCGCTAATCACGTTCCTCTTGAAAATAAAACAATATGCAGACTGATTATAGCAAGTGCACAAATTCCAAAATACGGGGATGTGAACAGGTGTCGAACCGAAAGTTAGTAACCCTGCTGCTGCTTATTTTCCTGCGTTAGAAACTAATCACGCTGATATTCATTACGCCTTCAAGATCTGCAGCTGTAAGTGAACAATATGAAAGACAGGGTGGCTCACGAAATCCTTAGCTGAAGTAAATCTTTAGAGAATTTTTAAATGGTATTTCTGCTTTATTTCGCATGTACAGACAATTGTACATGGCGCCTAGCGCTTGCTCCTCACGGTAATACCGGTGTTGTCACCGCATGAGGCGCTATCACAGTTACAATGGCGATTGCACGGCATGGAGTGGCCGCTATCAGTGTGTCAAGCGCTGATCTCTTACAGCCAGGCGGACCGATCTGTGTCGGGGTATGTGACCACTGGGGTATGCTGCTCGTTTCTGTGCGAGTTGGCAGGTTCATGTTTGTGCGTCCACGGGAACACTATACAAACACTTGCAACTGACTTGCTTTCAAACTTCCATTAAGCCAGTGAATGCCTAGTGCATGTGCGTGTTTGCTCTAATATACCATCTATGTAACGTGTACAGGCTCAACTTTGTGTGTTAACTTACTACCCTAACTCCTGACATCTATGTAAGCGCACGTGTTCCGTGTACAGGCTCAACTTTCTGTGTTAACTTACTATCCTAGCTCCCGATATCTATGTAACTTACTACCTTAACTCCTGATATCTATGTAAG
This sequence comes from Marisa cornuarietis, assembly GCA_004794655.1. Taxonomy (NCBI): domain Eukaryota; kingdom Metazoa; phylum Mollusca; class Gastropoda; order Architaenioglossa; family Ampullariidae; genus Marisa; species Marisa cornuarietis. The sequence continues at coordinate 48,528 of SMMW01000019.1, read as the reverse complement.
CGCACGTGTTCCGTGTACAAGCTCAACTTTGTGTGTTAACTTACTGCCCTAACTCCTGACAAGGACGTTCAGGGCTGCGAAAAATAAACTTTTTTTTTTTTAGATCAGAAGAGCACAACATTTAGATACATATTAGTAATGTGACATTTAACTGTACCTCTTTTGCCATGACAACACTTTTAGGTATGACACGTATATCTGCTGTTCCTTTTTGCAATGAGTCTTTTCATTGCTGGCTTTTTACACTTTGCTTAAAGCCTAACATGAAATTAAGTAAACTGAACATACAGTCGTTGCATGATCCAAAATGAACAGTGAATTTATTACTTTTTTGGGGGGTAGAAAAATGCACATTGATCAAAATTTATACTTCTAACTTCTGACCTTGAAGGCTACAACGAATGTGAAAGCTTCAAATATATAATAAACACTGCCCACCCAGTAAACCTGTATTTGTGGCGGTCCCGACCCTTTTACAAAAAAAGAGAAAGAGACTTTTACTCAGATTTTCGAAATTTGAATGAACCAAACGCACTCACTTGAAAAAAGTTAGCAGTCAAGTTACACTTTAACAATGTGCACTTAGGCAGCCTCTGTATGTTATTGCAAAGTTCGTTTAAAATAAATATATTTAATAGTTATATATTTAATAGGTATACCTATTACTTGAAAAAATGCCTTCACCTAAAATACCTCCGAGACAATTAGGGTATTTCGTCAATTATTTAGCGCATGCACAGCACACGCTTGTCGGTGGTTTAAGTGTAAGCGAAGGATCAGTCTGTTAGCCACTCAGTTACCATTACCGAGTCATACAAACGTAAAAAGAAGTCATGCTTTTACTGTTGTACTTTCTACTGTCCATCATATAAAATTATTACTCCGACAAGAGTAAGCAACTATGGAATCGACTTTGTCAGACTCAGTATTTCTTTGATTCAAATCACTCTTTATTCATATCGATGAAGCTGAAATGGTGTAGCTGTTAGAAGACGCTCACAGTCAAAGAACGCTGTAAGCTACGCCACGCACGTGCGTTCGACCCCCTTTGCCGGGTTGAGCACGGCACTAAGAGAACTAAATGCTGACTGGATGTTGCCATAGGACACCGATCTAAGCGGAAGACCCCCATAAACCTAATCAAACAGTGGTGGTGATGTTTGTTGCGGTAGTCATGCTGTTCTTCTGTTGTTAACCATTTTGAGAAGAAGAAGGTAGCAATTATTATCGGATAAGAAAAAGCTAATTTTTTAAACAAATAAGTTCCCACAGTGCTTCGCGTTTGTAAGAGCTGTCCGTTTTTAAAGAACACTTTTACATGCAAGTTTATCAAGTAGAATTTTAAAAATTCTTTTAAATACTACAGTCTGTTATAAAGTCTTTTTGTTGTTTGAATATAATATAATGTTAAACACTACCAAATGTGCCTAACACATTTTCATTTTCTTTTCTAAATGTAAAGCAAGAAATATTACATCATATATAGTAGTGTTAGTAATAGTATAAATAATAAAGGCCACTGGTATAGCGTAATACCCTAGCCAACAAACTCATTGCACTGTGCACAATGGCACATCACAGTAATTGATGACAATCACATGTAACAATAAGAACAATGCAAAGACTTTAACTGCGAGCTGTTAGCAAAGAGTGATGGCGGAAACATGTTGAAATACCTGCAGATACCAAGAGTCAGAATGATGAGAAGAATGTCACATGGCAGTCAACAGCAGAAGGTGATCAGTCAATTCACTAAAATCGTTGCTGTCAAAAAACGTAACTGAATCGAATGAAGCAAGCGAGAGTAGAAAATAGATCCAGTCAGTATGCATATTTTTTAAGTGCAACAGAAAATGTCTTTGTTATATTTTTCGCCGTGCCAGCACGATGGCTATATCAGGGCAACAGAGTCATATACTTCTTTGAAACAATGAAAAGACTCAATAACAATACCACTAAACAAACAAACAAAAGGGAAAATGAACAAGATAAAAGATGTGTTGTGGTCTCCTAAAAGGCCACCATTTAAAAAAAGGTCGTGAGTTAAATTAAAACCTTGATACATCTTGAGTGGAGTGGACCTCAATAAGGTATATAATGAGTCAGACGTAAAAAAACACAAAAAACTGCTGGCAAACACTGGATGTCAGGACAAGTAATTAAGACGCACAACAGTAAAGTGTCCCTGACTAAAGGGGGTTTGCCGCCTAAAAGAATATGTGGCAAAGGTATGGCCTACCTAAAGTCTGCAAAGAATAACTTCCTCCCGCCAAACAAGACAGCCAAGAAGAGGGCAGTCAGAAATAAAGAGAAAGATGGCACGCAGCTTATTCTGGCCCAGCGTATCCCAATGGTATTGACTCATAAACATAGGCCATATGGAGAGACAGTTCGGTGGCACCAGTGATCGTTAAGAACCTGGTGATTGGCAGGGTACCATAGCGGCCTGGTCTGCTCGAAAAACACTTGGGATGCCTGCATGGCCGGGAGCTCTGTTAAAGAAAATGCCTCTCTTGCGACGAGTCGCGTGAATAGTATTGAACTGGACCACAGGGGGTGGTAAGAATGCTCAGTAAGATCGAAGAGCTCGGAGGGCAGATAATGAGTCAGAAATGATTAAGAAGTTTTGCTCCGAACACCGGCGGGTATGCTTTAATTAAAGCAAGCATGCAGTTCCGCAGAGAAAATGGAAGAGCCAACAGCAAGGCGAGCAGATGGTGGTTGGCATGTTGGAACTGCTGCCACAGCAACACGATATGGACATAGCTGGGACGGTCTGACTCAGGCTGTGGGACGATATGACTGGGGCGATATGGTCTTGGGGCGAAATGACCGGTGACCGGCATGAAAGAAGATAGTAGGACGAGATCTCAGAGGAAACAAATCATCTCTGTCTGCACAGAAATAGAAGTGGGCGGTCGTGTTGCTACTATACTGGTGAGCATGAAGTGAGGCTTGGCATCGAAGCTGTTTCTGCAGAGCCACCAAGTACGCGACAGTGAGTATCAGCGTAAAAACGCCAGAATTCACCCAAATGCGTTGGATAGCTGCATCTTCCTTCTGCTTTGGGCAGTTCCATCGCCGCGAGAGCAGTGGGCTGGGGTCTTGCAGGAGCTAACCCCGTGGCCATAGTACTGACAGCTGAAGTAGCGCAACGGAGAAGGAATGAAAAGTGACACCTTGACTCGCACCTACCCAGCCTGCATAAAGTCAGTTATTATTCTGGAAAAAAACAGAATTTAAGAAAAAAAGGTGTTTGTGGGTACAGATTTCCTATCTCTTGAAGTGAAGTGAACTATCTGGACATTGCCAGTTCATGAACTACCAGCTGTAATCAATGTCAAAATCTAGCAGACTGTTCTTCTGGGTAAATACTACAGGTATACACAAGCTCATGGCGTTACAAAAGTCATAAAATGCATTAAAATTCAGACATTAAATGCTGTTTACACACAGAGATGCTTCTCAACTTCTCACTATTGTTTACGCTGCCCACAATATGGTTATTGTACAGCATCTGTTTCATGTAAGGATTTTTTGGGGGGCGGGGGGACAGATTTCATGTAGAATGCAGATAAAGAGAGAACTGTCCACACACACACGTCTCTTTTATTTGAACCTCATCCAAAGTTTGGGATGAACTGTTTTGGAGATGTACAGAGTACACTGATCCCATGTAACATGAAAACGCACTGAAGAGTATACAAAAGCCATTTGAAAGAGGTGAGTCTTGGCAAAGCGGCAAGGGTGAGTGTTCCAAGCAAAGGAACTAGCATAGGCTAAGGCATGCTGGCTAGAAAAGTGTGGTGTGGGGAATGCAAGGGGTAACTCAGAGCCAGCAACTAAGGCTATATCATGGCAAAGCAGCCAGCCCTGCAAACTGACGTCATTTGTGAAGAGAGATCGGCTTGCCCAAGATGAGATCTTAACACAGAACAGCCAATCCTCGCTCTATTGCCGACAGGTGCCAACTGTTGTACCACTGGACCACCCGTAAGTCAAAGTGTATCAGCTGCTGAACAAAGTGTGCTAGATGGATGCTGGAGGGTGAGGCAGTAAGTCAGGTAATCAGGATTAGTGATAAAGACATTTATAGCAAAGACAGTCTAGTATGTAAGTGATACAGTCGGTATTCATCACTCTTCCCAAATCTCATATTCTCATATTAACTATGATTATTCTAGAATATATACTTATTGTGATAAGTAACATGTATTTTTCAATTAAAATCTAGGTCACTCCACAGAATTTAGAACTTTTTAATAAATTTCTTTATCATTTGGTAAATAATATTCTGAGTTGATCATAAAAACTGTTATGTAAGGGTAACTTCGGGTCAGAGCTGGCCTAAGATTTCAAACAGCCTTTGAAATAAGATTTAAAGTGTACTACCACAAGCTCTGATTGCACAGGATCTGCACCAAGGGTATACCACTTCTTGATAAGATAACCTGCACAAAGTCCCTATCTCTGCCTGGGAAAGCTTTCTGCTTCTTGTGATAAGCTACCTCTTCAAAGCCTGATAAAGACTAGCCATCAGCAGACTGAAGACTGACTGAGATAGCATATCTTGTTTTAGTTTCAACATGTCCCCAACTGGGTATAGCATTTTAAGGGCACAGAGTTAGTCTTGCTATTGACTACAATGCTCAAATTATACAAAGCTGGATAAATTTACTAAATATGTTATTCTGGCTTTAAAGTCTAGGCAGATTTAACATTTTATATTTTTTACTTTTTGTCCTTTCTCATACAAAGTCTTTGAAATGTACCAGAAACAATGAATGGAATAAAATGTAGCAGTAGATGTTTGGACATGTCTATCTCTATCAAGGAAAAAAACCCAAATTGATAAACTCCAGAGTGACTCGATCCAATTATCACTCAGAAAAATCACTGACATCGTTCTATCAAAAAATGTGATGGACTGACAGTTATTATCTATTTATGAGAAGAAGATACCATAAGAAATTTTCATTTTAAAATTGTGATAGTTTTATATTGTATGATATAAACAAGATAATATCTTTATGCAGACTGTTACAAAGAAGTGATAACAGTCTGTTTTGCATACATTCTTCCTACTCCCCTTTGCTACAGTAAAATTACATTTTGTGTCAATTTTATAACAAAAGCTCAGCTTTGTAAAGCATAGCTCCCTGTGTGGATGCAAGATCAATGTACTGCTGAACATGAAAGGCTACCAACTAACCAACAGTCAACCTTAATAAGCATCAGCAAATGGATGATACCAAAGCAAACATGAACTAAGCAGCTGAACTATGTTAGTGGATGAAGATGAAGAACTGTGAAGTGAGCAGAACAGTACACTTAATTATGCAAGATATTTCTTCGAAGGGTTTTTAAGGTTGAGTCTGAAGGTTTTGAACGAAAACATAGTTTAAAAAAAACGGGGCAGAGAATTCCAAACAATGTGGCCTGAGAAGAATGAGTATCTACTGAATTTCTTCCGTCTGATGCGTGGGACAGAAAGGAGGGCAACACATATACCGAAGAAACCAACTTTGGTGGTAAGGCGTCAGTAGCTCAGACAGGTATGGGATAGGGTTAGGGTTGTTGCTGATGTTGCTGAGGCAAGGCAAAGAAGACAACAGTAGCACAGTGTAGTGATATTGTAATCAGTATAAACATGAACTGGAAGCCAGTGAAGCTAGCCCCAAAACGGTGTACCATGAACTGAATTTCATCTACAGAAGGATACTAGGGACATTTCCATAAGCCCTTTGAAGTTTTGAAGTAGATGGTAAGAGAAATCGAAACATATATGAGCATTTTGGTGACAGAAACCAACAGAAAGGGTATGATACAACTGATCCTGTGAGGCTCGAGGCAGATTGATTTACAGACTGCAATAATGTCAGACTCAAGAGATAATAATGTGTGAACAATAACACCAAGATTCCAGATGGTCTGGAAAAGAGTGATGTTCACCCCAGAGAAAGTAAAAGTAGTAGAAGGCACACATTTCAGTTTATTTGTAGAGGCGGTAATATGGACATCAGCTTTGTCATCATTCACTTTCAGTTTGTTGATGGCCATCCAGGCAACATGGGCACTAGGGGGTGACAAGCAGGGATGACCACCTGTGCCTGAAGGGGGTCCTGCGCATAGCACCTGGTGGTATGGTACCTTGGGAGATGGAGATAATCCGTAGTTTTCACAGTGCATCCACTAGAATTACATACATTTTCTGTTTCCGATTTTTTTATTATTATTATTATTATTGTGTCATTTATTACTGCACAATGTTATGCCAGTCTGGAAAGGCCCCACAATTCTATTTGCCCAAGGCCCCACGTCCCACTAGCATCAGCCCAGATCCATTCTTCCACAGAGTACTATGTGGTGTGTGATGGTCAGAACTGGAAGAGCCAAGAAGCAAGACCAGATACTAGCTGATGTTTATCATCAGCATACATGTGATATGACAGGCCCAAGTGGCAGATGGTGGGATCAAGTCGTTAGATGTACACAATGAATAAAAGAGACCCAAGAACTGATGCCTGCAACTACCACAGACAGTGTGATCAAGCAGGCAAGACCATAGCCAGCTTAAACCAGTCTTAGAAAGATCAAAAGTAACAAGAAAGCATTGGAGAAGAATGTCATGGTCAAGTGCATCAAATGCTGCCGATAGATCCAGTACTGTCAGTAAGATGTGATTCGTGTCACCAGCAAAGGATAGCTAAGTTTTAGACAAGAACGAGAAATCGGGTTGGTTGGTTGGTTATTTGTGTTTAATGCCGTGCCAGCAACTAAGGCTATATCACAGCAAGAACAGTAATTTTGCTTTAAAATGCTTAGGGACAAACCTATAAGTATTATAAACATAACATCTTATAAAACCAACACAAGGAGCAGGAACAACATAAAAGGGTGAGTGACATATAAAAATAGGTGTTGTGGTCCAAAAAAACCACCAACAAACCAAAAACCAAAAACTATGAAGTTATAAAAACTTAAATCTTGTGGTAAAGCCCTATCCTCCTTAAAAATGTAAAGATAGCTGCCGATGGGACAGACCTTAACAAAGAAAACAATTGTTTGTTTGTTTGTGTTTAACGCCATGTCAGCAACTAGGGCTATATCATGGCGGGAACAGTTATTTAGCTTTAAAAAGTTTAGGGACCAAGCCCTAAGTATAATAACCACATCTTAAAAACCAACACAAGCCAGGAACAACATAAAAAAGGGAGTGACATATACAAATGGGTGTTGTGGCCCAAAAGGCCACTAACTAAGCAAAAACCAAAAACAATGAACTTATAAAACCTTAAATCTTGTGATAAAGCCCTATCCTCCTTAAAAAAGTAAAGATAGCTGCCGGTGGGATGGACCTAAACAAAGAAAACAAAGAGTTTACGGTAAAAAACTGCTGTCGGACACTCTGAAGTCCCGGACAAGCAATCAAGACATGTTCAACACTCAAAACTCCCTGGCACCAGGGACAAACTGGCGGTGGTTCACCTTTCAGGAGGTGTGACTGCGTGGCATAGGTGTGTCCTACCTTTAATCTAGTAAGTACTACCTCCTCCCGCCGCACAGGACGGCATGAAAGCAGGCGTTCTGAAAGAGAGGGAAGGGTGGCGTGTAACTTAGTTAGGCCCAGAGTGTCCCAATGGCGTTGCCAGAGGGACTGAACATAGGCCGAGAGGACAGATTTACAGTCTGTTGATACAATCGAGAGTATTTTACCAGGAGACTGACATGCAGCCTTGGCGGCCTGGTCCGCTCGAACATTGCCTGGGATACCTGCATGGCCAGGAGTCCAGATGAAAACAATGTCTTTCTTCCGTCGGAGTAAGGCTGCATGGATTGTATGAATCTGGACCACCAGGGGGTGGTCGAAACGTTGGGAAAGAAGAGCTTGGAGAGCTGATAGTGAGTCTGAAATGATCAGAAAGTTTTGCTCCAAAGAGCGGTGAACATGCTGCAAGGCTAGCAAGATAGCATGAAGTTCTGCAGAGAAGATTGAGCAGCCATCCGCAAGTCGGGCAGAAGAGGCCTGTTGCGGTTGGCAGGACGGGACTGCTGCCGCAGCCACAGGGCCACCGTTCGGGACTTTGGAGCCATCTGTAAAGATAGAACAGAAACCAGGATAGTCAGAAAGCAGTTCTTGGAATCGCTGAAGAAAGATGAGATCACAGGTGTCTCCTTTCTTGAAAGCGCAAAGATCAAGACGAATCTCTGGAACAGGTAGAGCCCAAGGAGGAGCTGGTAAGAGAGGGAGAGTCTCTACCTGCTGAATATCTACTCCGGCTGCTTGCAAGTGAGGTTCAACATGGAGTGATACTGGTTTTAGCTCCTTGGTACGAATGGCATACAGGGCAGCACGCTGAGGTCCGAAAACAGCACGGTAAGCAGGGTTTCCAGGATGAGCTTTTAAGCGACAGACATAGGACAGCATGAGTTTTAGACGACGGAGAGAAAGTGGAGGCTCACCAGCTTCTGCGTACAAACTTTGTACAGGAGTGGTGCGGAAGGCACCCAAACAGATGCGGAGCCCTTGATGGTGAATAGGATCAAGAATTTTGAGATAGGACTCTCGAGCAGAGCCATAGATAATGGATCCATAGTCTAGCTTGGAGCGGACCAGGGCACAGTACAGGCGAAGCAGGACCGTGCGGTCCGCCCCCCAGCTGACATGGCCAACTACTCGAAGAACGTCCAAGGCTTTCTGACATGATAGACGTAAGGATTTGATATGAGGAAGGAAGGAAAGCTTTTGGTCAAAAATGACCCCAAGAAATTTTACTTCCTGGACCACTTTGAGTACCGCGCCGTTGACAGAGATAGACGGGTTTGGAAACATGCCTCGTAGTTTACAAAAGTGGATGCATACTGATTTCGTAGAAGAAAATTTGAAGCCATTTTCTGTCACCCACTTCTGTACATCGTTTACGCACAGCTGAAGCCGGCGTTCGAGGCACGGTAGGGATCGGCCTCGGATGCAAAGAGCAAAATCATCTACATACAGCGAGGCCACCAAACCTGGACAGACAGATTTCAAGATGGAATCTATTTTGATGTTAAAACGGGTAGGTGAAAGAATGCTGCCCTGCGGGACGCCCATTTCCTGTTCCTGAGGATCAGAAAGGATAGATCGCACACGAACTTGAAAAAGCCGTTGAGAGAGAAAGTTTTTAATGATGAGAGGCATACGGCACTGGAAGCCAAGGGCGTGAAGGTCTAACAGAATACCTTGCTTCCAGGTAGTGTCATACGCCTTCTCCAAGTCAAAGAAAACTCCTAAGACGTGTTCCTTGTTGACAAAGGCATCCCTAACAAAAGTTTCAAAATGGACCAGATGGTCTAGGGTACTGCGGTATTGTCTAAAGCCACACTGCAGGTTGGAGAGGAGACCACGAGATTCCAATTGCCAGGTGAGCCTGGCATTCACCATTCGTTCTAAGGTTTTGCATAGACAGCTAGTGAGAGCTATGGGCCGGTAAGAGTTTGGATCAGAAGGATCCTTTCCCGGTTTTGGAATAGGCACCACGACTGCCTCTCTCCACGAGGGAGGAAAACAGCCGGACGCCCAGATATAGTTAAAGATGTTTAAAAGAAGAGTTAGAGAGGCCTGTGGAAGATGAGTCAGCAGCTGATATGGAATGTTGTCTAGGCCAGGTGCAGAGTCCTTGCACTTTTGAAGGGCCTGCTGCAGTTCGTTAAGAGAGAAAGGTAAGTTATACTGTTCTGAGTTATCTGAGGAAAAGTCACAGGGAAGAGATTCCTGAAAAAGTTTCATACGTTGAAAATCAGGAGAGTAATTTGAAGAGGAGGAGTTTTGGGCAATGTTGGATGCCAGCGAATTGGCAACATCCCGTGGTTCTGTGAGAACAGTTTCCAACCCGCAGGTGGCCTATTGAGCCAGCCTGAAACCTTCCCTTTATTTTCCTAATGGCTGCCCACACCGCCTGAGAAGTGGTACGGGAGGATAAAGAGGACACATACCTTTGCAACGCAAGTTTTCTTGCCTGTTTAAATGTAAAACGAGCCTGAGCTCTGCAACGTTTAAAATTTATCACATTTTCAGGAGTTGGGTGGCGGAAGGCAAGGCGCTGGGCCTTCTTCCGAGCATGCTGGGCCACCCTGCACTCCTCAGTAAACCACGGTACGCGTGGTCGGCGATTTTGAAGTCCTCGTCTAGGGATTGTTTCTGAAGCTATCTCAGTTAAAGTAGAGGTAAACTGGTTAATAGGATGGAATGTAGGATCGTCCCTAGAGTCCTCTACATCTAAGTTAAAACTAGAGTCTGAGAAAAGCCGGGTGTTACAGAGGGCCTGAAAAGCAGGCCAGTCTGCTCTGGACAGGTTCCACCCGCCCTCACGGAAAGTACCTTCCTGTTCTAGAGGAGTTAAAAGCTGTAAAACTATTGGGAAGTGGTCACTGCCACACAGGTCGTCATATACTGTCCAGTTCAAATCGAGTAGTAGTGTGGGGCTGACGACCGACAGATCCACAGCAGAGACAATGCCACAGGAAGGACGGCAAAAGGTGTTTGAGCCGTCGTTTAGAAGGCATAGATCCCTTTCCATAAAAATGGATTCTAACAACTCCCCCCTGGCGTCACCCGATGCCCCGCCCCATAGGGGATGGTGTCCGTTGAAGTCCCCCAAAAGAAGGATGGGAGGAGGAAGTTGGGTCAGAAGACCCTCAATGTCTTGTCGGGAGATCTGAGCCGATGGTGGAAGATAGATACTACAGACAGTGAAAGTTTTGCCCAGAGTAACCCGGGCAGCAACAGCTTGAAGAGGAGTAGAGAGTGGTATCTGGCTAAATAGAAGGTGGGAACGAAGGAGAAGAGCAGTCCCACCTGAAGGAACGTCATTCTGCGAGTCCTGACGTAAAATGTGAAAGCCTTTGAAGGTAAAAGGGGTAGAAGGTAGTAGAAGAGTCTCTTGAAGAGCTATGATCTCAAGAGAGAGACGAGATGCTAAGACTCGAAGTTCTTCAAAGTTGGCTCGGATCCCTCGACAGTTCCATTGAAGGATTGTTGACATTCTATCTGTGAGGGAAAGACGCACAGGAGCAACAGGAGATGGAGAAGGAGAGGGAGAGGGCAGGGGACGGCGGGACGGAGAAGGCGACGCTAAGCGTCGTTCATCCACGTCCATCCCCTGCTTGCCAATAATAATAATAATAATAGTGAAGATTTTTATAGCGCATATTCACACTCATAGAGAGCATGCTCTTAGCGCTTAAAACGAGGAAGAGACGTAGACTAAGTAGACACAGAACAAAGGGGACGAAAGAAAACGACAGTACTGACGAAACAGAAAACATTAAAAGGCATCAAGTAACAGGAACAGAAAAATATAGTGATTCTGCGAGAAAGATGGGTAAAGTAGCAAGAGGGAAGGGGGCGGGGTTAAGAAGGACGAGCATTGTGTGGACTGTGTTAGGAGAAATGCTCAAGGAAGAGGTGCGTTTTCAGTGCAGATTTGAAAGATTCAGTTGTAGGAAGGTGGCGGATATGGAAAGGAAGAGAGTTCCATTGTTTTGCAGCACAGTAGCCAAAAGTCCTGTGACCATATGTTGTTGTTCTGGTGACAGGAACAGTTAGGATACGGTCGTCAGACGAAGAGCGTAGTTGTCTGGACGGAGAGTAAGGGATGAGAAGTTCAGAAAAATAGTCAGGACAGGAGCCAGCAAAGAAATTAAAACACAGCACAGACAGTTTGTCCTGAATGCCAGAACGGATGGGTAGCCAGTGTAGAAAACGAAGGAGAGGAGTGACATGGTCCCGTTTCCTTGCTCTAAGCACCAGACGCGCAGCAGAGTTCTGTACTCTCTGGAGTCTCTGAATGAGGTATCAGGGGCAGCCTGCCAGCAAGGAGTTGCAGTAGTCAAGTCGAGAAAGAACAAACAAGAGTGTTGGTGGCACGTGTAGAGAGAAAGTGACGGATAGCACTGATCTTACGGAGCTCATAATAGGCAGACCGACAGACAGATGCTACATGTCTATCGAGTGTCATGTCATCAGTGACAATAAATCCCAGATTCCTAACAGATGACGTGAAGGTGATGTTGCTGTCGCCCACCTTGATGTGATTGGGCAGACTGACGAGTGAAGTGACGACGAAGGAAGAGAGGCATAACGATTGGAAACAGGGACTGAAATTTCAGCTGTGGTGGGCCCAGATGTTTTGTGCTGAGTGATGGGTTTTTCTGGTGATTTTGCTTTTGATTTTGTATTCTTGTCTGTTTGCGGTGTGGTGTTCTTGTTCTTTGGTGATTTTGTGTTTCGTGTTTGTTGACGTGTAGTGTTCCTGGCTGGTGAAGCTTGTTTGGGCTGTGATGTTTGAGTTGTTTGAGATGCTTGTGTTGACTGGGTGCCACCACTGTTTGCAGGAGGAGGAGGCATATTTTGACGGACTGGGACTGGGCCCTCAGAAGAGACCCATGTCATGTCCGTCTGGATAGACACAGAAACTAACGGTCGCTTTGCAACAACTGCTGAAAAAGAAGTGGAACCTGATGTAGGATGGTCCCCCACCACGCGACGGCGTGCTTCGGCATATGAAATGCCAGATTCCGCGCGTACACGCTGGATGGTTGCTTCCTCCTTCCACTTCGGGCAGTCTTTTGAAGAGGCAGTGTGCGCACCGTCACAGTTAGCACAGTGTGCGCTTTTGGAACAGTCAGCTGCAGCGTGGCCAACCTCACCGCAGCGGAAGCAGCAGGCTTGGGACTTGCAAGAGCTTTCCCCATGGCCATAACGCTCACAGTTGAAACAGCGCAAAGGAGAAGGAATGAATAGAGAGACCTTGACCAGTAGATACCCGACCAGGATAGATTCGGGTAATTTGGGAAGGCTGAAAGTCAGAAAAAGCGATTGGTAGGCATCCCATCCCTCTTGAGGTGGACCCTCTGGACTGCTGTAACCCCCTGGGATGCCAGTTTTGACTTGATGTCAAGTTCCGACATCCCAGCAAGGTCGGGACACCTGATGACACCCCTGGAGGAGTTGAAGGATCTATGGATAGTCACCTTGATGGGGCGGTCAACAAACTGCTTCGAGTCCCATCGGCGAAGAGCCTCTGACGCCTTTTGAGTTTTGCACTGGACCAGAAATTGTCCAGTGCGAAGTTTCTTTATAGAAGCAAAACCAGTATTTGAAATATTTTTAAATCCCTTGTCTATAGCAAAAGGGGAAAGGGACGAGAGTGGCTGAGCCGACTCTGCGCCCTCCACAACAAGAAAACGGGGCCAAGCCCCCTCTAAAGCCTTATGAGCATTCACACTTTCACGCACTTCATCCTCACTATCAGACGAAAAAACATCCTCCCTACTTCTTTTCCCCAGATTTGATTTTTTTTTTTGCCATAATGAATTTCATTTGTTTCGTTCCTTCTGCTCCCCACCCACCACGGAGTCCAACAAGGGGATGCGACCGAGCGGTACCACTATGGGCATTTCCAGCAGGGTCGCACCAGGGATACAGAAGGAATATACTCTGGCCTACAGCCTTCTAGCCAAGCTAGGGCAATGCACGACCAGCCGCTTGATTGGCGTGGGCCACACCAACCTCCCGTCTAGGAGGTCCGGGCCAAAGAGGTGTGTTGGTATAGTGGGCCGCAGCCCATCAGGGACCTCAACTTCCAGGATCCCATCCTCCCCCGACACGGGTCGCCCTGCACGGCAAATGCAGGGGGCCTAAAGGAGGCCACAGAGAACGGAGCTGCATTAAAAGAGAGGCATGATTGGAGAAGAAGACAGGGAAAGGCCAGTGTAGGCAGAAGATAGAGAAGACAAAACTGCAGTGTGATAGAGAGATGTTTGTTTAGAAAAAGAATAATGGTGAAAGGGCCAGTGAGGGAGAAAAGAGAAAAGCCTAAAGGAAAGGGGTGGGCCAGCTTGGTCACCCAGCCAAACAGAGGCTGGGTGACCAAGGGGGCCGAGAAATCGGGGGTTCACCAGCCAAAGAGAGGCTGGGTGTCCAAGGGGGCCGAGAAATCGGGGGTTCACCAGCATCTGTATATAAACTTTGTACAGGAGTGGTGCAAAAGGCAACCAGACAGATGAAGAGTCCATGATGATGAATAGGATCAAGAGAGGACCCACGAGCAGAGCCACAGACGATGAAACCATAGTGCAGCTTAGAGGAGAACTGGGCATAGTACAGACGATGTAAGACCGTGTGGTCCACTTATATGGCCAACTACTTTGTCAATTCACCTGGGTCACAATGCCAAGAGACCAGTGAAGGACACATAAAGTGGCAGGTAGTACAAAAGACATAGCAGATAGCAGTCACGACAACAAAGCATAAACAGACTGATATTACATAGACAAACGGGCATTACAGCATATTGTTACCAAAGAAATGGCCAAACTTTTCATCAAACTTTTCAGTAATGGTCTATCATTCATCAGGGGGCATTTATGTCAACAATTTATCAAACAGTCAAATGGATGTTCACCAAACTGACCTTTTGAATTTCATTCTCTTCCCTTACACACATGCCTCTGTGCATGCACTTGTACACGTGCACACACACACAGACTCACTGAAAAGACAAATAAACACATTCACACAAATGCAAACAAGACTGATTTGGTTAAAACCCTTACAAATGCATAAGCAACATAAATGACCATTTTGTTTTAAAAATCCCGCAGATGTTAAAAGATAATTTCACTGTGTCAGCTTATTTACCTTCCTCCTCGATTTTTCAGTAACCGGTTGTTTCAACTAGGGTCGTTTTGACTAAGGTCGATTCAACTGGGTCAGTTCGACTAACGGTCGCTTCGACTAGGGTCAGTTTGACTAAGGTCGGTTTGACTAAGTCGTTTCGTCTATGAAATGCTATAAGACGCAGGCCGCTTCATGACAGCCTGCCTCCTCGCAACTCTCACTTCAACTTTCGTTATAAGTTGCATCGGGGAGGGGGGTTGTCTTATGTTGTACCCGCCTTATGTGTGGACGTGTGGTTGCACCCCTGTACGGCGCTGCGCGGGTTTCCATTAATTTGTTCATTCTGCAGGGACTTTTATTTCTTTGTGTTATCTTGACGTTATTTTTGGCAGTAATCGTCCTTTCTTCTTCTCTCGTACAATTTTCTTCCATCTTTAATAAACGCGTGTTTTTTACTGTTCCCACGTGTGCGCGTCAATTTTTAAACTTAGGGACGGTTGGATGCGTCGCAGGCATCGGGCGTTTGAGTGCTTGTTGAGTCTGTGTGACAATTAGCACTATTTACATGATAGATTTAAATCGTTTATTAACATTCAAATCACTTCAATTGTTTTCCATCTCATGCGGCCTATAGCATTTCATGGATCCTATAGATAATTCGACCGTTAGACGAAACAACTTAGTCGAACCGAGCTTAGTTGAACTGACCCTAGTCAAAACGACCGGGAACCGTTTTCTCTCTCTTTTCTACAGATCTGTATCTCTCATTCTCTTACACACACACATTCATGTACACCTGTTTACTTTAGTAGGGAGGCAACTAAACATCTAATTAATCTTTAATGATTCAAAACTGAAGTCCCTCTAGATATTATTCTACAAATGACCTACATATAAATAGCTGCAATGCACAATGCAGCAAAATGCAAAGATACTCTTTACCTACCATGGCTATACCAGACTATACCTCCCTGTTGCATCATGTAAACATCTCCAGAAGCATAAGAAATTATAAACTGGTGTTGAACTACTATTCTTTCACCAAAAGAATGAGAAAAGGATTTAAATACAACTAGGCTTGAAAAAACTTTCAGCATTTTATACCCTAAATAATGAAACAAATCTATATCTGAGGCTGCAATTAAAATTAGAAATGTTGTTCTCAAAACAGAAACAACAGTAGGCTCTGCATAAAGCAATCATCCCAACTTGTAATGCCAGACCATCAAAGGCAATCTTCAGGATTTCATGGATACAAGAGTCAACGAAAGATTGGATCTAAACAGGAAACCAAGAACAAATCTGGAACGCATAGCTTCTGTCAACAGTTCTTTAGAGAAAAAATTATAAACATATGTCAGCACCACATATGTTGTGATATTCTAAAAATCGAAGTGGGAAAGTATTAGAAGAAATGGAAAAACAGGATCTGTGGAGCATTTCTGGGTCCCAACTTGGGTAAAAGAATCTCTGAGGGCACTTATTGTGAATGATGGTTGTCTTGCAACAGTTCATTTTTAGCTTATGTTCACAGTATCCTGATGATAGAAAAAGGCCAAAACTTCTATCCTCATGAATGGGTAGGTGTATATTCTTGTACAAAACATGAAGGTGCTTTAGCATTTCTAAAGTGGACTAAGGAGCACAATCTAATCTAGTTATGATTCTCTGCTTCTCCATATCACTGTGAACTGAATTGTGTGCACAATAATACACAGACCTCATATGATCCCTTAATGATACACACCAAACATAGTAAATACCCAATATTTTGATAACTTAGGAAGTATTATGCCAAGTCAGACACTGGGTGTACTAACTTAATCTTGTCATGCTAAAAATTAAATACATAAGCATTTTGCTTCATTTGTCATATACTGATCTTTAAGGGTTAAAACAGAAACTATATTTACCACAAACTCAAATACAGCAACCTCTTTTGAAAATAAGCAATTAAATGATCTTGATTTGCTTGATTTTCTTGGTCATTAACTCGATCTATACTGAACACTACGGAAGTCTAAGCGGCGGTTCCGAACCCTTGGCCGGATGTATTTACTCCTTTTTCAAAAAATCATAAAAAATTAACTAAAAGAGGTAGAAGAAAAACTCAAATTGATAATGATAGATCAAAATGTAGAGAAAAAGGAACAGCCTAACCTTGTGTTTGCTTGAAAACACACTTTTATAGTATTCCCAACAGAAAATGCCATGATAATAAGCTCAAAAAAACTCCCGCAACGTAAACGAAAATAACATAAGGGAAGAAACTACTGAAATCTATCGGAAATAGTCCACCATGATTCCCTCCCTTTAAAAACTAGTCCAGCCAATCAAAAAATTCGTTTGTAAGAGGGAAAAATGTAAACAAATGGTCGAATTATCGAAAGTACGTTGCGGTTTACTCAATTTGACATGGATTTGTACTTCAACAACCGCAAAGGAGAAGAAAATAGTAAGTAATATTTAAATTCTAATGTATATTCTAATAAAACATGTTTTTTTGGTACTTTATGTCTGTATATATTGAGTAAATAATTTTTTTGTTATTTTCTGAAATTTACGTTCAAGTGTTCTAAAACACGTACAGTTCATTTGATTTTAGTACTCGAAGACAAAACCTAAGTATCTTAAAATTTACACCAAGTGAATGTTTTAAAAAAGCTCTTTAAAACGGTTATTACAGATGGTTATCTTTACTGTAGATTAATAAATATAAATTTTCAAAGCTGCGGGTCAGAATTTCAATACCGGGAATTCGATAGCCTTTTCCAAACATAAAGACAGGTAGTGTGGGAAAATGCAAAGACTTCCTGTTAAAACTACATTTTTTAAGAAAGACAATTGTGTTCAGAAATGAATAAGCTATCTTATTTATTAAGTTTTTCTTCTAAAAATAAACGATGTTTAAGAGTAACAACATTTAAAACCTGCATCACACCATAGGGTGCGAACCGGGTTCAGGCGAAGATCACGTGATCGCCCCTATGAGGGCGATCGGTAAGGAAAGAGTTAAGCAATGGTTTTCTGAGAACTAGGCAACGTAAGTTGCATTCATGTTGATCAAAAATGTCAGAATATATTCAGTTTTTCTAGGAAAATCCTCAATTTCACGATGACAATAAAACTGAAGGGTAAAAAATATCCCGTAATTTTTTTTCCAATAACATGGCATTGATGAAGAAAATCCATGCAGTTCATGCATGATCCTCCTTATCACTTGAACATACTGTAAGTTGTCTCACTTCTGCTACTGTTTAGCTTGAAACGATATCTTGCTTCTTTGTTTCTTCTCCACAATTCTGATCTTAATGACACCATATCTAGAAAAATAAGAATTACACGTTGAAGTTTCTTTTTTTCATGCTAATAAAGTCAAATAATAACAACCTTTAAACTTAATTAAAAACTAATTTTTCATTTAACAGAGAATTATGAGTACAGATTCTTCAGAATTCAAAGATTCAAGCTCCTTAGGAGTGTAAGTATGTGCTATATAAATTTTGCATTTAATATTATTATAAATGACAGATTTGACAATAGATATCATGCTTATTAAAGTGACAAAAATGGAAAATGGCATACCTGCTTATCTGGAACTGCAGCAGATGACTGTGGTTGTTCATCGATAATTTATAGCCATGTGCAGCACATCTCATTAGCTATCTTTTATGACATACTTCTCTCTCACAAGTCACTTACTTCCTCTTACATTGATAGTACAGCTACTGTATGCATGTCAGATGATGCATTGGTTGTTTGATGTTTTATGACCCATGTGAAAATACCAGTAATGCTTGGTAACTGTTTTTACCATTTAGTGGAATGCATCTTTATAGATGCCATCTACTGGAACTGTTTTCTAAAGTGAAAAGGACACATATATCCATTAGCAACATCATGATATTTCCATCTTTGTTACAGTTAATAAGGCCAGCCAAGCAAGGTTCTTGCCTCCATTTTATTCCTGTCTGTTGATAGCATTTTCCCTTAGCACTATAGGGCTTCTTGCCATGTTGGTCATTGCTATTATAGTGACTCTATCCAGACTTTTATAAAAGGTCTGTGGCACTACTTATATAACAATAATTTTCAGACACAAAAGGCACTGTGGGACACTGTCAAACAAATACAGTAAGAGCAAAACAAGTATAGGGCATTCAAGCACTGTGTACAGTCACACTTCAGTTTCCAGCTCATTTCACAGCGCTTTACATATTACAATTTTTGTTCTGTACTCCAAAACATCATCTACCTCTGGTAGTACATTAACTCTGATCAGTTACATTCTGTCAGATGACATAAAAGGAGGTACTTGGTTTTTGCAGGTATCTATTATGTGCATGACACAATTCTTAATTATCAATACTCACAAATTTTAGTTACATGGTACTTAAAATTTACTGCTCAACTCATTCCCTGCAGCAGTTTCTCATCCCCCAAGCTATCCTTTTGTTAATGTATTCCATTTGGTTGCTGCAAGTTTACATCCTACTTGGAAACTGCAAATCATTAAATATTATTTAAAATACACTATCATAATTAAATTATACATACTTACATGTTGTTTTCTGTTGGGTATATTGTGTAAATCCATAATGAAATTGGTTAACTCATGCAAAAGTATGCATCAGGCAACACCACATGGAATTCACAATTTGTTTTCAAAACTAAAGCTAGCGTTAGCATGCTAGCAGAGGTCAAGATAGAATGTTCTAGTAGAAGAATAATTGCTCGATCATCTCATATCAGTTTCCTTCCTTACACTGTCTTTACATTGGATGAGCTATCAGAACACATTGTAGTAGCCCATATAATTCTTTCATTGAATCCTTTATCCATCATTTATTGAATCCAAAACAATCATTCATTGCTAAAGCCTTGGCACACATATGTGCCAAAGCAGTCAGTGAGTTGAAAAAGCACTCCCAGACTCTGCATATCAGCATACAACCATCACTTAAGTTTTTCACATTTTTGACAATGAGAGAAAATTAGAGCAGATGCTTTTGATGCGTTTGGAAACAATAACAGCAAGGTGATGCATCATTGCAGACCTGTTTTCCATACTGCCTTCCTCATATCTAAAACTGTCAGTTTTAAAGTCTTTGGTTTTGACCAGAGACTACATAGACAACTACACATTGTTATCTGAAAACCAACTACCATAATAGGTGTTTTATCTTGGGGAAATCCTATACATTTTGTTTTTGCTGGAAACCAAAGTAATAAAACAATTCTTTTAACTGTTGATGCATCTGTGATAAACATCGCACACATAATAATGTATGCATTTTTAAATGTCCCTGCCTGAGATTTTTTCATTATTATTTTGACCATAGATATTATATATATTGCAGATTGGCTAGTGGTAAGGCAGGATACACAAGGTATAGAAGGCCAACGGTTGTAAATACCACATTGATGCACCAAACCATGTGACTTCAAGCCAGTCACAATGAAGCAATGTGCCATTTTGGGTTTTCCTTCAGTCAGAAGAGGAGCAGCAGCACTGACTCACTTGCAAAGTAAAAATGATCATATAATACTCTTCAACAAGTTTCTTGAATAATAAGCTAAGCAAAAGAAGTCATACTCACCGCTTTTGCAAGTTCTGTTGCAGTCAATCCTTCAAAATGCAGACGTTCTGGGGTATTATTGACACAGACACCAAACTGTGGTTCTATCCAGCACTCAGTCACGATCTGTACTTCACCATCAGCCTCTGTTGTTTCCATCTCATCTGTGTCTTCCTCTGATATGCTGCGGATCAGTTAGAAAAAAAATTCAAAGCTCATCAGATGTGCAATTATAGATAAAACCATCTCCTACATTTTCAATACACTGAATCTCACAAACAGGTAATCTCTTCAGATACATATTTATAAAACATATCAAAACCCATATAGCCATCATATGTAAACATATGTACGTGTATATACGTACTTTACACGTGAAGTAAATATTATACATATCTTGAGATGCAAGCACTAACTTTCAACCATAAACTTTCTTGTCAAATGTGTACTTTATAGATGAAATATCTCTTATGATAGTTGTTAATGCACTTTATTGTCCTCCCTGAAAAGAAGAAAGATCAGGAGCTACAAGTTACAACATATGACTGATTGTATGTACCATCTCAAGTTTATCCTTTTTCTTCCCCTTAGGTATGACGTGAATCTTAATGATGCAAGTGCATAACCTTCTAGTCATTTCATTTCTCAGTAAATGTGTTAACAGCAAAGTATTGCTACAAGGTTTCAGAAATGGTTTTCTCATTTTCTGACCATGCACATAATATATACTATTTACTATTTAAGTAATACTTTTTGTGTGTGCAAAGACAAATTCATTGTCTGCATGTCACACAAATCATTCTCTGGATCTTAAATTTCTTGCCAAGCAGACAGCAAAAGAGTTTACATTAATGGTCGCTTCTTGTAGCTTTTCTTCAACTGTGCTGCCTGTCACCACTATTCTTCATTGTTCATCTTAACAGCTATTGGAACAGGATAAAGGGAACTACCATAAAATTTTCAGACAACTGCTTTGCTATCACTTTTGCTTATTAATGAACACGATGTGGTGTTGCACGTCCTTTGTATGATGGTCGTAAGAACACTTTCTTGACATGAATCTATCAAAGACAAAGGAAATAACCTTTGATGTCGGGATCCACAAACCTGATGCAGTTGCAAGTACTAATCATGGTGATATTGTTGGGAATGTCAACACTAATAAATATTCAGACACTATCTTTCATAGCCAGGTAAAACTGGATACCAACACTGGCACAACAGTCTGTAGGGCCAACAACATTTGTACCTCCCACAGAAACTCAGATCTTTCTCTGTCAACTCTGTCATTTTCACTCCATTTTATCACTCCTTCATTGAGAGCCTTATCCCTTTTTTGTTTTCATTTCCTAGTTTTACAACAACTGGAACAGGCTAGTCTCCCTTTTTAACATCCACAATCACTGGAACCATGCAGAGACACTTAGTTGTGGTATATAATTGGCAAATCCTCAAAAAGACACCTCACTATTATTGATCATGTACTGGAATGCATGTTCTTTTTCTTGAAGTTTGCAGACATTTGATGCCAGTCGTCACCACTACAGCTCATTTATTCCACATGCCATCCACTTGACCGACTCCTCTAGCCTTCATAATCATGCCAACCTTTTTTTTTTCTCTGTAATTAGCTATATACTTGTTGTCTTAGTGGCTACTTGTGCTGTTGATGTCATCTTTGGATGACATGAATTAAAAAAAAAAAGAAATAGCATTTAGTGACAGACAATGCATGGATAAGGTTACATTATCAATGCTATAACCAATGGGAAAAATAAGAGCTTATCCCCAGGGGAGGTCTTGTGCTTCTACAGAAATAGCAATGATGATGAAATCAACTAAATCATCTGTGCTTGAGAATTTCATTTTATGTGCCTTATTGGGTTAATTAGAGAAAGGAAATGTTCTTTTTATTAATCTCTGTAGATGATATAAACATATATATACAATGTTTCAAATAAATACCTGTCAACAGATGTCTTATTATGTGGAGGAAAAACAATATATTGCAGTACACATGTCTGATGCTCATCTTCAGAGTGTTCTTTGTAATTTACATCCAGTGGCTTTCCTGCAAATGAGTTATCCTGCACCAGAAATGGAAAGCCTATGAAACATAAACATAAGTTTTCAAAAAGATGCAAAAAATCCACAGTAAATGAGACTAAAAAGGTCATTACTTTCAAAACAGATCTTACTAATAATAATTAGCACATTTGTGTAGTGCCTTTCTCCAGCATCAGCCGGACTCAAAGCACTTCACATAGCGATGCATAAGCACTTTTTTTTAGGGGGGGGCATCTTTATGAATTATCAAACATGCAAGCACAATGCACAGCATAATAGAAATAAAAGTGATCGAGAGAGTGCTTCATCCACCATCAAAGGCAGGCTTAAAAAAAAAAAAACCATTATCATGCACACTGGTCTCAAAACAAAGAAACCACTGCGTGCCCCTTGGTGTAGCCACTCATGTGAAAGTGAAGGCCATCAGAACAGATGTGGTCAGCGTGGAATCTTCTATATAAATGTGTTGCTCCAAAAAGTAGCTGAAAAGTTATTATGATGCTTATGTGGATGCACAAATCATAATGCCTGGGGCTGCGGCACAGCTCTTGCAGACAGAAACATCGTTCCATCCACACAACTGCCGTTAGAACAGTCAACAGCAAAAGACGAAAAGTGAGAGAGAGCTGACACCCTCTAGACAGTTAGGTGAAGAGACATCACTCTCACATTCTTAAGTAAGAATATAATGAAATACTTCATATATGTTATTAAGTGTTCAAATCAATAAAGTGCTATAAACTAAAACTTTTCTTTCTGATACTGACTAACTAAAAAAGAAACCTGAAATACCACAAAAAATACCAGCCAGATCATCCCCTTTGGAGGATATTAACACAATATTCTGCAGAAAGAGCAAGCCTGGAAGAAACTGTGCAAGTGATTCAGATGAAAAGACAAGACAGATGAAACAGACAGCCCTAAAAATGCTTTTTGTTCTGTGGATGGCAGAGGCACCAGCAAAAGGCAAGTAGTTTTTAGCTATAAAGCTACAGATGCTATGTTAACTAAGAATCAGACTGGTCAGCCTAAACAGCACTGACATTCAAGACCAGTGTTCAGGCACTAAACCTTCCCAAAACACCAAAGTGATGGTAAAGCACCCAAAGGAAGCTCAGAAGAAAAGGCTTAAAAGGGGCTGAATTAAGGCAAGCAGCCTTTCATTGTGACAGGAGCTAGTGAATAGAAAGAAGTTCCACAAAATGTCAAAGACGAAATTACTAATCAATCATGATCAGGGAGCTAAGAATATGACAAAAAACCTGCTGCTAAACATCTAAAAAATCAAATGAGTGCTTTTACTCACAAGAATATGTTCTTAATATCTGTAATGTCTTTTCACATGACAAAATAAGAAGATAAACTGACCATCATGTCTACTTCAAGAACCATGTTGCTGATCCCAGAATTGGCTGCTGCAAAATGAAAGCCCTCTTGTAGCCTGATCCTGCAAACATACAAAATTGCATACATACACAGGTACAATTCAATGACTAAGTATTCACACACTGCCTTTGTATGAAAATAATAAAATAATTCAAATGCAATAGACTGAACAGTTTATCGATATTAATTCTTCTAAACTAAGATATAATTGGATAAAATAATAACATTTTAAAATGGTCAGTCATCAAACCCTTTAGTTACTTAAGTGATCTTCAGATCTTCATGCAGGTTAAGGATTATTCTCACGTTGCAATCTTTTCAAGGTTTCACTTACAAGATTTCATGTGCTATGTAGCTTTGCAACACCATTCTCCTTTCACTTAGCAAGGCTAGTTGCAAATGGCTTGCACAGTGACATCATCCATACAGAGGATTATAGGTAGTAGACAACACTGACAAAAGGTAACGTGGCTAAAAGGAAGCCTACTCTGTTCAAGCATTCCGGATGGCTACAGGCCAGCCAATGTAGGTCATGCCTTGTGAGAAATAGAATCACCTCCTATTCTTTCAAACCTTGCTTCAAGACCCCTTGTGAGCTGTGCGCAAAGCTTGCAAGGCCTTGCGTAAGGCTTACAAACCCTGCAGTGTGGTTCATTGCAACATGTCAATCACCTTTTAGGAAAGCATGCAATTGCCAGCTTAATTTGTCAAAGGACATTTGATATATTACAGTTTATAAATGTGCATGATAAAAAACATTGTGGGCCATTCCAGGAACAATTCATTAAATGCACCACAAATTTTAAAAATAGAATTGACCAAAGATGAAAACCACTGAATCTGATTCCCAAGTGCCATCATGCCAAATAGTCTGGTCAGTATTTTCTAAATAGAATTATGCACTAAAAATTAACTTAATTTTGATGCTTAATATATCTGGTAGTTGTCAATAATGAAATCCCACTTAAATGTTTAAGATTATTTTATTCTTTTCGCACAAGCAATTTTGCAAAGATTGTTAGACTTAGCCAAGATAAAAATAGACTACACTTGTAATATGAACATGATGTTCGGTTTTCCCCATGATTTAAAAAATTGCATTTTCTATTTTCTTCACACAAAGGGATATTAAGTTTAATTATGTACAACCTGTGCTAGTAGTAATGTAAAAATTATAAAAAGAGACTTCTGCATTTTGGGGAAATTCTAAACATGTGTCATAAATAAAAACAAACGACTGTTTACACTTGAAGAACAGGTTTAGTAAGTACATAAAAAATATAAAAACTGACTTTGCTGATTTATAGCAATATCAACATCTTGTACAGATAATAATCCTACAAGCTCCTCTTGCCTTACTTGGTAAGTGTCTGGAGCATCTTGCTGATGGTGCTGAGGCTCACAGGAACTGATGCAGCAAGCTGAACAGACCACACCCAGCGGTTGTGCAGCAGGTAGTGTGACAGTGTATTAAACTTGCTATGCACTGGTCTCATCCTCATCCCGGCCTGCCCTCCCACCCCAAGTCCCTCCCCTCTCAAGGCAGATCCCAGGGAGTCATGTACAGTAGAGATATCCTCCGGTTTCTCTTCATATCTAGAATACATGCAGCAACAAACTTTCACCATAAAGATTTGTGTTTTCTTTTATAGACACTGTTTTTTTAAGAACCTTGTGAGTATGGAAAATGTAGCGCTACTGTAAATATTGCTGACGCTGTTTTATTCCATTTATCATTTCCCCTTTGAAACAAACCAAAGGGTTTGCTCAATAAAGAATTCGTTAATTCGTAATAACTTTTTTCTGTCTGCATTAAAATCGTTTGCTGCAATCATTACAATTGTTTATAATTAATAAAACAATGTTATTTAAATCTTTTCTTTGTTTCTCAGTAAAATCCTACCTAATCAGAATTTTCTCCACAGGCTTTTGCAGAATTGTACAGCAGTTGATTTCCGACCACTCTCTCAGCAGTGGAGCCTTTCTTTCTTTCTCTTTCATAGTTCCTGCTGGTAGCTTTAGTGCTGGCTTCTTGTCAGATTTCTGTGTGTTACGCTGAGGAAACTTCAATTCTGCTAGCTCTTCTTTTAGCATCTGCACCTCATGTCGCCGCAGGTTATTTGGAGTTCCGCCAAGGAATGCCAGACGAAGGATGACAGATGGAGGCTTGGCAATCAGACGCAGCATGCAGAAAAATGTTGGCGCTTTGTCTGTTTGTCTGTTTAAAGCAAAAGAAATACTTTTGAGTTTTCAGTCTTACAAACAATTTCAATTCACAGAAAACAATAATACACAGATAATGCTGATAAAGAAATTTATTGAATAAAAAAATTCAAATTTTAAATGAGCATGTCTTCAACATTTATTGACCTGTAAAGAAGTTTGATATAGGAGTGGTTTTCAGCCAGGACAAAGGTGGCCCAGTCACGCAGATGCTGAGTAAGAGAAGCCAGGGCCTGACGACACTGCAGTATGTTGAACCGGCCACTGGAATTGGGTACATGCAAGTAACGTGGTAGAGGCAAATCTTGTTCAAGCACAAGTCCAATGCGATGTGAGTGCACCCACTTCTGCCAAATATTGGTGTCCAGCATAAGCACCGGCCGCCAGAAGGAGGCAAACTGTGCAAGTGATGGCTCTCTGCAATGTAATAGTTATGTATGTTATTAATCCTTTAGTCTCATAATACTCACTTTTCTTTATTCATTTACTTCTTTAGTGTACCAAAACAGATTATATTTTTCACTGCTTTCTTTTAACAGTTTTAAAAAACTACAATATTGACTGCCTCAGTTTTAGGCCATGGATTACTAAGTCAATCTAAAAGAGGCATAACATTTTTAAAACAAAGTGATGCTTGTTAAACTTCATACAGAATAATTTAATGCATTTTAATAACTTCAACAGCAGTTCAAGACTAAAGTAATTTTTTATGATTACTTTGTGTTAAGCTGGGAATTGAGTACTGGACTGACAGGGTCTGGTACAAACAAGGGTACACCACTGCGAATGCTGTCTGGGACTTCATAGTAAGCAGAATTGGAATCAAAAGACTGCAGATGCATCAACAGCTGATCAGTTTGAGAAATACTGTAAACAGAAGATGGATGTCTTGAAATGATTCTGAATATGAACACACATAACTTTAGAAGACATCGCTTGAGCTTAAACAGCATGTTTAAATAATACTTTCAAGATTATTAACATTGCAAGCATCTGTTAATAAAGGAATCCCAGACACTTAATCCCCGGACACTTAATCCCCAGACACTTAATCCCCGACACTTAATCCCCTAGACACTTAATCCCCAGACACTTAATCCTCAAAATGAAATTCCAACTAAAAAAATTATGAAGTGAATGAAAAATTTAATTCAAATTCAAATAATTATTTTCATGTAAACATGAAAATATGTTTGACAATTAAAATAATTAATTTCAACATTTATAACATTAATTAAAGTTCATGTGAGCTATTAAAGTCAATGTTTTTCAACATTAAGATATTAAAAGTGTTGTTAATCAATATGACAGGTAAGCTAATGATCGAAGGTACAGAAGACGATCCATTGCCTCATATCGCTGTACAATGTTGCTAATTCTCATGGCCAATTCAGCAGACTTCTTCTTTGGACGTTTCTCTGTGCCGGCGCATGACTGTAGAACAGATGCCTTGTGTAGCTGACAATCCTTACGTAGACCATCAAGGAATGTCCACATTGTTGGATGGTGACAGGAGAAGAGAGATTGGAGGGCGTGATGCCAACCCTCCACAGCGTAGTATCGCCTAGAGGGTAGATCGCTAATTGTGAACCCAGCGCACTTAGCCCGGACAATAGTGGTTGTTTTCCTTGCAGCAGACGGGTCGTCAGTGCCGAGCGAAGAAAGCAGACGATGGGGCGGTCTGCTCCTGGTCAGTATGGCCTTGGAACTGGCTGGTTATGTTAGGGAGTCCACCTAGTATCGCCTAGAGGGTAGATCGCTAATTGTAACCCAGCGCAACCCAGTCTTACCAGAGTTACCCAAAGTTACCACGCGACACATTTCTCTTACGGTTATAATATTTCAAGTTCACAAAATAGCAGTTTTGAGTGTTGTGTTGCGATTTGGGGATTAAGTGTCTGGGGATTAAGTGTCTAGGGGATTAAGTGTCGGGGATTAAGTGTCCGGTCACCTTAATAAAGATAGGCTTGTGGCAATGGCTTGAGAATATATTTAATCTTGCATCTTTTAAAACAATGCAAATATCATAATGCTTCTTCATATTCACACTTAAGAAAAAAATTACATTTTTTTTTAAACAGTACCCTCTTTAATAAGACTATAAGTAGAAAAGTAACTGCCCTCGTAACTAGCTAAAAGTCTATGCTTTACCTTCAGAGGTCTAAACAAGGAAAAAAATTTAACTGTATTTAAATCAACTAAACTTATTCATTTGAAAATAATCTTGTACTTGAGTTAGCCTTTATTAATTTTACATAACAGACATCATACATAGCTGACACGAAATCTACATGCACCCTCCCCCACCAACACTCAATTGTTTGTTTGTTTGTTTTACACTCTGCCCACAATTAAGGCTATTTCACAGAAAGAGAGAATTCTATTTCTGAAATTTTGAAAAACAATACATCAAGGTGATATAATAATACAACCACTAAACAATATGATTTAATAAAAATAACATTCAAGAGATACCCTGTGATAAAGGCATCAGGAGCAAAGTTAAAATCTTTAACATCTGCATAGTGCTTAAAGCAATGAAAACACACTGCTGATAGAAAAGTTGATAGCCTAATGGTTAGAGAAACAGCATCCAAACTTAAAGAAGTGCACATTGTCCCATTCATTACCCATGTGAAGTGGCAGTACATCAGCTAATTGCCTCAGCAGTGGAACCCATCTCCTCTTAGGGTTGAGAAAGGTAGGGCAGTAAGGGAGATTAATGAGCTTTGCCCTTGTGAAAAAGCTGTCTTCAAGACAGATACAGTTTCTAACACCTCTGTCCCCATGCAATGACTGTAAGTTCACAAAACTACCTTTATCTTTTCTTTTATAAATTGTCAGAAATGTTTTGAAATAAAAAGACTAAGAGTTAAACCTAACCACAAATGAACACCAAACTCCTTTTAAAACAACGCCATTCATCACCGTCACTCTTGATTAAAATAAATGACTGAACTTCCCTTGCTGGTATTTTTCTACTCTATTAAAAATTTCACTTACTTTTGCAGTAGATGCCAGAACTTCTTCGTGCTCGCTGTGCGATAGGGACTCTTGACTTTTTGACCACGATTGCAGGTGATCTCATGTAGAAAGTCATAGCTCCCCTCCAGATAAATCTCTACTTTGGTAGGAACTCTACAGAAGTAAAAAAAACAAACCAGCTGATGATCTTTGTTTTGATGGGAAAACTAAATACATAATTGATTCTATATGTTTCAGTCAATACCCTGGCATTGACCAATTAAATTCCATTGGTCTGATTATATTACTGATGTGTTGTGTGAGCAGGGCTTATTCATTTTAGTAACCATAAGAAGAAAGCCTCAAAATGTTAAGCAAACTTGTACAAGCTATGTAGTCTTTACAAAATTAAAACACAACCAGGCAAACAGTAAACAGATATGTTTACATCTCATTAACAATTTTAAATGTGAAAATTGAAACCAGGGTCCAGTCAAGCAGAACTTATGTTGAGAAACGAAAAGAGATGGTTTAGGGTTGTTATGTAACAATATGTATCCTGATCATATAATGTGAATCTGTATGATGGCTCAAATCAGCAATACCAAACAACTGGTAGTTAGCTAGCTGGTTGGTTTAATTGCTTCCATCCATAGCCGTTTAACACTTGATATTTTGTCCAGACATAACAAAGTTGTTTTAAACTAGTTTAAGATGCCATGTGGTGCCTGAGCAGATTGTTCTATATCTCATACAGAGAACATAAAACTAATGACTTTGTATGAAGCACAGTTGCCACACTCATAGGACACTAGAAACCTCTACTTCCAACAGTCAAGTGATGCAAGCTGGTCTGGTTTGGCTATGTGACCCAGCATGACACCTTGTCAAAGACTATCCTTCATGGTACCTTGGAGGGTGGTCGACACAATGGTGGCACGAGGAAATACTGGCTTACAAATGTCAAAGTCTGGACTGGTCATCTTGTGCAGGAACTGCTTTCGCCCAAAACAAGCATTACTGGCAAACCTTTTCAGCTGCCACATCTATCCATGTGCCAATCTACCCCAATAACAGTTACCAGTCAAGGGATGAATGAAATGAATGAATAAAAGTTGTTTTTGTTTGTAATCTTGATCTTTTTGGACTGATTATTCACAATTCTTGTCACTATATCCTGGGGTTAGCTAATTTAACTGTTCTGATGATGATTTCTGTTACTTCCTCAGCTTTAGAATCCACACCTTCGGATCAAGCATATCCTGATACACTCAGTGTTTCATGCAGTTCCTGGTTAGTTCTCTTTGTTATAGGTTTCAAGTACTTTTGTAATTTTGTTCAGCTCCCAGTATAGTAACCATGACTGGGAAAAGTTCACTTCCTATTGTATTTTCATCATTTATTTCCTAATGTACTAATTACTAAATCAAGTTTCACACTGTCACAGCAGTCTTCTAAAATCCTCCCTCAAGACTTTGTTTACTTCTTATATGAAAAGATTCAAGTCCCATGCATGATTTTAGTATTATAAACTTTTTATTAATAACTATAGTACCATTAGAGGGAGGTCAAAATTAAATTCTCATCTTTATATTCAGATATCAATACATACTTGTTCTTATCCAAAGGCCAAGCAGCTGTTGCATTGTATTCAATTTTTCCATAATCTCGCCAGGGTAAAACTAGTTTCACCTCAATTTCACTGCCACCTGAATCACAGAAAGGTATCGCATTTTGAGGCAAGGATTGAATTAGGATTAATCTGCTGATGACATTTACATACATTTACCAAACATAAAACAGTTTATCAAAATTTAATACAAAAAAAACATTCTTACTTGACTTTTCATACATGCAGTTAACTATGAAGAGCATTCTGCTGACAACTAAATGAACCTCTTCTCTCTCTCAAAAGAACAAAAAAAGCCACACACACAACCACCAAGCCAAAGCTGTCCATCTACCTTCAAACAAAGTACCTGTATAAAGCAGAATCAACAAATTTTCTCATTCCTTGTAAAAGAAAAATTATTGTGAAAAAATAAAAAGATCCATAATTACTTTAACTTCAACACACCTTTAAGAAAATGCACTTCTCTAATGGTGTATCCTTCACGCAAACGAACAGAAAGGACTCCATTAAGCCCCACCTGTACCAAGCGCTCCTGGTGCTTCTTACGCAACACATCCAGCCCATAGGTCCTTCCTCTGAGAGGATGTGAATATAGCTGCCTGCCATAATCACAAAGAATGCAGCATAATCAACTGCTTACAGCTGCCATTATCACAAAAAATAAACCATAATTATCAACTTCTGACAACTGCAGATGCTTAAAAAAATAGGAGGATTTAACTATTTCTACACTTTTTAATATGTCCAAGAAACCTTTACAAAAAACCTTAAAGGCATGTACACATAGGCACATGCATGCACACATACACACACACACAAGGAACTGTTTATTTTAGCAACCATAGTACATGTAGCTATGTGAAAAAACCATTATCACTCCTACTTGTGCATCCAGCTGGGCGAGCCTATCACATCTGGATCATCATTCACATCTTTGTAGTAATAACCTTCTAAACCCTTTTGAAAGGACCAGTAGAACAAGGCTTGGTGATACACATTAGGTTCTTCACTATCTTCGTCAGCCTAGCAAAAGATACACAATGTAAAACCCATTCAAAAAAATCCCTGTAATATCTGCTTATTACCTGAAATATAGATTTACATTTACTTAGAGATATTCAGAAAACACTGGTTACAGTTCTGGAAATGGAAAATGTTTATACAGAATCCAGAGACCAGAAGTAATACAACCAGGCATAGAAAAATGCAGAACCTCTACTCTGTCCAAATAAAAATTAAATGGGTTATTCTATAATAAAACATGTTCTCAGTACATTTCTAAAAACAAATTAGTGACATCCTCTTTACATGAGGACTGAGTATGAAACTTTGAAATAAACTACTGACAGTATAATAATAAAAAGAAGATAAGCTTGTAAACCACAGCATCATACTCTTGAGAATGTGATTCAACATTCTTGTGACAGTACAGCTGAATAAACAACATATAACAAAATGTTAGATAATGGAATTGATGACAAAAACATAGACAATCAACAAACAAAATTTTAAAAAAGGCAAGACAGACAACAGTGCAGTCTAAATAAT
Source organism: Marisa cornuarietis (assembly GCA_004794655.1). Taxonomy (NCBI): domain Eukaryota; kingdom Metazoa; phylum Mollusca; class Gastropoda; order Architaenioglossa; family Ampullariidae; genus Marisa; species Marisa cornuarietis. Next base: position 16,466 of record SMMW01000019.1, on the reverse strand, counting down.
ATACAAACACTATTGATCAGGCACTGTATCAAAACAATAGCAAAATCTCTGTCAAATGCTGCTGCAGCAATTTCTTAAATCATTATCCAACTGTACTGACCACATCAGGGCACATAGCAAAGTATCCACCAAAGGTTGCTGTGGCAATAAACTGCATCAGCTCCACAAATGGTACATGTCCTAGTTGCTGCTGTACACCTAATGAGGATCCTGCTTTCAAGAATGTGCAGCTTATGGTGCTGTTTCTTAGCTGCATCAATAATGACTCTAAAAAGTTAGCTTCTGGAACACCCACTAAGCCATCAGTGATCACTACAATCCCTGAAAAGACAACACACCAAAAACATCAAGCGAACCACATGGCATATGCTAATGTTATATAGAATCACACTAAATACCTCAAGGTAAATATTCAATGTCTAGAAAAAAATAATTTATTTTTAAAAGTTTTTAAGCAATTGATAAACTGCAATTAACAACCATAATTTAGTGACCTGTGCATGCCACAAACTGGGCTGTAAACTCAATGTCTTTATATCCAACTATATTTTCACTGTACACAGAATAAATGATCAGGTTAAATACTTAGCACACCACAGAAAAATATGGAAATTATCTAAAAATTTTATTACACTACCTAAATATACACATGTAAACAAACTATACATATTCACATATATCAATCTCTTATTTAAACATCCCTAAGACATCGACTTGCCAGGACTGACGGTATGCCATGCTGTAGCAGATGCATCAGACAAATTTGTCCAGTGTTTTTTTTTTTTTAATCATTTCTATACAAGTTTTTGGCTTCTTCTTTTGCGTATTTCAAAAGCCCTTTTATGCTACTATAGATACCCAACTGAGATGGTTTCAGCTAAGAATTTTACATCGGATCCTATTCGCAAACTCGTTTTTCTTTAAATGTAAGCTCACTACATCTCCTTTTGGTTGTTTTTGTAAACAAGACAATGAAACCATTGAACATTGAGTAAAAAGTTTTGGGACCAACTATGGAATATGTTAAATAACCAGAACTATTCAGAGGAAATTTGGTTATGCAAAGAAATTGTGTTGTTTGGTATTGGTAGCATTGAGGGGGTTGACAAAGCTTTGAACTTTATTATTCTTCTAGCAACATTTTTTATTTATAAATGCAGATTCCTGAAGGCAATACCAATAAAGGATAAGTTTAGGCCATTTTTAAAGTCAAGATATATTGTGGAGCAATATGTGGCATTTATTTTTGCACACAAATATCCTTTTGGAAATAGAGGCTCCCATTCAGCAATGTGACTTCTTAAATAACAACACTATCTTTAATTGCCTACATCATATTAGATGGATTGCCATATTTGTTAGTTTATTATGTATAGTATGTAGCTTGTGTATATGTGGATGGCTTAAGTCTTGAAATATTTCTGTGTATGATTGCATGTGTTGTACATGTATCATGATTAAAAAAAAAAAAAAACAAACACAAAAAAGAAGTACAGATTTCAAACTTGAAAATGCCTGCAGCCCATATAACCCCTAGTGCTTTATATACAACATACTATTTTTCACAATCACTCAGAGATCTTGAGGCAAAAGCTACAGGTCTCTCTTCTTGCATCAGCACGGCGCCGAGTCCTTCTGGTGATGCATCCACCAACAAACAATGGGCTTACTTGGATCATAGACGGCCAGAACTGGAGACTGAGTAACTAATATTTTGCTCATTGCTGTAGCCACTGAAATTCATTATCTTGCTTGAACAAATCATGAAAGGTGCTGTTATAGCTGAGAGGTTGGGAAGGAACTTGCCTAAATAGTTTACCATGCCGAGAAACCTCTCCAGCTCCTTGCGGTTGGATGGAGATGGCATATCTTGAAGCTTGAATTTTACTGGAATCTGGCTTCAGTCTATTCTGCGATATTACATGGCCAACAAATTTTACTTCATTCACACGTAGGCTGCACTTGAAAGACTTCAGCTTGATGCCTTCTGCTCTTGCAGTTTCAAGAACTTTCATCAATCTTTGGTTGTGTTCTTCTTCAGTCTTGCCACTTATCAGCATTTCGTCCATGTAGGTTTCAACTCCTGGAATGTGTTCAAATTTATTGAGAATTCAGTCAACTGCATGAAGGTCATTTGCTGCATCGTAGTGTTCTTTGCATTGAGATGCTGGCCATAGGAACGTATTGTATAGGTCTATTGCTTCTGGCCCTACAATGTGAAGCAGTGTCATGCTCCATACCCTTCTGCTTTTAGTTTCTAGACCACTTGCTGCTTGGTAGATCTGAAAAGCTTGCTTAAAGCGATTCCAGTTATCTGCTACATTACCTTGTAGCTGCAATGGTTCTGGCGGGTTGAGTCGATCCATATTTCTGACACCATGTAATAGTAAGAGTCTTTATTCTGTTCTAGCTTCCATCCTCTGTCGTTTCTCCCATTCAACTGTCCCCTACTACGTCATACATTCTACGTCATACTCACTACATCATACATTCGTGATGTCAATCTCTTTGCACTCAGCTTAACTCTGCCCTTGACATACTACTGCTACAAAATGTAGTGACCTGTAGAAGACATTTTGTTTGAAAGGTGACTGCCTTGAGTTGAAAGCCAAATGCAACTGCAGTGCAGTAACATATACCACATACAAAGCAGTGTAAGTAACTTTCAGCACAGAACTATGCATTTAAGTCCCCTTTTCCCCCTAAAAAAAAAATCTGTACAGTATACAGACATTCACCCAGCACACCCACAGATGTATGAGTGATGTGTGGTAGAGCATAACAGCAATGGTTAAATGTTGTCTCCTCTTTGTTTTCCTTATTTGTTGTTAGTTTCATACCAAGTTTAAGTTAGTTAAAATAAATACATACAAAATCTGTTATTATGGAGAAAAAATATGGTTTAATATTTTTGGCAGTAAAATTTCTTTTTCTAGTACTTACCAAATGATATGACTATACACAAATCACCCTAATAGTCACTTCAATTCTATCTGGCTGTTCCCGAAATCTGACAAAATCTGACCATGGACCTGGGAGTATTCTCTGACAAGGAACAGCAAATGTTACACAGCAGGAAGTATAACAGAGACAGTTACTGTGGAAATTTGAGGACTCCATAGACAATGCAAGGCTTATCCATCATATTTCCCACTCACTCTCCCCAACCACCCAAAAAAAGCAAAGAGCAAGAAAGTAGCCAAAGATTTGACCAACACAACTGGAAGTGGACAAAAAGTGGCTAGGTAAACTCGGTGGTTGTGTAGGGCAGAATGGAGCTAAACTGAGGAATAGTTCTCAAATCTTCCTCGGTCATTGGTCAGATTTTGTCTAGTCGGGAGAAGACAGCTGAAACAAAAAGTGGCTGATCACCACAAAGTCATGTCATCTGATACACTATGAAGAAGTGTGTGTGTGCACATGCACATTATATACATACCTATGTTTACAAGAACAGCTTTATCTTCTATTTCTCTTTCTTGCACTATATACATATATATGCATATACACATGCACTGGCAAAGATAAACTCAGCACATCATTGACGCAATTTAGTCCTAGCATTATGATCTAGTCTGACAAAGGAAAAGTACTATTTTTCACCTGAGCTGGAGTTGGCTGGAAGCATCTGCAGGGCCAAAATGCCACATCGCAACATGTCAACAAAACCTACTTCAGGTGAACCAAGCATTTCTTCTTTAACTTTATGTCCAAAGCCAGGTTCTTCCTCTTCTGTAAGATGCTGATGTTCTGCTCTCTGCAGAATCCATAAAGAGAAATATAGTTTTCGCTTAGGTATTACTCAAGACTGTATTAAAGCTTTGAAATAAATACACATGTTATTTGTCCTTTCCTGTCTAAAATTAATTGACAAAATCAACGGACATAACCTTTGCCAGCTAAACAAATGAAGTTAAATGATATTGGTAATTTATTCTCACTTTTATGTATTAGAGAGTGAATGAAAAATGTCAACATCTTTTTATGCACCTCTACACTACAAACATGATGTATACTGCTTTTGTGACCCATTGACAGGACTACCTTTAATCCTACAAATGTGACTAAACTATTTTCATACCTATTGTATTCTTCTGCATTTGATAGAAATAATATGATTGTTATTTTCAGAGAAAAAATACATCCAAAAAATTGAAATTTTGAAATATGCATTTGAAAACCTCTCATAACTACTCCTTTATCTATTAACCAATTCTCTCCTTTGATTTCCCTTGATTAGTCTGTCCTGCATACATTTGTCTGTAAACTAATTTACAAAATGTTGTCACCGTATCTTGCCCTATCATATTTATGGTGACCGGACACTTAATCCCCAGACACTTAATCCCCGACACTTAATCCCCAGACACTTAATCCTCAAAAATGCCCCAATGTTATAAATGTTGAAGTTAAGTATTATTTTAATTGTCAAACTTATTTTGATGTTTACAGGAAAATAATTATTTGAATTTGAATTACATTTTTCATTCACTTCATAATTAAATTAAATTTTTCATTCACTTCATAATTTCTTGAGTTGAAGTTTCATTTTGAGGATTAAGTGTCCGGGGATTAAATGTCTAGGGGATTAAGTGTCTGGGGATTAAGTGTCTGGGATTCCATATTTATCTATAATATCTTTACTGTATGTCTTTTGTCTATGCTGTCATCCATCCTATTTCTTTCTCATACTCTCCATGTCTTGTTTTCTTCACACAGTACAGGCCCCTACAAAAGCATGATCTGACACTGTATAAAACACACATTGTTAATACTAAAAGCTAGCTGACTTGCTGCAAAGTTATTATCTATATAACTACTTTTTAAAAGAAATGAGTAACAATTTTAAATAACCTTGTACAAGAAAACCTATTGGGTACAATATGAAAAAAATTCTGCTGTCTTGTCTGCTAGACAGACCTCACAAAAAAATTAACAATGCCTAAGTCATAGTTCACTGCCAAAGGACACATATTCAATGGTGTAATGGTAAGCATTAAGTACTGTTTATATTTTCAGCAACATGCCAATTAAGTTTCTAGCATTCTGTTAAATTCCCATGTTCTACTAATATTCCTGAAAAAGAGTTAGTCTAACAAAGACCACTCTGGGTTATGATAAATAAGGCTCCAACCCTGTGAAACATTCAAAGACCCAGTTGATTTTTTTTTTCTTTTCATTGGTGTTTTACGCCAAGCCAGCAGCTAAGGCTATATCACAGCAAGGCAGCCAGCCCTGTAAACAGATGCCACATGCAGAGAAAGAAAAGCGTGCCCGAGACGAGAACTGAACCCAGGACAGCCAACCTTCACTTTATTGGTGACAGGCGCTAACCGTTGCGCCACCGGACCGCCCCAAAGACCCAGTTGAGAGATCCAAGTTAGAATATAGTTATGCAGAGTTATTTATAGAGTTATACTAAAATTCAGGTTGTAGAGATAATTATATTCTGTAAGTTTCAGCATCTGAAATACAACCATTTATTTATTATCTAATTTCAAAGTTGGTGATTTCCACCTGAAATAATCAAAAATCTTACTTTCATGCATGAATGACACATCATATTATGCAGATATATGTTGTTGATTAATACCATGTCAGCAACAGAGGCCATATCATGGTGAGGAAGTTAAGAAACAGAGCAGTTGAAAATAAAACAAAAGGAAGCAAGCAAAGACTACAAACTGACATCAGTTTGCATCATTTTCAAGCCTCCGTCTAACACTAAAGTTGTTCTTCATCATCATATGTTTCTTCATTTCTACATGATGTGTAACTATTAAAATCCACTGAATATTGGACTAAACATTGTAGTGATGATCAAACTTTTCTTTTTGGAAATACGATTTGATAAAGTGTACTTAATTTCCTTTTGGATTTACAAGAAAGTGCAATTCTACAATGGAATAAGATAGGAGCAGCTTATTTATCTTGATTCTTTTAAAAATACTTCTAATTCATGTGTACTTGGGTATCAGACTTAGAAGTCAAGGCCCAGACTCAATGTGTAAGGCAGAGATCACTTTCCATAAAAATAAATTCCAAAACCTCTCTGGCATCACTCAATGGCCTGCCCAGAGAGGGTGGTGTCCACTGAAGTCATCAGAGTCCTCCAAAAGAAGGATGGGAGAAGGAGGATAAGTCAGAAATGCCAGGTCTTGATGGGAGATTCAAACAGAGGGTGGAAGACAGTCTTGTCCAGAGTAACCCATGCAGTGATAGCTTAAAGAGAAGTGGAAAGTGTAATTCAGAAAAAAACAAAAGGTGGGAGTAGAGAAGAAGACCAAACCTACATGGAAGTCTTTGAAGAAAAATGAGGCAGAAGGTAAGAGGAGGACGAAGAGGAAATTGCTGTTTTATGCCGAGCCAGCAACTAAGGCTATATCACTGCAAGGCAGCCAGCCCTTTAAACAGATGTCACATGCAGAGAAAGAATAGCATGCCCGAGATGAGAGCCAGCAACTAAGGCTACATCACTGCAAGGCAGCCAGCCCTGTAAACAGATGTCACATGCAGAGAAAGAATAGCGTGCCCAAGATGAGAGCTGAACCTAGGACAGCCAACCTTCCATGTATTGGTGACAGGTGCTAACCGTTGCACCACCGGACTGCCTTAGAAGGTAAGAGGAGAGCCTCCTATAAATCTATCACAGAGAAAGAAAAACAATCTGCAAGATATCAAAGTTCTTGGAAGTTAGCTCGACAAGTCCAATTCCACTGAAAGATAAAAGATATTGCTACCTATTGGGGTGAAATGCAGAGTGTCTGTAGAAAGGAGAAGGAATGAAATGCGTTGTTCTGCTGATAGTGATTTCTGGTGTCTCTGTTGTTTATGATGTAGGATGTTATACATTTGCTTGATGGTTTACTGTGTAGGGTGGTGTTTCTTTGTGCGCTAGCTTGAGTTGGTTGAGTGGATTGTGAAGGAGGTGGCACAATAGTGGACTTTGAAACAGGGGCCTCAGAGGAGATATTTGTTTCTAAACAGAAGCAAACAACCAATTTGCTATAAAAGCTAAGTAGGAAATGGAGCATGGGACTGAAGCCACTTTTGCTTCAGGCAGTCTTTTGAAGAAGCTACATTCAAGCCATCACAATCTGCACGGTGCATACTTAAAGAACAATAAGATGCAGCATGTGGTCAGTCCTGCCACAGTGAAGGCAGCCCCATGGTCAAAACACTGACAGTTGAAGCAGAAGGTATGGTGGGGAGACCTTTGCCGGCAGATACCTGACCTGGATAGATTCAGGTATTTTGGGAAGGCAAAAGTTGAGAAAAAGAGTGATAGCTTGGATAGATTGCTCATCTTTTGGGGTTACCCGCTTACAGACACCAGTTCCAGCTGAATGTCAGACACTCCAGAAAAGTCAAGGCATCAAATGACACCCCTGGAGGAGTTGAGAGACCTGTGTCCCAATTGCTTAATGGGTAAGTAGACAAATACATTTGTGTCCCATTTTTGCAGGGTCTCAGAGGCCTTCTGTGTTTCACACTGGACCAAACTGTCCAATACGAGTTAGTTTTGGTATACATGCATGTACAAGAACTGGTTTTCTGGTTTTTCTCATTTTCTTCTCTGATTATTTTTTTCCAACAGCATGCTGGTGAGTATGTAGGTGACTGACATGGACTGATGCCAAAACACTGGGGCTGCAAATCTACTGTGCAAGCTTGTTGGATCCAATGTGTCCTAAAGAGTGAATAAGTTTGTATCAGCATAGGCTGAGGACTCAGAAAAGAAAAACAGTTCTTAGCTAAGAAGAAATGACCAGCAGGCAGGAAGCTATGAAACAAGATGTCAGCAAGTTTGAGGTTTGGGTGGAAAGAGCCTCTTGCTAGAGCATTAAATAACAATCGCCTGATTAAAATGTGTATGTGAATATTTGTCAGAGGAGAGATAAACATTATTCACATATCCAGAAGAAGCAGAGAGTACCTTACCTGCCCTTCTTTTGTGGTACTGGGGTGCCAGCCTGAGACCCCCCACCCCCAAGGAAAAATGCACACTAGCAGCAGAGGAACTATTAGTGAGAACAGAATTAAATGACATACAAAGCTTTAAGTGCTCTGAGTCATGAGTGGAGAGTCAGATGAAACAGAAAAAGAGTTATAAATTAATTACACTGCTTTTGCAAGACCATGACTTTAGCAGCTTGTGAGGTTGACGAACATGACACAATGTGTAGCTGTGTAAATTTTAAAAAAAAAGTGTCATCTAAAAGCAAGTTTGTGTGTACCACCGCTGTTTTGCATCAGCAGGTATACAATATGCATGTGTGTACCTTTATTAGAAGGTACGAGAAATAAAAGACATAAATGATTGAATTTTATACCCAATACTTGGTAAGCTGTTTGATCTCTTGAACACCTAAGCAATCTGACTGGTCATAGATATAAATTCTTACCCTAGCACTCATATTTTCCAGCAGTTTAACAAAACTGACAGACAGTGCATTTTCAAAGGCGATCAGGTGATCATGCACAAACTGGATTACATGATTCACATTGTCTTGAGACACACTGACACCCTGCACCATCACCTGTTACAACAAAACTCAAAACCATTAATGAAACATTTTGATAGGACATGTCATAAATAAATACACAAAAGAATAATTTTTAAGCTTACGAAAACTAGTCATCAAATCCAAAATCTACCATACAATGACAATGATCCTATAAAAGCTGCTTATCTGCATAAAGTGAATTTTCTATCTGGCACACAAATAAGAGTCTTGATTTAGGTCCACATGATACACGACCTATTATTTCCATAAAATGAGGAGTAATTTTATGAATCGTTTCCTCTGCCCTAGAATAGTTTACATGTCCCTTCAAGGCAATCAAAATGCTTTTCTCAAGTAGAGTGAACTGTACTTTTCTTCATGTTATCAATGATATTATATAAGAAGAATATAAAGCAGGTGTAAAAGTGCCATACATAGGTACTTACCTGATTTGCTAAGGAATAGACCAAAGGACTATAGGCTAAAACTGTAATAAAAATCTTTGGCACAAAGAGAATTTGGCTTCCTGGAAGGCGAAACTGGAAAAAAATATAATGAAAGAAGCAAACTTCATCTTATTTCACTAAAAATCCTTGAAAGAACAATCACAGGAAAAAGTTGAGTTTTCCTGAAAGTGTTTAGGTTTTGTACTAATCACTTTGAAGGAGCAATAGCCTGCTCATCTTCTACATTTTTGTTCAAAATTAGAACCATCATACCTAATGGTCAAGTGTATGAAACACAGCCGATAAATCCAGCATTGGCAATAAAGAGATTAGTCCATGTTGCAAGCAGATACTTAATTGTTCACTTGTAGCTATGTTCAGTCAAATAATTCTCACAATGGGCTAATTGAAATAGTTCATTTGGATTATGGCTGAAGAAATGGTTCAGAAATTTGAGCAGCACAATCTTTTCAAGTATTTTGGACAGAAAAGGGAGGTTGGAAACAGAGCAACAGTTTCTGAGGGTTATTAAGCTGGGTTTCTTTAGAAGTGGGATGATGACAGCATGCTTAAACAATGCAGATACAGCACCAGTCAACAAGAAGTGATTGATAACTGTAGGTGACACCGTCAGTGATTTGTAGCCAATGAAATAAATGAAGCAAGGGGTAGACGTGATCAGTCTTTTGCATCTAAAACATTAAATTTAGTAAATTAGGTATCTGACTTACAGGTCTGACCAACCCTTGTAGGCATTTACAGAAATTTTGAAAGACTTCTTCACAGACCAGTCTTCCTCGAACAACATCCTGCACAAAAGACAGCAGAAACATCAAAATTCTAGGTACATTGATTGTTTAGTTTGATAAGAAAGTGGTTGCATATAGTGGTGATTCTTTACTGTGTAGAAAGCAAAGAAGTACCCAGACAAAAACCCTAGCTATGTTAATAGGTTTTACATCATAGAGCTAAGGCAGTGAGAAAAAAGATAATGGTGCATATAAAGTCTATTGAATATTAATAATGCGTTCAACACATAAGAGAGGTTTAACATGAAACTGAAAATAATATCACACCTGTCTGTTTAAAATATAATGACATCAGAGTATTCATTCTAAAGAAGCATTTATGAATTGACTGCTACTATGCAAACTCTTAAAAGATGAGAGTATTAAAAGTCTATTTAAAACACTGGTATTGAAGACAATGTCAGTAATTCTTAATTATGGCACTTTGATACACATATAAACTAGGCCATGGTCTAGCAAAGTCAAAAGTCAGACTCTTAAAACATGAAAGGTATCACTTTTCAACCAGTAGATTTCTGGCATATTGTGTTGGACCATGTGCATTATAACAGACTCTGACCACTTTTTTTATCTATTAAACTCTTAATAGTTTATGCTGATACAATGACATACCACAGCCATGACAGATGGACTAAGATCAAGTGTGAAGGCAATACAGTAACGTGACGAAAGGAAGGTTACTGTTGTTCTTGGGCTGATTCCCACATTATACGTCCGATTAGGGTCCAACATTGGCTCTCCATCTGCAGGAATCAGTGCTGCTAAGGTCAAATCTTGCTTAAGATCCTGGACGAAAATAGTAATTTCACAAGATGTTAAGAAATTCATAATAAAATATATTTTATGCATAATAATATATTATAATATATATTCATATTTTCAAAATAATAATTTCAAACTGTGATGCCTGCTTCAAGTCTCTGCACTCTGATATGGCTGAAATTCCTCTTACAGCTAATAAATAAATATTTTGTTAATATCTTATGACACTAACTGATAGATTATTTATGTAAGAGAAAAAATATTTGCATTTATACTATCAAAATAATAGAAGCCAACTTTTCTTAAGCTTTCAGATGACACAGATGTAGCTAGAAAATAACCATACGAAACACAAATCCAAATCTAACTAGTTTTTTTCTTTACATTCTGCATAGCTAATGCTATTTAAAAAAAAAAAAAATGAGCTGCTGACCTCAAGATGGAGTTCTTGGAATGGTCTGAACCTGACTGTGTGTTTCAGGTTACGAAAAAACCAGCATGCTCTAATGTTTCTTGATACTCTGGTATTCTTTGTCATCAAAACAAACACTTCTTCAGCATCAATATACACCTGTTGATCACACACACACACACACACAATTAATGTGAGAAAATGAATAAATATAGGCGATGCATGTATGTGTATGAACTGAGACATGAGTTTAGAAGGATCGTGCTAAGCATGAAAGTTAATGCAAATTTATTACATTAAAATGATCAATGATGCAGCCATAAATGTTAATTGGGATAAAAACGTAAATGTGCTTTCAGCATATACTTACTTTTTCTTCCATAAAGAAAAGGAATCAATGTTAAATAACCTGGGACTAAAACAACACATATAAGAAGTAGTAGTAGTAGCACTTCTACTAGTTGTTTTAGCAAACTCTTTCTGAACCTTTGTGACCCGTTAAACATTCTTTTCTTTTATCTTTTCATTGCAATACACATGCCAAATGAATTTCATGTATTAATCCTATTTGTAAAAAAATCTACAAATTTTGGAAACCCATCCACAACATTCTTAAATTTGTTAGTTTTTTCTGCAAATGTTAGCAGGAAATGCATTCCATAAAGAAACCACTCTTTGAAAATAGTAGAATGTTCTTATATTTTTATGTCAATGCTCACAAAAATATATAAAAGCTATAAAAAAAAATTTGCCCTCAGAATTGGTGGTATGACATTAACAATTGACTGAAACATTTGTTCCTATTAATAATATTATCAATGTCATTAATAATTTTATGTCTGAATTAAATCATCCTGTAGTCTTCTAAGTGAATGATGCTTTAAATATTTTAATTTTTCTATATAAGTCTTATCTTTAAGGTGTAATAGTAATCTTGCTGCTTTCCTTTTGAGCCCTTTCTAATTAATACTGATTGTGCTTTAAACAAAATGGGCACCAAAATATATTTGCATACTTCAAAATGTCTTGTAGAACTTTAGAAATATACTTTGATCCAAATATTTAAAATGTTCCCAATAATTCCAATGATATAACATTCATACCGCTCTGTCGTTATCTGAAGAATTTTCTTCTGCTCCGTCTCGTTCCATGATAGCCACTCGTACCACACAAGAACACAGGGGCGTTAGGTGAGTGAAGCTGGCAGCAACAGTTTCTCGCTTTCTCGGCTGTCCGTACACTGTGCTCGCTTAAATTACAAAAATATTCATCTTTTGAGATATGTGTCCAGATCCTTTGCTGATGATCAGTGAGGGTTCTTCACTGCCCCCAACTCTACTTTCACAGCTAATTTTTCGAGCATCGCTATATCAAACACCAACAGTACAGAAACGATAAACCAGCACATAAGTTGGTCACCGATAGCGTCCCTTGGAATGGATCATCTTTGCCGAAGTCGGAAAGAGCTCTGTTGAGGGACGCCCGATAGTGCAGTGGTTAAAACACTCGCTTGTCACCACTGCAATGAGAAATTCGTAGGGTTCAGATCTTATCTCGGGGCACTGTCTCTCTCTCTCTGTATATGACACCTGTGCGCGGCGTCGGGAGTTTTTTCTCCGGGTATTCCGGTTTCCTCTCCCCATAGTGCGAAATCACCTCAGGGTGGAAGCACTTTTCTACTAGGCCTAAATAAATAAACCAACCAACCAAGAGCTCTGTTTCCTTGGAACGAAAGCTACTACTATGATATATAATTTTGTTCTTCTGTCTTGTTATTAGTGTGGAATCACATCAGCTCTGTTTACAACTAGTGACAGACGAGTCACGTACTACGTGTACTACGTGTGCTGCAAAACAATGGAACTCTCTTCCTTTCCATATCCGCCACCTTCCTACAACTGAATCTTTCAAATCTGCACTGAAAACGCACCTCTTCCTTGAGCATTTCTCCTAACACAGTCCACACAATGCTCGTCCTTCTTAACCCCGCCCCCTTCCCTCTTGCTACTTTACCCATCTTTCTCGCAGAATCACTATATTTTTCTGTTCCTGTTACTTGATGCCTTTTGTTTTCTGTTTCGTCAGTACTGTCGTTTTCTTTCGTCCCCTTTGTTCTGTGTCTACTTAGTCCACGTCTCTTCCCTGTTTTAAGCGCTAAGAGCATGCTCTCTATGAGTGTGAATATGCGCTATAAAAATCTTCACTATTATTATTATTATTCTTTCACTTCTCAAACTAGGTATTTGCTTCAGATGCTCGCAGATCCGCTGAATTTTGTGGTGCAATTATTATTAATTTTTGTATTAGGTTTTATGCGAAGGTAACCGATGAATCCCGACTTTAAACTGGGCCAAGCACATGAAATCATCAGAATTGCTAATCAAGATCAATTATCCAAATTCAATAAAATTATTCCATCATAATAATTAGAAGTTTAATAAAATCAAGGGCGTATATATTCACTCTGTCCCTGACTCTTCTGTAACTGACATTTGCCCATATTGGTTCTAGAATAATTTAAATGTTGTTTGTTCTGTGACACTCTGTGAAAGGTAAGTCGTTATAATTGTTCCGAGTAAGCAAGGGCAATTTAAGCGCCTGTATATATTTAAGCGACCCTATGAGAACCTTCTGATTGGTCATTTGCTCAAAGTGACTTAGTCTCGAACCCAAAAATTTCAAGCTTTCCAAACACACACACAATCACCTTGTTTTGGGGTATCGTCTGCTCGATAGGAAGCATATATTATATTAAAAACCATATCATTTAAAAGATAACCATTAGATTATATATATTATAGGTTGTACAACATCGGAAATTTACGTTGGTTCATGACAACGATAAAAATTCTTTACGAAAATTAATAACACCGATAGTTGAGATCGCTACTGTGGTAAATGAGTTGCCAAAAAAAAAATAATAATAAAATCTGCACGATATGAAAAAGTCACAGTGGCAGGTAAAATCGTTTTATGAACCAAAGTACGTCTTACATAACATTGGGATTTCTGTGTGAAAATGTCACTGTTAACTAAGAATACAGCAGCGTCCTTTCCGTTTACTCATATGCGACTGCGTCATTTTTAACATGGAGCTAACCCGATCACAAGAGGAAGGACAACTACTACGTACAAAACATGTAGTAATAATATTGCTCAAAAAAGGAAAACTTAATCTTTACAATAACTTTCCCAATACCCATTGGATTTGCTTCAATTTTGGTTTACTAGTGTGACTGAAGGAGTACAACACAAAAATAGCCTATATAATTCTTCGATGCTGCTTGATCTTGTTTTATTTGCACTCTTAAAATAAACGTGATAATATATATAGCTGAAAGAAGGAAAACCTAATCTTTACGATACCTTTCACAATACCCATTGGATTTGCTTCAGATTAGGTTTACAAGTGTGACTGAAGGAGTACAACACAAAAGTAGCGTATATAATTCATAGATGCTGCTTGATCTTGTTTTATTTGCACTCTTACAAAATAAGAGGTAATATTGCTCAAAGAAGGAAAACTTAATCTTTACAATAACTTTCACAATAACCATTGGATTTGCTTCCAATTTGGTTTACTAGTGTGAGTGAAGGGGTACAACACAAAAATAGCCTATATAATTCATAGATGCTGCTTGATCTTGTTTTATTTGCACTCTTACAATACACATGATTATATATAACTGACAGAAGGAAAACTTAATCTTTACAATTTCTTTCATAATACTCATTGGATTTGCTTCAAATTTGGTTTACTAGTGTTACTGAGGGAGTACAACACAATCATTGTGTAAACCGGGCTTTAATCTGAAGGTTTAAATCTCGGCGGGTAGCGTGTTTACTTCGTCATCATATCACAACCGCTGTTTTTCTCAAAGAATCTCTTTATTTTCAGTTATGGCGTACACATAGAATTAAACAAAAAGGGAATGAAAAAAGGTTAAAGGCTGAAGGGGCTGTTGCCCTGCAATCAACAACAAAAACACATTCAAAATCTTAAATCCTCAAATTGCTTCACATTTGGTTTACTAGCGTGACTGAAGGAGTAAACACAAACATTGCCTATATAATTCATAGATGCTGCTTGATCTTCTTTTATTTGCACTCATACAATTCACTTGATAATACAAAACTCACAGAAGGAAAACCTAATCTTTACAATAACTTTCACAATACCCATTGTATTGGCTTCAAATTTGGTTTACTAGTGTGACTGAAGGAGTACAACACAAAAATAGCCTATATAATTCATAGCTGCTGCTTGATCTTGTTTTATTTGCACTCTTACAATTCACACAATAATATATATCTGAAAAAAGGAAAACCTAATCTTTACAATAACTTTCACATTACCTATTAGATTTGCTTCCAGGTTGGTTTACTAGTGTGACGAAAGGAGTACAACAAGAAAATAGCCTATATAATTCATAGATGCTGCTTGATCTTGTTTTATTTGCACTCTTACAATTCACATTGTAATATATATCTGAAAGAAGGAAAACCTAACCTTTACAATAACTTTCACAATACCCATTGGATTTGCTTCCAGTTTGGTTTACTAGTGTGACTAAAGGAGTACAACACAAAAATAGCCTATATAATTCATAGATGCTGCTTGATCTTGTTTTATTTGAACTCTTACAAAACACCTGTTAATATTGCTCAAAGAAGGAAAACCTAATCTTTACAATAACTTTCACAATACCCATTGGATTTGCTTCAAATTTGGTTTACTAGTGTGACTGTAAGAGTACAACACAAAAATAGCCTATGTAATTCATAGATGCTACTTGATCTTGTTTTATTTCCACTCTTACAAAACACTTGGTGATATTGCTCAAAGAAGGAAAAATTAATCTTTACAATAAAATTCACAATACCCATTGGATTTGCTTCAAATTTGTTTTACTAGTGTGACTGAAGGAGTACAACACAAAAATAGCCTATATAATTCATAGATGCTGCTTGATCTTGCTTTATTTGCACTCTTACAATTCACATAAAAATAAATATCTGAAAGAAGGAAAACCTAATCTTTACAATAACTTTCAAAATACCCATTAGATTTGCTTCAAATTTGGTTTACTAGTATGACTGAATGAGTACAACACAAAACTAGCCTATATTATTCATAGATGCTGCTTGATCTTGTTTAATTTGCACTCTCACAATTCACATTGTAATATATAGCTGAAAGAAGGAAAACCTAATCTTTACAATAACTTTCACAATACCCATTAGATTTGCTTCCAGTTTGGTTTCCTAGTGTGACTGAAGGAGTACACCACAAAAATAGCCTATATAATTCATAGATGCTGCTTGATCTTGTTTTATTTGCACTCTTACAAAACACGTGTTCATATATAGCTGAAAGAAAGAAAACCTAATCGTTACAATAACTTTCACAATACCAATTGGATTTGCTTTAAATTTAGCTTCCTAGTGTGACTGAAGGAGTACAACACAAAAATAGCCTATATAATTCATAGATGCTGCTTGATCTTGTTTTATTTGCACTCTTAAAAGA